>JBAMNC010000647.1:0-595180 GCA_037902135.1 Cetoscarus ocellatus
GTGCAATTCAAATACAGAAAAAAAGAAAGAGAGAGATCACCATTAAAATCATGCAATTTACACTTCCAGCATTCTGGAAAAAATGGATGAAACTGGCAAGTTGCCACACCCTTTCACATGTTGCCACTGCCGAAGTTTGCCTGCAATTTAATTAAAAAGGAGATACCATTTGTCAATATTGCACAATTTCAAAGGCAACAAAAGAAAAGCGAATGGAAGTCTGTATGAGTGTAAGACAAACTTTGTAAAAAAAGTCCTTATTTAGAGCATCAGGCGTTGCATCTTTTTCAATTAATCAAAAATAAATAATATCAAAATAAACTTTCATGAGTGTGACTGCAATTAAAAGATGGTGATCAATGTCTCGATTTCACAATAAAATTTTGCAATGTTCTGAAAAGTTGCAGGAGCTCATGAATAGCCCCACTTTTCCAAATGTTGTCTATGAACATCTGCAATTAAGATATCATGAATTAGTTGGCCTCAAACTTTGATGACACGAGAGAGAGGCAATTGTCTAACTCGCAGAATGAATTGGCAACATTTGGAAAAGTGAAAGAAACTGGCGTGGGCCCCACTTCTTGAAATACTTCTGATGTATTTGATCAACAGTTTTCAGGTGATAGTTGTAATTAAAAAAAAACAAAAAAAAACAAAGAAGAGAAGAAGACACCATCTGTGGGTTGAACAATTAGGTACAACATGTTCAGAAAAGTGGGTTTTAACATTTTTTCCAAATGTTGCCAATGTATTTGGTGTAAATGTAGACAGTGTGCAAGAGTTTACCTGAAATGTTGATTAAAAAGTAAAATGATGGCATCGACCCTCACATTCTGATATGCTTCTGATGTATTTGAGCAACAGTTTACAATTCAATAAATGCAAAGAGAGAAAAAGACCTGTTTAAGGGCCCCTTTTCCAAATGTTGCCAATGTATTTGCCTGACATTTTTACCTTATAGAAAAAGATAGATTTTAGAGATGAATTGCAGATTTATCTTGACAGCATTGGAGTGATCCACGTTTTTCAAATGTTGCCACTAGGGGAGTGAATTGGCAATGATTTGGCAATGTGATACATATTGGGAATGGGGTCATGATATGATATGTCCTGATTTTTCACAATTCTATAAGCAGGGCGATATATCACTTTTTGGTTTTTACCAATTCATCTTTTTCTTAAAAGTATTATTATCTCAAAATTTGATCCCTATCTCACACACTGGTTCTTATTAGCATCATTTTTAAAAAGACATTGTCCCTGCAACATGAATGAACTTCATTCAGAGGGCAGAAATAATGACAATAACTTTAACAGAGAGACGGGGAGGGTAATGGCTTCATGTCCAATGCCAACTAGAAGCCAAAGACTACAAATATCATACAAAACAAATCACCTGTATCTCCATTAATCAATAACTAATAACATAATAAGTCCTGCACCATTTACACAATCACATCACAATATATTGAAACATATGGGTGCACTGATATTTTATTACACTTCCACTTTCCATTGTTTTTGTAGAAAGAGTACAGGAGTTTGACAGCAATCACTTCAAACAATAAATAACATAGATATCTACTTGCTATGTTGTACCCTAGTATCACTATTCTTTTTACATAACATAAATGCAACTAAATTGAATAAAATAAAAAGAATGATTGTTTCTCATGAAGTAAAAATACTTATATTTGTCAGTCAATCTTGTTTTAAACAGTCGTTTACAGAGCATCAGGCCTTATGTCTGTCAAAATTAACGTCTTCTGTTCATCTCATTTTTTTAACATACAGTCATGTCTTAAAACCTCAACATACTCTCACCCGCCTGGCAACAGTTAAGATATTTTCCAACATGAGGAATAAAGAGGCAACTTTAAAGACATACAGCGCTCAGTCAGCAAAATAAAGCTGAGTGACTCTTCAAATTAAAAGTGAAAACAAAGGAAGTAAAATAAAGAGAGACCCCGGGGGGAAAGGTTACGAGGTGCTGTGGCTGGTCCAGGTCGCTTATTACAAGGTTATAAGGGCGGTGGTGGTGGGTGGAGGAGGGGGTGGCGAGCCTCGCCGAGGTCATTAACGGGCATTGTCTCCTGACGTGATTAGTCAGGTAGCAAAGTCCATTTGTCACCTGCACAGGCAAATTGAGTTGGTGCTGCACTAGGGGCTACGGGGACTGTATAATATCAACTTGATTACATCAAGGCAGCTGCGGACTTGACACCTTACTGAATTTGTCAGCATTAATCGTTAGGGCCTGTCACAAATCCATCAGCTCCACAGATAATTAGGGCTCTCTCTAATGAAGCCAACGGGAAGGAACCCTCACCCCCAGCGTACGCACACACACTTGATATACACACTCTCACACACACATTGTCTTTCTCATAATTAACCACAGATATAACAGCGACTATCTTATCTGCTTCTTCCTCCAGTAAGACTATCTAAGCCTGCCCGGGATGAAAGACAGCGTCACTCTGTCCTGACTTTTAATTGTTCCTGCTCCCCCTCACCCAAACACACACACCACCCACACACACACACCCACACACACACCTTCTGTAAAACCAGAGGTGAGGCTACAAGTGTAATGACACACATGGGAGCGTGAATCTTTTCAAAATAAAATCAAAGACACAAACAGAAAAAGAAAATATGGTGTCATTTTTTACTGATTCAGGTTTGTAAGGATTTTATACAAAACCTGTGCTCTTTTGACAAAGATTTGTAAGGAGAAATAACAATAAATCAAATTTTTACTGGAGTGAAAGAATTTCTATGTTTAGCTTAACAAAAAATACACTTTTTTTTTTAATCATTATTTAGTCCGTGTGTGCCCTACAGCTGCAGGCATTTACACACACTTAGCAATAAAGCTTAATGTAACCGTGCAGGAAATAACTGCATGAGGAAAAATCACAAAGAGTCCAGTTTTTTTACAGTAAATCTTAAAACACACTTTCTGATGCAACTTTGTCATCATTTTTCTAGATTTGCTGCACTTTTTCTTTTATAAAGATAATTTGAGGAAAAAAACATTTTAAAAATCATATTTCAGGTGTATGAGAAATGTGTTTATATTGTAAATTTTGTTAATTCTACAACCACAGCCAAGTAAACACACACATGGATACAGCTTTGTAAAACTGTAAAGGATCTGAACGTGTGGGGAAAATTATTTATACTGTAATTAGCATTAGATTTGGTTGCAATAAAACTTTAAATAAAACTCTTCCTGATGCAGACAAGTGGGCAATTTTTTTTGCATTTTTTGATCTTTTGAAATTTTATCCAGAAATAATTTATTTGAACTGTAAAGGAATCATTATAAGGTTTAGCTTGACAAAAAGGCATTTTTTTTATTTCCTGATTAACCTAAAACCAGGTTTTAATTCACAAACACACACTTTGGGACACCACCTCAGGACATCACGGAAGTTTACATATAAACCACTGAGGCTCAAATATGAATTAGTTTGCTTAATAACTTGAAGAAATCTCTGGGTTATTTAAAACATTTAAATGTTTCATTTGTCAAAATGGGATTTATTGTATTTTATTTTCAAATGCGGTATCTGATGCATTTCTTTTTAATTGTCTTCATTTTATGAACTTTTTGGATTTCTAATTAAAGATTTGTAAGATCAAAAACAACAAAAATGGCTCTGAAAGCGTTTCTTTTACTCAGTTTATAATATTAAAAATGTTTTTTCTCTTGCCTGTTTACTGTGGTTGCTACATTCGCAGTCCAATTCACAGACGCTATGCTACATAACTTCATTAAGATATGCAGGACCATGATTTATTGACATCACAACTTCAGAAAATCATGGAAATAAATTATTGGCAAAAAAAGTTATAGTGTCAACTTCAGATCTGTTTACAATAAAACTTATTCCTCACATTCTTTCTGATGTAATTTTTGACATATTTATTCTACATTTTCTGCACTGTAGCTTTGTAAAGATGAACTTTACAAAAAATATTCCAGTAAATCTGGAAACCACATTAACTCACAACTACACACACTGCAGTGTAACTGCAGGAAATCATACTATGTGAATTAATACGTGAGAAGCATCTTTAAGGGACAAACGTGTATTTGTTTGACGTGTAACATCAGGAAATCATGCAGGAAAATTGATGCATAAGTGAGTGACTTGTGTTTTTCATTGTTGCATTATAATTGCAAAATACTTCCTGAATCAGGCTTGTAACAATTTTTTTCACATTTTTTGTACTTTTTAGTTTTCGAAATAGAGATCTGAAGAGCAAAATGCCATTAAAGCAAGTTACTTTGAACTGCTTGAGGAGCTTAACTATGCTAACTGCACAACAAATGTCTCTTTCCTTGGCAACTGGCCATGTCTCCTTTCAGCCCATTCATACACACTTTGCCATTTAGCTCAAGAAATGAGTGCTGCAGAACTTGCATGAGAGAAAAATATTAAGCGTAAAAGTCAGATATACTTGCACTTTCACTTTAGGACATCGAT
This sequence comes from Cetoscarus ocellatus, assembly GCA_037902135.1. Taxonomy (NCBI): domain Eukaryota; kingdom Metazoa; phylum Chordata; class Actinopteri; order Labriformes; family Labridae; genus Cetoscarus; species Cetoscarus ocellatus. The sequence continues at coordinate 4,500 of JBAMNC010000647.1, forward strand.
GCATAAAGAAAATTATAAAGGGTTAAACTCAGACTTTTTTATGCACTATCACCCATTTTGCATGTTCTGGTGCAGCTCGGCCATGATTCTCCTTCTTACTGTATTTGCACTGCAGCTTTAAAGGTTTAGCTGTCGAGAGTGTGTCTATTTGCCTATTTTTCATGCACTATCAAATGTCACACACACAAACACACACTTGGTATTAAAACTTTCTGAGGTCATGCAGGTAAATCATTGGATAAAAAAAATAATACAGGGTCAAGTCATTCTGCCTTAAGTATGATTTTAGATGCACTTTGTGATTCATATTTGTGAGAATTTTGTTAAATATTATCTGCACTTTTTGGATTCACTTTTAAAAAAATGTTGAGAAAAAATCCTATTAATGGGAGTCTTCTGAGGTTCAGCTTTTTCATGTCTATTTTATGGAAATCTTGAAACTACATTCACATGCACAAAGGCTGAATTAAATTACTTAGAAGAGATGTTTGTGTATACTGTGGCATAAGAAAAACAGTAAAGGGGTCAAACTTGTATTACCATAAACCTCCACGTGCACTTTCTGGTGCAGCATTGCAACATTTTTTTCAGTATTTTTTGCACTTTTTGCACAAGTTATCAAAGATTTGTAGAGATGTTACCTAAAAAACAGATTCAAGACTTTAATGGGATCTTTGTAAGGTGTAACTGTGCAGGAAATGTATTTTCTTGTCTATTTAATGAAGCTCTAAAACCATATTCCTAAACACTCTCTTTGGGATGTACCTGCAGGACATCATGGGAGGTTAAGGATCGAGTTGTGATTTTGTTGGAAAATAATTTTGGAAAAGAGTTAGGAAAAACATATATATCTAAACTGCTCCATCAATAAAAATATTTGGGTTAAAACTCTGATTAGTTTGTAATATTTCTTCAGTAAATCTTGTTAGTAAGTAGCTGCTGTATTTGTCAAATTCAGATTTTTTGCAGCAATACCTGAAGGAATTTTGTCAGCAATAAATCCTCAAAAATGATTTTAAAATGTAACATTTTGGCAGAAAAACACGCAAAAATTCTATAATTGGATCATTAGTGTCAGTAATTATAGGAAGATTAACGCTAGCGATATGCAGCCTGATAATTACGAGTCTGGTGATTTCTGAGGTAGTGGTGTATTTTGTGCAGAATTTTGGCTCACACTCACTCAAGAGAAGTCATGGAATAAAAGCTATTCTTAAGAAAGGCATATGGAAATCAAAATAAGGAGAAAAATGTGTCTAGACAAGCCTGCTTTTGTTGTTTTAATTGTCTGAGCTCTGATTTCCATGCAGAGTCACACCATGAGCAATTTCCTCTGTGAGCAGCAGCAGCAGAGTGAGGACGCCACAGGTCAGCACCAGCTCCCAGCGGAGCATCAGGCTAGCCTACACAGTATGTGTGTGCGTTTTTACGTGTCTGTATGTGTGTGTTTTGTTGTTATTGGGAGCATGGAGTGTTGGGCGTTATCTCCAAGCGACTGTCATGTTCATGGTAGAATGGAAAGCATCCCGACTGCCAAGCTGTGATTGACCATTACAAGCCATGATGCGCATGGCACTCAGCGGACAGTGGGGTGGATCAATGGTGTGTGTGTGTATGTATGTGTGTGTGTGTGTGTTTGTGGGTGTGGGGGGGGGGCTGCAAAAAAAAAAAAAAAAAAAAAAAGGAAAGAAGAAGGGGAGGGGAGGGAGGGGTCACGGAGATGTCATGTTTTCATGCCTCCATCTACATGCAAGAACTGAACGGGAGTCACTCTGCTCGAACCGCTGCTGACCTTTTAACAAGGCTCAACGACAACACACATTCAAACATGTTAAGTGAAGCTCCAAATTTAAATCTGGATCCTTTTTGAGGAGCAAAAGCCCAAAATTTAAGAAAGCTAGAGAGGAACAAAGAGGAAAATTGGAAAGAAGGAACGCCTGATGCTGGATTTTTGCTGATATGCCAATATTTCCATAATGTTTTAGCAGATTCAATATAAATATGCACAGGCATCCTTTAAGCACACCAGAATTCACCTCTTCCACTTCATGTGAAAGTCTGTCAGTCAGTCTTGTATATTGTTTTCATATATGAAAAATTATACACAACAAAGAAAGTCACTTCTTTGAATAGCACGTACCTTTTATTCAGATCTCAATCTTTTAAGAGCCAAAATTGTGTAGAAAGTGCTTTACAAGAGAGGCAAAGAAAAAGTGGAAAGTAGGGACACCTGAGGGTGGTTAAGAGCTGATACACCAGGATTGACAAGCTCATTTTAGCTGATACAATACCAACGTACAAGCTATCTTTACACTGTAAGAAAACAAAGTATGTCACGCACCACAATCAACTTATTAGTCTTATTTTGAAAGTCTGTTTATCAGTCAGTCTGTTCATATTTATCAAATTTGGACAATAATATATATTAAAACAAACTTTCATTAGACTAGATGTATTAAAAATTAAAAGTGGATCCATTTTACACAAGTGAAAGCCTAAAATGTCTAAAAGTTGCTTTGCTGTAGAGATTAAGAAGGGAGAAATGTAAAGTAGGGACGCCTGATGCTAGATTAAAACCAATGTGAAAGCTGTCCTAGCATCAAGTCTCTCATGCATCAGAATTAACCTGTTACTCTTAATTTTAGAGAGTATTTGTCACTTAGCCCGTTTATTTTTCAAATATGGACAATAATCTTTGCAAAAAAAGACATTTCTTTAGACTACATATATTTTTTCATGAAAAACTGAATCTTTTCCAGAAAGCGTGGGCCTTAAAATGTGTAAAAAGTGCTTTTCTAGAGAGGCACAAAAGCAGGAAGTGGCAAGAAGAGATGCGCCAGGCTGGATTTTTGCAGATATGCCAACTTTTTCAAGCTCATTTTGTGAATATTACACCAGTACACACTTTTTGCTCATTGTAAAGAACATCTTGTCTCTCATGCACCAGACTTTACCTGTTACTCTTAGTTTGAAAGTCTAGTCTACTTATCCAGAACACAAACATCAATTTATGAAAGCTGAATTTAATTTATTAGATTATGTGCATTTTTAACAGCTGACCCAAGGTTTATCTGCCAGTTTAAGTACTACAAACTCTTTAACAACTTACTGACGTACAGCAGAGCTAAATAAAATTGTGTACATTTCTACGGTGCTCATACTTTCAAAGTAAAATTGATTATCCTATTTGAGCAGGGTGGATCGCTGATAAAACCTGACAAAGTGCTTGAAACAACACTCCCTAAAAAAGCTGATTTTCCTCTGAAATCAGATGTAAAATTTCAGTCTTTAGAGGATAAAAAAGAGAAAGTAGGAGTGTTGCTTGTGTTTAAAGCTCCTCAGACTTAAAGCTTCACCTCATAAAGTGAAGCCGATATATACGGCCAATACAAAAGCTCTCAATATTGGCAGAATTCTTCATTTCTGCCATGCTAATCATCTTTATTTAAGCTACTATTTGCTAATTTACATCATTATGCCGATGATACTGTATGGTGCATTCCTAATCTGAATCCTTACTTAGATCTCTAGGCCCAAAATTGTGTAAAAGCTTCTTTGCCAGAGAGCCACAAAAGGAGCAAAAGAAGTAATGTAAGCACTGGTTGAATGTTCGCCATCCTTCTCATCCTCCTCCTCATCCTCATCACCACCACCACCATCATCATCACCAGCAGCTCGCCCGCTCGCTCGCCGCTTTCCATGATAAAAAACCTGCTGAGTTCAAAGTCTTCGTCGGCTGGCCCTCCTGTTCGACCCGCTTTGCACCTCATATTTCAGAATCTCTTTAAAATTCTGTAACTGTCTTTTGTTCGCCGCAGTTGTTAATGCCTAACTTCAAAGGCTCGGCCTCATTAGCACAGAGGTAGAAAAACCCCTGTCACTCATTTACATTTGTTTAAAGGCTGCAGGGAGACGAGAGCGAGTAGGAAAAAAGAAGAAGAAGAAGAAGAAGAAGAAGGGGGGAGTCCAAATCCAAACCACTAGAAGTCAACCTTGTCGGTCGTCTGCCAAGACCTGGTTTTATCAGTTGGTCACATTGCTAATATAATACTCCCCCTCCAGCGGTGGATATTGATTTCATTACTGGGCTGATTCTTACGCTGAATGTGGGGAGAATTTGGATGGGGAAAACCTTAACATCTCTCAGACAAGGGGAATCAAACACATGATTAAAAAAGGAGTGTTTGGGCGGATTTTCCCTCTGATCCATTCAACATACACCCTCTCTTTTCATCTGCTTTTAGTGCCTTCCCTTTTACATAAAATGAGGCATAATTTACAACTTTTTTTCTCTTACTTTTGCTTCCTGGTTTGCTTTTGCTTCCTGGGCTAAATCTCGCAGAGGCATGCCTGTCTTCATGGAGGGATTTATTGATGTTTATCAAGGATGAATAGATCAAAGTCTGCCACATGACAGGCGATCAATCACGCATCAAATCAAGGATGGCAATCCTCTAATAAAACAGAGAGAAAAGGGGAAAAAATCCGGCTCTCACCAGTTTTCTCCCCCTTTTTTCCCAGTCAATTATTCATCATTACTCACTCTTGAACCTCAAAAGCTCCCTTTTATCCCCCATAACATGCCATTTAGTTTATCTCACCAATCTGAGGAGAACTTTCCTGGCAAAAGGAGGATTTAAAAACAATATATCACAGGGTGGCGTTGCGCAGATTCGTGCGTCATTAGGGCGCATTTTCAACACAAGTGTGGGTCAAGAGGTTGAGCTGCGCGCTGTGGTGTTAACACAAGAAAATAAAACAAAAATAAAAAGTTAAAAAATAAAATCAACCATGCAGGATAGCTAAAGAGTGTGAAAAGGAAGGAGATGTCTGAATTTGGAACCAGAAGTAAAACTACCAGGGTGGGAAATGGGCGCAATGGAGGGGCGGGTTATACCTGCAGATCGCCGCGGCTCTTGCTGCTTTCTCCTCGGCATAGTGAGCGTCACTTCCCTCGGTGCTTCTCATGCAGGAATTAGGAGCAAATCAAAGTCTATCAGTTGTGAAAAATCATCCCGTTTCTCTTGTGGAGAGGAGCTTTCAGTCTCAGAGCTGGAAATGTCTTCTGTCAAAGCTTCTTTTTGGACTTAATGGCTGGATCGGCTTCGAGGATAAAGCAGAGAAACTACGAAGGGATTCGGCCAGCTCCTGCCACCTTCGTGCCCATCAAAGATCATCTTCCTTCATGTCTCTCATTGCAGGGTGAAAAATAAAAGAAGAAGCAAGAAATCACCAAGTTTTTGGGTTCACTCCCCCCTCCCTCCTCTCTGGAAAAATCGTTCAAATCTCCAAAGCTGTTCGGGGGGACTTTTGCGTGCGCCTTTTACGCACAGCAAAAACTAAAAAAATAAATAAATAAAGTCAAGCGCTGAGCAAAAAAATAAGTCCCGCACAGCTAGGAGAAGTAATGTATCCTCGTGTTGGGCTCTCCTTGGACCTGAAAGAGAGGAGAAAGAGAAGAGGGGGGAAGAGATAGACAGGCATTAGATGGGTTAATGTCAGTCCCGTCACCACCACGCCACCTCAGCCCGGATCCAAGCTCCTCACTCCGGCGGAGACTTTTTCCTCCCTCCCCTCCTTTCCACCTCCGCTCCCATTAAAAAAAAAAAAAATCAAACACGAGCAAGCATTCTCTCTTACTTACGTTTTAAGAGTCGTGGAATTAATGTCCACCTCGCATCTTGGACGAATGAAGTCGGGATTTTTCTTTTTTTTTTTTTTTTTTTTTTTGGGAAGGGGTGGTTGATGCGGTGGAGAGGATATCAAGGGGAAACAAACAAGACGCAGGCGCATCCAAGCTTCGCCAAACAACACATCAGGACGACATGGACTCAAATATTTGTCTCTGTAAAAAAGCCGAAAAAGAGGGAGGTAAAAAACTCCAGGGACTGATCCGAGCTCTCTCCCGAAACAAAAAAAAATGGAAACGCGGTGGATCCAGAAGCTGTTTCAGACAGTCTCAACTGATAGACAGACGCATCGAGTGGCTTTTCCTGCTACATTTTTACTCCTCCCCTCTCCACAAGCGTCACCTCTGACAGAGGAGCCTACCTGTCAATCTTTTTAATTGTCTTGTTTTCCCCCTCTCTCTCTCTCCCCTCTATCTCTCTCTCCCATTGCTTTAACAAAACCAAAACCTACGACAAAGGAAATAATATTTACGAAGCTTAAACATAATTCAAATAAAATAAAACTTAGACGAACATTTATCACAAACAACAGCAAGTTAAGTTGAAGTATTCACTAATTCACTAATTCACTAATAGGAAAATGTTGACTAGCGCCCGGAGCCACACGCTCCAGGGGCCTCACGATACAGTTAAATAAAGGTGAGGATCACATTTGAGGTAAAGAGCCAAAGTAATTCATGACTGAGATGTGTATTTTATAGAAGCAGTGCATCTGTTCAAACAAAACAAAGAAGTTTTTGATGCTTAAGTTTGTGACGTAAGTTGTCAGATCAATATCATATTTTTTGATTGTTTTGTTTTTTGTTTGGTTTAAAAAAAATAGTACAGGCAAATCATTGCACACTTTTCACTTGCACACAAAGTCTGACCTCAAGAGAAGTGGTTGGAACAGCTTTCCTCTCACCCATTTTCCCATTTTGTTGCCAACTAGTTAGAAAATCATTAAATAATATTATATTTTTTAAATAATACAGAACTTTTACCCCACATTTTTTTTGCTTCATTTTAATCTTGCTTACCCTTTTGTTCAGTTTGACCAGGCTAATTTTTTCAAACACCCTAAATAGCACAAATAAGTTGGCAACATAGGGCAAAGTGGGTGAAACCGGGTTTCCCCTGCTGCTCATTCTGCCCACTTTGCCCAGTGTTGCCAACTGATTTGTGCAATTTAGAAAGTGAAAGGGGACATGCATGCAGTTGTTCTGGTAATATATTCCTGAAATTTAAAGATGATGTCAATGATTTCCCTTTTTTCCTAAATCATTACACTTTGATTCAATGCGTAAAAAAATTAGTCTAGATTCTGCACACTCCCATGTTGTACTAATACCTTGGCACCAATTGCAAAAAAAAGTCATGGCTCCCTATTGCATTCACTTTTCCAAATATTGTCATCCTATTTATGCAACTTAGACAGAGGAGGATATGTTTGTTTTCTTGTGATCTTTGAGGGGAAACATTTTAGTATTTGTCTTTTCCTAAATCATGTTGCTTCCATGTGATGTTTCCAATCTGTTGGTGCAATTAAGATACTGCACTCTCTCGCTCGCTCTCTCTCTCAATCGCTTGAAGAAAAAGTCCTGCTCACTAACTTTTCACAGGTTGACAATATTTATAAAAGGGCTTGGATAAAGTTTTTTCGTCACCTCTCAATCCAGACCTGTGCGTATTTAGACCTGTGCTTTCTCCCTTTTGGTAAATAATATTGCAGGCAAATTCAAGTTCACTATTATTTAAAGGAATATGTTGGCAACCTTTGGAAAAGTGGGCGAAACAAGCTGTTGCTCTTCTTTGGTCCCTCTTTTTAAAATGACTGCCTTATTTGCACAATTTAGACAGTATCAAGGCATTTTTTCCTTTTTTTGCAGTTGCATGGTGATTCATTTTTCATTTCATTCATTTTCTTTGCTAATGACCTTTTTTAAATAAAGTTGCTTTGTAAACCTGTTTGTTCCATTCAGACAACGATTTATATCTCTTTTGGTAAAAAAAAAAAAAAAAAAAAAAAGAGAGAAAATTGGTGCACATTTCCAAATTGCTCAATTAAGTTGGCAGTATTTGGAAAGTTCGGGAAATGGTCTCCCTTGTTCATATTTCTGCCTTTAAGATACTAGAATTGTCCTTTTAGTAGAATACGAAGAAATTCTTGAAATTATTTGGTAATACTGTCAGAATTAAATTATATTTTTCCCAGCTGTTTTGTCTAGTTTATTGCCAACCTGGGATTCTCTCATTTTTGCAGGCAAATCCCTGCACATTCTTAATTGCACAAACAGATTAGCGACATTTGGAAAAGTGTATTAAACATGTATTTCCACAGTCCGTGCCAGTTATCCCCACCATTTCAAAAGGTACCTAAGTATTTTTACAATGTTACTGCTATTTAGATCAAATAATTAAGGTAATATCATTCTATTACCAAAATTATGCTCGCAAATTGCTGACACTATTTCAAATGTTGCTACACATTGATGAAATTTTAATACTGATTTATAGAAATTAATTTATGAACGCAGCATTTTATTACTAACAAAATCTGGTTAAAAGATATCCATAAATTCCCAATGCTGAGATAAGTTGGAAAGATTAGACAAGTAGGTGAAACAGGTAAAGGGTGAGGGTTTTACCTTCTTGTCCAAACATTGCCAACAGATGTATGCATTTGAGACAGTACCCCCCTCTCTCATATTAATACAAAATATGACTAAAGATCACTAAGTTCCTGCACTTGAAAAGCTTTAAAATGTCTTAAAGTCCTGCTACTTACAGCAGGAAAGATTCCCTTGAAGACATTTTCCTGGTCCCTTCCTTTTTGTCTTCGCTTGGGGCCAAAGAAAAGCCAAAAGCCGCCCCTGCTGCTCCTTACAACTCAGATGTCAGATTTAGCCTATTACAGTGTGGCTCTGTCGGAGCACGAGGTGCAGGTTCGGCTCTCACTGAGGAGGGGGCGAGGGCGCAGTGATCCATAATGTTTCACCCTTTACATGATTTTGAATGGATGTTTCCAGAAAATGTCATCCAGGTGACAACAGACGACCACACTGCTGCGTAAAAACACGCAGAAGGAAATGTTTCACTGGTCGCTCGTGTACGCTGTTGTGGTTACAGGTGTAAGCTGCATGTGGACGCACAGTTCAGCGGCAGCCCTCCAAAATAAAAGGCGAATTCATTTACGCACAATTACGCAACACGTACTGAGGCTTTTGTGCATTTGAAAATGTTTTTACAGATCATTTGATGTCACTTCTGTTTATCTGAGAGGAAAACGGTTGAGGATTCGCTGTTAGATGAGGATTGATTTGTTTAACCTTACTAGGAAGTGAGTGCTGTGTCCGGGAAGGGGAGGGACTCCAACGACAAGTCTGGGGCGCTGCTGTGCTACTCTGAAGGCTGCACCACAACACTGCACCGATTTTAATACGAAATAGCCTGCTCAGTGTTTGTGTTATTGAGCAAGAAACCGAGTCACGCTAAAAGAGTCTCTTATTCCGGTCCAAAGACGCGTTTAGCCCGCTTCTCGGCCTGGCCTTCATGCTGCGCACAGGCTAATGGCAGTGCTGGCTTATCACAGCCAAAGACGTCCACCAAGTTCCTGGTGAACTTTGTCACATTTTGGAGCAATGTCGAGCTTGCTATTGGCGAGGAGAGCGTTATCGCTGATCGGCGGGGGGCGCAGAGGCACCGACGCACTTTCAGGAGTTCATTTGGCTGCTGCGCGGCGCACAATCATAGACCTGTCCTACTCCGCGCACTTCATGGATTTCAAAGGATCCTCCATACCGAGCAGCATGAAAAAGCTGGTCGTAAACAAGCTGAGTCCTAATTTCAGGGAGGCTGTGTCTGTGCAGACCGTGGCGGTGCCTACACCCGGGGACGCGGAGCTGCTCGTCAGGAATCGGTGAGTTGTTTGTTTTCGAGGGGTTGGCACCAATAATAGTGCCGCTTTCTCCTTTCTGCGCGTGTTGGAGCTGCGATACGGGACCCACAGAGTCTATTTGTGGGTCATTTTCCGCTAAGAAGTTGTAAAAAGGCTTCCGCTTACCTCGGGTTACCCATGTCCAGCACCTGCGATCAACATCATCATCACAAGATGGCAAAATACGTGAGGAATAAGCGCTGTACTGTAATTCCAAGTTCCGCCCTCTCTGCATTTGTCTATCAATCCATCTCGGCATCTCTCCCTCTCTCTCTCTCCCTCTCTCTCCCTCTCTCGCTGTCCTCCTGTCTCTCTACGTCACCAAACAGAAAGTCGTGGGGGGGTTCAGACTGGCATCAAGAGATGCAGATGATGGAGAAAGGAGATGCAGTGCGTGAATACAGTAACGTTTGTGTCATTCAGCTGCAGAGGGCTGCATTGTGCTCACAGAGAGGAGGAGAGTGAAGCCACCTGAAGTCTGTTCTCTTCTGCTGCTTCAACCTGAAATGGAGAAACTAATAAGATGATGAGTGTGTGTGCTTTTGAAGGCGGGACGGTGTGTTTTCTAGAATTAGTTTTGTGATTGTATTCAGAAAATTTCCGACCTTATTTTTGATTTACTACGCGATTACCAGCCGCAGTTTGGTGTGATATTAAATGTAAAGAGGGGAAAGTCATGAAGATTCAAGGTCCCATGATTTACAGGGGCCCCTGAAATATCACAGTACCAGCATTTATAACATAGCAGTTCATAAACTTAACGCCAGAAGTCTTTACAGATCTCTTCTCTCTTAGTACACAAAATATCGTGTTTTTTTATTCTTGATTGGAAAATTCAGGCATCTTTAGCACAACTAACTAACACAACTAATTAAAACAACTAACTAAAAACAACTTTGAAAAAAGGAGGCATTTTTTTTAACTTTAATCCGGGAATAATAGTTTTGTTAGTGCTTTTGTTGTACCAAATACTCTATTAAAATATTTGGGTCTTTAGAAAAAAAAATCAGGCTTTTGGATAATCTGCATAAGTTTTGCTTGATAGAAAACAATTGTGATTGACATAGTTTTATCAAGAATGACTTTATGTTTGATATGACACCTGAAAGCCATTGGTAGCTAGTATATAACCATTGGAACGAGTAAACTGAGGGTCAAAACCAGTGATGGAAAACATGACAGCCCCAGAAAGCAGAAGGAAAGAATCTGAATTTCCCCCTGTGGCTGGTAATAGCATGGGTGATATGAACCCATCTTTTTAAGGCTAATAAACACACAAAAATACAAGAAAAATACACATATTCAAATAATAATGGTGTGTCAATTGTCTGAAAATTGTGGGGGGTTCTCAGTGGCTAGAAGTTGGCTGCTAATTGGCTGGAAGGGGAAAAAAGAAGCGGTCGTATCTGTTTGTTAGTAAGAGCTAAATATTCATTTATTACATTATTTTTAAAGTCAGGCCCCCATACTCTCTGTCAAGAAAAAAAGTGGCCCTTGTTCATATGTAGTTGATTACGCTTGTTCTTGTGAGGTTAAAAGGTCCTAGATTCATGAGGACTTCTTACTTGCTAATAAAAACACTTAAGAATATAAAAAAATGCTTGCTCATGAAGAAAAACCTGCCATGACAGCGTCAAAAATATGAACATTCCAGAGAAAAAAATGCTCTAATTTCCTGTAATTTATTCTATGAATGCATTTGTCCAAACAGAAACTAATTATTTCAGGTTACATGTACATTAATAACTGGAAATGTTCTTTTACTTTAACCAAACAAGTAGCTGAAACTGCCTCTAGTACTAAATTTGGCTCAGTATTGCTTGTTGCATTGAAGCTGAAAATATATACAGATACTAATAAAGTATCTTTTGACAGCTTTAAAGCTTGTTTATGTCTTTGAACAGATTAACTGGGCAGTAGTAATTAAAAGTGGTCAATTCAAAATGTAAAACATCATTTTTTTTTATCAATTTGCTCTGTAGATGAATGGTTTGAGAAACTGCAGAGCTGGTTTGAGTCTAATCTGATATCATGGGGCCCGAATTTCTGGCATATATGTACCTCAGGACCTGATGTGGTATTTACTGCCTGTAGAAGCTGTATTCTCAATCAGAGAGTGTAAAGCAGGGTGCATCAAGGTTTCCTCAGGGTGCAGGTCAGTAATCGCCTGCTTGTGAACTAAGTGGCCTTTGACCCTGTGTGTTCAGTACAGTACAGGGTGGCATCATAGTCAATAATGCTGTGATGAGTAAGAAACTAAAGGTGGATAGACATGCATAATTGTTGTCTCTATTTCTGAGTATATTTACTGCCACATAACCATCAGATTGCTTTTTGATATCCTTGAAACTCCAAGCCTGAACTGAAACCCTTTAAAACACAATCCAGTTAAATATGCATCGAGTAATGAATGAGTTACACATTTACTCCATGGCTGGGTGATGTATTGATTAACTTCATTAATTCATTTTTTTTGTTGAAGATTTAAAAAACTGAATTAATGAAGTTAAGATATGAATTGAGATTTTCCTCTTTTACTTGCTTGACCAGTTTCCTCTTGACAGAGGTTCAGTGACAGTTCTTCTGTTGTGGCCTTGTTTGAAAATATAAGAACTGAAAATTTGCCTTTTTTGGCACATTTCAGGCTTGTATCTGTTTTTATTGAGGTTAAATACTGATAATATTAGTAATATTGTGAAAATTGTGCAGTTTTCAGTGTCAGTGTCTAAAACCTGATTGTTTCCAAACTACATGTTGTATTTTTGATATCAAATTAACAACATGCACTTTAATTCTAAGAAGAAAACCCAGTTTATCGTTGTGACATATTGTACTAACATCAAGGTGACACTTGTTTTGTGTAATTTCTGTTTCATATGTATTTTTTGTCTTAAATATAAAATTGATTGGGATTAAATTGAATTTGGATAAAATTTATTAAATCAAAAATTAAGTTTTTGGGGAAAAAAACTTGGATTGTTTTCACCCTGCCTTTATTTACTCCATTAGGTATTATGTATATTAATTTATTTACACAACTGAACAAATTCTTTTAGGTTTTCTGCAGGTTAGACGTATAGCCGGTGGAAGGAGTCCCAGTACAAGGTTACCTCATTTTGAATTTGTGATGTTAGGGTCAAATGTGCGACAATGATTTCATTAAATCAAATTTATAAACCACTTCTTCATGAAATGAAGATTTTAAGTGAAATTCAGTTGTCAGTCAAATTCTAGTAGGCATTACTTGATAGATAAACAGACTGACAAGGTACAACGTGTTAAAAAGGTATGGTATCAATTAAGGTTGTCAAAAAAATGATACTTCGATACTTTATTGAAATTTTCCATTAAATGGTATTGACAGGGTCAAATCTGACAAAACAGATCAGGAAACAGATTCCTTCAACCCAGGGCTACAAAGAGTTTATTCACAAAACAGGAAACAGTTACGTAAACTACGATGGCAAGTATTTTTTGTTGTTATGAAATTGAGTTCCTGATCATATTCAACACAAAAAAGGGATTGAAAAAAATGTCCTCAGTCTACAATTCTAACAACGCTTAGAGAATTAAAATACTTTTCAGACAACCAGTAACATAAAGAAAGACTGTTAGCTAACAAAATGAGGAAAACTTCATGCAAATGTGTTTTTATATGTTCAGTTTTCTTGAATCTACATGTTTTTGCATTGAAGATTGTCTATAAAAAAGATCTTTCTCCTCAGGGATTACTTATATTTTTTGATTATTTCCGTTTTGCGGTGGTATCTAAACAGGTATCAAATATTAAATTTCTGTGCTGATATTGTACTAAAGTTCACAATTCTGGTACCATGACAACCCGAGTATCAATATGGTGTGCCTTGAGATTTTACCATGATCATTTGTGTGCCTTCAGATTTTAGTGTGATCGTTGGTGTGGCATGAGCGATACAAGTTTGAAAACCACTGATGTAGGCTCTCCAAACAGTCATGCTTTAATGATGTCAAATTAAATTTGTTTGACCATAAAGACAAAGCGTATAATCAAAATGGAATAGTAATCTCAAATTACTTTATACAAATCATAAACAGATTAATGATGAACCAGCCTTTTCACATCTAAACATGGCTCTGTTAAGCCTCGGCTATTAGGAGAAATAAATAGAGGTATGCAAAGAAATTTACAGCACAAATTATTTACCTATTTACACTTATTCTTCCTTCTGTTTTTGCTCTGTATATTCTTTATGAAGCAGTGTCTGCTTCAGATGTTGAATAGGGCTACATTACATCATTCACACTTCCTTCCTTATCCTTTTAAAGGACAAACAATTTGTCTCTTGTTGATGTACGGCTACTCCTGATTGGACGGCACCATCACAAAAACAAGAGAGGAAGAAATTAGGGTAATCTGATTGGTCAGTAGACGGAGAGAAGAGAGGAAGTTGTCAATTTCTCCAAGGATCAAAGTGGAGGTATTATAGCATCACTGCAGTGCTTTTCATTAAGAAAATGTGATTTAAAAAATCACTTACATCAGATTCATCTTGATGGATCAACAAATATAACATTTCTGACAGGCTTGATTATTTCTTTTGTAAGGGGCATATTTGACCTGAATTCCTCTATGGGTTGACCAAAGAGTGAGTGTGTCCATAAAGATATAAAGATCGGCTGGAGTTGGGAGGGTTAATATGTTACTAGGCCTTACACAAATATGCTCTGAGGTTTATTACTGTGTAACGTGATATCAGTGTGAGTAAGACTAAATCAAACTACAGTGCTGTCTTATCACCTTGCATTGGATAAGTTTGATCTAAACCAGGAGTCCTAAATGGTGCTGCAGGGTACACTGGTGTGCCGCCATGGGGATATGCTGCCACCATAAGTATTACCACAACTATGGCATCTAACAAATTAGTTTGTAATTCACTTTATCACTACTAAAGGTGCCATAATTTCCAAATACAGTTTAACTTTACACTCTCTCTAAAGGAATGCTGTTTTTTAGAGATGCAGAAATATTGCATGGAGGGAAATATTACCTCTCCCAAGGAGGTTAGGGTTTTGATGGCATTTGATCGTTTTTTTGTTAGATTGTGAACAGGATTACTTAGAAACCAATGGACTGCTTTAAAAGAAAATGTCAGGGTATGTTGGTCATGGTACTAGGAAGAGGTTCTCACATTTTGGTGGTGCTCTGAATCTGGATTCAGTTCATATATATATATATATACATATATATATACATACATATATATATATATATATATATATATATATATATATATATATATATATATACATATACATACATACATACATACATATATATATATATATATATATATATATATATATATATATATATATATATATATATATACATATATACATATATATATATATATTTTTTTTTTTTAAATAATTTGTTGACATCGCAGGATAGGGCATTTTTCCACACTTTTGCTAATGACTCAATACGTTTTCATATCATTTTCATTAAATTTTCAGGTCATGGCACAAAAAACAAGTGATAAGATATTGGTGGTGATCAGAGGATTTGTTAACAATGTGAATTTTCCACATTTTTGACACTATCTTGCCCAACAATTTTGGAAATGCCTTTGTGGATGTTTGTGCTCTTGGAGCACTTCTAGTTACCTTTTGGACTCTCCCATTAATTGGCTCAACTAATTTAAAAACTGTTTCCTGGCAAGTTTAAATGTGCATTGCTTAATTTATGAAGTGTGAAGTCCAAAACTCTTCAATAATTTTGTAGTTAAGTATTTCATAATTCACTAGTTCGACAAATTGTATGAGGCATTAGTGTATAATTGATATGAAAATGGAGTACCTCGAGACCTCAGATGTGCTCTGGGCAAAAATACATAGAAAAACTCTGAAGTGAGGGTCACAGTCACTCATTCAGGGTCACTGAATGAAGATGTAACAGAGAAAATACAAAAGATTTTTGTTTGTGGAATTGTAGCGCAAATTTAGAACAAATATTCATCCCATATTGCACAGCGTCAGTGCAATCCTAATGAGATTTCAAAGATGGAGGTCTTAAACGCTGAGTCTTAGAGTGAGAAATTTAGGATTGAGAAGATTCTGACGGCAGAGAAAGGAGATGAGGGATTAACAAAGACGAGATGAAACACTCTACAGGGAGTCAGTCCTCAAAACTAATATTGAGCGTCTTGCAAGGGATTTGATCAATATGAACTTTCATGCACTGAACTTAAATGTAGCCACATAAGAGATACAGAGGCTGCACCTATGACTCAAAGAAGACCTGATCATCTCAAAGTCATGTTTATTTTTGTTTAAGTTGAAAAGGAAACATTTTTCAATTTTCTTTTAATAAGATTGCTTTACAAAACAAATGGAAGTGTCAGGTTTAATAGGGTTGTTCAGTATTGGATATTTGACTATGTATACAGTCTGACAATATTTCTACAGTAATTTAGGCAGATACCTATACACATTTTTATCATAAAGAACATCAGGTCTCTCCAGTACTAGAGTTGTCCTGCTACTCTTGTTAATATGGCTGTGGTTATTTGTCAAACAGATATAAAAAAAGACAAACAAAAGATTATACCATTGATCACAGACATATTTTTTTTCAAATGTAGACATATAGTAATGAAAAACTGAAAGTGATGTCTGTGGATTACGTTGAAGTTATTCGCAAAAATATTTTACAGTAACAGTAAAATCAATCCCCATTTTCTTTTTTAAAGCTTCAGACAGTTCTGAATCAACCTGCTGACAGACAGTGAGACGTGCAGTGTATGAATAAAGATGTTGCTCTTTTAAGAAGGAGCTTTTACTTTCAAAATTCAATATGTTCTTCCACTGAAACAACTTGTTTCCAGAAGGGTTTCAAATGATAATCCTGATAGAGTCAGGAGTGTCAGATTGTAGAGACTGAAATAACACAAAAAAATAATTAAACTTTTGTTTTTCCACCATGCCTGCCTCGTGTACATGTGAAGCTGTCACGTTACAGGATGTGTCATGTTTGCCATGTGACCTGAAGCATGTAATACTGATACTTCAGTGTTGTTTAATGGAAACAGAGATCCTCAGTTTTCTTATTTCTATAGGACATTATCAATCAAAGTCTCTGTGACATCCCATTCAGCGTTTAGAGAATTGATCACTGAGTATGCACATTATGTGGATTATCTGTAGGGATGGGAATTGAAAACCAATTCCAGTTTAGAATCGAGAACAATTCCCTCAAGGAGTCAGTATCACATGCTTTTTTACTGTATCTTTTAATTCCTTTATCATTTCCTTCCACTTTGTTTTGCATGTCTTGCAATCAAAGGCATCCAGCTCTCATCACAGGCAATCAGCAAAGATGACAACAAAAATGTCAAAAATTATGATGGGGCAGAAGTGGCTTAATCTTTTGACAAAAAGACACTGCACAACTTTCAGTAGGTGGAAACAGCAGCAACTTGCAGAGGCATATATCTATGCAGTAGGGAGTTAATTATTTAAAAGTCACCAAAAAAAATTATTAAGTCTCATGTGTTTGATATTGTTGCCATTTAAAACCTTTATAGGACAAATTTGCCCACACAGAAAATAAGCAGGAATCAATAAAGGTCTTGTTTAAGAATATAATCGATAAGCAGAATTGTTAACAGCATTGGTGTCAATAAAATCGTATCAATGCCCATCCCCAGTCACCTGTATGCATGTTAAGGGTGAGGCCCCACAACAACCACTCTGGCTGCACCACAATGTACAACTAAGGTCCATCACAGGGCGCCAACTTCTGATGGCTGCTTGCAGCAGGATAATACGCCTTGTCGAAAAGCTTAAATCTTCTCAAACTGGTTTCTAGGACTTGGCAAGGCATTCACCGTATGTCTCCACTGTCACCACAACTCAATCCAACAGAGCAAATCTGCAGCAACTGAGTGATGCTTTCATATCAATATAGACCAAGATATCTGAGGGAATGTGTCAGAAAGAATTAAGACAGTTCTGAAGGCAAAAGGAGATCCAACCTTGTACTAGAATGGTGTACCTAATAAAGTGGCCAGTAGCTTTATATTGCAGAGGGAAAATTATTGTGTTCTTCCGGTACAGTTCTACCTAAAGCCAGTACATTTTAAAGTACATCCTCAAGCATGATTCTCCAACAATATAAAATGTTTTCTCTCATGTTTAATCCCAAAAACTGATCAGAGTCGTCCAACAGGTCCATTTTTCTGCTCAACAAAGGACTTCTTTGAATGAGCAGTCAGGTGTGACTTGATGCAAGCTTTCACCTGACATGACACAACATTTAAACATGTGTTAAAACAACATGACTTGTTGATGGCCTTTGCAAGAATAACCGCTATTTTCCAACATTGATGTTTAACTGAAGCAGCTGTGTATCCCTAACTCTACCTAATCATTATATTCAAAAGTTTGAAAGCATTTATATTTGATAATGTTGTGGCTTTATTGTCACATATCAGTGTATCACAAAACGCTCTGTGATTTTAGTTCAGTACACAGAAACTGCGGCAGCTTTGATGAAATAATACCTCCCTGTGAGGAAACAGAGTCTGGAAAGTGTTTAAATCAAGGTTTTCTGTTGTATCATCATGACCCATCTATAAACCACAGAAGCATTATCTCTAAGCTCAAAGTACACGTGTGACATGCACAGTAATGAGGCTCAGCATGCGTGCAGCTCTAACAGACAGTAAATGATTTATTTATACATTCCTTTCTCACATATTTGTTTCCAACATGTTACCAAAGTAAGATGAAAACAGCCGTCGTCGTCGTGTTGAGGCAAGAGGTGGCTCTCTGAGATTTCTTTTTTTTTTTTAAAAAAGTGCAGTTTTGTTGTGGGTGTCTCTGAAGACAATGAATCATGACATCATGCAATGTGTTTTGTGATACAAACCTTCCCCTGTCAGTGCACGACTGTTCTCCTACAGAGGAAGAGGAATCATTGCCAAAACAAGCCCGAGTGTTTGTGCCCTGAGAAGAAACGTCTGGAGAAGGAAGTCTTGACCTTCAGACTGGATTCAGTGAAAAGTCGCTCACGCTAATGACCACAATAAAGCATCTGTACATTATGTGTGCATTTTGTTCTTGACTAAAACGTGACAAAACAGGCTGGGAAATATATGGAATTCTTTAGGATTTATTGATGTATTTTCAAGACATACATAGATGGCTATTGTTGATGCCGTACAGTTTAACAAAATAAGATGCTTTTACCAGCGCTGAAGGCAAAAAAGATGCAGACCATCAACAAGATAAATCTGACTATTATGAATTAGAAATGTTAGAAGATGATTTTGGGATATATAACATGTAACAACTTTAGCAAATTTCTTGGAGAATCGGCCATAGCTCCCGGGCACAACAAACCCCCTTTTTGAGGCCCTAAGGACAGGAGGAAAGACGAGGTGTGTGAGGGAGGGGTGTGTCATGCCTACAAAACAAGAGGGAAGAAATGGTCAGGTTTAAATTTATTGGAACAGGGACAGAGTTGTGGTTGAGGTGTGGTCCTTCTCCCAAAACTTTGCTATGCAGGATCAGTAAATGACACTAGTAAAAAATGAACTACAATAAAACAATATAAAAACACAATAATATTGGGAAAAAAAAAAACAATTCTGCACATTTCCACACTTGGCCTTTTGCGCAACCTTATTAGAATAAGAGTAAGAATATGTGATTTTTTATTGTTGAGTTAACATAATGTAACATAAGTCTTATGACTTTATCTGGTCATTACTGAGAGCGCTGCAATTATCTGATCAAAAAAATAGATGCCAGTCTTATTGCCGTTAAAGGATTGTTGATTGATTGAAAATATATCTCCACTAAGCTGACATTATTAATACTTGTTTAATACCACTGCAACAAAAGTAGAAGTATAACACACCTGATATTGGGTAATGTGGTATGTTTTATTTTTAATCATTGCAAGAAAATGCAAAGTGTCAAACTAGTAATCCAAATATGCTTTCTTTTGGTAAATTACAGTCGTTCTCAAATGGTGCACCAGGGTACACCGGTGTGCCTTGTGAATATAGACAATCATCAATTATTATTGCATGTAAACAGCGACGTGATAACAGAGGTTTTGATTTTTTTTTTTTTATTAGTGCTTACAGCTCATTTATGTCAACATGCAGATGCAATATCTGTCACTTTAAAAATCTCATAAAGCCTCCAAGGAAACACTGCCTTTAACAGTCAACAGGATATTTAGTGGAGAGAAATGCTCACGTTTTAATATCTTCTAATTTTTACTGTCCAACTTAAACAATGAAGCAGACCACAAATAAGTAGCCAGTAGCCAGAGTGGGATTGGGAGGACATAGAAAGTGTTGTGAGTCTTAATTTGCTGCAAAGGTCAAGAGAAAACTTTTGGAGGAACCACAAATTGTGTGTTTCAGATGCTCAAGTTTTAGGTATGCCATCACCTCCTACCCACAAAAAAAGGTTTCAGGCTTAAATGTGTGTTACTGAAAATATGACATCTAAAAATTTCCAAATAATTTATTAAATGTTTTTTTAGTAGTTAATACCACTGTTTATCAAATGTATGACTTTTTAGCAGATACATATATGCATGCACAGACTGGCAGGAAACCATAATGTGCAAAATGGAGGATATTTTGTAATAGTTTACATGGACAAAAACGAAAGACTTGAGACATAGAAAAGGAAAAAAGATGATCCAGTGTATACATTTGACACCGCCAATGAGGTGGACGATTTTTTTTAATATGCACTTGAGAATTTTAAAGTTAAAACTTTCAGAATAAAGTTAAACGTAATTTACAGAAAGGAAGTTGACCTTTTTGTCAATGTTTCAGTCCTCGTTATTGACATTTGACTTGAATCACAAAGGGGCAAAAGTCCACCCCCTCATTTGTTTCTCATGTCTGACCCATGTTCCCTGCACATTTTGTTAAAAAAAAAAAGAAAAAAAGAAAGAAAACAGTCTAGGACTTTATGTATCTAATTTTACTTATTATTTTTTTGCTGTGAAATTCTGCTCCTTGCTAGCTTTTCTTAACGTTGCAAATCAATTTTGGAATTCAGACACAGCTTTCACATGTTTTATATGAATCAATCAATTGTTCCCTTTTCGATACTACCAGTCATTACTATAATGCAGGTTTAGCATTATGAAGCTTTTGGTATTTAAGAGTATAAGAACATTTTGACAAGCCCATGTCCTCTAACCTGGCAATGTTTTGGGACAATTTCAGCACTGTGCAAGAGATTTGCCTGCAGTTTTTGATGATTAAAAATGAAAATTTTCTCAGTATTGGCTGTCTGAAACTTATACTGTTGTTGCTCTGGTATCAAAAACCTTCAAAATTGAATAACAGGAGAGTTGAGAGCTTTTTTTTAAAGTAGCAGTACAAGTAAAAAGACAGTGTCCATCATGTGAGGGCATGAACAAATCTAATAAAAAATCAAAAGGCATGTGTCTCTTTAAAAAGTTAAACATGCCTGTATTATCTTGGCATGTTCCTTAAATAGAGCATGGTTAAATAAGTCTGCTTCAGCATGGTTCAGCATTAGGATAACACCAATGCCAATATTGTAAAGACAAGTGCCTTGGTTTCTTGGATTTTTTTTATCTGAGGTACCAATGTTTTTACACTTAATAAGTTCCTTTTCAAGTTTTTTATTCAGTATTTTAAGTCAGGTGTTCTAACAACCATTTCAACCAACCAATTTACCAAGTCAGAACTTGACTTGGTAAATTGGTGGGAAAAAAATCAACATATGATTAGAATAAGAATAAAAATAAGGGTCAGGGGGATAAAATAAAGTAGAAAAATAGGTAGAAAATAGTGTAAAATTGACTTGGGACTTCTTATTTATTTACTGAAAAAATGGAAATGTTGCCGTTATTTTTAACTCCGTTCAACTTAATCTAAAAAAGCAGATATGTGATATTTACTTGGTCTATTTTCTCTGCTTTTAATGCCATTTTTTTCTGTTTCAGTTTTGTGGGAATCAATGCCTCTGATATAAACTACTCATCAGGCCGATATGACCCCTCAGTGAAGCCCCCCTTTGACGCCGGCTTTGAGGGTATTGGTGAGGTTGTTGGCCTCGGCCTCAGTGCCAGCTCCCGCTTCACCATCGGAGACACTGTGGCCTACTTCACCAACGGAGCGTTTGCAGAGTACACAGTGGTGAAAGCCAAGGAAAGCATCCCGGTCCCTGCTGTGAAGCCAGAGTTCCTCACCCTGCTGGTCAGCGGAGCCACGGCCTACATCGCCCTCAAACGTCTGGGTGACCTGGTTGAAGGTGAGACGGTCCTGGTCACAGCAGCTGCTGGAGGAACTGGGCAATTTGCTGTCCAGTTTGCCAAACAGGCCGGATGTCACGTAATCGGGACATGTTCATCCAATGAGAAAGCTGGTTTCCTCAAATCCATCGGCTGTGATCGACCTATCAACTACACCTCAGAAGACCTGGCAAAGACACTGAGGAAAGAATACCCAAAAGGCGTGGACGTGGTGTATGAATCTATCGGAGGCAACATATTAGAACTGGCCGTGAAAAGTTTGGCCACCAAGGGTCGGTTGATTGTGATCGGCTTCATCTCAGGGTACCAGAGTGTGTCAGGGTTCCCACCCTTTAAAGCAGGGGACACCCTCCCCGTCAGGCTGCTCCAGAAATCGGCCAGCATGCGCGGTTTCTTCCTGCCGCACTTCATCAGTGATTACAGAGAGGCTCTGGGTGCGATGATGCAGATGTTTGCCAAAGGGAAACTGCAGTGTGAGGTGGATTGTGGGGATTTGTCAGATGAGGGGAAGTTTGTAGGCTTGGAGTCAGTCTTTAGGGCAGTGGACTACATGTACGCAGGGAAAAACCTGGGCAAGGTGGTGGTGGAGGTGGCTCCACCAGGTGTTAGCAACAGTAAGCTGTGATTTAATTGATAAACAATGAGTAGCACTTTATAACAACCGCACACTATTATGCATTAGTAAGTACTGAACTCATCATCTATTAAGCATTATGAAGTAGTAATATGTCATAGTGGACACAACTAAAAAGGCTTAACTGATGCATAAGAAAAGAGTATGTAATAACGCTTCATCTTTAAAGCATTGTCCATCATTTTATGTTTCATTTGCAAACATTACTAAAATATGATTAACACTTTCCTCTCACAGCACGACAGACTGTCATGAGGGGAACTGAGGATATATTGTGGCTTGTTTTTTAAATACCCAGGGGCCACCAAATCCCAACACACACCAGCCATCCTTCAGACATCAGCTTCATATTGTTGTTAGTGCGAGATATGAGATGCAAGTAGGGCTAAAATGTTTTCACCTGCCTGTGTTCTTGCATAAGGCTGGGTGGAGTCAGGAGCTAAGATGATTTGTCAAAGTTGTGCGAAAGTTGCAGGAATTGGTCAAGGAATGCCAGAATTGAGAGGATTTGCTGAATTTCCATCAATATTTGTGATTATAAAATGGTTGTTTGAATGGGACCTGATAAATGTTTGATTCATAATTATAGGGCAACATTTAGATCTAGGGATGCACGATATTATCAGACCAATATTGGTATTGGCAGATTTTTTTCTAAAAAGCTGATTTTCGGCATCGGCAGATATGAACATTTTTGTCGATGTTTGCAGACAATATTTTGACCATGCGAATTGGCCATGAAGATCCTATATATTGCCTGTAGTATTTGCAAAATGTACAATGTACCATGATTGTTTACCTCCTCATCACGCAATGTCCACTATTATGAATCCAAAATATAATTATTAAATATTTAAATTTCATTTTTCTTGCTTCACCTCTGTTTCTAACAGAAATTAACTGTAATCATGGAAGAGACAGGTCAACTTTAGTTAGGAGAGACTTTGTGCTCTTGACACAAAACATCGGTATCGATATTGTTATCAGCAATACTGAGTCAAGAAATATTGGCATACTGGCAAAAATCCAATATCAAACATCCCTAATGAGATCCCTTTAAAACCATTATTAAGGAGTTGACCGTTCATCTTATCATGTTGATGTACATTTTTGTTTTATTTACACCCAATCACCCAAATCCTATCAATTAATAAAGCATTTAGAAAGCATTCATAACTGTGTTTATAAGTGACATCACAGTGGTTATTAATGCTTAAAAGATGATGAGTTGACCATTTGATAATGTTTTATTAATGTCTGATGGAGTAGTTTTTATGAAGTATTAATTAATGCTTGGATAAAACTTGATTCTGAATGAATGTTTGCATTTGTATACAAAAAACGACGGTGCTTCAATTGTCCTATAACAGATTATGTTCTTTATTTTTGTATGATCATTGAGAAAATATAAGCAAAGCAACACAATGCCTTATGAATGAAGCTGCAACTTTATCTATATTTTATAATCAAAATGTGATACAAGAATGTGTTTGTGAGGGGGAATTCACCCCTAAAAACCTGAGAAAGGAGCTTTTCTGGATGTTAATGTTGTAAAATGTTCAGATTAAAAGTCAGAAAAAGAGCTGTGTAACTCCTCTCAGATTCTTCCATGATTTTTAATATGTGTTTCCACCTCCTGGTACAAGACCACCTCTGAAATGATTTTAGACCCTCTGCCATAACACGCTCACTTTCAGCACTCTCAGCCACTTTATCCACTATAAATGTTTTATGATGGACTTCATTGTTTTTCTAATGGGGTCTTTCGTTGGTTTGTGCTTGTCAAAAGTGAGTGCTGCTTAAGGTGTGCTTGGTGTTTCATTGACTGTTTGTGGCTGACAGAAGCAGCATTCACACAATCAATCTTTTCATTCACATGCCCACAAGCTGCACATAATAAGAAAAATTAGTCCAGCCAACCAGGAGTTGGACGAGAAAAGGCCATTACTTTTCTCCATTGCATGTACTGAAAACCACTCCTAAAGAATGTGTTGTAAGATCACCTTTGACATTTTTTTTTTTCATTTCCATTTTTCTATTTATTTGGATTTTTGGAACAATAAACAAAACAGTGCAACATATTTGGTAAGTTAAAGCACATGGAAGGGAGTTGATCATGTAATAAACTCATCTGTCAGCATTGTTGTTCATTAATATGAGATTAAGGTTCAAAATGAATGCATTTTTTAATTTTATTTATAGTTTAAAGTCAGGCCCAGTTACTGAAAAGGGTAAAACTAAGGTCTTTAACACACTAAAGATTTTTATTTCACATAGTCTTGTGAAACTTTGTTCTCTAGGCCAGTGGTCCCTAACCTTTTTTGTACCACGGTCCAGTTTTGTGTCATACAATGTAGTCCTATTTGGGATGAACAAATAGGGATGTGAACTGATAAGATATTAATACCTATGCCATTAAAGATTCTGCTTGTTGATCCATTTTTTTACAGATTCCCCTATATTGATTTCTGATGATTTCTATGCAGAAAAAGTAAATTTACAAAGGTTTTCAGTGGCAACAGTGTCAAACACTACACCCCTGATCCTCAATGCTATGATGCATACTAAAAGTAAATGTTTCTCCAAGTTTCTGATGATTCCACCTACTTAAAATTGTGCGGTAAGCTTATTTGTTGGTAAATACGCCAACTAAGATAACTTCTGTCCCTTCCGTCATGATTTTTGACTTTATCATTTCTGCTGACTACCTCTGAGGAGAGCAAGACATCCTCGATTTGCAAAGCATGCAGAACAATGTGGAAGGAACTGATAAGCAAAAACACTAATGAGATCGATTCCTTGAGGGAGTTGTTATCAGTTCTCAACTTGAATTGGTTTTTGATTCCCATCCCTACAAATAAACACACCTTGTGTAGAGTATAACTCACCATAACGCAGGATCAGAGAGAGCCAGTGACTTATTTGTAAATGCCAAATAAAGGGACATTCATGAGGACTTGCTCTGTTCTTATCAGCTGCTTAAGTTTGGTAAAAGTTATCTGTTGGCATGGCAAACTAATTTAACGGCTACACCTTTTGAGCGAAGTAGGAAATAGTAGAAGCTGTGTACATACAATGCTGACAGTGTGTGTTTTATAAATTGGTCATCAGTCTGAGTGGATCTAATATTTCTTTTTGGTTACTCATGGGTATTACCTCTGAAGTAAGGCCCTGTCCACAAGGTCTTTTTATGTTTTTTAAAAAAGTTTTCTGTAAACATGGCATTGTTTCAGGAAAGTTGTCCGTCCACATGAAAACACTGAAAAAGCTGTAGTACACATGCCAGGTCTGTAAGTGGTGCTGTGACACTGCCACATACATGAACCAAAACCAGAGAAGACTTGGAGCATGCTCACAAAACATGTGCGATGTAAACAAACACAACAAGAGGATGTGCAAGGTGATGTTCCTTATATCCACTTGTTGCTCATGCTGGTAGTAAAGGAGCAGAAGATTTTGCTCTAAAAGTCACAACAAGCTCAGAAGCCTCTGCAGCACAAATGCAACACTAGAATTTGCAATTGTTTCTTTTGTTGGAGATTTGCATGGAGGTTAGAGGGAGGCGGGCTTATGAGATACTGAAACGCAGGGGTGGCATTTTGAGATGTATTCACTCCAGGATGAGGTTTGAAAAATGTGCGTTTTCAGGCTTCCAAAATGCCAGATCCCTGTGAACGAATATGATAACAAACTTTTGCGGACACTCCTAAACTCCTCTCTCTGTGGACAGCCTCTGAATCATTCCACATCAGAAAGTTGGGTGCTCTCGTGTGTCTCGACTGTCCTCCCGTTACAAACATCCTGGAGAGTCAAATAGATTCACAGCCACATAAAGAGCACAGATGGACAAATGCAGAAGCACGTGGTTTAACAGTGAGTTTATCTCAAGTAGTACTTTTTGGTTTGTCACAATGCTATAGGAATCAGAGAGCCTTGTGCACACAGTAAAGCTACACGGGCCAAGCTACAGCTCCCATGATAAGCCCTCTGAAGCTTCCTTCAACCTTTTAGTCAGGATTGCAGACTGCACCGGTTTGGTGTTGAAGAACTCTCTTGACGATAAATCTTGCAGAACATATCTTTGCCATCATCTGATCCGCAAATCAAGACACAGACTAGATTTGCACTGTCAAAATGGATTTTAGGAAAATAATTTTGAAAACAAGATAAGTGAATTTTAAAAATCCAACTAAAGGTAAGTCATGATTTTTTTGTGAAAAATAACTGTTGCAGCCTTATACTTTAGACCAAACAAATGAAAAGAGGTGTTTATAACAACTGTGAAACCTTAATAGAATCTCCAAAAAATTGTAGTTTGTTAGTGTCTGAATTATTCTCATTGATTTGAAAAGCCTGAAACAGGGAGTCAATGTCGTATGAGTGTGCTGTATGTCGACTAAAGCAAACACCTGTTCCTACCTGGCAGGGAGGGCTGTAGTATTCATGCACTGTGAACATGTTATTTCCTCATCCAGGTGGCCACTCAAAATATATCCCAGTGTGAAATACGTTACAGGTGTGACCCCAGCATGCAAAGCTGCTACCTTCACCAGACGGCGCAGGAAATCAGAAACACACCAGGCCGAGCTGAGGCCGCTTTCAATCCACAGTGAGGGAAGTTAGAGCAGAAGTGATAGTTAAGACAGACAGTGATCAGTATAAACAATCTATGATGTATGAAGAAAATAAAAATACATTCATACATTATATAATACCATAGTTTAGAGAACATGTTGGTTGCTTTCACAAGATCTTAACTCCTTTTCTTTTCCTAGGAATCAGCTGTTTTTTTTCATTACAATGTTTTAATGCCCCAAGATCTTTTGCCAACAAACAAAAAACGACATTATTATTTAAATGCTAAAATAAAATGTACAAAACACGATCACCTCCTGAAATGATCTGTTTTAAACATCTATGGTTTGTCCTGTCTCTTTGATTAATCGTGTTCTTTTGCATCCAAGATCTAAAAAAGATTTTCCATTGAATAAACGTGGGTGGTTTAGGCCTTTTGTAGATCTACTTCACAGTTTTTCATTAAAAGGGTTGGTTGTGGGACCTGAGGCTGGTCCACTTTAGATTTACTGACTTAGACAAATATTGCCTGAAAAGTACGAGGCAATCAAATTATCACTGTTTCATAACTTCCACACAAAAAAGCGTGTGTTTTTATTTAAGTGCCTCCCAAAGTTTGCTTTGTTTGTCATATTTCTTGTTGGAAAGATGTTTTCATAATGTGATAAAACGAAATTACTGTTAACTTATCTTGAAATCCAAGCCTCTCTTAATTTAGTCTTAATCCTCCCTTTTTCTTTATCTTCACTGTAGCTCCAATTGGGACTGTGCAATTTAATGATTAGCCAAATATGAGCTTTTGCCTTAAACACATCATAAGTCTTCATGTATATATGTTTTTAAAAATGTATACTATTTAATGTTTCCTGTTATAAGATGCAGATCCCCTCTTCTAAAATGACATCAAACTTAATTCATGTAATCATAATGCTGTGGGCATGCCCAGTGATTTTAACCTTGACATCAGCTTTGTCAGTATGTTCAGCCAAGCTAGATCCTGCCACAAGCTTTTCTTTTGTCACATCTAAGTTGATTGGAGCCAAGCCCAGGAAGCAAACATGTACTGTACAATGTACTGGTTCTTTCAGGAGCTCATAGAAATAAAAGAAGCACACATCCCCCAAAAAGGTGAAATAATGGGTGCTAGAAGAAAAAAATAGTTGCAAAAACAGACAAAAGTTCTGCACACTAGAGGCTGCTCTAAAGTCAATTTAATGAGGTTTATCACCACAGATGTAAGGTTTCAAGGGCTAGGACCTGAAACGTTACATCTGTGGTGATAAACCTCATTAAATTGACTTTGTAGCAGCCTCTGGTGTGCAGAACTTTTGTCTTCCTCTCAGGAGCGCAGTCATTTCTGTGGGCAGGCCTGATTGTCTCCAGATTTTTTTCTTAAAAAAGAATTACCACATGAATGTACAATATTATTCATTTTCAACACCTTTTTCATCACTTACAGTAAGCTTTAAGTATCAAATGTAAAACACCAGTATTTAATTTAGTTTAAAGATTTATCCAAGTTAAAGCAGAACATAAGAATAACAATTAATGACACTTCTTTGATCATTATAAATTTAATTTAATTTGGTTATAATGCAAGAAATTTAAAGTATAAGATTTGCTGACTGCCTGGAGGTTATATCTATGCACACAACTATATACACTGCATGATCAGCCTGGGTCTGAGTCCAGCTGAAGGGCAGTTTATTGCATTTCTTCCCTGCTCTTCTGACCCTATCTATGGTCTCTCTCACACTATCAATAGAGGTAAAAAAGCCTCAATAATAATAATAAAAAAGTTTTATGCCAAATTTAATTTTAAATGGATTTACCGCTAATCTAATTTGAGGTGGGTAGCACTGTGGTGCAGCAGGTAGTGCTGATGCCTCACGGCAAGAAGGTTGCTGGAATGACTCCATAGTTGGACTGGGATGGTTTTGCATCAAGTAGCAAATACAAGGCTGAAGAATGAAGACAATGCAAAAGTGCTCAAACCTGCTCTTCTTATGGCAGCAGGAAAGCAAAAACTTACATGACTGCATTTGGGGAATGGACAATTGTTACAGCTGAAAAAAATGTATATATTTACAGCTTGGTTCAACAGATGGCTCCTGTCTAAATGTGTAAAATATCTAAGGGTCTCACTGTGCAGGTACTGAAATTTACTTTAATGCAACCATGAGGTGTTGCTATTTGTCAGACAGCCTAAATCACACCTTGTGGATTTTCTCAGGTTTCCTTTCACAGACCTAAAACAGGTTAAGTTATTTAGTGTTTCTTAATTTCCCTAAAGTAAGTGTGGATGATGTTCTGTTTCTCCATAGCAGTGGTCATCAATTACACTTGAACAAGGGACACTTTTTTTGACAGACATTAGGGGGGCCCGATTAAAAAAAACAATGTAATAATGCTAATCTTTAGCTCTAAGTAACATGCAGATGCTTCATTTTTCACCTTCCAGCCAATTAGCAGTCAACTTCCAGCCCCCGAGAGTCCCCCCACAATTTTCTGACACACCATTATTAATTGAATATTTATAATAATAATAATAATAATAATAATAATAATAATAATAATAACTTTATTTGTATAGCACTTTTTAAAAACAGTGGTTTACAAAGTGCTTTGACAATCAGACAAGAACATACAGACAGCAATCACAAGAGCACAAAAGGAAATTAAAACAAAAAACAAAACAAAAAGCCCAGTTTAAATCAAGGCACTGTTACAGAAAAACACAGTTGTCGTAAGAACCCAGACAATACATGAACCATGCAACGTAAAATGAGACCATGAGGACCGAAATAAAAACAGTAAGAAAAAGTAAAAAGGGGGTGAAAAAAAAATAAAATTAATAAATAGACAGCATCACATAAAAGCAAGTCTGTAAAATTGAGTTTTAAAAGTGACTTTAAAGAAGCGACAGACTCAGCACACCTTATCTCCTCTGGCAGGTTGTTCCAAAGTCGAGGAGCTCTGATGGAGAAAGCTCTGTCACCTTTAGTTTTGAGTCTCGACTTTGGAACGACCAGGAGGCCTTCACCAGAGGATCTGAGGCTGCGGGCCGGCTCATAAGGTATCAAAAGATCTGAGATATAGCTGGGGGCCAGGCCCACGAGTGCCTTAAAAGTAATCAATAAAATCTTAAAATCAATTCTAAAACAGACAGGAAGCCAGTGAAGGGGGGCTAAACCTGGAGTGATGTGATGCCGTCTACTAAAACCAGTTAAAAGCCTAGCTGCTGCATTCTGAACTAGTTGGAAGCGAGAAAGAGATTTTTTAATTTAAGCCAGGGAGGAGAGAGTTACAGTAGTCCAGTCTTGAGAAAATTAAAGCGTGAATTATTTTTCAAGGTCTGGAGGGGTGAGTATTTGTTTAATTTTTGAAATTGAACGCAGGTAAAAGAAACAGGACTGGATGATTTTACTGATGTGGGTGGAGAAGGTAAGGTCGGAATCAAAAATGACTCCTAGATTTCTGGCTATTGGTTTGATGTTTAATGAAAGTGGACCAAGATAAGACTGTATGAGGGGGGAGTTTTTTTTATGTTGAACAGGATTATTTTTATGTTAAACAGGATTTTTTTTCAGAACTGTTAAGTTGAAGGCAATTTTCTGTCATCCAACAGTTGATGTCACTAAGACAGTCCATGACAGCAGCTAGGCCTCGAGGGTCCTCAGGTCTCAGGGGAAGGTATATCTGTGTGTTGTCTGCGTAGCCGTGAAAGGAGACTTGGTGGCACTGAATTATTTGGCCAAGGGGCAGCATGTAAATAGAAAATAAAATTGGACCTAAAACTAAACCTTGCGGTACACCACAGGCAACGGCAGCAGTAGAGGAGCTGTGATTGCCTATGGTGATCGCAAAGGTTTGCTCTAAAAGATACGACTGAAACAAGCTAAGTGCAGTGCCCCTTGATACCCACCCATTTTTTAAGACAACCAATTAAAATGTCATGATCAACAGTATCAAAAGCTGCACTGAGATCTAAAAGAATTCAAAATGAGCCCTCCCCTCTGTCTGCTGCTAAAAGAAGGTCATTGGTCACTCTGAGGAGGGCTGTCTCAGTGCTGTGACCTGCTCTAAAATCAGACTGAAATTTCTCAAAGAGGTTGTTTTCAGACATAAAACGTAAAAGTTGTGTAGAAACCACTTTCTCTAAAAGTTTTGATAAAAATGGAAGTTTTGAAATTGGTCTAAAATTGTTAAAATCAGTGGGTTCAAGGTTAGATTTCTTTAAAAGGGGTTCGACCACAGCGTGTTTAAAAGCAGAGGGAAATACACCCTCGGCAAGAGAACTTTTAAGAATGGATAAAATGCTGGGCCCAACTGTGTTGAAAACCTCTTTGAGAAATCTAGTGGGAATAAAATCAAGACTGCAAGTAGCTGGTTACATGTGGGATAAAATATCAGATAAAAAGGATAAGGACACTGGCTCAAAATATTAAAATAACAAAGAACTTCCCTACTTGCATGTATAAGGTACTTTGGATGGGTGATTTGATACCTGATGTCCATAACCTTGTTAATAAAATGAGTTAAAAACTTCTCACAAGTGTCTTGAGACACTTCAGTAAAATGCGAGGGGGAGGGGTTGGTGGGAGGTATTTGTATTTCTCTTATAATTTTATGTGTTTCTTAGCTTTAAAAAGAGTGGATAATACCATACATTCTATTGCCAGTCACAGGGGGAAGCACAAATATTCTGCTTTCTGTGGCTGTCATGTTTTGCACCGTGGTTTTACCCATCAGTTTACTCGTCCCCCTGATTAAATACTAGCGAAAAATGACAGTCCTGTTGTCAGATCACACATGAAGTCATTGCTAATGAAGCAATTTCACTCACATTTGTTTTAGGCGGGTTGTATTCATACTTATAGAGGTGTAACAACGTAAGAGATACACTCAAAACTACAACTTATTTTTCTCCCTCACATTTTCACAATTTGAAAATATTCTGAAGAAGGGAAGATGTAGGGGGCTTGATGTGGCCTCCGGGCTGCCAGGTTTCCACTAAGTGGTCTGGTTCAGTTCAGCACGGTTTGAAGTGGTTAACCATTGTCTTGTTTGTGTTTCCATGCCAACTGCACCTTCACATAAGGGTAAGCCTGGGAAGAGAGGGTCACGCCAGCTACGTAAAAATGTGCAATGTCACAGCAGCGCAACACAATGAAACGGTCTGAAGTAGAGCATGATTGTAAACAAAGAGCAACAAAGTGAGGATTCCAGGACTCCAGTCCTTTATGTAGCAATATTTCTTGCAGGCATTCTTTACACTAAGCCCTGTGATTGGCTTTGCCCAATATCAGTTGTGATAGGCTCCAAAGTCACAGGATCCTAAAAGGGGCAAAGTGGTGTAGATAATGGATGAATGCATAAACTGATTTATTTTTGTGTCACATCAAAGTGGAATCGTTGTCCTTATTGCAGCAAGTACCTCGGGGTCCTGTTCATGAGTGAGGGAAGGATGTAGCAGGAGATCAACACTAATATCGGTGCAGTGACAGCAGTGATGCAGACTCTGCACAGATCCGTCGTGGTGAAGAGGGAGCTGAGCTGAAAGACAAAGCTCTTGATTTACCACTCGATCTTAATTCCCACCCTCACCCATGATCAAGAGCTGTGGTGATTGGAAGAAAAAGATCGCAAGTTCAAGCAGCTGGAATGAGTTTCTTCCACAGGGTGTTCAGGCTCTCCCTTAGAGGTAGGGTGAGAAGCTTGGTCTTCCGGAAGAGGCTCGGTGTAGAGCTGCTGCTCCTCCGCATTGAGAGGAGCCAGATGAGGTGGCTCGGGCATCTAATCAGGATGCCTCCTGGACGCCTCCCTGCTGAGGTGTTCAGGGCACATCCCACCGGTAGGAGACCCTGGGGGATGACCGGGGACATGCTGAAGGGACTACGTCTCTCTGCTGGCCTGGAAACACTTCGGGATCCCCCGGGAAGAGCTGGACGAAGTGGCCGGGGAGAGGGAAGTGTGGGCTACTCTGCTTTGGCTGCTGCCCCTGCAACCCAACTGCAGATAAGTGGGAGAAGACAGACAGACGGATCCCAGCATAATTTGAGTATGACTTTTCTTAGAAGTACTGCAGTGTTAATACTGTCACTTAAATGCACCTAAAATGACAGCTGATAAAAAGATTGAAGATTATGTTAAAGTCTGAGTCAACTCCCAGTTATCAGGTGGGAAATGTGCTCTCCCTATTGTTATTGCAGGTTACACAGGTGAAGTTCAAAGGGGCTTCAGCATCCCTAAAAACAGCCAAAAATTTACCCATGCTACCTTTACAAGCCTTTAAAAACTGCATTGGTCAATGAAGAAATGAGGCATCCATAAAGTCTAAAAAGCCTACGGCAGTTGAAAAAAAGCATGTTTGTTTTAGCATCATGATGCAAGGCATGCTCCAACATGCCAGCCACATAAACAGTGAGGAACGTGATGGTTTTACATGTATGTTCATATGTGTTTAGCCTACTCGAGTTCTGTTTGCATCCATGTTATGCAGTGATGAGAGGTAGAGGGAGGAGGAGGGCAGCTTTAGCATCTCTTCAATTAACAGGAGAGGCCTCGTCTGGGCATCCTCCAGGGTCTACCTGTACCTCCGCTGATTAGTGAGCAGTCACAGCCCCAATTAGAGAACACAGGAACCTGGAGAGACAACACTCTTTATTTAATTGGATTGTGTTGCAGTCGGAAGCTGCTAACTGGCAACGTATTGAAGCGACCTGGAGCTGTGGAGAGTAAACAAGACATTAAAGATAGAGACGGTCTTTAGACACATCCACAGAGTTCTGTGTGATGGGAAAACTTTGGAAATGTTACTTCACTTTGAGGAATTATGCTAAGTGTCTCTTTCATTTTAAGAGGTTTGGTGCTCAGAGAGGGCCATTAATATGCCTGTTAAATGAAGACAGTTATGTAAATGGAAGTGAAATAGAGGGTAAACAAAGCTTATCTTTGTGACCTTAATGCAAATATGAATGACTTAAGTGCAGAATCATCCAACAAAGGCAAAGAATAGGGACAGTATGGAAAGTGATTTTACTTAAATATTATTGTACTGCCTTGTTAATTACCTTTTAATAGTTCTGGCAGCTTTATAATTACCAATATGTCAGTTCTCTTCAGAAACTCCTCTTGATGTATGGTTATTGAAGATTTGCTGATGTTTGGAGCAGTATAACAAAATGAGACTTTCTGGGTTTTGCCAGAGCAAATCACACATTAGTCAAATAACAAAGTATGACTATCAAAGAGTCAAAATGAAGCACTGCTCAGTTTAACTGATGGTAGTCAGACTTATGGTTGTGACGTGCTTCTCTAGTTCTCAGACTATTTAAAGAGCTTTGCAGTGCAGATCACACTTGACTGTTTACACCTCATTCACACAGTAATGATGGAAGCTGCAATGTAGGCTGCAAATTAGTATGAGCTGATCACACTGCATCAAATTGATGTGCCACTAATGCAGCAGTGGGGACGATTTGGGGTCAAAGGTCTTGTCAAAATCACATTGACATGTGACTGCAAGAGTTGGACATCAAATTCCTGATCCTTTTGTTGAAAGACAATCCTATCACTGATCCACCATCATCTGCTGCTGTATCCTTTCTAGGGATGTAACGGTATGAAAATTTCATATCACGGTTATCGTGACCAAAATTATCAGGGTTATCATTATTATCGCGGTATTGCTCAAAATGTTCAAAAGTACTTTTACACACACTTTAACTAATTTCACCCCTTTAATATTCAATTATAATTGGTCTTTTTGTCTTTTTGTCAATAAATGTGTCAGGAAGTTTCCATTGAGTACATTTTTTCACCCTTTTTGTCATGAGAAATTAAAGTAAACAATTCTGGCAAGTATTTGTCATTATTATGTTATAAATGCTTAAACAGTGTGTAACTACACTAAAAGAAAAAAACTAATTCAAACTTTAATCAGGATTCTCTTCAAAAACAATTGTAAATGAACATGTTCAAAGTTTTGAGATGTCAAAAAATAAACTTAACCTATTTTACATACACTCACACATTTTTGTTTGCCTACAGCATTAGTGTCCACGTTACAGGTCGTTATATCAGACCATGTCCAGGCATTTTTTTTACTGACGATAGTCCCTGAGGCTATTCCTGTCCAGTTAGCTCCCTTCCATGAATCTCCTCTGGTCTCCCCTCTCCCTGGCAGATCTCCTCCACATTTCCTCCTCCAATATTTCCATCACGAATTATGATGGAAAAAGATGATCAACTACGAAATACGACAAAACACAGCGAATAAACGGCAAAAGAACGGCAAGAATACACTCCAGAATGATACTAATGCTATTTTTTTACAACATTTATACATTATTTACACAGAAAATACTGATAAACCATCTATAACTCATTCAGGTATGGCTCACTGAATCTTGTCTCTCTCACTCTCGCCGGCTCAGTCAGCTCACTTACTCGAGGAGTCACAGTAGTTTTAATCACCTGCGTCTTTTTCTTTCGCCGCAGTTTTGTGTTTTAAACAGGGTGATTGTCTTCAATCAGGTTCCCCTCAGCATCCTTGTAAAATCAAAAATTCGACCAGACTTTGTCCGTTTCGAGGGGGAAAAGTCTCTGCTATAGTGTCTGTGCAGGCACCAACCGCCATAACTTTCACTTTCAAATGTCAAACAATGCAAACTGCGCATGCGCCCCTCCGTCTGTGAGGGACCGCTGCTGCTTTGCTAAGGAGCAGACAAATAGTTCCAGCTTTTCCAGGCAATGAGCAGCATCACCGTGAGTTATTGACACAGTGTGGTGATCAAACTCGGTTTACCGGTAATTAAAACAGGAAACGGTAACACTAACCATCAGAAATTTAACCGCGGTTTACCATTTTACCAGTAACCGTTACATCCCCAATCCTTTCAAGCCTTGGTCTGACCAAAGGCTTACTACAGTAGCTAATGTCAACAACAACAAGAAGCAAGTATTGCTGTATAACAGATGTCACTTTCACGTGCAACACATTTGGAGTGGATTACAAGAACGCTGGTTTTCTCTTTTTTCAAAGTCCAATCTATTCAAGTGCAAAAACCACAACAAACTCTGGTGCAGACAAAACAGCCAAAATCTGGTCAGCTTGAAAGCACTTTAGCACTTCCCAGTTCCCAAGGCTGAAAGTAAACAGGGTTTTAGAATACCATTTACTGATAAATACCCGAAATAAAGTTTCTGATGAACACATGCATACAAAGATTTAACATTTAATCCAAACTAACAACATGCATCGGATATTCCCCGGGTTTGAAATTTTACAGCATTATTGTTTTTTTAAAAGGACAGTTGCTAACAAACTGCTAACAAGGACTACACAAATAGCCAGGAATCCCAATACAAGCATTTCTGATCATTTTTTTTTAAATTAAATGCTGTACATCCGAACTGCTTCAAGCTAAACACTATATTCCTCAATGCCCTGTTGTGTATTTCTGGGTCAGAGTGCAGCAGTAGGCTTTATGGCAGGAACAAAGTCTGGTTAGTGGCTGTATTGTTATTACAAATCTGACAGGCTTTGGTCAGTAGAAGATTGTGATTCCTTCTAAATTGCCACAATGATGCAACTTCACCCCTTAAACCAAACTAAATCTGCCTAACTTTTTCTGTGAAAGTAACCTGATGCACTGCATTAGTTTACTAACTTATTGTTTCATGTGTTTGTGTTTTAGCAGTTAGCATAATGACTTACATGACAAATACTCAAACGTTTAGCTGTATTGCTCATTCCACAAATGTATGACCCTACCAATAGGTATTATTAAAGGGAAGAAATAGTAAACCAAAATAACGAGCCCAGAGTTTTTTTTGAGGAATAAATATGAAAAATTGACCTCCACGTGAAGAACATTTTGTAACATGAAGATATAATGCTACCAAATAAAGCTTGAAACTCCTGAAACTAAAACTTTATACATTCCAACACATCTAAATTTCAATCCAAGCTTACGCCAGTGAGCTCTATGTTTCAGGTGCTGAAATTCTCCAAAAGTCTTTTCTTTTTTTTCCATAAAAGGCTCATTTTTTCCAGTCCCCCCTCTCTGGATCATGTGCCACATAACAAAGACATCACCCTCGTAGAGTGGGACGGTAGTCTACCTCCAGGCGCCTGAGGGACACTGGCTGGCTGCTCGCTCGGCGCTGCCAGGATCCAGACAGTCCGGTTTTCTTTCTCCGCAAGTCAGTCAGACCCCCTTCAACTCCCTAACTCCCCGAGCCCCCGTCACTCCTACCTCCGCCTAATTACCAAACCTAAAACCCCACTCGACTAATTAGCCACAGCAGACCCAGGAACTGTGAGTAAAGGTAAAGAGATGGCTTCATTCAGGAGCGTGCAAGTGTGTATGTGTGTTAAAGAGAGTGAGAGAAAGAGACAAGAAGAAAGGGAAATGGAATATTCAAGCCTCCTTTAGCGAGCACATCTCTACAGCCAATTAAAGTCATTTATTAAACTCTCTGCGAGGCCGGAGTTGTGCATGACAGAATGATCGGGGAATGTGTTTGTTTGTGGACGTGTGTGTGTGTGTGTGTGTGTCTGGGTGTGTAGAAGTGTGCGGAAGTTACACATACGTCCACATGTGTCTGGCAATCTGTCGTCTTCTCCGTCGATCAGCAGCCCGAGAGCTCGGCGGGACATAAATTACAATATGCAGCCGAGCCACTTGTGTAAGTCTCAATGAAGGGGAGGAATAACTTTCTTAATCAAGTCGCCCTGATTAATTGTAATAAAGGTGTCATCCGTAAATGTGTCCTGATTGAGTAATTCGAGGCCGGAGACAGTAAGCACATCCCTGGTGATTGTTGAGGGGGGTGGGGGGGAGTGAAGGGTTGGTAAAATGGGGAGGAAGGTGTGTGAGTGGGGGACAGACTGAGACACAAATAGCTCCTGGGCACACTGGCAGCCTTCGTACAACTGACAGTTATGAAATACAATTATCAGTGTGATCTGCTTAAGAATTCATCAGCGGCTTCAGCGGACAGTAAAGACGTTTAAAGAGAGAGAGGGAGACAGAGACAGTGTAGAGGGAGAGAGGGGGAAGACAAGTAAGAAAAGGCCTCACTTAATACATGAAGTTTTATTTTATGAAACAGTTTGTTCACAGCATGTTGCACTCTTGCTACGATTCTTCTTTTCAGCTCATGTTTGGTTCTTCACTTACTTCAGTCCAACCTTTTGAAACTTTTAAAGTTCAATCATCATGTCATGTTCGTGGGCAGTACAAGCATAGGTCAAACGTAGAAAAGTATGAAGGGGTCTGATGGTCCAATGAGCCTTAAAGTACAGCATGTTTTATTTGACACTTTTCATGGAACTTTTTGCAGAGCACTTTAACAAAATGAAATACAGGTTTCATAAGTATGTTTAAAAGAGTGTATAATTACCAAAATGAGACATAAAAATTGCTTTGCTTTTGGTAGCCTGGACTTTTAAATCTATAAAATATCTACATTTTACATCCCAGTGGCAGATCAAGTCTGTCAGGCGGGGGGACAAGGCCCAGACCAGCAGCTATGAGGCGTGGTCTTTCTTAAGACCTGGAGGAGAGTACCACTTGCCAGCAGATCCTGGTCGCTTGCTGAAATTTCCACAGGGATCACCACAACATCCCTGCACCCTGGTCCACTCCAGCAAAGACAGTCATCATGGCGGAGCTCACCATCCCACGAGAGGATGGAATGGAAGCAGCCCACGAGAGGAAAAAGAGGGAGTATGCACAGCTGGTTGCTGCATGGTTTGGCAGGTTGGAGGGCCTTAGTCTATCCGGTAGAAGTTGGATGCAGGGGCCACACTGGACAACCAACTCAACAGCTTCTAAAGACGCTTGTGATACGGGGCAGCACTTTGAAGAAGAGAGGGTGAAGGGGAGCTTTTGGCTCCGCAGAAAGGACAAGTTATGGGGGAAGAAGGGGTCCTAGTGCCAGATGCAGGGAGAAGTAGGGACACATCCCAGCTCCTGGCTGATGACCCTGCAACTGGCCCCATTGCACCAGTGGAGGTGCATCAGGCAGAAATGCTAAGTAAGCTGGCCCAGCCTTGCTTCATTCTATATTTGACTTCTCCATCCTCTTTTTTCAAATACTCCCAAAAAGAAACGTTATCTAGTTATTTTTTAGAAACTTTATTTTGGTTAATTGTTTTTCCTTTTTAATATTACCAACTGTGTTTTATACCAGTGGAATTCCCGATTAGTCACCTTCACAACTATGCACAATTTGTAAGGGTCATGCATTTATAAAAGGAGCAACACAGATTAACAATTAGCACTAAAATGTAGATAAGAGGTTTGTGCTCCACAGTGACGAAATTTAAGGTCACAGTGTAACTGTGATGCACTGTACAAATGATCCCAACGGAGGTCGCCCAGCAATGTTTGGTGTGAGACAGAGCTCTCAGACCAATCATGGTGCCAGCAGATAGTCTATAATGTGTTGTTTCTAGTTCGTGTTATCACTTTTTGCCCTTAAAATAATTGAACAAGTACAATTTCACAACATACGTCCTTTTTAACTTACCAAGTATTTGATGGATGATAATCTTATGATAGATGTAGCCAATTTCGAGTACTCGTTATTTTGAAAACATGATTCAACAGCACTGTAAAAAAAAAAGCCAACAGCTTCAATGAGCCACCATCAACCAAAGATGATAAAACTTTATTCTCTCATGCTACACTTCCTGTAAATGCATTGAATAAAATATCAGAACAAGTGCTAACATTTCTATTTGACAGATAAAATCAGCCTGAACAACATTCATCATCTCTTTGTACCTACATTAACCCCTCAGGCCCCCATCTGTGGCCTCTGGAGGGGAGCGAGGGTCCCTCTCTGTGTCTGTTAAGATGTAGATATGTATTCAGGTGAAAGGCAAGGGCGCTATTCAGCACCTGAGGATTTATGACAACATCACTGACCAGCCCCATATTTCCATTGGCTGGATAAAGAGGAGAGGGATAGAGGCTGTGTGAGGGGAGGAGGGGGAGATGTGGAGGGGTGGGCGTCCTGTCGGCAGGATGACAGACAGGTCCTCAGTCCAGCTCCCAGAGGTCCTCGCCGTCCTCATTCTTTACTGGCCCGCACTGGCGAGTGGAGCCAGCGTCTCTGCGGCCAAGGACACAGGGGTGTCAGCGAGGCGTCTGGGTAACATCGTTCATCAGGCCGCATCGGTAATGGGTAGCTCTCTGTGACAGTGGTCATCAGGACACAAAAGCAAAAGGGCCCATAAACATCACATGACAGATGGCTCGGAGGACAGCGCTGGACAACAAGGGAGGGATGGAGAGCGAGAGATAAAGTGAGATAGAGGGAGAGAGGAAGAGGGAGAAGGACGGAGGTGGAAGAGAGATCTCAGGCTGGATTGTTAAATCTGGTCTGAAAAGTCTCAAGTGCTGGATGCTTTATGAACGTCCGTGTTCAATGTCAGCGGAGAAGGAAAAACTGGAGTCACAGGGGAAATAGTTTGGATTGATGTCCAACATGAGAGATATAAAAGTGGAAGCATGACAGCAAAAGAGAAATAGTTAAGAGGGCTAGAACACAACTAAAAATTTACAAATGAGTAATCTGCAGGTGAGGGACCAGCTGAATAATTTAGGTGGCTTTTTGATTCCTGTTTGAAGATATTTGTGATCCTTCCATTCATGTTTTTGCTGGCTTTGTTGATCACATGTTGAGGAGTACAAAAAATGGACTGCACTGGTTGAAATCTAACTGCAAATCAATACAACTCTGCAGCGATGAGTCCCAAAACTCAAAAGACAGTTAGGTTTTGAAGTCCAGTTTCAATGTCTTAAAGTCAACTGGATTTTTACTGAAGTTTCATTGAAGAAAGGTCTGAAATAAAGAAAAGCCCGAAAGATTTGGAGGGGTTTTTTTTCCCAGAAAAATGTAATTCATCTGGTTTAGAGTGGTGCAGGAATTAGTCTAAGATCCCACTTCCAGATCCTAATGAATCTGAGATTATTGAATTCTGAAGTGTTTTGAAAAGGATGGTTACAACTGCCAACAATGACTAAATGGCCAGGGACCATAATGCAATCATCTCTGATCATTTATTTATTAAATGAAACACATATACAATAGTCAGAGCCAAGGGCACCAACTTGATCAGGTCATCTGAGTAGGAGTAAACTCAAACAAGAGGTTACAGTTTGAGTTACAGTGTGACACAAAAAGATGGAAGTGTGGTAGCTGCTTCTAGGT
The DNA here is from genome assembly GCA_037902135.1 of Cetoscarus ocellatus. Taxonomy (NCBI): domain Eukaryota; kingdom Metazoa; phylum Chordata; class Actinopteri; order Labriformes; family Labridae; genus Cetoscarus; species Cetoscarus ocellatus. The sequence goes on from JBAMNC010000647.1 coordinate 45,848, forward strand.
CAAACCACTATTTTTTTTTGTTTCATGATAGTTTGGTGATAGCTTTTTATTCTTGACAAATAAGCTTACAAAAATGCAATGATTAAGGCAGTTCTTTTAACACCAGTGAACAGAACATGTAAGTTTAGTGAACTTTTATACCACAGAGCCTATGATCAGTGGTTATTCAAGAAACCAATGAAAACTCCCATAGGAGGGATGCTCAATGCTACTTTCAAGGGTTGGCCTACAAAAATAAATCATCACTCCAACAACCATGAGCTCTAACATGATTAAGTCAGCTAGTGACTTAAACAATCTGGTGGTGTTAAAGTCAGTCAGCCTTGGTTTGATTTCACCAGGGATGAAAACTGAAAAACAACCTGACACACCAGATTGACTGTTCAATATATTTTACTTGTCCATCTGAGCAACAGCACATAGAAAGTGTTTGGGAAAGGGCAGAGACTTCCAAAGCATATCCAGCAGGTGAATGGATGATTGTTCTGCCAATCACATTAATTGCAGGCAAATCAGATGGTGAAGTAGGTGGGCATTACTGCTGCGGTGTAAAGTAGAAAACCTGAGCCACTTCATAGAACAAACCCTCACCAAAACATGCTGAAAGTGAAACTACAATATCTGTCTTATCAAGAAATGCTTTCAGAGTTGTTGTTTTTCATTAATAAACGAATATTGTCCAGGTCTGATAAAACTGCTACTGAAGCTGTTAGCATCTATGCTAATCTCTGTACGAGCAGTCACTTCCTGCTTCGTCTCGCCCATAGCTCCCACCTCTTCTAAAGGGCACTGATTGGGCCGTGCCACTTAAGGCTGCTCACAATCATTGTAAATTGTAGCCTGACAAGATGAATCAGACTACAGACAATAAATCAAGTGGATCAAGGTGAAAATCCATGACAACTAGCTAAATGAGTCAATATCATTTGACTTTGAGTTCAATAATTCTCTCATTAGTTCCCACTACTTTGTTCCTGCTTTGCAAATCAAGGACTTGTGCTATCATTAGAGGCAGTCAGCAGAAACAACAAAAAAAGTCATACATGTAATTATGGTAGACAGGAAACAGAAGTGATCAAAAATTATGCTGGCTGCACAGCAACTGTCTGTGCAATTGAAACTAAGCAACTTTCTGAAGCATCCGTCTATGCAGGATAGCATAAAATATTGGAAGTGCCATGTGTTTATAGGCCCTCTTTATGCCCCCACAGAAAGTCCAAAGGAATTAAAAAGGAAATATATCAAAAATTGGATTGAAAGGCACAGTCAAAAATGGCATTGGTATCAATAAAATCTTATCATCACTGTTTTTTTAGCTCTCTTTTTCCAATTTGTTGGATCTGCTATCATGCTACCAAGTTGTTGCATTAAGTTAACCTATTCAACATTTTTCAACTATTATGTAAAAAATCTGCTTCTCCAAAGTGGCCTTTGAGGGACAGAGTAAAGACATGACGATAACAGTTTGATACACATTATCTACATGCAAACAGCTCGCAAACAATGGGGAGAGCTGATGCAAAAAAGGCACATTTTTGCATATAAAACTAATAATATAGTTAATTGGTTTCTCATGAAAACTTTACCTGCCGGCTACACCCTCCTCTAAATCCAGCAAATACATAATGGCTGTGAGGAGAAGGTAGCAGGTACACAGTGGGGCCTTAAGAGGCCACTCAAGGCACAAAACTGATTTTGTATTCACTATATTTCTGCTTTAATTGAGGCACTGCTTTAGAAGAAGGAAGAATTGCTGTAGATATCTGTTATGTCTCATTGAAATGACCTGTGGCTTCTTTAGGCACCCCAAAAAGTTGCACCTCTGGTGTCACCAGACAAAGCTGATGGGCTCTGGGATTGTACCAAAGACTTAACAGTGCAGTACAAACAAACTCACTGTTGCCTTGTTCTTCCAGAAAAACTAAATAAACTTCACAACATATTCTGCTGAAAGATTGCCTCAGATTTATTGGTTAAAACTGTATCTTTCCTGACTTTAATGAGCTTCACATTTGTGTAATTTTCCTGCAGTTTGCTTCCATGTCAGAGAGGACTTTTGCCAATTAGAGAGGTGAAACCGTTTAACCTCTAGCGATGGCACAAATGGTTAAATGCAAGGACTGATATGAAAGAGCTGTTTGCTTAAAAGCCAAACATAGAGGGAAGAAAGTTGAACTTGAAAAGAGATTGTTGAGCAGACTTCTTCACAGATTCAAGCCTGCAGCGCCGATATGTCAGAAGATTTCATCAAAAGGATGTTTGGCACAACTCCGACTTTGAAGAGTTTGACAGATAAGCGCGGCGTGTCGGGAAGAGTTGGCCCTGAGGATGATGATGGTGTTTTTCAATAAATTATGGCCCTGACTGAGGCTGAGGTGGGGTGAAAGTTAAGGCATAATTATGGAGGTGATAGCAATGACAGAAAGCGAGAAACAGGTTGTGTGAAAATGAGGATCGGTGAGGGTGTCGAGGGCCGTCATGGAAGTGACTGCAGAAGTTGTTGTAGGTCCCTGTGGAGAGGAGACAATTGTTGTGCTAGCAACACCTTTTTCACCTTAGGATTTATACTTTGCCTTTATGTGTTTACAGGAAAATCAAGTCCTGATTGTGAGGAAATATCAGTCATATGCATGGAGCTGGTGATGATATTTTAGAGGCCCCAGGCAAAGACGAATATGAGAAACTATTTAATGATCTATTTATGGTTTATTTGATAGAGACATATACAAGATACATGGACAAACTGAGGACAGTCATCCCATAAAAGTGACACAGTGTTTATAATGAGTACTAATTTGCAACGCCCGTCCCTAGAAGGGCTTTTGTGGAGATAAAATATCAAAATAGTCTGGTAAAATATGGAGAACAAAAGGAAAAGTGGGTACATCATAAAGAGAAAAAAAACTTTCATGAAATGATCCAGTAGTGAGTTCCAGGATTCCACTCCTTTTACTGAAAAAGCCGTCCAATCATTAGATGTTTTACAGAATGAAACATCACAGTTTCCACTTGAGGCCGCTCTGGTGGATTTACTGCAGCTCTGCTTTCTCTTTATGTATTTGGTGAAAGACCGAGGGGCAAGACCATTTAAGCATTTAAATACAAACTTAAAATTATTAAAACTCAAGATCCTGTATTTGCTTAAATTTGGCATGATGATGTCTTTTCTGTTTTTATCCAAGAATTTTAAGGCCTGACTGTAGAGGCACTCTAAAGATTTGATCATTTATTGGTTTGCCTCAGACCACGCGGTTAGACCAAAGGACATGTGTGAAAACATCATTTAGCTGAGAGCAAACATAGCATGTGAACAAAATACTTTAAAGCTTTCTCAGAGGCTTTTGACGAGCAGAATTGTAATCATCCTCAGTCATATCATCATAAACCCTTTTACATCCCTCTAATTTACTACCCTCTGGGGAGCCTCAAGCCAAAAATGTACACACAAGAAACTGCAAAAAAATCATCACACATCAGGAAAAAAAAATCTAAATTGATCTCTAAAACAACTTTACCTCTGCTCAAAACTACCAATAATTAAATAATTTTCAGGATTTAAACCCTGTAAATGCCAATTTAAATATATATTACCACTTGTTTTATTAAAAAAAAAAAAGCACAAAAAATGTGATTTATTTTATGTAATATATAATGGGGGGGGGGGGGGGGGGGGGTGTCTTAATATCTGAGTCTTGGATGTGTCAAAAAGGAGCAGTGATATTGATTTCATTGATTTGAAGACTTAAAACCTTGGTGTTGGCAAAATTTCAGCAAGGGCAGAGTTAACTCTACTCTGGATGAAGTCAAAACCCTGAAAAATTACTTTCAGTTGACAAAGAGTTGGTGTCAAAAACAGGTTTTAAAATTATTTTTGACTTTTCACTTGAACTCTGAACCTGTGAGTGACACTTGTAGAGTCAATCATCCCACCAGTCCTCCATTACTGAACAAGTTGCAACAGATTCCACAAGCCCACATCATGAAAACACCAGTGCAAATGTTTTTTTTCTTTTAATTAATCTATGGCTCTAAACAAACATGATTTGAACTTACTTTTAATGTTTATTTACAGTAACTGAATACAACACATCGTCACACTTTGCAGTGTTTATAGAGTTAACACATAAGTAGTTAAATTTTTTTTCTGAGAGTGCATTCCTCCAAAAAACTCCAAAAGAGTCAGCAATGACACTTATTGAGAGAAAAGGACCAGCTCTCCATAAAAAGTAAAAACAACACTTTGTTGTTGTTTTTTTTTTACTTTACTTAGGCACTTAAGAAGTGTTAATATTAACTCTGATAGTGCTGATTTGTCCATGTAGATTTTGCTGAAAGCTTCAGTAGCTTTTTATCATAAATGGACCACACTTCTTTATTAAATAAAAAACAAATAACAACACTACAAGCTTATGTATGGAAAGGATATGTTCCCTCCACATCTGACATGATTCGGTGAGTTTGTTTTATGAAGTGGCTAAGGTTCTGTCCTTCACACTGTGGCAGTAGTGTCCACCAACTACAATATCTCAACTGGCTCGTAATGAATATGATTGACACAAGGATCATCCAATTACCTGCAGGATATACTTTTGAAAAGTTCTTCCCATTCCCCAAAAACTCTCTATGGACTCTTCCTAGATGGATGAGTAAAATATATAGAAAAGTCCATCTTGTGGGCCAGGTGACCTCTGGAGACCCTTGAGCCAAAGCAAACTGCTTTAAAAAATGAACATTTATCAATATTTTTTTTCTGCTTTTTCCACATAAATCTCTCAAACCACTTCACCTCTGCTCTGAGCTACCAAATATTCAATAATTTTCAGGATGGTAACCCTTAAATGCCATTTTGAATATGTGATGCAAGAAACATCTTATCATTAATGATGTTTGAGGCCCACTTAGAGCACAAGACCCCAGATATTTGCTTACCTTTGCTTAATGGCACCATTACCAATGCAAACGCAGGAAAATGTAATGTAACTCCCTGCCCTCTGAAGTGACTCTGCAGGCCGCTATGCATCTTTCTTTGTTTTCTGGAACGGCCTTGCACGTCCATTAATCGTCATCCATCCATCCTGCGCACCTGTATATAAAAGGGAAATTAGAATATCCATCACTGCGGCACAACGTCAGAGTGATTGATGTGTTAGTCACTGGATCCCCTCCGTTTCCTACCCCGAGTCTGTGTTTCAGCAGTGAGAAGTGAACATTATCTACCAGCATGATCAGATTTAGTCCACACATTTCCATCCAGGAGAGCGTTTTGAGTGGATGATACACAATCTGTACGAGGAGGCAGCCGGCAGAAGGTTTATGGAAATCTAATATCATAGGGCTTTCTGGTTTGTTAGACGTGTTATTCATGGTGTGGGCTGGTGACACTTTTTGATGTAACAATATAAGACAATGTAACGAGGCAGAATCTCATCCTGTTGAAGTGTTTCTGTCAAACTCCGGGCTCAGGGATGATTGGGAAAATCTGTGCAAACAGGTTTTGAGTGGGGTGTGCAAAGACTAAAATACCAACTGTTCTCAGAGAAAAGCCATCGGTAAATAACAGGAAGTGTCCTCTGAGAAGGCGATGTGAATGCCAGAGAGCGCTTTTGCCTTTTATGTAGAGCAGACAGTATTTAAACAAAAGGCATAAATAGAGTCAGAGCAAACAGATGAATTAAAGTGACGTATCAAATCAGCGTTTGGCTTCCATTTTTTTTTTCTGAAGGCCGCTTGTTTTCTTGGATGTGATGATGTAAATGCACTTGGAAGTGCTTGATTTAAGTGAAAGATGCTCAATCTCTGCCCTTTCTTTGGTATGATCCATCAGTTATCTCTGTGGTTGAAATATGGAGCCATTACCAAAGTGTAGGCCTAATGTGTCCACTTGAGGCTGGCTGCAAAGGCACCAGAGGTCACATATATATATATTACCCATGTAAAAATGCACATTTTTTAACATGTTTCCAACCTGATTCAAGAGACAGCTTATGTCAGAATAGTTTCTTTTTCTAAGGCTACTCACTGTGGATAGGGGAGTGTATTTTGTTTTCAATTTCTCATTCATTTTAGTATGACCACAAGCTAGTGAGGTAGAGCTGTTTGTTAGGAAGCTTAAAGTGATAGCTTGGTATTTTGAAACGGAGTTGTATGAGGTACATGGCATTGACCTGAACATTAGCCATAAGGACAGAGCACCTTTGTTCTGTATTGGAAGCTAGAGCTATGGGGCCACCAACTAAGCATTATTTAAAGAGTTTAAGGTGTAAACAAGCAACAAAAACAGAGAGATTACATGCTATACTGAACACATTAACAATGCAGGTGGCAGAGAATAGTGTTAGTACAATGTCATTTTCTGATTCAACTCCAAAATTGTGCTAGTTCCTTCGACTAAAAGCTGAAGTATTTGAATGGCTTTTGGATTATTGCTGGTAATGACTTCTGTGGCTGAAGGAAACAAAATCTTATAATCTTTACGAATAAGTCTTGTAATCTTTACGAATTGTTTTTTTTAACCTGTGCTTTTATTCTTTTGTCTTGTAAAGCGTCTGAGTTTTTGAAAAGCGCTGTATAAATAAAATGTATTATTAAGTGTTAGGGTACCTTCACACCCAGCATGGTCTGGTCAGGACCAACAAACTCTGATTTGCTGTTTTGGTGTTGACTTCATCTGGGGTGGTGTGAAAACTCATGCAAACTCTGGTGCAGACCAAAGGGGGTCTTGGTTCACTTCTCAAGTGGGCCACTGTTTGGTTAGCCATATGAACCAAACAAGGGAAGCAAGCCAAAACGCAAGGCATTGTGGATGGAATTTTGGCAGAATATCTCAACAGTAAGTAAGCTAATATAAAGTATACTGTGGGTAATGTAAGCCCAGCCCCAGTTTGCCAAACCGATTTAACATCTCAAGGTCTATGTGGAATATGACTAAACTCCTTTGAGCTAAACTCCATTATTCCTCAATGACCTGCTTAGTGCGACAATAGACCAGATGGCAGGAGAGGCCACAGCTAGAGCTCCTATAGTTGCTGTATTACACAAAATTTGACAGACTTTAGTCTGCCTAACAAAGTGAGTCCAAATGCTTACCAGAACAGATGAAAATTGCAATAATGATGCAACTTCACCCCAGAACTAAACTGAGTCTGCCAAACTTTGTGAAAAAACTGAAACACGGCACAAAACCTTAAATGAAGTCAATGCGAAGCTGTCAAATTCACACTCTTTTTAAAACAAAACATGATGATGTCCAGTGTCCCCAGTCCTGGTAACAAAGCCTAATTTAGGGAAGCAAACCAAAAAGTGAAGCATGATGGATACATTTTAAACAAATTTTACACTAGGACAAGAATATATGACTGCATCACTCAAGTTTTTGTGTCTCTACCCTGGCGCCCTGCATGTTTTAGAATTGATTTTAAATTTAGCATATTACCTTTATAGCTCTTCAATTGTGGAATGATCTGCACAAGGAAATCAGGTGTTACTGAGACAATGTGTTCAGGATGTTAAAAATTTAACTAACAAAATACAAGAAGATGAACCCAAATGCAGATAAAAAGAAAAAGGTTTTATTATAAACCAACACTAAAACTAATCCTTTACAAAAAGTCAAAATACAAAACAAAATCGCTTCCAAAAGTTACAAAGCAAAGCAGGCGTAAACAAAGAAGGGAAACACTAGAAGCAAAACTCAAAATGACAAAACAAAGTCACTACAAAAAAGGTACAACTAAAACAGACAAACACTGGAAACATGAGAGACTTACACAGACTGTGAGACATGGACGAATGACCCGACAAAGACAAGGGGAAAACACAGAGACTAAATACACTGGGGAATGATGAAGCACAGGTGAGACAATCACACAGGTGGAGGGAATCACAATCAGAGGCACACAGAAGGAAGGGCAGGAAACACCACATGGAACAGAGGGATTTCAAAATAAAACAGGAAACACAAGAGACAAGGGGAACAAGAGGTCTAAACAAAGAACACCAGGAAAAACATGGTCTAGAACTAGTCATATCACAACAGTTTTTTTAAAAACTCTTCTTAAGGCATACTTTTATTGTCAAGTCTTCCCTGATTTTACTTGAATTTTATTTGATAACATTTTACACAAGTTTAAATTTTAGAATTTATATAAAAATATTTAATGTCTGTTAGAGTTCTTTAAAATGATTTTAATGCCTTGGGCCTCATACTTTTCCCCTGTTTAGGATTTTAAACCCTGCTTGTTGTGTTGATTTGTTTTGTTTTGTTCATTGTTGTTCTTGTAAAGCACTCTGTAACTTTGCTTTTGAGAAGTGCTATATAAATAAAGGTTATCAGTATTATTATTAGTTAGAAACCTGTTGGCAAATGTCCATTTAAGATGTAAAAATGCTGTGAAATTCACTACTGGAGTACTTCCAGGTGTAGCTTATGTTAAAAAAAAAGATTCTTCTGTTAAACCCAATTTAAGGTATTGAACCAAGAAGCCAATCAAAAATCCCCAAGAGAAGCAGATATAATAAAATGCTAACTCACTTGCAATCTTCAGGACATTTAACTTTACTATTTCAATTTTAAAGTACATGCGGCAGTATGCTCAGATTGTCTGTGATCCATTATAACATGTTAAATCAGGGTTTGGTCCTCCATTTTTCACAGCTAAACAATAATAAGGTCAGTAAACCCAGAATTTGTTCCTCTGAATATGACATTGATGGAAACTGATGTTAGTATAAGTTCAAGACAGTGATAATTTTTTTTTTTTTTTTTCACAAAAAACATCCAAATTAAACATCATCTAATGAAACTTGATACTGAAAATGAATGATTAAAAGATTAACAAGTTGTTTCCATCTCTGGTTTTAACTTATTGAATAGTAAGAGCTGTCAGACTAAATGTATAGCAGTTCTAAAACCAATGACGGTCAAGGTAGCGTCTCTCCTTCTCTGTCTGTCTCCTTTTCTTTGTGAGTGTGTTTTTGTACCTGTGTGTGTGTGTGTGTGTGTGTGTGTGTATGTGTGTGTGGTTTGACGAGGAGCAGACAGGAGCCCTAACGCTGCAGGATGGAGAAAGGTGAACAGGAAACAGAAGGTGCCCATGGAGGAGGTATATGACATCTGTCAGGTTCCGGGGTGGGTGGGGGATTCAGCAGCCCCCCTCTGCCGGCCGAGGGTCACCCATCGCACCGCAGTCGCTGAAGTTGTCACGACACCCTGACACTTCCTTGGCAACAGTGGCCACTAGCCGGACAGCCTCGGACATTCAAGACACACACGTATTTTTGAGTAAATTTGTCTGAGGAGGGAGCGGCCGCAGCGGTGGGCGTTTTGTATGTGCTGTTTGTTCCTTTCTCTGTTGCAGAAATGTCAGTGTCCTGCTCATTGTGGGTTTTTTTCTTCTTCCCCTCTCTTCGGGGTCTTGGATGGAGGAAGGTCAGCTGACATGGCAAGGTCGACAAACAAACAAACAAACAGAAGGAATTAAAATAGAGAAAAACAGGAGGGATGAAAGCTGTGTTTTTTACGGCTGTGAGGGCGATGGCATGTAGCAGCCATTACTCTCTGCTGTGTCCTCTGCCCCCCATTGGCTGCGACAACACCGCCTGGCAGGGCTGCCAACGTCACGTCAATATCCCACTCCTGCTTAACCACACAGATGACCAGGGCCACTTCACACCGGGACCGCTTTACTGGGTTTTACTGCCTGGGTAGATTTGCTCTCTCAAGGCAACAAAGGTCATTTAGAATCCATTTGATATGAAAATATTTTCTCTTAAACCAGCGTGAGATCATATTAGATTTTATTGTTTTTATTGTTTTGGTGGAAGAAAAAGTCAAAGAGAAATTCTGCAAGAAAAAGTTTTCACAAGAGATATTCAGAGGTTCCTCCTAAATGTAATACTTTTTCCAACAGGAAATGAAATTTTAGGTGAATTTTCAGAGTGAAGTTCATTTTATGTTTATTACATATCCAGCAATACTTTTGTATTACCTAAAATATATGATTAAGTCCACTTTATTTCTATTTATTGTTCTAGTCTGTTAAATAGGCCTAATTCTTTAATTTATTTTCTGGATAATGGACTTATAATTGAAAAATAATGTTTAGGTGGAAACTGGTGTTTAAATGTGGTGTCTTAAATGGGAATTTGGATTTTAAAAGTGATCTCTACACCTTAAAAGATGCCGTCAGGAACTTCAGGACCATTAAAGCATTTAAGAGAGAGTCAAAATGAAGAAAATGTATGAAAATGTCATTCTGGTAAGGTCACTGTCAGTCACAGGCCAAATAAAATCAGACAAGTTTGTATTTGTAACTTCCAAAAGCTTCTTGTTGACGATTAATTTAAATTAGTTTTCTGTTTAAACAACGAAAACAGTGCATTTGAAACTTGCTCAAGTATTGGAGCTCCATTCTAACTATATTCTCATGTCAAATAAACAAACAGATGAGTTTCACTCCCTCATACAGTTACTCAGTGCACGGTTACACTACAAAAACTAAAACCCTAGCAAGGATAATTGTCTGCTCACCTTTAAATAAAGCTAGCGACTGAGTGGGAGAAGTATTCACCAAACAAGTCCAAAAAACAGTGATTTTTTTCAGATACAGTAAAAGGAATAGGCCCTGAGTTGCTTTTATTACCTTTAGAGAGAAGTCGTCTGACAATGGTAAAAGAAAATGCACCTGGTGTATTACAACATAAACCCAACCAATCAAACATTAACATCAAATTCCATCCTGTCACTCATATTTTATATATGTTATTTTAATCTAAGCATATAATCCAAGTTCACTTTTCCATTTTTGATTGTCAATTATAAGGAAAGAACAAAGCATACATGGATTTATGATCATTCTTGTACATGTCTCTATATAACTTTTACTTTTAATATATTTAAAATGTGCAAATACACTTGCAAAGATATGTTTTTTTTGTATAACATGGCTACCTTTGATGATAAGAAATTCTGACCCTGCCATCTGAATGTTACGGCAGAAATTAAGACAAATAAGACCAGTCTTCTATTGTCTGATTTTTAAGTTACTGTTGCCTTTCTCTCATCTCGAACCACTCAGGCCAATCTCCTCTGACCTCTAGCATGGATCTACCTGGATAGTTTTTCTTTTTCAAATTATCCTCTGTAAACCTTTTGGATGCCTATGGATGAAAATCCAAGCAGATCAGCCGTTTCTGAAATACTAAGATCACATAGTACATCGGAAAACTTGGCCTTATGACAAGATGCATCATGGTTTATTTGTTTATTCTACTGACATGTCTGGACATTGTCGACTGTAAAAGTTGTTGAAACCTTTGGGATCCTAAACAGAATTCATATTTATAATAGACAGTTCACCCTATTAAGACTGATAAACTGGTTGATTGATTGACCGATTAATTGTTTTAACTTGAAGACTGTTGTATTGCCCTCTTAGTAAAATGGATTGTCTACTCAAAGTCTGACTTACTCTGACATACTGATTTAAACGTGTCAATAATTAGGCCAAACTCAGTGCATAATAGATCGATACGTATCAAGATGTCTCCAACTGGCCCTTGTCTTTTGTGGGTCAAGCTCCATCATCATCAGGCGTGACATTTGAGTTATTTCAAAGTGCAATACTGGTTTTGATATATGCAGAGAACAGGACACAACACATGCTCCCCATACACACAAAAGCAGAGAAACCCTCACGGTGCTCCAGTCCATGGGGGTAAAAGTTAGTAAGATTCTAGGGGCCCATGAGTGCTGGGGGCCTGCAAGATATTATAGTGTTAGCAATAGTTTGCCATAGGTGTTAAAAGATTTCTTTACTTCTTACCTACAAACTACCATTACTTTTCTCCCAACAAACAACATTTATTTGAAAAAAAGGGCATTTAGAGAATATGTAGGAATTAGATGCTCTTATGCATTTTGATGAATGTTGAATGCCTGAGTAGCATGTAGAAATATTTAGTCTTGGAAAGAACAGGTTGTGAGGTAAGAAAATGTGTGATCTGCAGTCTTGACAGGGTTTAAGGATCAGACAATCACGTGGACTGGTGATAGCTGAAAAGTAAATGATAAATTAGAACACACTGAATGTTTCAAATGGTCCAAATTCCATAAAGTTTCCTTTGTTACCTGGTATAACTTACCATTAATTGTGGAATTTTGAGCTGCAGAGCGTTGCCCCCACTGTCTGAAGTTTATTTATGTCTTCAAGCAAAATAGCTGTAACACTTCAAGTGGTCCATGTTTTAAAGCCCCTGGGAACACAAATTAACAAAGAAAAATCTTCTTTGTATATTTTTTTGAATACCAGCAGTAACATTTTCAAGGGTCTGGATGCAGAGTGAATGGTCTTTAGACAGTCATTTATGATGTGATAACTTACTCAACCAACCAAAAATGAACACCAAGTCCTGCCCACTCAAAGGGGACGAAACTATTTTACTCCCTCACAATGTCCACACAGTCCTGAGAAATCATCCCAACTGTAAATAAGCTGTTTAAAAACAAGATTTCCTAAAATCTAGAGATGTTTTTTTTCTCTAAAAATGTAAGGACACATTGAACTTTGGAATTCTGTTAAAATTCTAAAACCTTTAAGTCACATTCCCAAAGGCTTTTAAGTTTATTTTATCATATTTAAGCAATTTATTTGCTTAGTGGATGTTTGGTTTCAGAAACTGTTGTGCTGGTTTGAGATGGGGCCTAATAAGACATCTTTTCATTGGGCCAAAAATGTCTGGCAGCGCCCCTGGCAAAGCATAACACAGTTGTAAATATCAGGGCTTGAAATGGCAGCATGAATAGGGCCACTGATAATTTCAGTCTTTTTCAAAATCAGGTAAAAATTACACACAGGAGCTTCGTATACACCACAGTAAGCCTGACTTGAATAAGCTTGAGGCATGTGTTTGAGACTTAAGCTTTTTAAGAAGTATGTAATCAAATGAATATATAACCCTTTTGTTAGACTGTAATGATACAGTTGTTAAATTACCCTGACTTAATCATTCATATCCCGCTGAGCCCTGCTTGTCATGACTTTGAATGTGTTCGTGTGCAGGTGAAGTGCGGGCCTCACCCTCACAGATCTGTATGCAGAGTGTGCCTTTAAAAAAAGCATGTTTCTTTTGTTTATTCTTTGCGTTGTCTTTTCCTTTCTGTGTGGAGTTTTGACATTGGAGATGACAGGTGTCTGTGGGGTGGAGGAGGAGAGGGAGGAGGAGGAGGAGGAGGGGAGGCTGGTAAGAAAACAATCTCTGACTGCCTGTGGGTGAAGGCAGACTCCTCTAGGCAAGGCGGCCTTCAGCGTTTAGCTGGGGGCGCAGTATCAAAATCACAGCCACTGCTGTACCCCTAAGGCGCTAATCTCAACCAGTTACCGTCAAGTGCTGCTTCTTCTTTATATAATCCTTCATTCCCCCCTTCCCTGCGCTCCCTCCATCTCTGCCATTCCTCCACTGATCCAGACCCAATCCACAGAGGTGAGAGGATAAATGACAGTTTGAGGAGGTGCAGAGGAAGCCAGGCATCTTGAATTGAAGCATTGTTTCTTCTGCTTGAAAACAAATGCATTCAAAAAAAGCTCTTAAGTGGAAATGTAATATTGTAATTAGCAGAGCTTCTGTGCACAAAACTCGGTGTCTCACCAGATGCTGAGGAGACCTCTGCCGTCATTCAGGCGGCTCGATGGAGAAGGGTTGTTGTTTGATCACTGGATGGCTGCTAATTTAATAAGTGTTAACTATGGAGCAGCCGAGCGAGAGAAAGGAGGGAAAATGTAGGAGTAAAAAGCATTAAGATTAACTGATGACATGTTCAACTGTGCGCATAATATGAGGCTTAGTTAAGTACGCACATGCTGTTTGTCAATTATTTAAAACCCCAGGAAATTAAGTCCAGGTAATCTCACACGGTGTAAATAACTTTTTTTTTTCATGGCAGCTTAATTGAATTCATTTGACACTATTTGGAAATAACAAAATGAGATTTGCTTCCACATGCAAACCAAAGACTGTCAGACAGCCTTTTTTATGAGGGTGAAGAAAGAAGATTTGAGTTTGTAATTCAAACAGATCTGAAGGAGATGCCTGTGTGCAAAAATGAAATAAACAGGGTTTGTCAAAACAAGCTGCAGAGATATTTTCCTTCATTTTTCTCAAGAGCTGTGCCCAAAACACAAATTTAGTCATGATGTACATACACCAGCTCGTTTATTGGGTGCACCTTGCTAATACTGCCCTCAGAACCATAAGAGTGATAAGGGGGGATAAAGGAGAAAGCTTTCTAAGGCCCCAGTCTGAAATGGTAGCATATAAAGGTTAAAAAAAAATGGTTCATTCTAAATTCAATAGGGAAAACCAGATGTTACTTTTAACCCAAATTTTCACATTTCCTATCAAAAAATACACATTTCTTTGCAGGAACTTCAGTAAAATGATGCATGTTCTGAAGGGTAAACCCCTTTTTCCTAAAATGTTACTGGCCTTTTTCTATAATATTACTCTTATGCGAGATCAGTTTTACTTTAACATTGGGCCCTCAATGCTGGCCTGTGTTTAAGCATATGAGGTAGTTGGGATGGCAGCAAATACAGAATGATTTAAAGGGGGAGCCAGTTAGAGATAAGATCCCAACAATGGACTGATTGAAGCCAGGCCAAAGAGATAATTGTTGGCCAGAGGTAGGGGCTAGCGATTCCAATCCAGCCCATGGGTTTTACATAAATAAATCACACCTGGAAAGGGCCTTTACTCAGTCTTTCAGGGGTCCAGCCATTTTTTTGTGCAGCCCTGCTCAGAACTGTCTTAATTCGTTGGGGCATCAATTCAGCAAAGTGCTCGAAACCTTCTTTAGAGACTTTAGTCCAAACTGACACGACAGTTCATGCAGTTGCTGTAGCCACATCCTAAAGGTGCTCTGTTACATTGAGACCTGGTGACTGTGAGGGCAACTGTACCCTCATTGTCTTGTTTAATAAACCAATTGAGAAACCAATTTGAGATGATCTGAGATTTGCTCCCAGTTGCTCCCAAATCTCTTTCTTAAACCTGACTATCTGAACAAGACTGTCAGAGACATTACAGTCAAAATAGCCCCTACCCTGTGGACTGATAATAAAGAATTTGATCAATCAGAGCATTGACTCTACCAGCCCACAAGTGCTCTAGCCCATTCCAACTTCTGGTGAAGTTTCATCCTGAGTGTTCATTTGTATTGGGTGTCCTCTCACTAAATTTTTCATGCTAAGGTGTTAGGACATTGTTTTTATTGAGCCTTACAAGCGTCCCTCAACATATTCTCGGGCCCCCCAATGGGAGCCATGGGCCCCACTTTGGGAACCACTACATTATATCAATCAGCCTAATTTTTTAAAGCTTAGTTATAATCATAGGTTTAAAGCTACTGTAAGTTATCATTTAATTTAGCTCTGATATGTACCTGTAACAGCAACATTATAACAGTGCTGTGAAACCCCCCTTTAATAGCAGAAAAAAAAGATCACCACAGTGAACTCCTCTATAGGTACGAATTTTAATTCAAGAATGAGCAATACCCCAAACCAAAATTTCCCATCCCTAGCAAAAGTCCAAATTTTGCAGGCTTGACACTTGAAATCCTGTTTCACCCCAAAAAAACAAAACCAAGAATAAAATGTTCTCCAAATGTTTCGGTTCCCAGTCCAATGTCTCAGTTCCCTTTAAAGGAAAGGGTAAAAAACAAGTGGTCTTGCTCCTAACCCAAAATTCCAAAAACAGTCAATTAAAACTCAAAACTGAGTAATCCACTAAAAAGGAATAGAAAGCAATGCATTGCAAGAAATAAAAATAAAAATATTCCTAACTGGACCCAGGGAAACTTCCTCTGGGTCCAAGCCTTTCAGCTGTAATACTCACAACTGTCCTTTTCCCAGCATCCAAGCGCCTGCATGGAGAAGGTTTTTCCCAGCCCTAGAAGAATCTTTTTACTCCTCAACTGGAATTCAGAGGCCTTGCCAAGTTGCAAAGTTTCTTTCAGGCTCACCAGCTAAGTCTCTCCTCAAACATTTCCCCTTCTCCTCTCCTTTGTTCTGCCTCACCCCCTCCCCCCTCTTCACACCTGACCCAACCTGGCGGCAGCAGGTCACCTGACCAGGAAACTGCTGCTAAGCAGACTTCTCCTCACAATAAGATCAGCAGTGTAAGAGTGAATCCCAATTCTGCCCCTTAGCCCTTTTCCATCTTCTTACCCCTTCATCTACCCCTTCCCCTTACCCCTCTGTTTTGAGGGCCAAGGGGAAAGGGTGAAGACATGCTCCTGACAAACGAGACACCACTCAATTTCCGTTACATCATCACCCAGAGCTGCTCGCTGGCTGCGTCGTAGGCAGATGCAACAATAGCCGCAGCTACAGCTGCAAAAGCTAGCTCATTATAACCAGAAATTTAAAATACGACCACAATTCAAACATGATTAATGTTTACTTGATGATTTTATAATTACTTATAATTATGTGCTTCCTTTGGTCTCCGCTCTACCTTCTTGTCAGTGTGTTATGGGTAATTATTCATACCTCTTCCTTTCAAGTGAGGTCCAGGGTTTGTCTTCATTTCAAGGGCTGTGTAACCCTTCGTCTTAGCCCCTCCCCTTAGTCCTATGGAGAATTGGGACACCCCTTCACTAGATATGAACATGCAAAACCAAGGGGTAAGGGGTAAGACAAGGGCTAAGGGGTAGAATTGGGATGGACCCTTAATACAGGGCAAGCAAGGGGATAAAACCTTGCAAGGATTTTATTAAATATATAAATCCCCAAATCAAAATAACTTGCAACCCTAAACACACACTTCATGACTATGTCACAAGCAAATTCTGTTACATATAAGCCACTTCCAGGTTCATCTTTTTATCACATGCAGCTTCCTCAGACTGCATGCCCCTAGTGCTGTCCCACAGGAGAAGTCTCCACATGTAAAGTGCAAACATAAACAGCAAAATTAAGAGGATTTCAGGGCCAAGAAATTTCCATGGGTGTACATGTGAAAACAGCAGTAAAATCTAGATTTAATCCTGTTTGTCTCAAAAAGTCTTTTAAGGGGTGCTGCTTTTGGCAGAATGGAGAGCAACCAGGCACATCCAATATAAGCTTTGGCCGGCCCGGGCTCCATTCCTGCCCTTGGCCCACCTGCTGAGTATCCTCCCCCGCTCTCTCTCACCCCTTTCACCAGCCTATCCACTGTCTGTCTGTCAAATAAAGGCAAAGATGGCCAACAAATATACTCACAAACAAGCCTTTTAAATAAATCTGTTAAAAAACACACTCACTTCTTTACAGCACACATACATGCTTAGAATCTTTATTACTCCTATTTGCTTCCTGCTGTTGCTTTTGTTGAACGTCCCCCCTTGAGCAGGTGAACGTGCAGCCTCTGTAGACTGAAGCAAAGATGTTTGACAGTGGCCTGTAAAGACCAGAAAACCACACACACAGACAGTGGCCTCAGGCGTTTCTGATTTGGCCTTACTAGTGGGATGCCATGACCTGACACACACACACACATATACACAAACACACAAAGACAAACGCACACAGGGAGTCTTGACGCAGACTGTAGGTGAAGGCTGGTATATGTCTGTCCTGTCTTGTGAGTGAGCGGGCCGGACGTGGAGCTGGGGGAGACAGATTGGAGGGACGGAGGGGAAGAGGGGAAATGGAGGGATTAGATGAAACCTTTCAGTGCGTGTCATCATCTCTGACATTCTGTAGGGCTTGACCTTAACAGAGCAGCATCGTGTCAGAGACAGGGTCTCATCACTGCCAGGGAACACACACACACACATACACACACAAACAGATAAAGACAATCTGGAGAAAACTGCACCGACACCAACGCCCAACATACATTCACACATACACACTAACAGATGCACACAGAATAAATAGATGAGTGAATAAATCGCATAACTTGTAAGCAAATCAGCATCAATACATTAGGTCAGAAATTTATATGTCATTTCTCTGTGAAAAATGTAAAACTATTGCCATTTTGTTGTTTTTAGTGCACTGAGGGGTAGTCAGGGCCTTGCTGTGTGGAGTTTGTGTGTTCTCCCTGTGCATGTGTGGGTTTACATGCTTGTCAGGTTAATTGGTTAACCTAAATTGCCCGTAGGTATAGGTTTGAGCATGAGTGGATGTCTGTCTCTCTGTGGCCCTGCGATTGGCTGGCGACCAGTCCAGTGTGTACCCTGCCTCTCCCCCAATGTCAGCTGGGATGGGCTCCATTTCCCTTTGACCCCAAAAGGGATAGGCAGAATAGATGATGCATTATGATGGATGGACAATTACAAATGTGTTTAATGTGGTTAAATAGCTTGAATACTGATGGGTACATAATTAATTATCTTTCCTGAAATGTGAAGAAAAAAATTAAAGACCTCTGCTGATGGGAAGCCATGATTATCTTGAGTCTTGGGCTGGTCTCAGTGGGTCTGCCCTTTGCTTGCTACACTCCTACTGTCAAATAAAACATTTTCAGTTGTCATTCAAAACTCTGTATCATCCACGTCTTGTTTCTGCCAAGGTGTCCCACAAGGGTCAATTTCAGGTCCTTTACTGTTCTCCGTTTACATGCATCCACTGGGTTAAATACTTAGTAACCATAACATTCAATACCACCTCTTTGCTGATGACATAATTATATGTCACTCTAGCAGTCATGACAGCCTATGTCAACTAGACACTTGTCTATCTAATATTCACGGTTGGACTTCTTAACTTTTAAAAACAAAAAAAAAAAATTTGATTACCCAAAACAACATAAACATGGCTGGAAAACTTCAGCCCTGGTCAAATCATTAGCAAGAAATCTGCGTGTAATTTTTGACTCAGACCTCAGCTTTGACAGTCAAATTAAGATTGTTCCCCGGACTTGTTTTTAGGACAGTCCTGTCTTGATTAATGTAATGCACTCCACCCTGGAATTTAACAGGCTTTTCTATATTGTCTACAATTAGTCCAAAAATCCTGCAGCTAGACTGATAACTGGTTCAAGAAAACAAGAACACATTACTCCAATCCTAGGATCATCAAAATGGCTACCAGTCAATATCATATTAATTTAAAAATGTATTATTAATTTATAAAGCTCTTCATGACAGGGCCCCTTGTTACATTACTGATCTACTGACCCTTAATGAGCCTGAGCATACCCTCAGATTGGCTGATCAGGGTTTCCTTGTGATACCCAGAGCCTGATTACAGACAAAGTGTTGTTGGTCTTTTTCTACACAGGCACCAAAGCTATGGAATGACCCACATGTTGAAATCTGGTTTGCAGACTCTGTCTCTTCTTTTAAGTCCTTTAACTTGATTTGTTTTTTATGTGTCCTTTAGTAAAGTACTTTGTAACTTGTGTTAAGTAAGGTGCTGTATAACTAAAGGTTATTATTATTATAATGATAAACCTGAAGTGCAAAATTGTCATTAACAATCCATATTGAACATTCCTCCATCATTGGTACATAATAAAAGTATGTTTTTATTTTTATTTTTTTTCTACATACAGATTTTTTTTTTTTAACCAATAATCTACAAACAGAAAATCTCAACGATATGCAACATTTATCTCTAGAAAAGGTAGCTGACTTACATCCAAAATGTTCATAATGCCCTATAGATTCATAATGATTTCTATAGAGGAGAAATCAAGTTATCATGACTGACAGATGAACCATCTGGCACTACAATGATTAAAAAAAAAATAGAATAAAATTAAATCCATCATACTTTCCTACAGTACCTTGGAACTAAGGTAGAACAACACATGGAGGGCAAAGAGATTTTATTTGCACCTTATATAAGTAGAAAAAAGACAAAGTTATACAAAGAAACTAAAATCTAAGCAATAAAAGACTTAAACTTTGAGGATGATTCAAGTCTCCAAAATGCACCATCCAACTGTTTCTGTAATGCAACTCAGTGAGCGTATCATTAGACCCTCTTTACCTCCTCTCCTCCATCTCACAGTGCAGGCACTCTGCTAAAACTTTAAAGCCATTATACAATGTGTTTTAGACCCCAGGTAGTACTTTACATGACAAGTGTTCTTAAAAGTAGTGCCCTTTTTACACTGAATTCTGGATATGTATTGCTTTTATATCTAATTATTATTGAGAGGTGCTACAAAGTCATTTTCCCTAAAAAAAGAAAACCTGAGAACTGCAGCATTAATTTACCTTCGGCACTCAACTGAGGTGGACTTAAAGAAAGACAATGTTCATGGAATCTTATCTCCTGAAGGTTCAGTAGGCCTGCAGGACGCACATATGAGGCTTAGCATTTAGTTTTTTTAAATAGTTTTTAGCAGTAGCTTTAAACTTTGACAATATATATGTTGGAAATAAACTGAAATGTTCCATTGGAAAGAAAAATTAAATGAGTTTCTCCTGAAATACCTAATAGTCCAAGGAAACATGCATATAGGGAGCACAATAAAATAATAAAACAACTGCACCTGTGGCTCCCATTAACGTCAGTTCATCTTTTCATTCAGGTTCAGGTTCCTCTAATAGTTTATGAGTTATTGCATTCACAAGTTCCCACCCTTCAATATGCAAGGTATTGAAAAATCTCGATTACTGACCACTTCTTATGTACCACCAATTAAACCAGGAAAGCATTTTGGCTATTTTCTAAATTTTGTAGCAGCTTAGCATTTTTTTTCTTGCAACAAATCCCTCATGTGGCTATATTGTGGAGCAAAAGTTTTTTGAGATCAACTTAAAACACAGAAACTTAGTCTGCCTGTAGAAATACGAGCGGGCTACATTTGCACGTACCAAAAATCAGGCTAACAAATCCCACTGCTTCCTTCCTCCTCTGTGACAGAAATTTACTTAAAGGTATCCCATAAAACATAAAAAGCCCATCTTTCTATCCTGCTCTCCTATAAAGATGCTGTCGTAATGATGCCTAACGCAGGTACTAGACTTAATCTCCCACACATTCTCATCAGTGGGCCTCCATATTCTGCAGACAGATTTAGATTTGGCCATAGGGCTGCTATTATAAAAATATGGTTGACCTTTGAGGACCAAGGATGGTTTAGAGCAGGAGAGTTCCTTCTTCATGCTGTTTGGACTGTCTGCTCCTCTTATCCTTATTAACATATGCCAGTCTCCCTAAATGTTCTCAGTCACTTTATTAAAAAATTTAAGTACAACAGTATAATTTTTATGATGCCCATAAAGGAGGCGCTAGCTCACATTAATTCTTTCATGAACAGTGAACTTTTGGAGTGAATAGCAATGGGTTACATAATGAATTTCTGCTTTCTGTTCACCCATCGCAATATATTCAAAAGTACCTCTGTCCTTAACTTTATCTGTCTGTCTGTCTAATTATCTATCCATGTATTTATGTACTTGTCTGTCTCATTCAGATGAATGCAAAAAGCAATGCCATCTCTCTCTCTGTTTGTGCAGACAGATGATTGCATTGTTTAATTGTTACTGTTCACTTAATTTTGGTAGTTAATTGTGATTTATCTCCATGTTCTACCCAGGCTGTCAAATTATAATATTTTCAGTGTGGAATATGGTTGTTTAATTTTTATTAATTGCATTTTAAACTTTGCCAAGGAGGCTGTGTTTTTGCCTGTGTTTTTTGTTAATTAGTTTGTTTTTTAGTTCACTTAAAGAGTAATGACCAGATTTTAATGAGACTTTCAGAGTGTGTTGGTCATGGCACAGGACAGTACTGATCAGACTTTGGTGGTGATCCAAATCAGGATGTAAAGGGATTTTTTGAAAGTATATGTTAACATAGTGTGATAGGGCAGTTTTCCTCATTTTTGCTTATAGCTCAATAACTTCTCAAGATGTTTTCATAACATTATCAGGGAACGTTGGTCTTGGCACATAGGAAATGTTCTAAGACTTTGGTGGTGATCTGATAGTGGATCCAGGAATTTTTTAATAAAATGTTAACATTGGAAAATACATCAGTTTTCCTAATTTTTGCTGAAGACGCAATGACATTTTCAGGGAATGTTGGTCATGGAAAAAGGGAGAGGTGATTACGTTTTGGTTGTGATCCATATCCGGATGTGGATCAAGAATTTTTAAAAGGATTTTTGAACAGTGTGATATATGATCATTTGTCACATTTTGACAATGACTTGCCCATCAGTGTTGGAAATGCCTCTGTGAAGGTTTGTGCTCCTGGAGAACTTTGCTTTGTTTTACATTTTTACCGTTTCTTGAGGCCTATATTTGCAATGTAAAAAGATTTTTTTAAACTGTTTTATAAAAAATACACCATGCATGTAAGTTTAGGCATATTTGTGCAGCCACAGTAAACATTAGAGCAAAACACTAGAAAGCCTTACCTACGTTTACCTATTGAGCAGAGCATGATCAGAAACAGCTTATGAGGGTTTACACTAAAACTTTGTTTTATCCCTGTTCTGAGTAGGGATAAAACAAAGGGGTTTATATATTATGACAATCTGATATGTGAGAGTTGAATATGTGACATTTACGAAAAAATGTGACACAAATTGAGGAGTGAATAAAAGTTGGCAAAAGAAGAGAGTGAAAAAGTAATAGCAAGAAATCACAAGGTGCAGATTACCAGCCTTGCCAAGTCCCCTTATTGTAAGCAACTTTGAGCTTTTTTTTTTCTTTAAATGTTGACAAATATTGCAAGTAGCAGGATTGCTGGGGTTGACACTAGAATGATCAATGTATATTTTGGTTTTGTGCATGTATGCATGTTTCTGAAATTACAAAAAATAGATAAAGTTGCCTAAATTTGGCCTTTTCCCCTTTATTTGGGAAGCAATGTTGCTTCTTTTGTGTTTCCTTCCAAACACCACTTTACTGTCATTGACTTTTCCACAGAGCATGAGGCTGTTTTAATAGTGCACTGAGACATCCATGGGAGCTGGTGTGTCACTGTAGAAGCAACGAGATGCAAGATACAGTGACATCCAGATATTACCACTGTAGCTTAACTGTGGTGTGCCTAAACAGAAAAACAGCTCACGATGCAACATCATGCAGAGCCATGCCATGCCATTTTCTTCTGCAAGTCAGGAGCCAGTAAGGGAAATAACAAGATGAGCAATTCAACCAAGATATGTCTCCTCTGCAACGTTGTGGGTTGGGTTGCATTTTTTTTGTTTTTGTTTTTGGTAGCACATAATGCAATGGAAATACTTCACTGTAATATTTTGGACCTTTAGCTTCTAATGATTAACATGTTTACACTATCAATCTATCTATCTATCTATCTATCTATCTATCTATCTATCTATGCTGTCAGTTATTTAAAGGTATGTCCACAGCTGCCTTCTTTCTCTTTCTCTGCCTTGAGGAAGTTCTCAGTTATTTTTTCTTATGTTGATTCATCATAAGTAACACAGAAATTGCCTGATGGAAACACATTTTGTTGCCTGCATTCGTCAGTGCTGTAGGAGTTTGCAGAAGCGGTGCAGTTGTAGTTGTGTGTTTCTGACCCCATCACGCTATCTGTTCTAATGATGCTCAGGCCTCCATCAAAGTATGGACCCCCCGTGGCTCCTGGGGGCCCCTGGGCTCAGGCACAGTTGCTCCGGTTTGGTTTTTTTCCCCTCACTGCTTGAGGCTCGGCACAGTAATGAGAAACAGAATTTGAAGAAAAGCAAAACAAAACAACAAAAAGCCCTCCGTCTTAGACTGACATGCAGCCTGTGTTCAGTCAGCTCGCTCTTTTTCTCCTTCTCTGTATCAAAAACAAAGATTGTTTTAATGGAGCAGTTCAAACAGGCTGGGCAGCTTTTGTTCAATGCAACATTTTTCTCTTCCCTCACACTCACACACACGAACAGGGAGGATTAGTGTAGACTGTGCGCACATATGGATTGATATGTTACAGCTTAGTGAACCGATGCAAGACAGAGGGGAAAAGTATTGATTTTTTGCCAATATGGCTGCGTGTTGACCCTGGGGCCACATTCATTTTCATGTCTCAGATACAGAGAGGGAAAAAACACAGAAGTGTCAACTTGTTTTGCCAGTCCCCATGACAACCAGGATCATACAAGTCAGAGGAGGTCAGACCGCTGGTGAGAGAAAATGTGTGCTCGCTGAAATCATTCATGAAATGCCTTCAAGTCTTCCTCCTCTGTCTGTCCCTCCACAGGCTCCATTGCCTCTTTTACCTCTGCTACAATTTTCAGTTCAGGTGCGGCTCGGGCTCCCTCGCCAGCTACAGGAAAGCCTTTGATAGTGCTTTTGAATAAAGCACTGAACCCCCAGCTGCTCCCATGAAACTACCCAGCAGCCACCAGTAAATCACTGCAGACTTTCCCTGGATGAATGAAGTTTAAACACATCACTCATTTCTCTCATGTCGCTCAGCTCTCTTCTTCTGTGTGCCGCAGCCCTCTGACCAGGCTGCATCCTTCATCCCTCATTCTTCTTGATAGATTAGAGTTTATTACTGAGACCCCAGATTTGTTGTCACTGTGCATTTGGGTGGCAATACATTTGCTGGGTACAATCCAATTTGCTGGTGGCTGATGGGCAGCTGATTTTGGAAGAGAGGCACGAAAAGAAGAGAGGGTATCTGCCAACAGACTCATCAGGTGATAAGTGGCTGCTGATTCAACATGCAATGCTTGTAATTAATCTCAAATGTTTTGTCTGCTCATCACAAACAAGTGTTCACCTCTACATGTGTCATGACAAAACCGAGAATCCACTAATGGTGATAGAAGTCCAAGATCAATACAGAGCACATGTGGCACTGCATGTGCACCTTGTCTGACTATAACCCTTACATTTTCTTTCATTTTTGAGGCATTAATGTTGATACTTGTCTTAATTAGGCCAAAAATATACTAGCTGTCAATCACATGGATGGATGGTGGCCAGAGTACATCCCTTGCTGCTGTTTAGCGCATCAAATGTGCTCATCCTCCAGAACTGGAGCATTAGAGACGTGACACAGCAACAGGAACAACAATGATTAAGTTTGAAAGACATTCAGCTCTTCCTATATTTCCAACATGATGTCACAACTGTCTCAGCTCGAATCTCATCATGCCTAGCTGATATCTCCTGATAGATGAAGGAGTTAACCTTGTAGTGCGGCTGGATCAGCCTGATTATATGTCCGTAATCAGAGCGATCCATCTTGCCAAGCTCCAACTTACAACGATTGTGAGCAGCTCAAAGCGGCAAGACCCAATCAGTATACTTTGAAGCAGGAAGAGGTGGGAGCTAAGCATGAGATGAGAGCAGGAAGTGACTGCTCATACAGCCATTAGCATAGATGCTAAGACTTCCATATGACAGACCTGGTTTATCAGACCTGGAGCACATTTCTTTATTAAATGAAAAACAAATAGCAACACTGAAAGCATGTCTTAAAGGTGCCGTTGGTAAGATTTTAGCACACAGCCAGCTAAGATGGCAATTAGAAAACCGGCACAGCCCCTCTCGTCCTGTTTTCTCTAAGATCACTCCCTCACGAGAGTATAGCCTCTCCCACAAAAATATGCCCGCAAACGCGACATTGTGCCCGCCGGTATCAAAACACTCCAGTACAGTGAGCTGTTTACCGAAAGGCTTCTCAACGACGAGCAACACAACTGCTGCGACAATACTCAGGTTACAAAGCCCCATGGGGGAAACAGGCTGTGCTTTCACGTATAAAGTACATGCCAAAAAGGTACTCGTCTAAGAGGGAATCTAAACATATTTGTTTGTTTTATATTATGAAACCGAGTAATACATCGCATGTTGCGAAACAACATAAGAGGAAAAAAAATAACTTACCTGTCCAACAGAAACGTTGCTAGCTCTGCATCGGATTTGAAACCCTTGAGATCCCGAAGGGTCCTCCACCTCTCGAACTCAATGCCGACATTGATTTTTGTTTTATTTCGCGCACGGTCCTCCTCCTTCTTGTACTCTCACTTTTCAGTATGCGTTTCCACAGTCCTTGTCTTTTTGGTGGAAGCTGCCTGGGGCATAGGTGGAATCGGCACTTTCCTGCTGCCCGCTGGATTATCACTGTCGGCCATTGTACGAGATTTGTTGTTCTTCTTCTTCCTCATGCGGGTTCACGGGAATGAAGAGCTTTACAACCAACCACGATGAAGGACAGAGCGCCGCCCCTCGACCAATCAGGATAGAAGCCACAGGGGCTCTTCTGATTGGTCAAAGATACCTGGAGCTGTCGAAAATTTTTGACAGCTCATAACAGAGACAGATTGAAACGCAGAGATCTCGCACTAGTGCAGTTATACTACTCTCATAAAGGGATCTCAATGGATATTCCAACATTTGATCTAAATGGAACACAAAAAAATTAGCAATGCCTAGCAAAATCCTACCAGTGGCACCTTTAATGGAAAGAGAATTTTCACTCCACTTCCAACATGTTTTGGTGAGGGTTTGTTTACCTAACACCACAGCAGTAGACCCTGCCTGCTTTATAATTTGACTGGATCATAATAAATGTGATTAATGGAGTGATAACCCACTCCCCTGCTGGGCATGCTTTTGAAATGTTCGGCCCATTCCCAAACACTTTCTATGGACTGTTGGTCGAACTGACCAGTGAAAAGTGTTGAACGGTCTGTCTGGTGTGTCAGGTTATGAAGCAGCACCACCTTCAACAAAATCTTCCAAGACTGAAGGTATTGTCCTTCCAACAGTATCCAGCTTGGATCTGATGAACTCATGCCCAAAAAAACTCTGACAGAGGTTTGGTGTAAAGATTGATAATCAGCTGACTTGGTCGATACACCCTCTATAACATCAAGAAGATCACACTCTACCTGACAGAACAGGCAACACAGCTTCTGGTACAGCCTCTGGTAATTTATCCTATCGAGTACTCCATCCCCCTAACAGGCCTCCCTGCATGAACATTTAAACCTTTGCAGACGATCCAGAATGCAGCAGCACATCTGATCTTTAACCAGCCCAAAACAGCACATTTCTCTCTGCTGTTAATCTCTTTTCATGGCCTCTCAGTACAGCTCACATCAAATTTAAAGCTCTACTTCTGGCTTACAAAACAGTAATAAGAACAGCTCCTGCCTACCTGGAATCCCTCATCCAGGTCTGCCTTTCCTCTTGCCCCCTACACTCTGTCATTAAAAGATACTCCCATCTCAGCATGGCTCAAAATCACTAGCTAGACTCTTCTCTGTTGTTCCCAAGTGGTGGAATAAATCACCCAATTCCATTTGATCCACAGAGTCCCTATCTGCTTTTAAGAGAAAGTTGAATTCTCAATAGTAGTCTCAGCTGTTTTTGAACAATTTGATGATGATGATGAGATATTGAGGAGACTTAATTAGGTTCTGTCAATTGCTTGGTTAGAAAAAAAGTCACTGCCTCCAGCACTACATGGCACCACCTGTGTCTACTTGAAGCAGACTGCAATGTTTTTTCTGTATGGTCTATGTGTTGTATTTCCCTCAGATGTACATCACTTTGGACAAAAACATCTGCAAAATAAAAATGTGATGTAACATTGTAAACCATATCACAGATACTTATGCTGGTGCTTAGGGAAGAATGTTGTAAAAAGAGAGCAGACAATGCAGATGGTGTGATCTGATCTTCAGTCCTCAGTTGCATTTCATTGCTTGACCTTGCTTGCCATTGTTTGTCTTCTGTTTTATGTCTGTACATGTTTACTATGGTCCAGAGCAATTGCAAAAGGTAAAAGTCAAATGAACAGCCTTAAAGGATATGCTAAGAATTGAAATGTATTGCAGTATGGTATGTCATGCAACCACACAGCATGTAGTGTTACAGTGAACTCTGACTTCCCAAAATCCAATCAGTTTATTTTAAGTCCAAATTCAACAAAAACTCCCTCAATGCATTGTTGAAATACTGGGTTCACGTGGTTTAAGGGCATAGAGATATTTATCCCTGATGCAGGGCTAAACTGAGTCAAAGTTGACATTTAAAAAGAACACAACATCCTTTAAATCCATCCCGAGACACTGCATTTAAAAGCATTGCTGCACATAAGATTCTCACGTTGAAGTGCAAAAATGTGCATTTCCTCGAGTGCCACTAGAGGCTGGAACTAAAATATCCCGAGGTCCCACTGACAACCATATGGGACAACCTGCGCATAAATAAATGTAGTCCAGTGTGGTTTGACCGGACAGACAGATATTTTTCAGGAGGTTTAAGGCCCACTCAAGATGAGCCTGTTTGTATGTTTGGCAAAAGTCAGCAGGGACGACATTTCAATTATGGAGACTTTTACCACTGGGCCTCAAGGCTCTACAGAAACCATTGGGTGAAAATGCTGACTCAGAGTCTATGAACCATACCATAACTTTTTCCTAACACTATCTTTGTGGTTATTTAATCTTTACATCACTTTAACAAAAAAATAAAGAAAACCCTACCATCAATGCCATGTGCATATTTTAAACAAACAAACAAAAAAAAATAGAAATGTTTAAGTGCAATTAGGGTTTTGCTTAATAATTTTGAGGGTTTTTAATCTAAGCTTTTGGTAGTCTTGGAACCCAAAACTGCTGCTTTAAACTAATTGCTATTCCCTGAACCAAATTTACTGATAAATATATACAGATATATATGTACTTGATATTTAAATTCTGTGTCGTATATTGCCATTTGTTTCCTATCCCCACTCCACTGGTAGAGAATGGGACCTTGGTTTATGGGATCCTCTTGAAAATGAAAAAAAGAGAGATTGGTTTGTTTAAATAACTCCAAAGAAAAGCCTACAAAGTTAATTAAATGTCATTTTTGGAAACACTTTTATTGTATAAAATCTCATGTTATACACACCAGGTAGTCATTGTTTTCACAATACAGTTGGTGATAAACAATAAAACTGCTTTACAGAGGATGATTAGAGGATGAGGATAAGTACATCAATCTCACAGTTAATTAAAGATAATCATCAGCAAAGGAGTCAGACTCTTTAAATTGGCACAGCATGGTGAGTCCTGCACCACAAAAGAAAAGACAAAGAAGAAATGGATATCAATAGAGGCTTAAGTTCTTTCCATCCAACTGTCAAGCTGTTCCATTAAAAGCTATGAAATCATCCTTTAATTAAAATCTCACTTTTTAGGTTTCTCTGACTTGAATTGTTTTTGACATTGTCCTGAGGGACAACAAAAAGAGATATTGTAGAAACCCTAATGCCATCTCTTCACAGCCTGCCTTTTCCACAGCATAAATGAATAAATGCCATGCCCACTGGTCACACTTTGCATTGTGGGGCGCTTGTTAGCAAACTATTCTACCAATAACGTAAGTCATGGTTTAGGGACGTTGTTTTAAGGTCTAAGGCCCCATGGCTATTTTAAAGGATAAGAAAATTTTAAAATAATCGGCACAACTTCTGATATAAAAGTCATCAAGCTAGTTTGATTTGTCCAGTCACAATTTTGGTTGAGTTTTCGCTGCTAACATTAGCCAAATTCACACCACCATTTCAAGGTGTAATGTTTACCTCCTTGTGATGTTTTGCCTCTATTGTAAACGTCCTGGAGATGGCATGGGAGAACGACTTGACCCCATCTTTGCTCCACCTCCAGACAGAGTAACAGAGGCTTGAGGGAGAAAGAGGGAGGCATGTGGACTCAGTGGAAGACAGGAATGCTGCAAGTGAGCGTCTTTGCCTTTGTGTGTATGTTGAGGCACATGCAATGTTGTATAAGTCGCATTGCTGCATGAATTGGCACAGATGTTGTGGCGTTGCAGATTCAATGTGAGTTTCTCAAGGTTAAATATAACAGAGTTTCATTGCAGTGCTCCAGGGACCAATCAGAAGCTAGTGGAGACCACCTCTTCTTAGCTCAGTTGTTTTATTTTGGAACAGAGTTTGTTTGCTGTGTTCATATACAAGGTCTGTCAGAAAAGTTACAGGACTGGTGCCACGAAAAATTTATTTCAAACCCAAACTTCAAACTAAGAGTTTTCCCCTTCAAAGTAATCCCAGCATGTCTACAAAGAGATACTGCTTCATTCAGGTGCGCAAGAAGAGGCGAGAGTTGTGGCAGGACAAGTCGTGGCTGCTTCACCATGACAACACGCCTGTTCACAATGCCCTGAGCATCCAACAGTTCCTGGCCGAGAAGAACATCACCTTGCTGGAGCAACCTCCTTACTCACCCAACCTGGCTCCGTGTGATTTTTTTCCTCTTCCCCAAGCTCAAGGGGGTCATCAAGGGGACCCGTTTGAAGACATGGACGACATCAAAAAGGCTGTGACTACGGAGCTGCGGAGGATCCTGGAAGAATCCTTCCAGGAGCACATGAAAGCGTGGCAGAGAAGGATGGGACAGTGCATTAGACTCCAGGGGGATTACTTCAAAGGGGAAAACTTGTAGTTTGTAGTTTCGATTCTAAATAAATCTTTTGTGACACCAGTCCTGGAACTTTTCTGATACATCTCGTATACATCCAAAACAACCCGGGTTCACCCACCTGTTTTGTTCTCTATATGATCCAGGTCTGAAAGCGCTTTAAAGCATTCTTTGTAACCATAAATACTCATCAAGTCATTCAATATTTTAAAACATGATCAAGTAGTGTAGTAACTACTGAACAGCATATGCTAGTGCAGGTATGTCATACAACTACAGAAATATTGTACAAGAGGAACCGTGCCTTGTCAGAGGAGAACTGAACCAGTGCTGGTATGTTTTTACCAAGACTAAGAAGTTCTAAAACGAGTCAGGATTTGGAGATAGTCCACCAATGCCAACTTTATCAACAACAAAAGAAGAAAC
The DNA here is from genome assembly GCA_037902135.1 of Cetoscarus ocellatus. Taxonomy (NCBI): domain Eukaryota; kingdom Metazoa; phylum Chordata; class Actinopteri; order Labriformes; family Labridae; genus Cetoscarus; species Cetoscarus ocellatus. Next base: position 76,619 of record JBAMNC010000647.1, read on the forward strand.
ATATTTCCTTCTTTATTTGATACATAATTTGTTGAAGCCTTTGACAGACAAGAGACAAAAGTGTCCAAACATCAATATGTCTTTTCATACTGCACAGCTGTTAACCAAAGGCCTGTCTGGGTGTCTGCTTTTATTCCTGGTGATTCCAGTGGTGGGCAACAGTAGGAAGCAGGGCTTCCTCACCAGGCTTTGTTCTCTGTGACTCCCCTACGGTAGCTTTCATTTGACTCCCAGTGTGAGCTCCGTGTTAATTAGGTAAATGAATATGTGTGTACAGACGGGGCTGCCCCGCACTAATAGCGACACCAGAACAATCGCAACAAAAGGGCCCCACCAGCTAAGGCTAAGTTTGTGATTAAAGGAAAGGCCTCTATGGCGAGGTGTAACAAAACGGCATACAGCGGGCTTTGAAGCTTATTTATGGCGCTTTATCTAATCCCTACCACCCGTGGCTATGGAGGAGATATGGATGTATTATTCATGATAATGTATGGTGGTGACTCTTATGCAGATTCAGAACAAAGGCGAACTTTCTTTTTGTGCCTCTAAACGGCCAATTATTTTTTTTCTTTTAGACAGATGCAGAGTGCATCAAATGATGGAGGAAAAATGTGTTTCTGACGTTTGGCGGACCAGTTTACTGTATCTTCTTGTCTGTCTTATGCGTCTTCGAGCCCTCAAGCGATGGGCTTCCTTGGCAGAACTTCTGACTACAAATCACAGTTTTATTCTTCTCACCTAGGGGATGCCAGAGATCCTCAGTAGTCCTAGTTGTAAAAATTTGAACTCAGTCCAAATCCACATCATGAACACACAGGTCATAAAATGAGGAGGGATCCTTGAAGAAACACATCTAACTGAAAACATCTAAAATAATTGTCAGTGTACCTTACACCCTCGGTGCTCTGTATTGTTTACTCTCTCTGTTTATCCTTTTATTCTCTTTATTTACAAGGTGACATTGTCAGACTGATGTTGATGCGAATATTTGGAGTATGTTTGAATCATTAGATCTAATCTATTGTTGTTTGTCTTGTGAGGCTAGGTGAGGGTAAATGTGAGACTAATACCTGAAGAAATAGCTTTGCAAACAACTGACTTCACTAGACCTCAACCTGTCATTCTTTTTTTTCCTTATTCCCCTTCACGAAGAAAGTAATAGACATATTTTTTGGCAATACTACCCAAAAAAACTACACTGGCAGGACTAGGTGCTACAGCAGGATACTTCACAGCATTTAACTTTTGCGTGACAAAGCCCCTGTGTTTGGAACCATTTGTAATACAACATTTGGGCTATGAATCTTTCAGGCAGCCATGCACTGATCTGCACTCAATAGCTGTTCAGGTTGTCGTTTTCCACAAGCAGCAGCAAAGACTTCACTAAACAGAACTAAAAATTAGAGATTTCAACCCGGATGATGACCGTCAGAAAAATATATACAAACAAACAAAAAAAAAACTTTTGCAGATGGAGTAACGGGTAAAAGAGGGAGAGGAAAAACTGTTGTGGAAACAGGAGCAGGACAGATCACATGTGATGCAGATGCATGAACTGTGAGCCCATGTCAACAAACTCTAAAAGTCCATTGCTGTCTCAAGTTGGAAGTAGTAACAACACTTCTCTTGGACTTTTCTTATAATGATCAGTAAATGGGCAGTGCAACCACAATGTTCTGTTGCTGCAGAGGAGGAATGCTGATGTCCATACTCAAAACAACAAGCAAAGGTTGGAAAAGGCCTACATCAAGCCATGGAAATCAGTACTGCGACTATTTGTGTTGCTTGTTTTTACATACAGATAAATAGAGGAGCAACCCATCTCGTAAATGTTCAGGAGAACTAGATTTACATCAGTTTGTGCTCAAATGACTGCTACCTGACCTCAAAAGCTGTTGAGTGCAGAGCAGGTAATGGCTGATGGAAGGATACCAAAAATAGTATCAATATAGTCCCAAAAACAGGGGCTTTGTTGAGAAAAAAGTAAATGCTGAAAAGAATCTTACTGTAGCATTTATTTGAGCAAACATATTTTTTTTGTGTGTAGTTTCACCCCAAAAGTCTGTTAATTATGAGGCTTTCAGCAACATCATTGTCTGCAATATATCAGCTAGCATCCATATTAGGCTATCTTCCTTCAGGTGGAGCAATGGTCATGTGTTTATTGGCAATTATGTTTACTAATGCCACAGGCCTTGAGCAACTACATGAACACTGATTATTATCCACTGTAATTCTACTTAACAGATGTTTTTAGGTGTAAGTCTGAGCATAAATTTGATAACTGGCCACTGTACCCATAATTTAATGATGTCTCAGAACATTATTGCATTTTCTGTTTTGGGGAGTTCTGAACCTCATAATCACTGTTCATTCTTTGTGATCCTAAAGACTGTTGGACCCCTGACATTTTTTATTTTTTTCAGATTTTACGAGTTCTTATGTGGTTCATGGGATAATGTAAATGTTTTAAAGGAAGATTGATATTTTACTGAAACATTAAGAAGTTTCTGGCTACAGCTCTCCTGCCACTCTGTATTGATGTTGCCTTGATAAAGGTAGACTTGCAGTAGGCTGGTTGAGGCTGGGGTAATGGGCCCTGAGTGAAAGAGCCTTGGTTTGCCACTGATATGTCCCATGCACAGTTGTGACATGCCTAACAATATCAAATTCTGTCCTGGGAGAGTGTCTGAGCATTTCAACTTTTACATAAACCTTCATATCATCCTAATCAAAAGTACAGGAGAGGAGGGGGGAGGGGTTGCCACAGGATGTATATGTCAATGCCAAACAACCTCAGCAGAGTTACGTGTGCAAAATGAAAAGACTGTCATTAATTCAAATGCAGTTAATAATGGATGAGGGAAGACATCAGTGAAAGCTATTTACAGTTTGAGGAGGCAGACATATGAATAGATGACCCTTCCTCCTTGCGCAGTGACAGTCGAGGGTTACTTTACAAAACTGTTGGCAGCAAAAGATCTTCCTGCAGCCGACAGACAGGGCTGCTGTCACTCAACACTGAGCTGTCACCTTCTGCTGACATACCAAGAGTGTGTGTGCGCATGTAATTGTGTGTGTCAATGTGACAGGTCTGAATTAATGAGAGGTATGTGTCAAGGGGAGAGGAAGACGTCGAGGAGTAAGGAGGGCAAAAATGGTGGCGAAGTAGTTTTGATTAAAGCCTGCGTGTATGTAAGAATGGGACTTTAAAGGATAATAATTTCATTGTTCCTGCCTGGTTATGTTAGTTGAAGCAAGAATCTGTCCAATGTTCTGAGTTACAGTAACAGAGAGTTTTTTAGTGAAACATCCTGCTACGCCATGAGCTATGCATGAAGGCATTAGGAACCAATCACTTGAAATTCTTTACGCTTATATCTTGTAGCTTGCTTATAGTGAAAAGCTCAATTCATGGCAACCATAGCTCTAGCTGGCTTTACAGCCAAGCTGGCTGCTCTGTGAGGCCCTGTGAGAAATTGGATGCAGTTCTGATATCTTTCTCATTTTACACCAGGGTCATTTTCACAGCACTCGCATTGTTTAAAGAGAAAATAGACATGCACCCCTGTTAGAATCCAGGGGTATTTCCAAAACTGAGGAGCAATCAGGTGTAAAACTGGTGTGTTCCAGATTGAAGGCCCAAAAAATTGACTGGACGCTAAATAATCTAAAACCTAAAATATAATCAAGTCTGTGGCAAAGAGGAGTTCTGAAATATAGGTCACATCTACCCATTCACACCCAATCGCTCTCACAGTCACTCACTGATGGGCTGAGTTTCTATGTCCTTCATTGTCCATCATGATCAACTAACACATTCATGCCATTTCATACCCACTTATACACCACTGATGCAGCATTGGGAGCAACTTGGGGTTAAGTATCTTGCCCAAGGACACATTGCCTTGTGACACACGAAGCTTGGCTCAAACCTGCAACCTTCCAATTACCGAACAAGCGCACTATCAGAATGCACCACCGACACCCCAAACTCTAGTCTACAACATTTGTGGGTGATACAAAGAGGCCCAATCAGAGTCCTTTAAAGCAGAAAGAGGTGGGAGCTATGAGTGTGACAACAGTAGGGAGTGACTGCTTATGCATAGATTAGCATAGATGCTAATACCTTCAGTAGTAGTTTTATCATATCTGGACTGAATCATTGTTAAATGGAAAACAAATAAAAACACTGAAATCATTTCTCAATAGAACAGATATTTTTGCTTCACTTCCAACATGCTTTGGTGAGAACGTGTTTTACGAAGTGGTTTACGTGCTGTACTTTTCACCGCAGCAGTAGCCCCCGCCTACAACATTATCTGACTGGCCTGAATGAATGTGACTAACAGAACGATCGTCCAATCACCTGCTTGATATGCGTTTGAAGATTCTGCCCATTTCCACATTAATCCAGTAGTTTCTGTTGCCCAGATGGACTAGTGAAATATACTGAACCGTCCATCTGGGCAACAGGTTACATTCCTGTAGAATAACCAACAGCACACACTGACAGAGGGCTGGTAATAACCCTCTGTCAGTCTTCAAACATCCTCAGTGTGCACTCTACAGCACTCAAAAATAATTTTAACAACACGCAGAAACACATGGCCCCTTTAAAGGCTTGCATCAAACAGATGAATTCATATTTGTATTGTGTGTGTGTGTGTTTTACGTGTGCATTATGGTATACAGCCCAGGAATACAAGAGGGAAAGTTTGTAAAATGTGTTTACAGCCCATTAATTTACATTGAGGAAGTGAAATATTCCAAACATAAACCATAAACCTGCCTATTCTTGTTGATTTTATCCAGACACTTGAATAGCTTAAATGAAGTTTTGATTTTATGAATGCCATGCATGACTAGCATGTCTTTTTGATCATTAACTTGAGTTTATGTCTTTGAGGGAATTTATCCTTTTCTTGGCTTTTACGTCTGGTAGCAAGAACACTCAAAAAGTTCTTGATGGATTTTTTCCCATTTTTAGGGAATGCTGGTCATGGCACAAGGAAAGGGTGAGTAGACGTCGGTGGTGATCCGAATCCAGATGCAGATCAAGGAACGTGTCAGGATTTCTTAACACTGAACAACAGGTTTTCCACATTTCTGATAACTAAGAATGTCAGGAAGAGGTTTTTGCTGTCTGAGCACTTCTGGTTTCTACTCTTGATTGACTCATTGATTGCTATGTACCACCTAGCATGGTATCTCTACAGGGTATCTCCTCCTAGGGACAAAGCTTGCAAGTTGCTTTAGTGGAGATCCTATTTATTAGTGCCATAGGGCTATAGCCCCTCTTCAAAAAATAAATGACCCTTATATAAGCATGATTAATTAATAGATTAGCATTCGAACATTTATAAGAGAGACATAAAATATATATTTAACCTTAATATCTATTGAATAATGACTCCATCAAAACAGCAAGTGAGTTTCACTCCCTCTTGGTTTGTTGTTCTCAGCACTGTGTTCACACCTCTGCTGTCACTTCTTTGCTATAACTGAAGAGTTTTTCCAGTCAAGACAGCACTGGGCAAGGTTTATCGAAACTCAAATGAATGTCACTGTTTTCTCTGAGTGCAAAATTAGGGTATTTTGAGGGAGAAAAGCTGTTAAAAAGTGGCCACATGAGCACATACAGCATTCACTTATATATTTCACAATGCTTTCAGCTGCAGACTGTGCGCATCTACTGTACAGTAAACTGGGTTTTCTGCAGCTGGCTATGAAAGTGGCTGCACTTTAAGGACAGACTGCTCATGTCCCAGCATTCCAACTGGTGTTGTGGTCCCACTGTTAGGACGTATATACACTTAATTTTCAAGTAACCTTTTATTTGCTAAATGCCAAACTTTACCTGTATCTGTAAACAAACAAACAAAAAGACAAACAGGAAATACAGCCACATGTTTTGGGTATCATGGAATACATTACCAGTATGAATATTATGGTCATGACATAATGGAGCACATTTTCTTTAAAGCCTTTGCACTGATTGTTTATTAATATCTTAACTCTATTACTATATATGCATTGTTCTCTTTACTTAATAGCATGTGTGGTCAATATGGTGGTTTGCATTTGAAAGGATGTGTTGTTGCTCCACATAAAGAAAAAGATAAATGTGAGTGACTCTGATGGGTAAACCTCACTTTGTGTGCGTGTGCATTACTGTGTGTGTGTGTGCCAGTTTCCCCTCCTGACTGAAGGAGAAAAACAGCCAGGGAGAGTCTATCAGCGTGGCACCCTGCTCCAGAACATTCTTGATGAAGCAAAGGTTGTCTTCATTAGGTGCATTAATATTCATGACGAATGGTAATTTTGACACAGAAAAGGTCTCAGTAACCTTTTCTCGTGCATTTTTTCACTTCTCAAGGAAATTACAGTCCGGCAATGACTTAATTAATGCTTAGTTTCCTCGCCAAGTCGTTTGAGGGCCTGTCACTTTGAGGTTGGGGTATCTGTCTCGCACCGACAGGGATTGAGAGAGAGAGATAGAGGGAGAGAGACAGAGCAGAGAGCAGGATTTCAGAGAGATAGGGAGGTTCAGTTGCCTCTACATGGGCTTATTTACCATTAAATCCTGCACTCTGTTTTCCTCTGATCGCAGCACCTCTCTCCTCCCATCTCTCTCTCTCTCTTTCTCTCACCCTTCTGTACACTCTCCACCCCCTCCATCTCTCCTCCTCCTCCTTCATTCTCTGCGTAGGGGTGTGTTGGTATATGGAGGATGTCACCCTCAAGGCCCTGCAGGCCTCACATTTCAGCCGAGAGATCATGAGATGTGACAGGATGTGACTTTTCACTTTCCTCTCTTTATCATCTCAGGGATCGTTCTGCAACATGGCTTCAGTGCCGCGGCGCAGCGAGACACTGCGGTCCTCCATGCATATCCTGTCCAGAGGCTACAGGGAGAAAAAAAGCAATCTCTGTGACATACTGCTGTCTATGAAGACTGCTTATACATGAGGCTTTAAGTGTGTTAATGACTTATTATTCACATTTTCTATGCAGCCTTAAGCTCAAACATGAACTAAAGACAAAACACATTTAATCCTGAGTAAATTAACTTAGACAAAATGTGACTTTTTTTTTTTTTACCTTATTAATTATGTTTATTGAAATTTAAAGGGATTTCTTTCCTAAAACCAAGGAAAATTAAGTAAACCTTGTTCTTAAAATTTGGCTTCAATGCTATCACTCTGAAAGGCTCCAACTTTAAAATAACAGCCGGAAAACTGTGATTCTTTGAGTGTAGTTCTTATTATTCACAGCACATTGATAAGAGTTAAAATGTTGGTGTTGATAAGTGCAGAGTTAGTTATACTCTGGATGGAGTCAAATCCCTGAAAATTAACTCTCTGATGAGAAAGAGTTGGTGTAAAAACTCAAGTCTTAAAGTTATGTTTAGTGAATCAAATCCATAGGCGTCTCTGTAGGATCTTTAACTCTAAACTTTTTCACTCTGAACTCTGAACCTGTAAGTAACACTAGCAGAGTCAATCATCGTACAAGTACCAACAGATGCCACAAGCTTACACGATGGAGACTGCAGTGCAAATGCTTATTTAATTATATGTGCTCTAACCAAACATGATGTCTTTATTTCAGATAATTTTCCCCATTAATGTACAGTAAATAAATTCAGCATTGTGCCACTTTGCAGTGTTAATAGAGTTAACACTGAAGTAGTTAAAAATACACTCTGAGAGAGTGTATTCCCAACACTACACAAAAGTGTTGATCAACATTTAATGATTATAAGTTTTAAATTTTAACTCCAAAAAGAGTCAACAATTACACTTTATGAGAGTTAAAGCACCAACTCTCCAAAAAAGAGTGAAAACAACACTCTTTGCTGTGGACCATATAGACACTTCAGAAGTGTTAATATGAACTCTGAAGGGCACATGCCCACCCACACTGACAGGTGGCCCACCCAATCGAAGAATGAAAATAATATGTGAATAAATGAGACTCAAATAAAATGATATGTTATTTAATTTAAGGGTTGAATTGTTGTTGTTTTTTTAATAAAATGTAGATTTTGGAAAATGCTGGGAAGCTATTTAAAGTGATTTATATCTGGAACATCCTCTCTTAAATAAAAGGAGATTTACGGTTATTTCGCATATTATAAGCATTTTAGCTTTTGAAGCAAGCTGGTTGAACTATACTTGTGTTAATAAAGATGAGAATAAGTTCAAATTGGTTCAAAAGTGAATTTTATTGCAACAGATTATTCAGGAATTGGATAAACTCTTTTACTACAATTTGTTCATTAGTCAAGGTATGCCTAAAGAACAGCATAATGAAAATGTGGGGATTCATTATGTGAAATGAGAGTTAAAGAAAAAGAAAAAGAGAAAAAACTGAGGCCCATCCAAATATCCTCAGGCCCGCCCGTTAACGACATTCTGTGTCCACCACTGCTTACATCACACTTCATTTACATTTTAAAACTGTCCTAAGTATTTAGCTGATACCATTTCTACACTATCTTAAAAAGCCTTAAAGGGCATGCTCTTTGGTGATGGTTGGTTACTGCTTCACGGAGAGAAACTGTGGCTGTAGTAGGTATTTTTTCAATAAGAAAAAAAATCTGTTTCAAATATGGCTCATTTGGCTTCATGCATGGCCTTATTTAACACTGTGCAACTTGTTGGTTCAAAACTCCGGGAGAATGATTTCAGATTTTCTGCCCCTTTAATTTAGTTCAGTCTGAGATCACACACTGAGCTGCCCCTACGCCTCATGTACAGAGCCATGTGTTTTCAATGAATGTAAACAGCTGCACAGCAATGTGGTTAGCATGTTGTCTTTTTCTGTAAGTTTAATATCTGCAAGTAAAAGCAACATCACTTCATAGGTTTGTTTTAAGAACATCTTCATAGGCTTTGGTACAGGATTTGTGCTGAAAAAGACCTTTGCACATTCACTTGATCCAGGGATGGAGACATTTATAACTCTTCTCAGTTGCTCTTTAACTAGCTTAATGTGTGTTTAAACCTTCATCTTGCTTGTGTCAAGTCTACAGTGGTTCAAAAAGCAGCTGACAAGGAAAAGCTCTGAATCCTTTTACAGTACAGTACCATGTAAAAGTGCATCAATAATAAACATGAAATATTAAATATAAAAACATTGTGGAAGAAATGTTATATTATATTTATTCGTTTTGGCTCCTGTAGATCTAAATTGGGTAAATCCATTTAATCCATACAGAGCTACAATATGACATTTTAGAGCTTTGCTGCGTTTTAATAGTTTAAAAACCCAATATATGAGACCCTAACTCTAAAATTGTATTATCCATCATCTGCTGCAGAAATAAACGCCACACACAAACAAATAAACACAAAGATCAAACCATGCCCACACACAAACACATAGACGACAATCTAAAACACTCAATCCTTCCCATTTCCTCTAAGACAGTAAAATATTTGAACATAAGGCTGCATTTCCTTTATCATGTCCCATAAAAATAGTAATTTGCCGCAGCCCCTTGTAGCACAATATGGTCGGCGGTGTGTTTTCCTGATAATGTACAGATGACAGATAGGTCCATACTGGGAGGTTTCACTCCACTATGGATACCAGTGTAATAAATTGCAGCAGGGAAAGGAAGGAGGAGAGGAAAAGACAGAGCAGAAGAAGAGGGAGAGAGAAAGAGAGATGGTGCGGCAGATAGAGACCGCTCCGACGTCTCTTTTCTCCGGCCAGTGGAAGGCTGCACTGTGGGCAGTGATTATACGCTATGAAAATGTAGGATTAATTAGGCCGGCGAGGGAAGGCTACCCTGTCTCATTACTGGCACACTATCCCCCCTCAAAGATATCACGGCTAACACGGCCATCGCACTAATGCCAGCAGACACACTCCTCTCTTTTCTGCCCATCGCCCTTATTATCTTATTTAAGGCCACTTAAGGAGGGCCCCAAAGGTGGGCGACACAGAACATTTTCTTCATATACGCTGCCTTAATCACAGCCTCTCCTCTGCTTTCACCTGGAGTTATATAGAAAAAAAAGTATCAGAGGAGAGAGTTTCTTTTCCAGTCCAGCGCTACATGTGTGACTGGGTTTGAGCGGGGACAATGGTGGCACAGTTTCCACTTTGTCAGAGGAATAATTAGTCTATGGAGACTCTGCCCTCACTGTGTTGATCCTCTGTTCTCCTCGCTTTATCCATTTTCATAGATAACGTGTCACACGGCCGCCGCCTTCCCCCCCTCCCCGTAACATCTGTGATTCTCCATCATACACTGTTCATCTTCCAGGTCTTTATCTCGTTTTTACTCCGCAAATATTTCACATTACCGACGGGCAATTTTCAACGTGCTCGAACGGAGGATGTGAAACTTTACTGGCATCAATTAATTTTATTTTGAAATGATCATTTAGATGATAATCTGGGAAATCGCTCTCTTTTCCGCCTCTTGTGGCACATGGTGTTTTTTTTTTTTTCAACTCTGCTGTTTGTTGTTCAGAAGATAATCAGAAACTATATTTGATAGTTTATAGTCTCAAACACTTTTAAAAGACAAAATTCACAAAAATAGAAGCTTCTTATGTTGTATCAGTGAAAGGGTAATTATTTCCTTTTTCATATTTACTGTCATCCTTTTGCAGCCATTTGTTTGTTTGTTTGTTTGTGAACATAATACCTTAAAAACTAATGAATGGATTTTAATAAAATTTTTTGGGAATGTTGGCCCTTGCAAAAGAAAGAAGTCATTAGATTTTGGTGGTGATCTAAATCTGGAAATGGATCCAAGAACTTTTTCAAGGATTTGTTGTCAGTGCAAGACAGGGAAGTTTTCACATTTTTGACAAAAGCTTGGTTGATAGTGTTGGATTTGCCTTGGTGGAGGTTGGATCTCTCAGAGCACTTTTAAATTCTTTATAAAAAAAAAAAGAAAAACAGTTTAGCATTTGGAAAGCATCATCTTTGACAGAAGCTGAATCAGGTCATAACCTTTGACCGTTGGGGAACAAAGAGAAAACCCTTGAATTATAATTTCATCAATTAATATCTTTATAGATAATGTAATAATAATAATAATGATATTAATAATAATATTAATATTAATAATAATATTAATAATAGTTATAATTATTACTTTATTGTAAAGCACTTTTAAAAACAGGTTTACAAAGTTCTTTGACAAGCAAACAGGAACATACAGACAGAAAAGCACAAGAGTTAAAGCACAAAAGAAACTAATCATGAAATAGCACAATTGAAATCAGAGACTCACAAACAAACACAAACAGCAGAATAAACCCAAGCACTTTAAGAGTGAGCTGAAGAACTTCTGCTGTCTCTCAAACCAACAGTGCTCATGAAAGTGAAACGTATCAGAGAGAGTGAGGAGAGGCACAAACAATCCAGGCCCAGGTACCTGACATGGTCCAAAGCAACCCACAGGGCCAGAAACACCAAAAAAAAAAAAAAAGACCCCAATGTGGGTCGACCCACAAGGAAGGCCCAAGTTGCCATACTCAGGTACAGTCCCCAAAGTCTCTCGCCCCTCAATCAAAGGCCCCTCATAGTCTCCAAACCAGCGCCAAAACCTGGATCCACCATGCCCTCTCCCCAGGCCTCAAGCCCTCCCACCCTCCACTCTTGAGTCTCTTCACACAGACTCCCAGAGGACAGGGGAATAAAAAGAGAATTAGAAGTTAAAAAATAAAAAGAATGAAAAGCAATGAAATGAGGTAAAAATCATAACAAATAGAGAGATCACAAATAACAGAGATAAAACAATTAAAGAGACTAATCAGTAACCCAGAAAAAGAGTTGAAACAACTTAATATGAAAAGATTAAACAGTAGGTAGAAAGTAAAGCACCCCAGCATAAAATAAATAAAATGTGAATTGAAATAAAGTCACTAGTGATATTAATAAGTTAAAGGGAAAAAAAATTTTTTAAAAAAACAAAACCAGAGGAAAAATCTCAAAGTTAAAAAAAAAAAAAAGAAAAAAAAAAGGCTTAAAAGACAGTGAAACAAAATTGAGATCAAGCTCAAGATGAACTCAAATAATTAAAGCCTGGGGAATTCAATATTTCACCAAATAATACAGCTAATAGTATGACTAACAGCAAAACCAATATCTTAATATTACCCACAGTTCAAATCAATCTAACTTAATATCTACACTGTATCAAGGTATAGCACTTTCTTTTATTTCACTTTTTTACTCTGTTAATTTCATATTTTTAACCTAATGTTGAACATGTTTTCAACTCCTTTTGTTGATATGCAGTGTTGTCTTACACATAAATTGATTCTTATGCACCTATTGTCAAACCTCCTTTTTATGTGAAGTATATTTTTACTAGTCACCCAGCAAATCAAACTTGTGTTTTCTTTCTCTCCTTACCTCTCTCACCTTTCTCTATGAATACTGATCAGGGTTTGAGTAGTTCCCAGTGTCTTGGCCGCCTCTTTCTAGCTATTATTGTAAAACATTTTTTAATTTCAGTTAAGATGTTTTTTTGTTTGTTGTTTAATCTTAGAGCGTCCGCAGTGTGCCTATGTCATTGTACTTAGCTGTGTACAAATACACAAACATTCTGCATGTCTTTAACAAATATTTCTGTGATTTTAATGTCAAACCATATTGCAAAAACTTTTATCACACTAGAGGCAAAGCATATCCTAAAATATATATATATTTTTTTTTAAACAAATGGAGGAATCAAAAGCACCGGCCGTCAAATGTTGCTATTGTTGTTTGGTTTTTTTTTACCGTAAAAGTTATTTTTTATCCTTTATGACCAGCAGAAAGGGTTTCAGGACCAGTCAGTTGCCAACATTACATTTCTTTCTCATCATCATGTCAAGGTGTTGAACAATCAGAGCACAGAGCACATTACATGCACGACAATCATATGTTGAAAAAAAAAAAGATGCATAAGAACTATGTTGTTGCCTCAAGATGGAAAAATGAGACAGAGGAAAAAGTTTATGAAGCTCTGAAAACAACACTCCTGCTTTCATTATGAGATACAGAGGAATAACACCAAACACTGACTAAAAGAGACATGTATGAGAGAAACAGGATACTGTTAGTATTTAACACCAAGATCCCGATAAAATGTCTCGCTGTGAGGGGAAATGGGGTGGGAGTACTTTTACAAGTACTCTTTTGGTATCCATCCTCCATCAAAATATTGAATAAAAGGCATATTTGTCCTTTGGGGCTTCCTTACCATAGTAACTGCTCAATTTGTTAATTGAAAACATGTAAGATACACATTGTATTATACTTTTAATTGACTGCATGTAAACAAACATCATTTATTGTAAGAATGATGTAGTTTTTTCATTACCCAAATGAAACCTTCTTACAGAATTTCACTCATTGCTGATGGTGTCTTTTTGTTTTTATGAGGTAACTTAAAGGTCTCCGGCCAGAAAACAGCAGTGTTGTCAAGGGCAGCTCAGTCGTGCGTGATGCTTATAGAGTACGACCTCGTTGCCCTGTGTGCCATACAGGCCTCGCTGCCAATTCTTACATGATGTGGAGCCGACATAACGAAACCTAATTAGATTGTTGAGTCAATCAGCATCCCACAGGTACGTAACATGGCTGTAGAGAACAACAAACCTGTGTAATTGCCCCGAACATGATTGCACCTCTCACCAGGACCGGGTGCTTCAAACATGCTTGTTTTTGTTTTTGATTGCAACGTCGTTACGCGTGCTAATTGTGGCGTGCAGACCTGTTTGAGTGAGTGTCAGCGTTAAGATGGAGGCCTGGATTGATGAGCATTCACTGCAGTAGATGACATTCTCCTCTCTGCACACACTGAGGGGTCTGCCGTGGAAATAAAACAGCTTCAGTGTGTGTGCGTATGGGTGTGTGTGTGTGTGTAACTCTGTTTATAAGCACCGCGAGAGTCTCACCTCCTCCGAGCCAGACTTAGCCGAACATAATTACCCAGGGCGCACTGCGATAACGCCTACTGTCACTCCTCATTTACAAGGCCTGCTGGAACTCCACTCAATTAAGTAATAAAACATGTTCTCTGCTATTACCCTCTATCACATGAACATTTCAATAGTGCACATCCATAATTGACGCAGGCTGCTCTCCCTCTAAATTGGCAGGAGAGTTGTGTGGGGAGGAGAGGAACATCATTTAGTCAAAATGTTGATGTGTTGGTTTGGGACTATTCAGCAGAGGAAGTGAGCATCTTGTCTTCATTCAAAGTCAGAGCTCATTTGTACTCTCTTGATCCACCATTCTAACGTGAGTTCACCTGAAATATGCTGCAAGCTTTTTGTTGAAAACTCCTCAATGATCATGTAACTGATTTATGAGGATTTTGTCATCTATTCACTCAAAAAGCAGTTTTTTGGAGACATTTTTAAGTCTGTGTCAATAATGTGTCTCTATGCACACTACGGGCCCTATTTTGACAGCATGAAGCACGTTGTCTAAAGCCCTGATTCTCAAACAGGGGTCCGCGTACCCCTGGGGGTACGTGGAGGTAATCCAGGGGGTACGTGAGATTTTTTGAAAAATATATTTTAAAAAAAGCAGTAGGCCTAATAATAATAAATAAGTCTTGAGAAATAATCATATTATAAAAAGTTAAACAAAATACAAATGCATGTTCATACACTGGATAATATATCCAGTATTCAATTTTAATATCCTTAAAAAATGGACCCTCCCTGAACCAAGTTGGTTTGAACCATTGATCCAGAATGCATCACCAGTGACGCAATGTATGTATGATGGAGTAGTGGCTGAAGCTTAGCAGCGATGCCGCAGAAACAGAGAAAAAGTGAAAAAGAAGTTGAAACCAGAGCTGATGAAATACAGACAGTACATGGAAGAATACGTCTTTATGGGGTTTACGTCCACGACTTGCATCCCGCCCAAGGCACTGTGTTTTTTTTTGCTGGGAGATATTAGCCAACGCGTGCATGAAGCCAGCACATCTCCAGCGGCATCTCACCACAAAACATGGATGTCATGTTGGTAAGCCACCACAGTTTTTTAAGAGGAAACTTTCTGACTTGAAGTCCTCCCAAGTCACAATGCAAAAAGGCTCCACTCCATCAGCCAAAGCCCTGGAAGCCCTCTTGTGCGGTGTCTTTGCTCGTAGCTAAAGCCAAAAAAACGTTCATCAAATCGGGGCACTTTAAGTTGATGATTTTTTTGTTGTTGTGAGCAAAATCTCTATTTAATATTGAGTTATCAATTTCTTTTTGTAAACAAAATGTTATCTATTTATAATTAAGTTAATGATTTATTTTTTGAGAACAAATCCTTATTATAATTAAGTTGATTATTTGTCTTTTTGAGAACACACTTTCAGTTATTTATCTGTATTTTTATTTCCTACCATTGCAAGAGAGACAAATATAAATTAGCAGCATTTTGCATTGAGTTCTGACTGGTTCTATACCATCGTGGTGGTCACTGTTTTCTGTTTGTTTATTTGTCTTTCAATGTTTCTACATCCAATGTTTGCAATATGTACAATTTAAAAGTATTTGTCAGTTACATTGGTACAAGGTTGTTTAACTTTAATAAATCAGACACTGGTGGCACAGCACTATGCCTCTTTCTTTCCTACCAAAAATGTTTTGCGCTGGTCAGGGGGTACTTGGCTGAAAAAATATTTCAAAGGGAGTACATCACTGAAAAAAGTTTGAGAACCACTGCCATAGAGGACACCAGACAGCATGGGACCTTATTACAATGTAACACCTGCAGATGTGTCCACAGAGAAACTGTCTGTGATGTGGAAAAGGCACACAGCAGCTTTAAAAAGGATTTTTTCTACTTATCTTAAATGTCCCATGTCCTGCAAAATCAATTTTCTTTACTTTAAATGTTGTTAGAAGGGGCTTGATGATCAGAAGAGCACGACACCTTTTACTTAACCCTCAGCTCACAGAGAAATGCCGATGCCTCTCTCAAGAAAGTACCCTTTAAAAGGCTACGTTCTTTACTTCCTGGGGTTTATTATGTAATAGCTATACCGTCTCCATCTACATGTGTGATTTCTATTCACAACAGGCAGTCGCCATGACTGTTTTGAAAGTCTGCTAAGCAGCCTGTAACCCCGAGCCCATCAGACATTGTTTGAAAGCCAATCAGCGCAGAGCTCATCATCATAGCTACTCGTAGCCTCCCCGCCGCCTCAGATCTGAGCTTTTTTAAAGGGGAGGGATAAGAGCTGCAGCTGATCCTCGACAGAGATGAAAATTTATATTTTTTACTCCCCTTAAATAAAATCTTGATTTATAGACCCAAGTATGATGTAAACGGTCAGGCACACCAGGACATGGGACCTTTAACAAGTTTTTGAATAAGTCCATACTGTTGAATCCTGTGATGATCTGCAGTAGAGACGGTAAGTAACGTTAACCTGTTGATATTTTCATGTTATGTTGTGCCTGTGCACAGAAAGAGACTCTGTGGGATCAAAAACGTTCACATTAATCAGTACTTTGTGATCATCTGGTCATCATGTGCTTGCCTAGTAGCCGTAACGCAGTTACTACTACCATTGTTTATATTACACGACAGTCTGATGAATTAACTCATCAGACTGTTTGTGTTGGTTCCTGAAGTGATTATGTTCAAACCTCTCGAGGGTTGGACTGGAGAGACCATCTATTTCAGGCGATCTCTTCACAGTTCTTTGGCTGAAACAGGGATCAATTGCTGTGTTCACATGCAAAGAAACTGTGCTAAGCACAGAACGCCCTCTTGTATCAGAACAACTCCCCCAAAGGATCTAAGCCTGAAAACTACCTAAGACATGAGCAAAGTCTTAATCATTTAAAAGAAGAAATTGCAAAAGTGTGTGTCTTTTTCTAACATTTAAGATATAATTAGGTTAACTGAATCTGTGGCCAGAGATACTCTGCTGATGTTGTCTTTGTATTCCAAAGACACAAAACCATGAAAACTGAGTAACAAGGACCTCACAGAGAGTAATGTAAATGTCATCTCTGTATTTATTTTCTTGCCACCCTATTGTAATGTCCCTCCTCTTGAGAGTCAGCAGTCTGGGATATCTACTGTTGTTATAGCAAAGATAAAAAAAAAAGTGTGTTTGAGTCAGGGATTTGTGGTTCAATGCAAATATTACTGTCCAGTCCTTTCGTCCAGGTGTGACCTGACTATAAGAGTTGAAATGTGGTTTGATGCAAACGATGACTCGGCCTGCAGTCGGAGCCCTTAAGTTGACCCAGAGGCAGTTAGCTAACTCCCACACTGCTGCGTACAGTACTGTAGAAGTACTATAACTGCACTATAGCTGCTCTGTAGCTGCTCTGCTCAATGTTTTTCCACTAGGTGCTCTCCTGGGTCTCCCTGCCTCACCCCGAGGTACACTTGCCTGCAGTGATGTCTGAGGCCACCTCTACAGGCAGCTGCCACACCTCCACCGTGTGAAGTGGGCTAACATTTCAGATGTACTGCCATCAAACACCCAAGGGGCCCACTTCATGCACAGTTTGGAGGAAGGAAGTCAGCGCAGGCCTCGTAAAGAAACAAGCCACAAGCTTTTGCTAATTATGATACTGGATTTCAGCCTGCTTGTTGCATGTTAAAGTTTTTGGCCCTGTTTGTTATGAAACAACTCTATCGATGTCATTATCCCAGTTTTATGTATTCATGGCTGCAGTCTGGAACACATTTCACTACAACAGGTCTCCGCTCTTTTGTACTCTTGCTTTTAAAGGCAAACTTCTTTGAATCCTGTCATGCAAGCTGGTATAAAGTGTCAGTGAGCCACAGCCTTTTGTTCACTAGCTTATGGTGCAGTAGTGAATCCTCATACACCATGACTGGTTTTGTACACGCTGAGTTGTGGGTGTTCTTGTTTTATTCATTCAGCTTCAGATAAATGCAGTGGAGTTCATGTGAGGTTAACTGAAAGTTCATAAAGGAAAGACTGTATCTGGTTATGCCTCTGCATCTGCAATAGCCATGGTCATAAGTATCTTGACTCGTCTCCTGGATGCTCTAGTCCATTCTTGGGAACAAGACACCTAGTGGAATGGGGACCACATACGGCCCTCCAACTCATTTAATGTGGGCCCCAAGTCAATTTCAACATTTTAAAGAAAAGCATAAAAAAAAGATATATGGGTAACTGCAAAGACGACTTACAGTGTTTACACTATGCAAGCCCATTACTCTGGGCATGCTGGGTAAGGTCTGTTTCACACAAAATAAATTTTACCTGGGTGATAATTGGCTTGCCTATTTTTTCTGTGAGCTGCGCAAATTTTTCGGCCAAAACGGCCAAAAATGACAAGTAAGAGAGCTGTATTTACCATAACCCAGCTAATATGCACTGTATGTCCACAGCAGTAAAAAATGTCACAGAAAAGATAGAAACCTTCAAGTTACTCTTCCTGTCTGTGCGTCCCAGAGTTAAAGCTTCAGTTTCCCTCTAATAGAAGCTTATTACTGGGGTGATATATTTAAAGAGATAGAGCTGTGGCAGCAGCGGGAAATGCTGAGACCCCAGGACATTGATGCGCCTGGTGTGAAAGCTGTGGCAGCACTCACCAGAGCTGACACAGGCAAGAATGCACATGAAGAAAATGCTCTCAGTGTGTAACAGGCCTAAGGATATCCAGTGAAAGCAGAGGCCTGGATTGACCCTGGTTGTAGAAATTGAATGAGTCTTTTTTTGAAAGAAAAAAAAAAAAAAAAAAAAAATCTCCCTAATTATGTCATGGGGTGATATACCACTTCCCCCTAGATGAGAGAGACATTCTCTGAGCCAAGTATTTATTCAGCTCTCAGACAGCTCCAGTGGAGGGAACGTGTTTGGATGTGGCAGCCACAGTAAGCAATAGAGCACAACCTGAAGAGCCAAAGCCTCACACTCAAGCAAAGAGTTTTTTTTTTTTTTTTTTTTTTTTGCAAGAGATTAAAAATATATGTTCTGGGGACATCTGATATCAGTGCAAAATTGCATAAAACAGAAAATGTGAGACCTTGAAATCTCTTGTGAGGAACCACAAGTCTGTGCCAACTTTTGACCCCTTTAAAGACACAGCTTTACATTATAGAGATAGCTTAGTATTTTTGAAGTGGGGTGTACGAGTTTTATCTTATTCTAAAATATACTAACCACAATGACTTGACCAGCTCTGCCAGTGTAGGGGGTGGACTGGGGCACAAAAGTTATTGCTGCGGATAGGTTCATGAATCCAGAGTAATTTGCTTAAATTTAGGTAAGAGTTTCCATTTTTTTTTAATTTTGTGCTTGCAGGCCTCTTTGTTCTGGTTCTACTTCACTCCAAGCAAAAGGACACAATGCTGTGTGCCAGAGTAGTACCAAAACTAGGGGGCTTGTAATAGAAAAAATAACACATTGTAAATGTGCTTAGTACAATCACCCCAACCCTTTTTTTTTTTGGTTAGTTTTTCATCTAAAAGTGACAAAATCATTTGGAGCTCTTGGCCCCATTTGCAACAATGTACAGTCCATCTCCATGCCAGTTCTTTTTTTCTTACAGGGCTCATCAGGAGTGCTGAGACTAATGTATTTACATACCATTTCTGATGATTCTGCTGCTAGTGACTTTTTCTCCTGCTCTTGCACTGTTTCTGCTCCTGCTGCTCTCTCCCTCCTTGGGAGCCACAGCTTCAGGTGTCTACCTGAAGCTCTGGCTTCCTGCTGGATCACACCTGCTCCTTATCATGGCAATCAACTCACCTTCTTTAAGGATGAGTTCGGTTTTCTGACACCTGGACCTTATTTTTAGGATTAAACACGCTCGTAGACTGACCCAGACAATTTTGGCGGAGCTCGGAGCTGTTTTAGAGTAATTTAGATCCATCCGACGGCGTTTTTTTCTGATGCCATAATAGCAGACAGGGCCAGAAATCGAAGCCCCTAAATTAGACATCACCTGCTGCGAAACTCACTCCTCCTCTGTTGCCATTGCCGTTCAATGTCCACAACAACACCACCAGTTAGCCCCCATTCGTGGACGTGCAGTGGTTGCTTGTTCTCTGGCCAGCTGTTCGGCTCTTTCCCTCTGCATCCTCCTTTCAAATAACTCCTCGTCGGTATATTCTGGCTCAAAACGATACGGGCATCAATTATACTCAAAGTCGTCGCCAGACACTTCTACATCGGATAAATATTCTGCTATGTTGCACAAAAATAGCCGTGTAGCCGTGTAGCCTAGCAACAACAGCGGCTCTACTCATGTTCTTGTCTATCACGTCACCAAAAGTTACCCATCCTTGTAAAGTCCCGGATGACCATAACAACAAAGTTGAGCTGACATGGTGATAACACTGGCCATTCATTTACAAAATGTAGCTGAAATGAGCGAGTTTCGTGGCAGATAATGTCTAATTTAGTGGCTTTGATTTCTGGCCTGTCTGCTACTACAGCATGAGAAAAAATGCCGTTGGATAGATCTAAATTGCTCGTAAACAGCTCCGAGCTCTGCCAAAATTGTCTGGGTGAGTCTACGAGCGTATTTAATCCTAAAATAAGGTCCAGGTGTCAAAAAAACGAACTTATCCTTTAAGCCTGCCGCAGATTCGTCACCAGTGCCAGATGATTCACACTCATCCATTTGGTATTGTTGGCCCTCTCTTGTGCTTTTGAACCCTAGTCAATGATTTGTGTGCTTAGACTCCTGTTTGTTTTTGTATCCTACTTACCTTTGTCTTTCCTCTCTTTCAGTGTCACCAAGATCCCAATCACTCATCAAAATCTCTCATTGTTGCCTGATTACCTCACTCCCTTCCCTTTGTTCATTGTCTCAATAAATTCTCATTTTGTGCACCTTTACTTTGTCTCAGTCTGCTCTTGGGTCCGCCTAAAAACCTTGGGACTCGTTCCTTATCAGAACCATCTGGCCAACATAGACCCAGCAAATCCAGACGCTGTAAAGAATGCACTCTCCTCGCATGGTATCCTTATTGGACATCATGACGGCATGTTAGCTGAAGCTATTAATTCCTTACAGGAATTAAATAACCAGGTACACAGGATCTACTCCCTTTCTGATGATATCCTGCCTCATATCACCAGCATCAGTTGTTTCCGAACTGCGCCATGTTTTTGATCTTCCCGTTCAGGGCCACAAAGCCCTGGGCCGAGAAGCAGTTGCTAACCATCAACCAGGGTCTACAATCCGTGGCCTCGTATTCCTTAGACTTTCACATTCTGGCTAACAACTGTGGTTTAAAGAAATTATAACAGCATCTGACTTAAAGGTCATATATTATGTAGAAATATGCTTGTTTCTGTTACCCCACTTGTAAGAAAATGTGTCAGGTGTTTGTGAGCCTACAGACTGCTCCAGTTGAAGGAACATGTCTTGGTATGTCTTTGCAGCCACAGTATATATTTAGAGTCCAGCTTTGAAAAGCTGAAGCCGCACCCAATTCATGAGAGGAGCAGACAGATGCAGTTTAATGAGGATCTATACCAACATAGCCTGTTCTGAGAAGGGCTGAAACAGAGGGGTTTATGGAGACACCAAAAACATAATGTCTGAGTACACTCCCAGGCAAGTAATTAAATCTAGGAGGTGTGTAAAGTGGTTTAAAAGGGGTAACATTTATGGCCTTTGATACTCATCCTAAATGTCACCGGATACACTCAAAACATTAAAATCATGCTGAGAATAATTTTTGGCAAAAGTAAACAGATGAATTCCCCTAGAAATTTCTACTTGTGTTTTATAGAAAGGAACACAGTAATGTTTTCTTCTCTATTTCCTGGAAGGTCAGCAAGAAGAAGTTGGGATCTTTGAATACGTCCCCTGTCACTGAAGCTCTGTTGTCTTGTTGAAACTAAATGAATGACTGCCATTTCACTTTTCTATTTCTGCAACTGTGTGTATATGTGCATGTTTGTGTGTAGGTGTTCTGGGATCCAGCCACTGATTACGAAAGGCGAGTCTCAGCCTCTGGGATCATGTTGAATGACTGGCTAAGCTCTCGCTGATGTCAGTGGTGTTTAACGTAAAGGGTAAAGTCTCTGCAGAGTTGCCCACTAGACTTGACTTTGACTGGTTTGTGTTTTTGTTGGACCCAAAAGTGCGACACTTGATGCTGAACAGACCCCAGATGTAGACCAACACAGAGGAAGGGGAAAGGACGGAAGAACCCTCAGCAGAGATCCAGTGAGAGCTGGGGGCTGGATTGTAGCAGTTGTGCCTCAGTGCTAATAGGTCAGATTTCTGGCACTATTTCTCTGTCTGTTCCCTATATAATTGTTCTTTAGACATGACATGGATTCCTATTTTGTTTTGTCTGACGTTAAAGTGTTATGAGAGAAAACAAGTGTGGGTAATTTGTAACAATGCTTGCGATTGACTGAGTTAAAGTGAAATATGGTCTACTTAAATCTATGTTTTCTGACTTTTATTTGAAGAGGTCATACTTTGCCTTGAATCTGGTTCATGTTGTCATTTTTGACGGGTATGTTTACAATCACTAATGTTAAAGAAGCCTTCTTCTTTCAAATACAGACAACCCCTGTGGAGTATTCTCCATGCCTGAGACAATCTGTTAGAGCTCCTGCCTCGGCTCCCTTTCCCAAGTGTACCCAGTCTGCTCTGATTGGTTTACAGTTCTACCTTGTGGTAATTTTTCAGTATAGCACTGCCCAGCACCTTACTGTCAACTCTGTTTTAACATCTATGTTCTGCAGAAGGCTTGCTACTTCGACCTACTGTGTTTACACTGATAGCCTAACAATGGCAGGACATCACACTGGTATGACTATTTTTGAGTCCAGGAAAACAAGATATTTAGGCAGCTGCTAGTGATGCATGGTAGAGAGAGAAAGGTCTTAATGCCACAGATTTTTTGTCATATGAGAGGTGCTCTATCGTGTGAAGGAGACATGTTAAACACACTAAAGGCATAGAAAACTGAAAAAATAGCATAATATGGGTTTTAACAAACCAAACAGTAAAACAAAAGGTTGAAATTTTTGCTTCAATATAAAACTACAAGAGGGAGCAAAAGTTTGTCAAGCTCTGATGACAACATCTGTGCCTTCTTGAGATGAGGTGTTGTGATCATAATTAAAGTGTGAATGTAGGCAGATTGACCTTGTCCTTCAACTGTGGACTGTTACAATTGGGATATTTCCTCTTTGTAAAAGAATAGACATTTGTGCAATGCTTGAAGAAAATCCCTGGAAGTATAATTGAAATATTGTGACTACAAACAATGAAAGAAAGTTAGGTCTTGAACTTTGATCGATGACCTTCAGAATCTAATCTTTCCATCTGAACTTAGAATGAGCATTGAGGCAAAGCCTGAAGAAAATACCTGAAGGCATTTTTATGTTGTGGTTACATGAGTGGCCTGTTCAAAAGTGCATTCATATGGACTGAGGGAAAAAAAAGTTCTGTGATTAACCTATCATAAACCCCTCCCTCTAATGCTACAGACCAATCGCATGTTTAGCAGGCACTCCAAATAGTTGGACATACGGTTCCTAGACACCATTTGAAATGCATCAGAAACTTTGGCTCCTCTGTGGTTTTATTTCTACTGTTAAGTCTTAGAGAAATGGTCAAATAACATGCATGGGGAACACATAACACTGATATAAGGTATCCTGAGAGGCTAGAGGATGAAGTGGACTTAATTCTGTTCCCTTAATCTTACATAAACACAGCAAAAGGGTCTCCGATATGCTTAGGAAGACCACACAGTAGGTTCAACATAAAGATCAACAAGAAAGTCTACAAATATTCCAAGGCAACATAGCATTAGCGACGTTGGCTGTAAAATTACATGCAAAATTACATTTTGTATAACCTGGTAAATAAGCATTGCTATGAAGGAAACTATGCTTGAAGCTTCCCTTCAGTAAGTTAATTTGCTGGTCATGTTATGGTCGTTTCACCCTTGTTAGATCATCAGTTCTTCTCAATTCATTTGTTTATGTTATTTAATTATCTGACATTAGTGGGAACTGGAGCAAAATATTATCGTTTAAAGTGAACCCAACTGAACACAAATTAGAATATGTTGCAAAGACGGTAAAAGCTAATGCTACATCTGTATTTTTTACATTTTTCTATGTCGAAGCATTTTGTCAATAGAGGGCACTGTAGGGAGTTTCCCCACCCCACCCAAACTACAAGTACTGAGGTTACAGTTTGGAAAGACTAATAAAAAAAATACACAAATAAATCTTACCCTGCTATTCATGAGCAAAGCTGATCTTTGACATCTGAAAAGGTGATAACGGCAACATGAGGTATCTCCCCCCTTACCTACTTTGTCTGGTTACCCATCATTTCTGCCTTCAAATTCTTAATCCATCCCTCCACAGCAGAGTGAAGACCTTATTGGTGGTTTCTGTGTAAAATAAGGCCTTTCGGCCCCCCAAAATCAAGTATAGAAGCCTTTGATGTGCCCTGAGCATTGACAGCTGCCATTGTTATTTAGCTTAGCATGCTATTTGTTTGTCCGAGTGTGTTTAGCAGGTTGGGCTTCGCGATAAGTCAATCCCTTTGACCCTGGCTATTTCCAATGTAAAAGTATTGTCAAAAAGAAACACATTTACTTCACTGAATTAAAGTCAGTACATCATTATTCTTCATAGCCTCTGAAGAAAGACGGTGAGATTACTTGTGGCTCACATGATAACAAGCCACTAATGAGAGTAAGTATTAACAAAACCTTACAGCTTCGTGACATGTTAAATCCGGGTTAAGGAATGGCACACACACGCGAACACACCAAAAACACACACACACACACACAAACACATCAGGCAAAAGGAGACATTGAGGTGGTGGCAGAGGAAACAAGGAGGGAGAGAGAGTGAAGATGTGGGGCCTTGGCAGGAATCAGCGTGGCATGACAAGGCTCCCATTACATCTCATGTCAGCTCATAAGCTAATGGAGGCATTAGCATAGCTTATAGTAAGACTATGAGTCATTGGAGATGATATATAATTTAGAGAATCAGCTTTAAAAACAGGGATTTCGGTTTACACAGCTCTTGTTGACGAGAGCCCTTAGCAGATGCAGGGATATACCAGGATTCATTTGTGTGCTGTGCATTAGCGCAGCATTGCTCTCTCTGCCACTCTCACAAACACACTTAGACACACAAACACATGCAAACACGTACACATACTTGCATCAGGAGGCTAATTACTGTAGCTCATGCGTTACTGATACCATCTCTTATTTTTCTCCCCTCCCATGTCTAATAGTTGTGACAGTAAATGAAGAATGCCTAGGGGGGCGTTTTCATTGTGACACATTTAAAAACGCCAGCGGAGCACGTGACTCAAGTGTGTGT
The DNA here is from genome assembly GCA_037902135.1 of Cetoscarus ocellatus. Classification (NCBI taxonomy): domain Eukaryota; kingdom Metazoa; phylum Chordata; class Actinopteri; order Labriformes; family Labridae; genus Cetoscarus; species Cetoscarus ocellatus. The sequence goes on from JBAMNC010000647.1 coordinate 101,931, forward strand.
TTGTGTGTGCGTATGTGCAGCTTTAGTGCGCCTCTTTGCAATTCTTCAAAGTGCTGTCACGAAACACAAACACCCGCGCTCGAGCTTGATACGATCTGTTCACAATCTCCATCAAAGAATCACAGTTAATTGTCATCTGTCACAGCTGAAGCGGTGCGAGGGCAGCGCCGTCACATTTCGATCAAGACGAGTGTAGAGAAAGCGGCTGATAGGCTGTGACGGCTCCGGGGTGCGCCTGGCGCCTTGGGGGCATCTCCCTGCCCAGAATCAAGCCTTCATTGTGAGGGGAAGGAGCTCTCGTGGGCCCCCCTGATAATCTGACGCCCATTCTCCTCTCTGTCTCACTTGCAGGTGGGAGCTCGCTCAGCTAAAGGCCTCCTCACAATCAACGCCTTCTCTTCTCTCTCCCCTCCCCTGTAACCCTCCCGCTTCTTCTCCGTTTTAATCCCTCACCCATCCATCTATCTCTTTCTCCTCACAGGTGTTTACTCCATGTTTGTTCACAATTAGCAGCTTGTGTTGTGGGGGTGATATTAGGGCTGGGAAAAATGGAGCAATAATAATTTCTTTGATTTTTTTTAAGGAGGAAGGTTTACATAACGTAGATTTTTCAATCAGACTAGCATGTTTTCATGCATATTCACAGTTCGTTTTAAAAAGACTACCCAAGAGACTTGACTTTGACTTGAGATTTGATTTTTACTGCATGTAAATGTCTAAATGTCTAAATTGTACAACAATCTCTACATTATGAACAGTGGCATTATGCTACATTATGAACAGTGGCATAATGGCAGTGTTTTTTTTACCATTGTGCCGCCTGAATATGACGCCCCCTCTGCCTTAAGCAGTGGTGCATAAAAACTAACTCTCACATTCTGGGTTTTATTTAAGTGTTTTTATTAAAGGGGAGCTTACTTTGACTGGGGATAATGGACACACACACACACACACACACACACACACTGCTACAACCATCACCTTAACCAGCCATTTTCCTCCTTTCAGACTGTCAAACTATCCCATACTCTTAAATACCATGTTACAAATGGATAAGATCTTCATTGTTGTAATGACTACTGGTATGGTAAAATATTACAGAATCTTAATATGTGTCCATCAAACCCATAACCCAAAGAGAGCCTAAATTGCATAAATTCATTGACAACATTAGGAAGTGATTGAGTTGCCTTACCCCAGCTTCTTGTCAGTTACACCTACTTCTTCAGAGGTTTCCAATGTGTTCGCCTGAAATATCTGACAGTTCAAGATAATAAATTATTTTGGTGTTTGGGATTCTATTTTTGTTTCTGTGTAACCAAACAAATATCATTATAATTGAATTTTTACTAATGATACTAATATCAACAAAATCATAATCTTAAAAAAAGTAAAATGATCATTTTCACATTCAGGCAAAACTTTTTATCATGTGACAACAAGCATAATGTTGTTACTGTAAACAAGTTTTTTCCGGGCCTTAGACCTGACATATTCCTCCATGCTGTAACATTACCTACATCATTGTAGCTGGTATTGTTTCCTGCTGCATCTCATTTGAAAACATGCAGATTTGTCTTAAAACTAATTAACTTACCCAGCCCTAGATGAAAAATGCACTACGTTCTTTGATCCTGTTCCTTTTTTTATTTCATCCTCTCCTGATTTGTCTCACCTCCTTCACTCCTCTTTCTATCTTTTCTTTTTTTCCTCGCCTTCCTTCCACTCCCTCCCCTTCTGCTCTACCTATCTATCTATAGTCCGGCAGATGCTGTCCCATTTGTACTCTCCCCCATGACATTCCTACGGGGGATTGCTTAAGGATTCAGGAGCCTCGGTGCTCATGGATCACACTGACACTTGGTCAGCATCAGCAGATTATGAACTATAGGCGCCTGACACCCCGCCATTGTTCCTCCATCTAAATATGAACAATAACGCCGATCCGACGCCCACGCTGACAGCTTATTCGCTCTTATCACTCCTGTGGAGTCGCCCGGCATGATCTGGGTGCCTCCTCCTTTCTCCTCCCCCACTTGTACACGCCTCCCCCCTTGTCTCACCCCTCGATCCTCCACCTCCCCACAGCCCCCCCATGCTTCAGCCTCTTCTTCCAGCCAAGGGGCTGGAGTGGAGGGAGTAAGGGAGGGGAAGGCAGAGAGGGGCAAAAGGGCAGATTGAAAAGCTTACTGAAAAATAAAGACAATGGTAAGAGGATCATGAGGGCCTTTAGGAGCATCATCTGCCCTTTTCAAAACACAGGGTTCAAGGACAAGGAGAACAAGCAAGGGATCCAACTTCTCTCATCTTGTGAGGCACTACAAAGCTGTACGATGGCAGCAACTGTGTTGAAAATGTTTATAGCACATTGAGGAGCAGATCATGCTAAAAATTAACAACTTAGTTGCTGAAACTCACCCTACTACATTGTTTAATTCTTCTTGAGCAAAGATTTTTGACGCTGAGTACAACAAGAAACAAAGCGTCTTTCTATCCATATCTCTTAAGATAAATTTAATGAAAACACATAATTAAAAAGCAATTTCGTACAGCTTTTGCAAACAAATAAATTATCCAAAGGCTAAATTAAAAGCATGAAGTTGGTTCCTTGGTTTCTGGTGCCAGATTATTTGGTTAGGGCCATTTTTATCACCTTGTTTTACTTTGAAACCTTCAGGCTGTAGCTTGTATGAACTATATTTTTCTCACCTCGACCTGTATGGCTTACTTGACATCAAGCATGAACTAAGAGGACACTGTTCAAACCATTTTAACATTCAGGGCTCTAATTTCATAGACCAGGAGCAGGCAGGGCGCACCTGCCCTGCGCAGCGCCAACAGGGTGTGTCCAGGGCATTTTGCAAGTTTCGTGCACGGTGCAGTCTGGCGCAGGGAGGCGCACCCACGCCTTCGTCCCTCCTACCGGCGCAAGTAGCAGAGAGGGAGGAGAGGAGGCATGAGTTGGTTTTACACAGCCGAGTGTAATCTTCACCAATCAAATGAACGCCTCTCCTCGCCTTTAAATGTGTTTTATTACCTCCGCCAAGGAGGTCATGTTTTTGCCGGCGTTTTTCTGTCTGTCTGTTTGTTTGTCTGTGTTCAAAATAACTTGAAAAGTTCTGAACGAATTTGGATGAAATTTCCAGGAATTGTCGGAAATGGGATATGGAAGAACTGATTAAATTTTGGGACTGATCCGGATCACCTTGGCAGGGGTCTGCGCTCTCTGAGTGCTTTTCTAGTTTAATAATGTTTGTTGAGTACTGGGGACTGAAGGGGATTTTGATCTGAAAGGATGACCGAATCCTTGCAAATCTGCTCCATGTAGCTTGACTGCACAGGCTATATGTAGACTAGCCAACTATGTTACTGCTGTAATGAATGAAAATGTACAACTTCAGATGAACTTGTGGTTAAACATTATACTTATGCACTCTTTGAGTTGTGTTCAGGACGTAGCCCTAAACGTATTTGGCTCTGCAGGATGTGCAGAACTGGAGGACAGTCAAAGCATACGAGAGCACTTAACTTCCGGTTGTGGGATTCAATTCAGAGGTAGGAACTACTAAAATACCCATCAACATTCAATAGAAACATTAAACCAGCTCACACTGGTGACTGATGGATAAAACACACTGTCAGCATTGCAGGAATGCCAATTTTCTTGCATTTTCTTGCACTTGAAAAGTGTAGCGGTTCAATCAGTTACCATGTCAAATGTTGACTTTCAGCCAACTGGAGCTGCTGATAAAAATAAAGTATGTGTTTGTAAATGTTTTTTTTATTTGGGGTTTAGAAACAAGCTCATGGCCTATAATGCCATTTATAAGAATATCAAATGTTTTTATTGTTTGACATCTGTTTTTAACACAAATAGACAATAACAATATTAGCATTCTTTATGTTTATCTGCAAGCATCCAAAATGTACAACCCTAATAATCATTAAAATCTTGTCAATACCCCTCCATAACTTAGAATTAAATCAATACTTTTGACAGTCTATGAAAATTACAATGTTCTTTGTCTCATGGCATTCCAATCCACGAACGCAACCTTCCCACCATTAATTCTCTCCGTGCAACATATTTAGCACTATTATTTCTGACTGAATACTGGGTTATAATAATAATAATAACTTTATTTATATAGCACCTTTGAAAACAGATCTTTACAAGGACCTTTAACAGACAAAGCAAAACAAAACAAACAACAAAGTTGCAGATTTCTCCAACATGGTGTACTTCATAAAGAAAGTTATCTGTTTTCACATCAATTATTAACCAAACATCACCATAGTTTGGTTCATGGATCACATCGTTGCCCTCAACACCACCCTGCCACTGATCTGTCACCATCAAAACATCACCAACTCCACCAGCTTCTTAATGAGACTGGCCGAGCTCCCTGTTGACAGCACACCTTCTACAGAAAGTACAGAAAGAGAAAAAGAGAGTGGGATGGGAGGCTGAGGAAGAGGAGGAGAGCCATGTGAGGAGAAAGGAGCAGGAGAGCAGTGGAGAGTGGCGAGGCTTTCTGAGCCAAGCAGGAATTAACAGGGCCCCAGGGAGGGCCAGATCAGAGCCGGGGTCCCCAGAGAGCACTTACCACAGGGGCCCCCCACGCTTGTTACAGCAAGGCAGGGGCCACTAGGGGACTCCCAGGGCTACACTTCACAAATGCGGGGCTCAATTCGCCATGCAAGATGGTTAAAAGGCAGACGGTCAGGGTGGCTGAGAAAGAAGCGAACTGCAATTATGCCCCGCTTTGAAATACCCGGCGATGAGAAAACCGAAGAAATTATAACAAGCTCGGATATGTTTAAGATCAATTTGGGAATAAATCCCCGCAAATGACGTATTCCTCTTCCCCGAGAACATTACACTCAAAGGCTAACTCCCATGCAGGGTTTTTTAGGGGGCTGAAATGCCAACCAGATCACTAGGGATGAGGGAATTAGCCAATAATATGAGTACTGTTGAATGACACAGACACCACCCATTGGCAGTGCCATAAATTCGTGACTGCACTTCTCCAGTGGCACAGTCAGGCGAAGTATCACATCTAATCCAATATCAGTGACACTAAAACTCAATCCAGTAAATGAGATCACACTGAGACTTGAGGCCTGATTTACTGGGAGGAAGAAGGGAAAGGCAGGAAAAAGGGAAAGTAATAGACACGAGAGGAAAGCCTGCAGCTAAATAAACTTGAACATGCAGAGAGATTTGACGTTCTCATTTTAGTCACATCATTTTAATAGTAAAGATGGAAACACATGGGCCCATTTTAAAACATTTCATGCACCGATGGAAGCCCAACTGGACTGAAATGTAAGTGTAATAAGTTAAAACAGAGCTGTGTTGCAATCCAAGAGGTCTTTTTCCCCTTCAGACTTGTCATATCTGCCCTTAAAATGTCCATAAGTCTTTTCCTGTTGCTCTTACGGAAACAAAAAATAGAATTTGTTGCTCCAAGTTTTCAGCACAGTATCATTTTGTGGTTTGCCGATATAAAAAGATCACTGGGACTCAGTGTGTTAAATTAGTAAAGGATACCAACAGCTTTGTTTCCAGCAGACTGACAAACACATTTTCAACAACCTTTTGAAATGGTGAAAAATTAATATTGTTTCAATTGGGTTCCTAGCAGCCGAGTTCAATCAATCAGCTCTGTGAATGTCAAGGAGGCACATTCACAAGAAAAATGGAGCCAGCCATTCAGGATTGGATTAATATTGGTCAAGTTGCCATTGTTTTCGTTACAAAATGTTAGACATTTCTTCTGGTTTCACAATATAAATAAAAATCAGAGAGTACGGTCAGTGAGACAATACTTTTCAGTGGATACAGAAAAGACAGGGCTGGTATTTGTTAAGGTAAAGATAGGTTAGATGATATAAATGTTTGTGTTTGCCTCAGGTTAGAATCTTTCTTATTTTGGTGTCTTTCATTAGGAAAAGTGTCAAATGTGAGTTCTAGGGGTGACAATTCAGGTCAATGATTTTACAAAGAATTTTGGAGTTTCAATGTTTATTTTATTATTATTTTCTTGCTGTTTACAAAAATGTCTGTTTTCATAGAATAAATTAAAGGTCCCTTGTTCTGGTGTGTTTGGTTGTTTATATCATGTCTTGGATGTCTGTTAATCAAGGATTTGATTTAAGCTGGATAAAAAAACAACAACTTTGGTCTCTGTGCAGGATCAGATGCATCTCTTTGGAAACGCTCTGATCTGAGGGGGCTACAAAAGGCAAGATAATGAGCTCTGCACTGATTGGCTGACCAAATAATGTCTGATGAGAGGGGGGAGGAGGGGTTGCAGGCTCCAGAGCAGACTTTCAAAACATTCATGGTGTCTGCCTGTGATGAACAGAAAACACATGTACTGCAGGTGGAGGATGTATAGCTATTACATAGTAAACCCCAGGAAGTAAAGGACAGAGCATTTCATGGGGCCTTTTCTTTGAAGAAGCATAGTGCATTTCTCTGTGAGCTGAGAGTTTAGTAACAGGTTTCATGTTCCTCTGCTCCCTAAGGCTCCCTAAGCCCCTTCTATCAACATTAAAAGCAAAGAGCATTGATTTAGCAGGACATGAGACTTTTAAATTATATGTCAGTTCCTTCAACTGTTGTGCTGCTAATCATAATTTAGTTGACATTCAAGTTTCTTTACATATAGAATATTTACAATCATTAATCAATCAATCATCTCAAATTGTTGCTGCACTTTTGCTCTCAGACCAAGCTTGTGTGTTGTGGTGCAGGAATGAGTCCTAAAACGCTGAACTGAGTTAGCATTTTAGCATTTTAGATTTCCATGTCCCCAAGTCTACAGCACTCTAGGTCAGGTCAGGTTTGGGAGTGCCATTCATCATTTCTGACAACTCATCTGCACCACCAGCAATGTTAACCTTACTTCTTGTGTAGGTGTTAACATGCAGCAATGTTTGAAGGTGCAAGGGTGCAAACCCTGCACCCTGAAGCTCCAGAGATTAAGAATCCTTTTCAGCTTTGTTACCAACTGCCATGACTGGGGGCAGTGCCCAAAAAGTCAGCTTGGTCTCCCCAATTCTCAAACCAACGTCTAAGTAAATTTCAATTGGGACTGGAACCGACCACTCTCAAGTCCCCAACCCAAGCCCTTATGGACTGAGCTACATGGATACAGTGTGTGCAGTGTAGAGCATTGTGTCCTCTGCTCTACAGTAGTATGTCGTAAGACTGCCAGACTGTCTTTATTATGCATCATGCTTGACCATGTTTAGCTAGTTTTCAGTTTGGTTTGGTTTGTTTTTAGATTGAAGTTAGATGTGCATTTGTTTTTTTCTTATTGATCATCACGCTATCGTGCATGTTAAGCATGATCAATCATGAATTTTTTATTATTTATGACAAACACATGAACAGCTGATAAGGACACTGATCTTCGATATCTATTTTTGTAACTCAGTAATGTTCGTGTAATAGAAACGCTTGTATTACAGACGTAAGCTTTATTATAATTACGATTGTTCCATCAATCATGTTCGTTATGGGCAAATTAGATAATGCAGTAGGCAGGGGCTCCTGCTGCAGTGTAAAGTAGGAAATTTAAGCTACTTCATAGAACAAACTATTACTCTGATTGGGCTGTGCTGCTACAGGCCGAGCAATGAATCAGGTGGATCCAGCTGTACTGCAAGTGCAATCCTTTCTCTATTTTTTATGATTTTGTTTAATGTTTTTTTCTCTTATGTTCCCTTTCATATCGGTGAGTGTTTCTTCTTTTTAAATTCTAAACCAATTAAGTACAACAAACAATTTCTAATTTTGACAATACAATATGTATTTATTCAGTTTATTCAATAGACAAGCCATTTGCTTTCATTTCCGGAAAAGTAGCAATTGCGGGGATTAGAGGTATTGGCTGAACAGCAATGATAAGAAAACTAGTTTAGATTTCACGATCACTGTGGAGGCAGTGGTTTAATGGAAGAGTTAGTCATCTGTCAAGGGGGTCTAATCTCAGCTCCTGCAGTCCTATGTCAGAGTGCATAGGGTAAGACACCTAACCCAAAATTGCCCCTATTGCTGCACCGGTGGAGTGCAATTGTGTTTGAAGCATAGGACTGTGATGATACTGATGGACACCTTACAGAGCAACCTCAACCATCAGTTTGTGAACATGGTGTTAATAAGTAATTTACAAATGGTCTGTCTGGGGCAATATTACCATATTTTATTGTGTGTATGTATGAGTTGGCACAGGTTGCCATTTTCTCTCTGCTGTATCTTTGAAGCACCACCTGCTGAGTAACCAAACTTTTTGCCAAGTAGAACATCTAAGTCCCACCTTCAATTAAGGACTTTCTGAATGAGGAAACCTATCATATCATTTTTTCTCCCTCTCTCCGTCTGTCAGGCTGTTTGTTTTGCTAAAATGAATATACCAACAGAGTTAACCCCTATACGGCAGGCCTGACGTGAAGCAGATGGCTGCAGCAGCTACGTGGAAAGGTGTTATCACAGGCTGACAGTGAAGATCTGCTATTTAAACAGAGTGGCGTGTTGGCGGCACCGGGTAGCGTGCCGACTTCTCACAGCCAGTACACGTGAATAAGACTCCGTGAAGGCCTCTGATATAAAACTGAGTATGTCAATTTGTTTAATTCAAGAGCGCAGATTGAAGGAAGAACACTTTGTTACCCTCAAGAGGTCTATATAATTGTAAATATTGTAAATCTAAATGGAGGGAAAATCCAAACTGAAACTGTGATGAGAGTTTTTCAGCTAAAGTTTCTGGTCCATGATGTGCATGCTGTTTAAAAAGTAATGCTCATGTAAGGGCAGAGGGAATAAGCCTCCCACTGATCCACTCTTTTCCTCATCATTTACTTTCCTTTCTGCTAAATACTCCATCTTTCACTCCCTCTTTTTTATGTTTTCAAGAGCTGTTCCTCAGTGTTGTGTGCCTAATTAAAAAGCACTTACTGTTGTTTCTGGTTCAAGGTTGAAACATTGCTATCTCATCATAGCAGGCTAATCAGATCCCTTTTCAATCACTGTGTCTCTTTAATGAAGTGCTGCAGACCGTCGATGGAGCAGCCGGCCTGCCTGCCTGGTGTTTTATTACGCCACCACGTCAGCTACAGCTGAGGCCTGAGGCATTATGTCTGTGTCTGTATGTCCAGTTCTTGTAAGCTCTATAACTCCAGACTGCATTGAGGAATTTTCATCAAACTTCACACAAATGTCCCTTCTGACTCCAGCGTGAATATCTCAAATTATGGACGTCAAAGCTGAAGGTCACATAGTCCAACCCGTCACTTGCCAATCACAGGGCCACATAGAGAGACTGACAAGCACAGCATCAACCACGGCCTCTGTGAGTAGGTCTGCTAGCTCTGACCTGCTCACAGAAGCCATGGCACACGACCCAGAGGCTAAACTTACGCCCAGCTCATGTCACCAATCAACCTAACGAGCATGTTTCTGGTCAGTTGGAGGAAGCCAGAGTGCCCAATGAGAACCCACACATGCACGGGAAGAACATGCAAACTCTGCACAGAATGGCCCTGACCCTGACCAACCCGGGGATCGACTTTCTTGCTGTGAGACACATGCACTACCTGCAGCACCACCATGCTGCCCCATGTAAAACATCACACTTGTACAAATGTGTTCTCTAATTTAAGGATTAACTAAACACAATTTCAAAGTCACTGGTCAAAGATCAAGGTCATTCAGTCTCATGATCACCTCCTGAGCGGTTTATCTCAAGTATGCTTTCATGAATGTTCCTCAAAGCTTTCACAGATATCTATAGTAACTCAAGGATGTAGTGTTTAAGAGTTCATAGGACAAAGGCTAAGGTCATGGAGCTTCATGTTCTTTCCTTCCTTGTTCATGCTTCATATCATGAACACTTTCAAGGACTTTCTTTGAAATTTGAACAGATGTCCCCTCTGTCTTAAATATGTACTGGGAAGATGTCATAAGTAAAAAGTTCAAAGTTCAAGGTGGTTGAGCCTCATTGCATTCTCTGCCTTTGAGTACAATACTACAGGGTCACTTCAGGAACACGTCAGGTCAGGTCGGGTCAGGTTTGGGAGCACATGCTGGGTCAGCACTTTCAGCATTCCTGATGACTCATCCATACAACTTACCCCTACTTCATCCTTAGGTGTTAACATGCAATGAAGTTTAAGGGTGCAAGGGTGAACTCAGATAACTCAAGGAGTTATCTTTTAACTTAGCACACTGCTATCTTCAACTTGTGGATAAATAGATTATACATTAGGGATCATTATCAAACTTGAAGTGCAATGAATCTCATTTTCATCCCCTGCTTTGAGTGTGATGCATTTGAGGGATGTTTGTCAAACTTTGCTAAAATATCCGTGAGTGAAGAATAATCAATAAGATTTTGGAGATCTAACCTGAGAGCCATTAACCCTCATCTCTGTCCCTGGATTGTAAATTCAATATATCCAGTAGAATTACAGGGATTTTTTTTTAAACTCAACACAAATATCCACTCTGATTCAAAGATTAGCTGATTATATTTCAAGGTCAAAGGACCAAAGGTCAAGACCACAGAGCACTTTGTTAGTGTATTTTTGAACTACCTTTGTTAGGGTAGTTCAAAAATGTATTATCACAAATGTCTACTTTGACTCAAACTTTGAGGGTTTTTTTGTGCCTGTTTCCTGTGCCACCAGCTCACTCTGCAGGAAAATGCTGCACAGCCAAAGACTGCCGTTGGGGTGCTGGTCAAACCTGGAGTCTATCTTCATGAGATTAAAGCTGCTGAATTGTTCAGTATGCATATGGCGTTGTGAGCATTGTCCAAAACCACAAACTCAGTCCAGTGCTCCCATCTGTCGGGCTTGTAATGGCCCTTAGAGCTGGGCATGGGCATATCCTTTGGGTTGCGGAGTGCGGGTAAAAAAGCCTGTGTGGGGCTGTGTGCCACGGCCTCTGTGAGCAGGTCAGAGCTAGCTGACCTGCTCACAGAGGCTGTGGTTGATGCAGTCTTTGCTATTGCCAAACTCTAGGTCAAATGTCTGTGGGCCTCATAATCATCTTTTTTTCAACTTTTCACAAATATCTACTCTGGCTAAGGATGAACTATTCTGATAAGAAACCTTTAAGGTTATTGTCATTTAATTTTCACCCCTTGCTTGATCCCAATAGTCTTTCCACAATGACATCCACCCCAGTCATCTTCTTGACCCATCACTGAATCGTTGTTTTCCAGCACCTGTGCACATCTTGGAGGCATAAAACTACTAAGTGTTAGTTCTAGTTTTATTCTGCTTTTGGGTAGGGGGGCTGATGCAGAGGAATGGAGAGTGCTTGCCATTTTTGAGGGGGGGGGGGGGGGGGGGGGTTGTGGGATAGAGTGGGCTGTCAATGTCTGTCAGGCACTGAGGTGTGTGTGGCAGTGAGGAGTGCAAGGAGGGGGTGGGCGCTAGGCAGGGATTAACATGATCAAAGACACGAATGCAGAGCCACATTGGAAAAAGTAAGAGAAAGGGAGAAGAAGAGCCACGCAGGACTCCCACACAACCCCCTCCTTCTCTTCTTCTCCCCACCTCCTCTATTTTCCCATAATAACTCCCAAGGAAGAGATGAACCGTAACTGAACCGTGGCCTCCCCTGCGCTCCACCTCGGCCTCAAACAACTATTGATTTACAGCAACAAAAATGACAAAAACAAACATGGGATTCTGAGTGTACATGCAGGACTACGCAGCCTATAGATGTTAGCACGGATGCATGTACACGGCCAGGTTTCAGGGTTTCAGCAGGCAGGGTGCATGAGAGGGAGACAGACAGGAAATAAACAAACAAGTCGGGTTTAATAGAATTGTACCTGGAGCCCTGAGGACACGCACACAAGCAGAGCGTATCAGCAGGCATGCTAATACTGCCAAAGGGAAGCCAAAACTAATAGCAGAGACATTAAGAAAATGATCCTGGGGCTGATATGTTTCTATAGATGGCGACTAAACAGAATTGCCATATTTATCATACTCAGGGAAACACAGGGAAGGAGAGAGATAGAGACCCACGTACACACCCCTGTCCCTCTCAGTTGTCCCCAGGAGAGTGATGAGAGGTGCCCCCAGGAGAGAGGGCTGAGTTAGTGTTTCTGTGTATGAGAGTGGGCACGTGACTATGCAGTTTATTTGTGTGTTCCACCAAATACACTGATATGTATGCTTGAACTCAAGCTCAGTCAAAATCAACCCACTGTACATGAGGGTTTGCAACATGCAGATCCTTTGATTGTGTTTTGTAGTTGTGCTTCATATGATGCTTTCACTGACTTTCAAGTGTAGGATATAAAAACACTTGAATTTTTTAATTGCAATAATGTTTGGGGCAGATAATACAATCAAGACCATGGCAATGTTCTGTGGTTCGGCACAGAAATGAGCCTGATGATACCAACGATTTAGCCTGTCGATTTAGGAGTATAAAGTGCTAAATAATTCCTTCTAAACTGAAAGTTTTTACATCTTAATTGAAAATAAATACATTAACGTGTTATTACCACCCTTACTCCCCTATCTTTACACTCCCTCCATCCACACCCCCCTCTCCTCCCCCTCCTGCCCTTTTCCGGCTCTCCAATTAAGCTTCAGCAGCAGGTTTCCATCAGCCGTCTGGTCGTCTGCTGCAGGACTCTTCAGAGCAGAGGCCTGTCAGGAAATGAACTCATCACTGTGTGACAGCTGCTAATTTCTCTCTCTTCCATGTCACACGAGTGGTCTGCCGCTGCACTTCATAATGAGCCATCCAGCCCTGATTAGAGACGAGCACGGGGGAGGGAGGAGATGAATGCACACGGTACAATACACAATCACTCTGACAGACATGGAGAGTGATGTGGAAGCATGGCAGGAGATGGACGGTCATGGATTCCTGTTCAGAGGAATAACACCAACACACACACACACTGGGGGGTGTAGAGGGCTCAGGTCATTCATGTTTTTAATACTGTCAAAGATGACATTTCCTTTGATAAAATGATCCTCCTTATGATGATCTTGAGCAGAAATGCGGTCAAACACTTCAACACCAGAATATGTAAATTCTGACATTTATTTTAAGTTTCTGTATTTGTTCTAAATCAACTCATTGCTGTTTCTATTTTTTGTAGAGAGCTCACATAACCTGATATATGTATTTTTTTTAAATACAACTTAATATAAGTTTTCAAAGACAGAGAAATTTTTAATTTTATAAGAGAGGCTCACTGTATAATGGTGACCATATGCATACTGTTGCAATGACAGCATGTAGTTATGCATGAAAAGCTGTTGGACAAGTAAGCATGAGATATATATTGACTTCACATCACACCAATGAGTCTGTGACACAGATAAAAGTCACATGAGGGGAAAAAAAATGTGTGAAAATGAGTTCCTGAGGACACATGCCCTAGAATGTTTTGTGAGTTCATACGGCGAACTATGAACATGAATCACAAAGTCTTCTCTGTCATTATGCAAACTTTTTCCATAAAACAGAAACTCTGGTTTTCTGTTTAGTATACACACCTCATGGAGTGATGTTTTTACTGTTATGTGCATGCAACTTGTAAAATGTGGTAAGCTAAGTTTCCAGTAAGTAAATATATACATAGATACTCTGACTGCTCAATTTCTGCAGTACATCTTTTAAAAAATTGTCTTTATTGAACCGTTGTGTCTCTTTTAGATGCTCTTTTTAGTTATACTTTTAAGCAGCACTTTGTAAGGGTTGCCCTAATGGTTCTGTATCAGTAAACTTCATCTTTTTATTTCATTACTTAAATTCATTTTTGCAGAAACCATTTTGGTCACCTCAAAACAGCCTTTTTCCCAAATGATAGAGGCAATTATACAATTTTTTTAAAAGTCCATAATCAATGAAATTAATAGTGCTGTCATTCGATATAGGCCTTACAAAATATTAATTTAGCTAACGGCCAAAATTATATTTTGTGGGTTAACACTGTCTGACAAACCATCCCTTCACTGTCAAATAAACACAAAACAAACTCATGAAGTGACCCAATAATGACCTCAGGTACACATCTTACCTCATTGGCCCACTTCGTTCCTGTCTCTCCTAATCTGTTCAACTTCAATGTTCAATCACTTGAGCTCCTCTTCTCTCCCTCATGCTCCGTAGTTTGCAGTTGAAGGATTGATAGCTGATCTTAAAAGATTACACTGGTGAGGATTAACTTAATACGTATTTGTATTCTGATTATATTCATGAATCACCTGTATGCATGTCCCCACTCGCTTGTCCTGTGTATGGCTCATGAGTCCTGCTGCAGGACGGACACCAGAGGTTTAACAGATTATACAGCAGCGCCACCGTCATGGTGAAATACACTGTTCGCTACAACAACTCCTATTCTGCTGCTGCTCTCCCTCTGTGATGAAGAAAACATGTGGCTTGTTTAGACACTACTGCGCTGCCTGATCAATAAAATAACTAACCTACTGAAAAGCAATTTGACTCAGAAAACAACGACACTAACACAAGGCTACTGGAAAATCTTATTAAGCTACAAATGATGCTATTTTTTGTGACCTTACTGCCCATCACTGTGTTTTTAATGATTGGCCAGTAGGGCTGTTGAAGGTGAACGGGCCATTATGTCTTGGCTAATCAGCGGTTGTTTTGTTCACTTGAGGGCCCCCTGGTGGCTGAACTTTACATACTGTGCTTTTAAACTGTAAATCTACTATGACTACTAAAATGCTATTGAACTGATTATCTTTTTAAGGAGAGAAGAGGTTTACCATGTTTCATCATGGCTGTGAAGATTGCTTTATGTAGATAACGTATTACAAGCCCATATTTATCCTTATTTCTGGTTCACCACCACCTGAATGTCACAGCAGAAACAGGACTCATCAGACCAGGCAGAGTTTTTGCAGTCATCTGTTGTCCAGTTTTAGTTAGCCTGTATACACTTAAGCCTCAGTGTCCCATTCTTCGCCAACAAGAGTGGCACCCATTGTAGTCTTCTGCTGCTGTCACCCGTCTGCTTCAAGATTTGACACGTGTGCTCAGAAATGGTCTTCTGCATACTTTGCTTGTCAGAGGTGGTTACTTGAGCCACTGTTGCCCATCTACAATCTTGAACCACTCTGGCTGTTATCCTCTGATGTCAGCAAGACATTTTCAACAAGAGACTTGGGACTTACTGGATATTTTCCGTTTTTTGGACCATTCACTGTAAACCCTAGAGATGGTTGAAAATCCTAGTGGATCTGCATTTTCTGAAATTCTCAGACCAGCTGTCTGGCACCAACAACCAGGCCACATTCATGTGACTTCAATCACCTTTCTTCTCCATTCTTGACCTTGCCTACATGCCTAAATGCAATGAGTTGCTGCACTGTAATTGGCCGGTTGGACGTTCAGTAGTTTTCTTATCTTTATCAATGCCGTTTTTTATTTCATACCTCTGTGGATATCAATTTTAAGGTGGTAAAAATAAATCCACGGCACTTGAATGTTGGAGTAACTTTTTTTATCCACTCAGGGTGTTCAAAACTTCAACCTCTCGCTCTCAGGCAGGTATGGATGCTCACTCAGAGAGCATGACCTTTCTTACACCTGCCCATCTTCGCTGAATGGGAAAAAAAGAGAGCGTGAAAAGAGTGAGTGAGTCCACAAACACAACCCGGAGCAGGAGACAAAGACGGGCTGAAAGGCAGACAGGTGTTTTGTGAAATCACAGGCTCCCTCCTCTCGCCGCGGTTGTGGATTTTTTGTTGCTCTTTCACTTCTCTTTGGCCTCACCTCTCCAAACATCTATCTGTAATCCTCTCACTTTTCCTGCCCACTTTTCCTGCCCACTCCTCCACCACTCTTCCTCTTTCTCTCTCTGTCAGCCCACCTTCTCGCTCTGCGTGTGCGGCGTGTGTGTGCTAAAGGGATGATCTTTTGATGCCCCTGGTGCGTATGAGTGCTTTGTCTCTCTACTTTCGGCGGTCGGCCATTGTGTTTGCAGCCGTCATAGCCCTCTCCCACTCACTCGATCAGAGAGCGGGCCTGTGTAGGGCCTAAATGAATATTGATTCTCCCTCTAGAGCTGAACAGTGGCGGGAAAGAAAAAGGATGAGTGTGTTGTAGACGATGAGCAGAATGGGCCTGATGGGGGAGACGAGAGAGGATGACGATTAGGATGATGGTGATCATGATGACGATAATGGTGATGGTGATGATAATGACTTTGTCAGTGATCAGGGAGCATGATGGGAAACATCATGGATGTGATGCATGTATGTGCATGTTGCCTCTTTGAGGATTCTGTACATACATATAATCACAGTATTGATGCTGAATTGTGTGTTACACATGAAGTGATATGAGGAGAAGTTACGATGTGGGACAACACTGTGTGATAGAGGTGGTTCATGTGACATCGCAGTCAGCTCAGATGGATGGAATTCAGAGCACAGACTGACGAAAAAAAAATTAGTGGGAAGTAAGCACTCAAATACTTTGATTTAGATGATAAGTTTCAAGTTTTTAGTGACTATTTGATAATGTTCACCACAGGCTGTATAGATCCTCTGCATGTCTGGAACTGTAACGGCAAGTTTATAACAAAGACAAGAAAGCATTCGGAGAGTGCAAGCCTTCACCAAGGTAGCTCACATATTGCTTTAACATCTAGAAGTAATAGTTCCATGATAAAGTTAGCATCATGATATAATTCCTTGACCCTGAAAACCCACACCTACCACTGAGAATCATGTTGATATCATTATTAGTTAGACAGTTATTGAGCAAAAATGATCATTCACTAATGGTGGTTATCTGGATCATCACCAAAATCTGAACATTTTTAAGTTGGGTCATTACCAACATTTCCTGAAAATTTCAGCAAAATCTGTCCAGTAGTTTTTGTGTAATCTTGCTAACTAACAAACAAACAAACATAGGCTGGGAAAAACTTAACCTCCTTGGTGGAGGTAATGAAGCTGCGATGTTGCAGCAACAAGTATCACGTCACAGAGTGTGCACATATTCAAGTTACAGTGAATATGAACTCCACTTTCTCAACCATGTCCAAGTGTTTTTGGACTTGAACATCAGTCCAAATCATACAGGTCAGGTCAGGTATAGGAGAATGTGCCAGTTGGACACCTTGCCTTATCAACCTGTTCCCTGCGCTGCTCCGGATCATGTTCCAACTCTTCAGCTAACCTTTGAGCTGAAGAGTCCACAATGCACACGGTTACCCCTGTTGCCTGGTCCTACCCACTGTGTCCAAGGAACACAGTATGCGGGGAACTGGATCAGGCTCAGGAGAGTGTGCCGGATGCCTGTAGAAGCGAATTTGCTGCTCCGGTGTCCAGCAGCTGGCCTTTCTCATTCCCGCCTTCTTGAGTGGATCAGCATTGGATGCATCGATACTCAAAAATGCATCAAAAAAGAAACAGTCAAAGCAATAGTCAAGAGTATAGCAAGACCTATGAGAGGAGGGACCTAAAGACCCTGACTGTAGCTCAGATACCATTAGTGCCATACTGCCTTGTCCAGTGAACTCATCGCCCAGTGAGTGAGGCCAAGTCTGCGATTGATCTCAGCCTCACTCTTAGCAGATTGATGAATTACACTGCCAAGGTAAGTGAACTGCTCCACAACCTCCACATTCTCACCACCCACAGACACAGAGTAGACGGAAACATCCAAGGTGTCTCCAAATACCTGGATCTTTGTTTTAATCCAGGGGACATACACATCAAATATTAATACAGGCTTAAAGATTTTAACCCTTGGAACACCAGTTTTTTGTCAGGCTGCCACCATGTTTTAGGTGAAAGAAAAAAACAGAAAAAAAAAATTAGCTAGCAAAGCAGATTTTTTTGGGATTACGCCATCACACATTAATATTATTTCTGACTTCACTACAGAGACCAATATGTAAGGATTGGGTCAATCACTCAAATTAAAACACACTATGGTCTCAGTAAAGAAAGGGTTCAAAATTAATTTTTATTTTGTCTCTCCTGCCTACTTCCTGTCCAAAGCTTAATGACTGGAGACCACTTTAGACCATGGAGGTGAACTAACTTGACTCACCAGATTGACTATTCAATATATTTCACCAGTCCATCTGGGCAACAGCACATAGAAGGTGTTTGGCAATGTGCAGAACCTTCAAAAGCAAATCTGGCAGGTGATTGGATGAATGTAAAAAAAATCACATTCATTATGGTCCAATCAGATAATGTAGAAGGCAGATGTTACTGCTGCAGTGCAAAATACAAAACGTAAGCTGAAGAAAAAACTAGCCAAAAAATATGTCAGAAGTGGAGTGAAAATATCTGCTGTATGTTTTTCTATTTAAGAAGTGCAGTCTGTATCTAATAAAACTGCTATCGAACCGTTAGCATCTATGTTAATCTCGGTACCAGCAGTCATTTTCCAGTTGCAATCTCGCTTGTAGCTCGCCCACCTCTTCCTGATTGGGCTGTGCTGCTTTGGGCCGCTCACAATGGTTGTAGATTGGAGCTTGGCAAGATGGATCAGCCTGATTAAAGATTACATTGAATCATGCTGATCCAGCTGCTGCACAAAGTTAGAGGTGAAATGATCTGTGACCTGTTTTTTTGTTATTATTATTATTATCATTATTATTATTATTGATTTTAATATCAGTCTTTACCTCTCAGGCATCCTTTGCAATGAGTTCATCTTCACATCACAGTGAGGATGAAAATGCTAATAAGTACTTTTGGACATGATGACTCACAACAAATAGAAAGAAAAAAATCTGGACAGAGTATTTAAAAGATCATCTCAAACTTTATTGTCAAAAATGAACTCATCTCATGTTTTCATAGTCCTGAATTGAGTGATAATTTACTCTAGTGTGTCACACAAATTATATGAAAGGTCTGGAACGCAAATCTTCACACCAAATAATTTTTCTTCTTAGGACAAAATACAATCATCACAACTATGAAAAAAACAAGCATGAAACAAACTGGTGTGTCTTTGGACACTTGAGAAACATCACAAAAACTTCAACTAAAAGAATCATAAAGAAAAGAAAAAGCATATTCATGAATCCTGTGTAACCTCCAGTGAGAGAGGAACACATTTTCTTATATCATTTGAATTTGATTCAACACACAAAATATTAGATGCATTGTAAAAATAATTCAGGAGGATATCTATTTTTTTGCATGGCATTACAAAGTAGGTTCTGTTGTCCTGGTGGCTGTGAGTTTTGCATTTTAACTCACTTAGCACCAAAACCTCTCTCCTCCACTGTCCCTCTAAATAAATGATGTTTAACCTGAGTTTAGCAGAGCCCCAGAGAGGAGGGCAAAAACAAACAGAGGGATGTAAAAAGGAATCAAAACAGGGTAAAATGAAAAGAGCAGGGGGAAGAGGAAGTCTTACGGAGACTCCTGGAAAATACCTCTTCTGATACATTCATCAAAAGAATTAAAAAAGAAAATCAGATGTGCCTCTTCACGTTAGCATATCTTCAATCATTCCAGCACCATGCTATGAGGAGCTCCATCCAGATACACCACCATCTCCTCTCCTTCCTGCTGCACCACCTCCTCACCTGCTCCCGCTCCTCCATACACGCCCTCCTCCACCTGTAATGTGCAGTTGTCCAGCTCTGTCACGATGTAATGTGTGCCTTCGTCATTAACAATAACCTGGGTCAGACCCTCCTTCATCATCTGGGATGCGGCGAGCTGGAGCACCTCCTGCATCCCCTCCTGGCCAGTCTCCTGTATGACCTGCACCTCCTCCTGCTCCTGTTTCACCTCAGGCTGAGCTTCTCCCTGCACGACCTCGGCTATCTCAGTGCTCACCACCTCATGAACGACGGCTGCCTCCGCCTGCATCTCCTCCTGATGGCCCATCTCGCTGACAGCCGTGAGGAGGGCGTCCAGAGCAGTGGACGACTCTGAGACGATCTGGCTTTGGCCTGCGACTGCTACCCCTCCTCTCGTCACAGCTCGCAGACCTTCTCTAGCCTCTCCAGACTCAAGCACTACGTACTGGGTGCTGCCACCAGCCAGGTGGGCCCCGGCAGAGGCCACTTCTCTACCTGAGGCGATGACCTGTCCGTCCTCTGTGATGTGGAGCACCTCAGCCACCTGTCCAGCCATGGCCAGAGTCTGCAGGGTGGCAGCGGCTGACTCCTCCAGGGCCTGGTCGATGGTCACATCTCCCTCGCCGTAGCCTTGGATGATGATGACCTGCTGGACTGGCCCCTCAGGTTGGGGGTCTGATGAGTCCTTCTTGCTCAGAGGGGATTCAACGGCTTCTGCTTCCACAAATGTGGCCCCCTGACCCTTCAGACGACACTCAAAGGATTTGGACACAATACCTGGAAAACAGAAAGAAACATTTTATTAATTTTTCAGTTTGGGACTTTTTAAAATCATATTTATCGTACTCACTCCTTTGAGCTGGATCCATAAAATATTTGAAAAAACATATGAGGGACTAGACTCAATATTGACCATACACAACCCATATGTCCTAATTTTATTAACCACTCAAATGTTTTTGATAGAAAATGGTGTAGGTAGGACTTGAGGTGGAACAAAACATGTGACATGTCCTTCAAACTAAAAGCACATTATAGTCCATCTCCCAGGTTCTTCCATGACCCACTAAAGACAGCTTCGCAATCCAGTTTTGGGTCCCAAAACTCCAGTTTGGAACCTTAGTCTTAAGTTGTTTTTGAACTCAAACCAATTCTAGTTGTCTTTTTTAGAAAGTTTGTTTGATTTGGGGTGTAAAAGCTAACACAAACTCTAATGCAGACTGAAAAACTCAACCATGGTCCACCTTAAAAACAGGGGCTTTCAGTTTGCTTCCAAGTGAACCACAGTTTGGTTTGTAGAGGGTGTGAAGTCATCCAAATCAAACACGGACCAAATAAGGGAAGCAAACCAAAAATCAGTGACTTGTGGCTTGAATTTGTCTGAATACAACAACAGTAACAAGCTAACATAGTGTTCATTGACAATATCAAGCAGAGAGTGGCTAATGTTTGCATGGCTAGCACCACCAGTTTTTGGTTCTCTTAACAGGGAAAATATGGTTGCACATCGCTCTGATCAATATGTTGGTTTCAACCAAGCAGGGCTGGAAAAGGAGGACCAAGGGCCAAAACCTGGAGTTCCTCAAGTGTCAAAGGCTCCTTGATAATCAAACTGCGTACATCAAATGGCAAGATCCAACTCTTTTTACAGTTTATGCTTTTATCTGAGCCGCCAAAGTAAAACTTTAAATTTGTTTTATCACTCAAAATACTCCTGAGCTGCTTTGAGCTAAACAATGTCATCACTCAAAGCGAGTAGAGGTTTTT
Organism: Cetoscarus ocellatus; assembly: GCA_037902135.1. NCBI lineage: Eukaryota > Metazoa > Chordata > Actinopteri > Labriformes > Labridae > Cetoscarus > Cetoscarus ocellatus. The sequence continues at coordinate 123,290 of JBAMNC010000647.1, forward strand.
TGGGCTATAGTGCAACAATACTCTGGATGGCAGGAGCAAAGATTTCAGCGACAGCCCTGACTGGTGGCGGGGATCTTTCTTGTGCAGCATTTGACAGGTTTTTGTCTGCCTGACAAAGTCCAGAGTAAAAGAACGCAAGTAAAATATGAAACAATGTTGCAACTTCAACCTTGAGCCAAGTCCACAGACTTTTGATGTAAAAGCAACCTGAGAAAATCATCATTTATTGACAGAGCTGTTTACAGAGCATACAAAGAACAGGTACGGCGATATCACTACATTTTGCACAAATGTGACTGATAGTGTCTGCACAGCATATTAAGAGGAGCTAAAATTTTGGTGTTGGCAAAGGCAGAGTTAATTATACTCTGGATGGAGTCAAATCAAAAACAAGTGTAAAAATGATGTTTCAGTAAATTAAATCCATAGGCGTCACTGTAGGATCTGTAACTCTGAATGTTTCACTCTGACTCTGAACCTGACACTTGTAGAGTCAATCATTCAGCCTGTCCCACGTTATTGGAAAAGCATTAACAAATTAAAGCCAACTAAATGAAAACACCAGTGCAACAATTTTTTTCTTTTTAATATATGACCTCTTACCAAACACGGTATCTTTATTTCAGCTAATTTTGCCCATTATTTATACAGTAAATAAATACAGCAATGTTTGAACTTTGCAGTGTGAATATACATTTAATACTCAAGCAGCCTGCTTAAAAATACATATGAGAGACTGCATAGCTAACACTTCATAGAAGTGATCAAAAGTCACACTGTTAAGTTAAACAAAGTTATAAATTTAACTTCAAAAAGAGTTGACAATTACACTTGCTATGAGTGAAAACAACACTTTGTGGTTTGGACCCATATAGACACTTTAGAAGTGTTGATATTAACTCTGACAGTATTAATTTGTCATGCCAGTTTTGCTGTGTACAGCTTATTATCTGCAGTCAGCAGGTGAAGTGTGTGTATGTGGGTTCAACTTTAAACATGTCGTGAGGTTCATGGCTCTATAGCTACGCCAGAGATCGTACTTGAAAGCATGCTAGTAAAGACAGATGGACTGCTCAGTGGTGCAGCACCTAGTGCTGTCACTCCCAGGATCTGTTGGTGTGGAGTTTGCACACTCTCCCAGTGCATGCATGGGTTCTCTCTGGGTACTCTGTTTTCCACCCACGAACCAGAAAACATACTTGGCACATTAACTGGCATGTTTAAATTGCCCTTGTATGTGTGTTGCATGTGAAGGGTTGTCCCAATAACAGCCGGGTAGCCTCCAGCCCCAGACCCCAAAAGGGACAAAGAGTATAGATAATGAATAGTTAAGGTAGATTTGCTAAGTTCCAAACTTTCAGAGCTAACTTAAGAGCAAAGCTTCTAACCAAAACTAAGCAACACTTCAGAAATACCCAAACTGTGATGACTTAAATAGTTTTACAGAGAAAAAGGACAGATGCTTCAGAGTGTATGTACAAAGAAAAGCATTATGTTCATAATCACACCCCAGTGAATAAAAATAGCTTTGGCGTTGTCCACACACAGCTATTAATCTCTTCATTTTCTCTCTTAAACTGTCTATGTATGTGCGGCATCAAAGTGAGAAAAAGGAGAGCTAATCCAACATAAAGGTGATGTCACACTTCACATGTTTGTGTCACTTAATGCACAAAAGGAGACGGAATATGGTGATATTAGTTTGGCCGACAAGTGCACTGAGATGCGCCTGGCGCTAATTGAGCCACACCGTGCCCTCTCAGATCACAGGCTGCCATGGCGTTTCCAAGGTGACAGGAACTGTGTTGGAAATGCTGTTGTTTAAACAGCGCTGGGCTCAGACACTCGACGGCTAATCTATGCAGAGAAATGGAAATTTGAGACAGTGAGAAGGGACTCTGTTTTGTAGTCTCTGCTTTTAAGCACATATGACCTTAACCCTTAGATGCCCTGTGTCCACTTTCTGGACACTTCACAACTTATGTTGATGATATTTTTGTTGTTTTATTGCTGAGGTTTTTACATTTTACATCAAGTGTATTTTAACAAAGTTTTTTATATTTGAATAATATAGGTTAGATTATGTAAAAAAAATGGTCTGTCAAACAAAAAAAAGCACCTTGTGTGACCCTGTGCCAATGTTTTACACCTCTTGAAGCCCATTATAACCACAATTGTACGCCCAAAAAAACTAATCTGCGGCATCCAGACTTTCCCTCCCCCAGCAGATACTCAAAATGTCTGGTTCCCCTGGCCCCCATGATTAGACCTACCAGTGTGATGTCCCATCATTGTTATGTCATCAACTTAAGCCCATTGGCTCCTGTTAACAAGCCCAGTTCAGAGCAGAGACGTTAGAATAAATGCAGAGTTGTCAGTGCTGGTCTGACCAATTAACACAAGTAGACAATCAACCAATCAGAGTTCCCAATGGGAAGGGAGCCTGACAGAGGTAGGAGCTCTAACAGAGCGTCTCAGACAGAGAGAGAATGCAGAACTATCGATGTCACCTGTATGTGAACAGTAGAAGTTTTTTTGAGCATAAGTGATCGTGAACATACCCCAGCAATAATTACAGGAATCTGATTTAAGGCAAAATTTGAGCTCTTTAATGTTTGTGTCAAAAGAAATTAATGCGTAGCTGTGCCTGTTCTTTTCAGATTTGGATGTTATGTCTTTACGTGCAACTCTAGGTAATATGGAAAGTATAGTTTTGGTACTGTGGCATTGGGATAATAAAATTAAGTGGTAGCTTAAAGGGATGTGTCATTATTTGTTTTAAATATGCTAATAATGAATGAGACTTAAGTAAATTAAAAGACTTGAGCCATTTAAAAGGGAAAACTGTTGCTATTGGGCAGCAATTTTGGGCTTGTTAATGCAAAGTGTTCACTTTTTGGACATTGGATCTCATGTTACACAGTTTAGTCAAAATCTAATCTTGCACAAAAAACCCAAATAAAAAACCCATTCAAATAAATGTTATTGTTTATTGTAATCACTGACACTGTCCCACACTGTGAAATCAAGAAAAAAATCCCTGCTGGCTCTTTATTTTAGGATGCAAATTCTTTTTTCTGTATTTTCTCTTATAATTCAGGCATGTCAGCTTTTTTGTTGTAGGTTCCTATGAGCTGCATTTCATTAATTAAATGCATCAAAATCGATATTATTGTTAATCAATGACATTTGCCAAACTATGAAATCCTGCAAAAAATCCTCACGGGTTCTTTTATTTCAGGAAAAATTTCTTCTTGTCTGTATTTCAGTGTAAAATTTAGTGAGCGTTGTGCTCAGAGTAGTATCAAAGGGTTAAATGTTAAATAATTTACCTGTAAGTTATATTTTTGGAAAAGATTGAACGTCATAAAAAAATAAAATCATTATGACTGAAAATTTATGTCAGTAGGCAAACACTTTCAGCTTGTTACTATGATGTTAAACTTGGTCCTATGAGTCGCATTTGAGTCAGAATTTGCACAGAAAAAATAAAAAAAGCATTCAAATCAGTATTATTGTTGATCAATGATATGTCCCAGACAGTAAAACCCAGAAGAAAATACCCAAGTGGCTATTTTTTTTAGTAAATGTTTTATTTTTCTTTATTTATTCTCTAAATTGTGGTGGACTTTGTGAACTAAAGGTGGTGCTGAAGAATGATTTGATTATTGTGGGCAGAACTTGAGTTAGTTAACAGAATTAAATCACTTTTAAAAGAAATTTATTTTAATCTATAATTATTTTTTGCTTTTTTTTCTGATGTGTTCATTTATTGACACTGGTTTTATGAGTTGCGTTTTTAGGGGATTCTGAGGGTTTTAAAAGGAGACACTATAACACTCAGTGGTCATACAGTACATGGACTTGTATTTGTTACATTTTACCTAAATATTTGCACTTTTCATCAAATTTCTTCTACTGTTTTCAGCACATGAGGCACTTTCATATCCTAAAAACTCTCCATAAACCTTTCCTTTTCAGGAAATAACAAGAAAACCTTCACTTGGAACTTTGTATCCTGAACATTTGACATTTTGAGGTATAAGGTTTACCACCCAAGAGGACCGACAAGATCACAGATCTCAGAGTACATACAGGAACAAACTCATCAATCATTGATGTTCCTATCTCCCCCAGACATTTAATGTCCTGCACTCACACAGTGACAATGTGATCAGAAAGTCAGAGTTTTGCTGCAAACAGTGCGTGACCCCGCTGTGCCCCGTCCTTCTCCAGAGTAAACAGACGCAGCTTCTTCTCTCACTCTTATTGAACAAGTATGCAGTGAACACAAGTCTTTTGATAACTCTCCAAAACTGACTTGCGGTACATTTTAAGAGCTTTAACATGAAGTGCTAAAGGAAGCCGTTAAACCTTTTTGTGCAAAGAGTGTTTTCAACCAAAGATTGATCTGTTATGACCTGAACTGATGCATACTGAGAGCAGTGATCTCAAAGAAAACACTTCTTCTCAGTTATGTGCAAGTTTATAGAGCAATACTGCTCACATGTTTGGTTTAAAGCTTTATTTAGGAGTTTAAGAGTTTTAAACCACAAATAAAGTGTTTTTGTACATTTGTATTTCTCCATCCATATTCTGTTCATTTAAGGCTTAAATATGTAATCTTACCCCATGATAAGACTGTGGTGTACAGAAAAATAAGTGATTAAAAATCTTATCTTTTTCAAATGATACATAAGATCTGAATGGTGGATTATGATATTTTTTGCAAAACCATTGAAACAAAAAAGGCATGATTCGCCTGTTCCCTTTTATGGACACAGCTAACTGTGAGGGGCAGCAGTTGTACAGTCTGTTGGGACTTGTGGGAGGGAACCAAAGGTTTGAAGGGTCAAGTGTTGGTCTACTGAAATTGTACTGAAATTGGTCAAGTGAGATGCCAGTTCATTTTCCTCATGAGCAAAGCATAAGATTCTTGTGGGCACCCTCTGTGTGCAGCTTCTTCTCTCTAACATCTCTTCATTATTGCATGTCAGTGAGTCATATTTGTGTATTTATAACAGAATAGTGCAGATACTCACTGACTGATAAATCAAAGGCAGAGCTGATAATATTTTCCAGATAGATGTTAGTTATATTAGTTGATACTGTCCTTATTACTCAGCAGCAATCAATGCTTTGTGTGTCCATCCAAATGAAGTAAAAAGTTCCATCATCTAAAGCAACTGTAAGCCTTTGAAAGTCCAGACCTGTCACCGCCCTGTTGAACCCAGCTAACCAAATCTCTCTGTCTATATGCACCATTACAAGCAGCACATTAGCACAGATTCAAATTGCACTATGAAGTCTGTTTTATGCTTGGCACATCTGCAAGGCTACCAGTGCAACACGTCCAGCATGAGAAATCAGTCTATTTTACATGAATGTGAATATGGAATACCTTGAGTTTTTGGCTTGATTTAAGGTGTATCTTTGGCAAAAAAAAAGGATTGAAAACTACTACATTAGTTCATTTTACATGTCTGCTTTCTGCTTCCCATGAAATAATACCTCTGTGCTTCTCCCTCAGCCCCTGCATACAGTGCCAGTAGCTGCCTAAAACAGCCCCTCGAGGTGGTGGTGGTAAGATTTGGGGGCTGGAACAGATTTGTTCCTTGTTGGGAAGAGGGTCTTACAGTGAAAGAAGCTCATTCCAACCTGAGTGTTTAAGACAGAGTGAGAATAGAGGTGGGTCAGGAATACACCCCAAGTGTAAAATATATGAGAACAACAAGGAAGGGATGTTTTTGAGAGCCTTATTTTGAATGACATTGAGTCCCATAAAGGTTTTATCTTAACAAGACTGATACATTCTCTTACTTCAACAAAGAGCTGAAGTTTGCTTGTGTTTATCTGTCTTTCTTTTCCTGTTTGTTTTGATCTAAACATTTTTAGGCACATTCACGTACAGGCAAACAATAAAAACTTCCTCTGTGTTTCCACAGACTCCAGGCAACAGTTGCAGTGGTATAAATCAGTTCAGATTGTACTATTTGTATCTCAAGTGACAAGCAGAGTGGTTGGTGTGTGATGGAGTCAGCAGTGCTGCAGACAGCCAGAGGAAGTTGGCATTTTGAGCAGCAGAGGTTACCTATTTACACAGAGCCCAGGCTAACTGCCTACGCCAAAACCCTGCGAGCTGAGAGGTCGGCTAGAGAGGACAATAACTCTCTCTGCTGCATTACCATAAAACCTGCTTCTAAGTGTGAGCATGAGTGTGTACTCTAAAAGAAAGAGGGCACATCACTGTGTGAACTCCTGACCATTTGTATATGTTCAGTTTGGTGAAGCTCAGTTTTGTCAGTTTGTGCCAAATATGCGTTAATGTATGTATTTATGTGGATACGTGAAATCATATGTTGTATGTGCATTTCAATATGTGGGAGGAATGTTGAGGTCACGCTTTACTTGTGCAGGTCTGTGAAATGTTTGCCGCTATATATGTTCATTTGTATGTATATGCCAGTCCCTGCTTGTGCCTGCTCGTGTGTGTGTTCTGTGGGGGTGGTGAGGCTGCGCTGGTGTGTCTCACATTAGCCATGGGGTGCTGTCGGCGGGACCCAGCGGCGGCCCGCTGAGGTTTATGGAGTGTCACTCAGTCGCCGCAGCCGTGAATCAAGTTAATGTTGCAGATCCCATCTCTTCAGTTGTCCTGCGCTCCCGGTGGAAGAACAACATTTGAACAGCGTGATTTGGCCCCGGCGAGAGGCTGATGCCTGTTTAATATGTGTTTTGAGTGTTCTGAGTGACTGATTCCTTTAACACAAAGTCGGAGAGAGGATGAGGGAGAAAGAGGAGAGAGAGAGAGAGAGAGAGAGAGAGAGAAAGGACGGCTGCTTTATTGGCTGTGATCTGAAACAAGATGGAGGCTCCCTGAGAGGAATAAAACAACAGGAGGAAGAAAAGGATGCAGGGATGGGAGGTGATGTCATTTCGATTTCCAGTTGACAGAGATGTCTTTAAAGAGGACTTACAATGAAAAGCAATTTGTTGTTTATAGGAAACATGCACAGAACTTCACACAAACTCAACGTATGGGGGATGTTACCAATACATATGCAGCACTTTACGCTTCAGGTACCAATCATGGTTCAATCAAAACTTTCAGACTTCTTAATAGAAAAGATATGAATTTTGAAGACCGTAAGTGTCTCTAGATTTCAAAGATCTATTTCCAGACCTTATGGGACTTTTTAAGGATTTAAACAGACAGTGGTTCAAACACCGTTCACAGAGGGTTACTTCACTGTAGAAGGAAAAACTCTGACATTTATTCTCGTAAAGCTTTATTATGGGGTCCACAGATGATGATGATGAAATGATGCATGCAATAATCATGAACTCATGATGAAGTTTCACAATACACATGAGTTACAACTATCTCATGCCTGACTTCATTTATAAATTGACATATCAACCAAGATGTCACCATAGTTCTTTTTCGCCGTGCATTTAGCTATGCCAGTCACCCTCTGCAAACTGTCATCAGCAACCAGAGGAGCCTGTTCAGCCCAAGACTGCTCCTTCTCAAGTGCAGGACCAACCGACTGAGAAACTCTTTTGTCCCTCAGGCCATCAGACTGTACAACTCCTTACTCGAGGGGAGGAGGAGCAACAGGAAGACAGAAGATGGGAAGGAGCAGTAGCCAGCCAGCCAGCAGCCATATATTTTTATTTAACTTATATTTAAATTTATTTATATTTTTGTTTAGATATATCTTTTTTATATATCTTTTTTAATCTGTAAAACTGAACTGCTACTGAATCCCAATTTCCCTGAGGAAGTTTTTCCAAGGGGATTGATAAAGTTCTATTTAATCTAATCTAATCTAATCTAATACATAAGTTATTAAGGATGTTCATGATTTTCTTTGTCACTAAGTCTTATGTTAAAGGCAGAAAATTGGTCTGTCTGAAGAATTCAACGTGTTGTTATCATGATGACCTCAGCATTACTTCTTCACCAATTTCTGTGTTTGTTGACCTTCAGATAGATTAGTTCACTTATTTATACTCAATACTTTTGAAAACCGTGAACATAACTTTTAACATATAAAGCATGACAACTGAAACACCTAAGTGAATGTGTTAATGAATTTATGAAGTCAGGCTTCAAGCATGTGTATAAATACTATTCCATCATAAGATGGTCAATTTACTGAATTACACAACCACTATTTCATTATTTTGTGTCACTGGTCTCAAGTGGCCTCATCTCAGAACCCGCCACCACTTTTTTTAGAAACTAGGACCATATATTTTATTTAGCCAAAATTTTTGCACCGTGGACTTTAGGCAGAACAAAATGCCTGAATAAAATGAGAAAGAGTGATGAGAACATTTAAACAGGGCATCATTACAAATGTGATGAATTCTGTCTGATTTAGTGTGTGTTATGGAGGAATTTACTCTATAATTGCATGAAAAAAGAATACAAACAGTTTTATCTAACATTTGATAAGGATAAATCTTTAATTCATTGTACAAATACTCCAAATGATTGTTACTGGTGTGTAGAAGTAAGTGCAAATTAACCAGACCACTTTTTTGTATACTGTATTATTTTCACACTTTTGTCTTTTTAGATTTTCATAAGAAACAATCTGCTAAGAATACATCTGTCTGCACTACTGGGAGATCCTAATGATGAGACTAAGACTATTCTCCAAATGAGATAACTAATGAATGAAATGATGCTGAAATTAAACAGATCATAATTTTGCTGGAGACTCCTCTGACACCCCTGAGAGGACCCTAAGGCAATCCCCTGACCGCAGTCTGCTAAGCGTTTGTGTGGTACAACTGTGGTCTCTACACCAGTCTGCATGTTAGCGTCAGGTCAGCGAGGGAACTTTCTTGCTCAGGGTACGGTACAGATGCAATTATTGATCAGCGGATCAATGGGCAGACCAGCGCCGGGGGCCGTGGGACCTCTAAGTGGCATTACTTCAGCTCGGAGAGGCCGCCGGGGGAGTGGTCAGACAGCACTTACCAGCAGTTAGAGAAATTAACCTTAACACCGAGACACCAGCACACACACAATCAATTACAGCAGCTGTAACACAGGTCAGCCTGCTGCAAATGTAAGCTCACTCTCACATGCATGTTTTCAAGCAGACGGACATATGGAGCGACGCCTGCGAGCTAGTTCAGGCAGACAACTCGAGCTGCTCAGCTATGCATACGTCACATGTCTCGCTCCTCTCAAACATCCTCATATGTCACATGTCTCACTCCTCTCAACCATCCTCCAATCACACTCTTCACCTCTCAATTTGGCGGTATATTTAAACTGGGAGTTTTCCCATCTCTCCCTCTGCCCTGCAACGACTCTGCTGCTCTACACTGACTTGCTGCATGTTCTTTCACCCCCACCGCCACCCCAGCATCCACCTGCAGGCTCCGGGGGTGTTCAGTATGTTTTGCTCATCGCTCCTTCATGCCTTCATGTAAACCTTTCTGCAGGGAGTGATGAAACCGGAGCCTGGGCGCCAAACCTATAACATGTATTTGCAGCCACAATAAAACAATTTAAACGTGAGTTGACTGACTGAAATGCATACAAGTTAGTGCCGTTTCTTCTCAGGGCCGTGCACTGGTTGTGTTCACTTTAATGTACCCGCTGTAATCCTAATGGACTCTCAGAAGGGTAGAAGAACACTACAAGGGGTTAAAGACAAAAAAAATCAGGCTGAATAGACACCATGCAGCCAGGAAAGTCAATTATACTATATCAAACCATAACACAAGAGCGGAGGAAAAAAACACACTCACCAAATCAATTACAAGGTCAATGACAGGACCATGAAAGAGCCAGAGCTTATGATCAATTCTTAACCACAGCACAAAACCCTTTACAATCCCTTTACCAGCCGATTACCTTCAATTATAGATATGAAGCTGCTGCCTTAAAAGAGCGTGATGGAGAGCCTTAAACCTGACACACACATATTGCTGTTATTTGTGGGGGGAGTTTTACACACAGAGGTGCTGGGGGTGTGCGTGGCTTTGAAGGTGACACTGCTAAGTAGATAAAGTGTCAGTTCTTGGTGTATCCAGGTCACCAGGGAAGGCCTGAATATAAGAGCGTGTGTCTTTATGTGTGCATATATGAGTATTTAAAAATATATAATTCTATATTGGTGTGTAAGAATCAGGGTATGGAGGATTATCCTTTGTTCCTTCAATGACTTGCATAAAAGTTTTTTTTTAATTGAAATTTTAGTACTTCTATAAACATTTGCTGTTTTTCTGTCATTTCATTAACATGTGTTTTCTGATTATAAATTTGAACGTGTGTAACTTTCTAAGACCTTTACACAATGTTTTCCTTGCAAGAGCATCTTTATAAACCTGACACACCAGAAGGACTGTTCAAGATTTCACTAGTCCATCTGAGCAATAGCACATAGAAAGTGTTTTGGAATGGGCAGAGCCTTTTAAAAGCATACCCAGCAGGTGATTGGATGATCATTTTGTCAATCACATTCATTACAGGCCAATCACTTCATGTAGTAGTCGGGCCCTAACATGTTGGAAGTGGAGTGAAAATATCCTCTCCGAGAAATGCTTTCAGTTTTGTTATTTGTTTTCTGATGAATAAACAAATGTGATAAAATAATACTGGAGCTTTTAGCATCTATGCTAATCTCTGTAAAAGCAACCACTTCCTGCTGTCGTCTTACTTGCTACTCCCACCTCTTCCTGCTCTAAAGGAATCTGGTTTGGTACACGCACCTGCACCTGAATATTCTGTGCTGAAATGTTTCAGTAGGTATACATGTACAGATACACCCCTATGAAGTATATCTTGTCCAATACATGAAGATAAAGTGGACCAGTCATTCTTTATTTTTTAGGATGCGGCCTTCAGTGAAAACCGTTCAGTGCTTACCATGGCATGTCCACTGACGCCCTTGTTTGTGCTAGCAGTTCTAAAAGTAGTAAAAAAGGGAATTTTTAGACTATTTTCTTATTTCAAAACAAACCTGCCTGATGCCACAGAGGTAAGCAACCTAGAAACAGAGGTCAACAGTGCAATATGCTATGAATTTAGGTTATAAGTGCTGCCAGCACAAAAACAGGCAGGCTCTTATACATTATTAATCAGTATATAAAATCCATGCAGTGGGGCTTTAGTGTATTTAAGCATATTTATGGGAGTATTTAAGTTTTTACTGTTACACAAGTAGAAATGGAATTTCCTAACATACTACTTTAAGACATAATCCATATGTGCATGTGTTTATTAAATTTAATGTGTGTTTTAAGATCTTCCTTGTTGGAGAGAAGTACATAATGACCTTACCTGCCTCTTTTTCCCTGTGGGGCCTCAAGCAAACCTGCATGTGTTTCGTATGTGTGTGTATATATATGTGTGTCTGATTCTGTGTGTGCGCACAAACCAGCAGGTCAGCTGAGGTCTGTCTGGTGATGGCTCTACTTTGTCTGGTAGGGACAGCCGCTACTGTCACCTTTACAAACGCCATGAATCAACGCCAGAGAGGACAGGCCGGCCGACCAAAAAACAACCAATTATACAGCAGCCGGATTGACACCAGGTGGACAGGGCAGAGAGAGAGATGGAGACACAGTGAACACACCCCAAGGACGAATAAACTGAAGGGAATGAGGGCACCGACTGACAGAAGGCCTTCTGGGATCTTACACTCATACAGTGGCTCTGAAGGCCAATATTGTTGCACCAGTGTCTTTAGCTCGAGGCTGAAGTTAGAGTGAACTTCCTTTGCCTGCCTGAATAAAAGCGTTTCTGGATATGTATCTATAGTCTGCACAGGAAAAATATGGCCAATAACATGTTTACAAAGAGTTTGTTGGCATTTATAGAGGTTACAGGTTTCATGTTTTTAGCTGTTTGGTGTTTTCTTTAGTGCTCCCACTGTCCTGTGACATAAAAACAGGTTTTATTGCTTAATATCTTGTGGAATTCTTATAGTCTCAAGGTACAACTAAAACTATGGGTCTATCATTAACAACATTCCATAAATATCATTATAGCATGTTTTCTGATGTGGTTTTTTACTGTTTACAGTTTGCGCAAAAAGTCTGGACACTGAAGTTTTGTTTTTTGGTGGTATCATTTATGAGTATATTTATAAACTAATTTCAGTCAAAACTAAAAATTTGACCTGAGTTTTTCAATAATTATTGCTGCAAAGGACAAAGAGACATAAACTTTAATCACTGCTTTAAGGTGTTTTGAAACAGCAAGCAGCTGTCAGTAAGATTCGGCATATAATCAATCAATCAATCAGTCAATAAACCTTTTGCAAAGTGCCAAATTATGACTGATGTTATCTCATGACCCCTTAAAAAGGTGCCGGTCAATGCTATACTATTTATATCTTTTATTGTTATTTATTTATTATTCTGTTTTTTTCTATTATAATTTTTTCAGATGGACTTGAGTTTATATGGCGCTTTTCTCGTCTCTCTGACTACTCAAAGCAGCTTTACACCTCAGGTCACATCTACCCATTCACACCCATTCATACATTCACTTACTGATGGTTGGAGTATCAATGACAGTTGTCTATCAGTAACACATTTATGCCCTTTCATACCCATTTACACATTTACACATATACGTAACTATTTACATTTTCATGTTTTCAAAGCATTTTGTCTTGTTGTAGAGAACTGCATTGGCAAAACAGCTCTTAATACTCCACAGCACTTTTTTGTACATTTTCTTTATATATACAATCAACTGATCATGAAGATTGACTTGAGAAGGAAGGACACGCGTAGCCCCTCATTGCCCACCCCAAAGATATGCAACATTGTTTTTTTCTCCAGATGTAATAAAATGTAAGAAAGGTTCTGGTACACCAACTCACAAAGCTTCACTGTTTCTGACATATTGAAGTGAAAAGTCTTAACTGCATTTTCTTTTTGTCAGAGCAGAAATCCTAATTTGAGGATGATTTCTGGTTAAATATGTATCACAACACAGTAAGGTATTAAGACAGTAACAACTGGTCAGTCATACAGCATTTTATAACCTCGGTATAAGTCTCAGTCTGCAAAATCCAATGAAATTGGTGGAGAGGGCTCAAGAGGTGAAAAGTACACACTTGCACACACAAGAATTAACACACTCACACACATTTTCACACAGAGTGCTACAGTGGTCAGAAGGAGCACGGGTCAGTGTCCAGCTCTCAGCTCTTTTTTCTGCTGACAGAGGATGACCCAGAGTGAGAATAATCTGGTCCACACTAACTCTATCTACCTCGTGTCCCCCAGGTCTGAACCTCCTGAGAGAGAGAGGGAAAGAGAGAGAGAGAGGTGAAATGAAACAATGCCCCAACATCAGGGGTCCCTTCTTCTCCACACTTTTTATCTACTCATCTCTTTGTAAGCTTTTTTGTACCTTTTGTTCAATTTTTAAGTTAACCATGGCAAAAAATAAGAATCAATAATAAGATATGAAGAAAAGATCTGGGTGAAATGTCATATTTTTAAGAATATTCTAAAAGGTGGGTGCAGTATTTACTCAGAAATAGAACTTACTTCCAAATACGTCTGTCATTGTGCATCCACTAAAGCATGTTTGGGACAAAGATATGAATAAGCTAATTTCAATAAGCCTGCTAAATCAAAATTTACATAAAACACATATTCACCTATTTTTGGGTAGCTGGAGTGTTTCATGACCTACAAAAACAGAAGTAAGCCAAATAAATCCCTTGTTAGTTGTCTACTTTGATCTGAACATTTGAAACCTGACAGTGTGTTCACATATTGCCCTCCTTGTGACATCACATTGGGCCTGTAAACGGCCATTTATGGGGGTCGGGAGATGGATTTACGGAAGCAATTTTTAGGTGACAGAATGGGCAGCAAATGGAGAACAATGGTGGTCCATCACAGGTTAGCAGCAGAAATGTCAGGAAATGAAACCCAAAAAAAGAACAAACAATAACCAAGGTGAAGGACCCAATTAAGATAAAAAGAAAAAACTTCATCAAGAACAAAAAGGGATCAAAAGTCCAGAGTAAACTCTTACAAAAATGTCCAAATACAAAACAAATATCTCTTAAAAAGTATCAAAGAAAAGACGGCTCAAACAAAGAAAGACAAACACTAGAAACTAAACTCAAAGTAAAAAATTAAAGTCACTACAAAAAGGTTCAACAGAAAAAAGACAAACTATAAACTCACTGGAGAACACTGGAAGCACGAGAGTGACACAGGGAAGATGAATGACCCAACACAAAGGGGAACATAGAGGCTAAATACACTGGGAAACATCAAGCACAGGTGAGACAGTCACACAGGTGTAGGGAATCACAATCAGAGGAACACAGAAGGGAGTGCAGGAAAACACCACAAAGAACACAGGGATTTCAAAATAAAACAGGAAACACACAACAAGACACAAAACCTTAACACAAAATGGGTGACTTAACTAAGCCCAAGAACAGAATCATGACAGTAAAACAGGAAACACAAGAAGTCTAAACAAAGAACACAACACAAAATAAAACAGAACTCAATAACCCAAAACTACCTGAATCATGACAAGAAATTATGAATTAGATACAGAAGAGAAACGGCAGGACTAGCAGGTCCAGCTCACCTGTCCAGCAGCCTTTCACGCATTGCCACACTTCACCATGCCGGCAAACATTAAGATTTTCCCTGTCTTTGAAACCCTCCGGAAACATCTGAGGTAAAGTCAGTGTTCATCCAAAATATGTTACAGAATCAGATAATTGAGTAAACACATTAGAAAATTAATTTCAAAACTTCTAACAACTTTACGCATTGTGTGTAAACATCCCAAAAGAGGGGTATCAGTGTTTCTTAATGGTGAATTCTTGTTTAGGCGCAGCACCTATCACACGGTGCAGTGTTTTTGCATTACAGGGGCAAGTCAGACCGGTGTCACCTACAGCGACACAAAGGCTGCTGGGGATTCATGTGGCTGGCTCTGGATGAAAGGAGCAACCGTGTGGGAGGCTTCTACAAAGTGAGGCCTGATCTACCATAACAGAGCTGCCAGTGAGAGGGCGGCTGAAGCTGAGGGGCCTGAAACACCTGATGACTGCAGGTTACATCACTGATTATGTGCTCCAGAAAAGCATCAGAGGAAGCATCATTTCATCGCTAAAAAAAGTCTACCCAGACATGACTAATGAAGTGCTTTTTGTTGTTTCCATGACGCTGTAAATGGCAGCTACTTGCACTCCGCTGAGGAGGGTCAGGAACTGTAACAGTGTGATGGCCTGATGCAAACAGAAAAAAAAAAACACACACACACACAGCAGATGGTGTTTAGAGCCTCATCCTGAAATCCAAGAGGGGAAGTTGATGTATGAAACAATAAAGATCACAACAATCTTCTTTCCCATACTCTCCCCTCCTTCATCCCCATCTCTCTTACCCCCATTAGACCCTCTTTCTATCTCCGTGGCCCATGTCCTTCTTCTTCCTCTCTCTCGTCTTTCTCTCAAAATCTCTGGAGGTGGACCTTTGATTGCTTCTTTAATTAGCCATGTCAGACGGCTCCGTGGATTTACTGGGGATGTCGAACTTCTGCAGATAATTACATGCCTTTTTTCCTTTCTCTCCACCACTACTCCCCTCCATGCATCCCTCCATCCTCCATTCACTGTTTGTTCTGCCATCCATCCCTCTCACTCACTCTCCCATGATTTAATGATTAATTATGGATGTGAGTTTGAGAATAAAAGCTTTTTCGCTAATCAAAATGAAATTCTCCCCCTGCCATTCTCGTAATTACAGTGTGAAGATGATGTTGCTGATGTCTTTTTGTTGCCAAGGCCTGGCTCGTGCACTGATCTGAGGTCCGTTAAGGCGGATGGAATGAATAAATGCAGGATAATGGATTCAGAATTTAAAAAAAAAAAAAAAAATGGCTGGAGAAGTATGGTTACAGTAGACTGGACTGTGTCAGGAAAAAAAAGAATAAAACAGAAGACAAAGAGATTGCAGCAAACTGATGAGGAAGATGAAGAAGGCCTCGAGTGGGAAACAAAGAGAGGCCTTTATCTTTCAACATGGCAACAGCCATCTCTCATTCTTTCTGAAACCAAAGCAAGAATTCAAAAAAGAAATCTCTACATATCATTAAAATCTTAAATAAATCAACCTGCAAAATATTCTGAGTTACTGATGAATTTGTTTAGACTGTCAGAGGATGTGCTGTCAAATCAGTCATAAGCTAAATCGCACATGCTTTACCTTAAAAGTGTAAAATCATGTCAGTACAATCAGCCTCTGAAAATTTCCAGGGGTGTTTTTTTTTCACCTGTGTCCCTCACAAATATTAGGTATCCTTGAAAGTGAGGTGTAGTAGTTGTGTTGATGAGGGTCTAAGGTGGCAGGAAACACAATTGAAAGGTGCTGCAGATAACCAAGATGGTTCACTACATGACAAAAGGCTACAGTCTGATTCTAAAATTACACTTTTTCCCCTCTAAAGCAATCCTGTAAGTAATCAAACATATTAAAAAATTCTAAAGACAGATATAACTAACTGCAAGCAGAAGATTAAGGATTAGTAGACTAGACAGTGGATAAAGACAGTCATTATAGCCACATGTATTAAGTTTCTATGAATCTTTTCTCTGGTGTTCACACATAAGATCATCCAAACCTAGGACAGCAATAACTAGTAGTGCTCCTAGAGCAAAAAACCCCACTAAGGCATTTCCAACATTGTCAGGCGAGTAATTTTAAAAAATATGTAAAACCACCCGATCTCCCACTGTTTACAAATGCTTTGCAAAGCGCCTGGATCTGCATCAGGATTCCTATCACCACCAGAATCTGATCACACCTTCCTTAAACCATGACTAACATTCCCTAATTTTCATGAAAATCCATAGAGAGCTTCCCGGATCCACATCCGTATTTGGATCACTACCAAAATTTGATCACTTTACCTTCTGCCATGAAAAACAATAACATTTCTTCAAAATCTGTTCTAAACTTTTCCAGTTATTCTTTTCACAAACTGACAAATATACAAACTACAACAAAACCTTCTTGGCAGGGAGGTTATGCTGAAAGTGTGCTGTCAGCAATACTCTGTGTGAAATCCGGGTAAAAACTAGGGGTGGTCTTTGTCATTTAAATATGCAGTGTGTGCAGGAACTTTGGGCCATTTTTAAATGGAGTTTGTGTGTAAAAAGAGAAGAAATAAGACAAACTCTTCAAATAGTACATTTTGATGAAACAAAATCCCCCCATATAAAATGGCAGTGGGAAATTGGCTTTAGCTTGTTTTGTTATTGGCTAGTCTGGCACAGCAGATGGAACACTTCATATATTTCATTGGTCAATCTGGGCAACAGCCCATAGAAAGAGTTTGGAAATGGCAAGAACCTTTAAAAGCATATCCAGCAGGTGGTTGGATGATCATTCTGTCAATTATATTTATTTCAGGCCAATCAGATGATTTAGTGGGCGGGGGCTACTGCCACAGTGTAAAATACAAATGTGAGCCACTTCGTAGCACATTCTCACCAAAAACATGTCGGAGTGGAGAGAAAATATCCCTGATATTTGCTCTTGCTCTTTATTTTACATTTCATGAGGAAATGTGGCCCAGACCTGATAAAACTGCTGCTGAGACTGTTAGCATCTATGCTAATCTTTGCACGAGCAGTCACTTCCTGCCGTCTTCTCGTTTGTAGCTCCCACCTCTTCTTGAT
This sequence comes from Cetoscarus ocellatus, assembly GCA_037902135.1. Classification (NCBI taxonomy): domain Eukaryota; kingdom Metazoa; phylum Chordata; class Actinopteri; order Labriformes; family Labridae; genus Cetoscarus; species Cetoscarus ocellatus. The sequence continues at coordinate 140,998 of JBAMNC010000647.1, forward strand.
TCAAAGGATGCTGACTGGGCCATGCCTCTCTGGGCTGCTCACAATCATTGTAGATTGGAGTCTGGCAAGATGGATCTGTCTGATTACAGACATTGACTCAGGTGGATCCAGCTGCAATGCAAGGTCACAGAATCACTGATATTATAAACACTTAGAGTTATTATTATGTGATTCTTAATCATTCTAAATGATCACAATTGCTCATAACTAAGATTATACAGCATTATAAGCAATTTATGATGCACTGTAAACATGCTTATAATGTGTTCATAATGCATTGTAAAAGGGGGGTTTATAGAAAGTGTGACCAAACAAAGATTTTACAATAACTTCATTTACAACAGTCACACTGTTCACACATTATGAAGGTCATCCCCTTGAGTTTTAGCTCCTGGGGAATTTTCCTGAAAATTTCATGTTTCATTGTTGCATCTGCTAATCCTAAAAGAAATAAGAAGCTTTAATGATTCTCATTAGTGAAAAAATACCAGGCAGTACTTCATAAATCTTTGTTTTACCTCAGCAATAAAAAAAAATAAGCATTTTGACATTCTGATGACATTTTGAGCAGGCAAAGCCCACACTTCACAATACAGCAGAGAGAAAAACAAACTTATTTAGCTTTAAAAAGATCAGAATGAGTGGGTGAATGAAAAACATACTGGCCACGTTTTAACAACAGTTAACAACTGATCTGGTATCCAGATCCAAAAGGGATTTCAAGTGCTTCTCTGGTGGTCAAAACATGCCTTTGCTCCTCCTCCATTTAAATGAAGTCCATCAGTGGGAAAACTTCAGATTGAAATATATGACAGATTAAATGGATATTCCAGGAAATTTTTTTTTGCACATTCATTCAGTGAAGTCAGCAGAGGTCAAAATGCAAGGATCAAAAGGTCAAGTTAAATAAAAAGAATGGACTTTGTGCATCAAATAAGCCTTAGAGTGCTGCCAAAGTAAGTAGTCCTTGACCACGGCAGATTTTACACAAGGAGCTGAGTCTGACAGCACAGTAGTGCTCTGCTAAATTAAAATCTGATTCCAGTGAAAGGTTGTTTGGTTTACACTCATCAGCTGAAATAACAGTTTACTCACTGTTCTATTTACCAGACATCACTCATGCAAACCGTATCAGTGCCTGGCCATCAAAACAGTCTAACCACACAGAGGATTGTCTAACAAGTTTCTATTGTTTCCTGTTGCATGAGTCACACTCGTACACAACACATGCTTACAGATACACAAGTCTGTTTAGCTTGGTCTGCAATCCTGGCTGCCATATTTACTGTGAACTTACCTAACAGAGGCATGCAGGAGATATTTATCGTTCTGATGGCTCTATATATAGGGCTGAGGAGCACGGTGAGAGGAGAGGCAGGCGCGGTGGGAGGTTGCTTCTCTAATCTCCATCTCCTGGCTGACAGGCCTGAGAAGGCCCTAATGAATGGCTCTTTTCATCTGCACCCCCGTGTGTATGTGACAGTATAAATATTTAGCAATATTGGAGTCAGCTCGTGATTTTACACAGATGGAGTGATTGATGGCTCGGCCCCTGATGCATGCCAAAGACCATCCTGGAGATGTTATATAAACCAGCGCAGCTCTCGCTCTCCCTCCATCATCATCTCCATCTAGCTCTCGCGCTTTATCTTTCACACTGCCTCCTCTGCTCTCCGCCTCCTTCCCAGCTTGTCTTCTCGCTGTCGATCCGCCCTCTATGGCTCTGCCAATTTGCTTCACTGTGGAATTTCTATCATACAGTGTGGTGTCGCTCCGGCTGCAAGGCAGGCTGAATCATAGGGAAACAACCTGACAGGGAGGAAACTTGGAGGAGATTGACATCAACATGATACATCCCAAACAAGTTCTGGTTTTAAACCTAATTCAAAAACACTTGGGATTTCATATTGCAGCCTACAACAAGATCCTTATAATTGTGTTTAATGCTGTGTGGTTTTTCTTTGCCTTGGCGAGTTTAAATGCAACTTAGACTGCTTTATAATGGTATTTCTCTTCAGTGAAGCCCTTTGTGAGATGCTTTGAAAACTTTATAACTTAACTTTTTAGAGTTAAGTTTTCTCATTGACAGGCAGTAGGGCTTGGAAATATATTGAGTATGAGATACATTTATCCTTTTTTAATAAAAACTTGAACACACTTTCATGATTAATATACTGGAAAATGGAGTAAAGAGGGTTGAACTGGAAAGTTTCACCCACTTTCAAATTCCAATATATAGAATGTGCTCCCTTATTTTAGCCAATGCATATGACTATAAATCATTATTATGTTCACTATATATATATATATATATATATATATATATATATATATATATATATATATATATATACATATATATGTTTCCTTTTTCACATATAACATGCTGTTATGCTGATTTGTTTAAGTTAGTTAGTGTAAGTCAAAAAGCTGTGGTACTAATTTGTATATAAAATTTGGATATCGTTATGATTGCTCTGAACAAGATTAAAAAAATGAAGAGATGAAGAAGCATGCTAATCTTATGGACAGAGACCTTATTACTACTGCTGTTCAAGTGCCAAGTTGCTGCAACCATTTTTTCATCTGTTTTCTAAAGCCAAAAATAAATTTGACATAGACAGTTCTTGTCAAAATGATTTCATAAATTCAAGACTGCTAAAGAAAAAAAAGAAAAAAAGACTTTTTTCTGTAACTTTTTTGGTCCTGAATATAAAAACCCAAACTTGCCTTATGGCAGATTTTATCTGCAATATTTGACAATTGAAAGCGAAAACTTGCTTCTTTTGTTACTGCAATATCAAGTAAGTATCAATATCATTTGGTTTTACTAGAAAGATGCACCAGTCGGGTATATTATGACCACCTGACACCTTGACTGGTCTGTAGCTATACAGCCCCATATGCAACAAACTGTGTTGCTCTGTGTATTCTGCTACATTTCTGTCAGGAAAATGAGCAACAGAAGCTCGTCTGTTGGATCAAACCACACGGTCCAGCCTTCTATTCCCATCAATGAGCCTCGGCCACCCATGACCCTGTCACCAGTTCACCACTGTTCCTTACTTGGCCCACTTTTGATGGATTCTGACCACTGCAGAGCAGGAACACCAAACAAGAGCTGCAGTTTTGGAGATGCTCTGACCCAGTTGTCTAGCCATCACAATATGCCCCTTGTCAAACTGACAAAAATCCTTATGCTGGTCCCTTTTTCCTGCTTCTAACATCAAGTTTGAGGACAGAATGTTCACTTGCTGCCTAATATATCCCACCCTCTAACAGCTGCCATGATGAGAAGATAATCAGTGTTATTCATTTTATCTGTCAGTGGTTTTAATGTTATGCCTGATCCATGTACACTGAAATCCATTTTCACATATAACATGAAAAATGTCAATGTAATATTTTCAGGAAGTCCCCTCTGTTGTCTCATAATGGGAACATTTCCTGCAATTTGCGTTCCAGTAAATGAAGGAGTGGGGAGGGGAAGAATACTAGGACTTAAGGAGTGTTTACCTCCAAACTCTGACCTGAGGACTAGGAACTGGAAATTACGTCACATCCCAGTTATATAGGTTCCATTTACAAGCTGGTTAAGCTGGGGTACCTGAGATCATCCGACTTCCTGAGTAGAAATTACAGCCAAAGGGGGTGTTCCCAGTGACATATTTTATGTGCAACTTGATCAATCCAATCTCAGAGATCAAATGAAACGCACCATAAAATTTCAGGGTAAAGTATTGGGGAAAACACTGCTTTTTTCTTTTACACATGCAGCTCATGCAGGTAAAATGAACACATTTGGGTTTTTTCATCATGTGTAAATGGAGTTAAGGTTAAATTAAATTCTGGAAATGTAATATCAGTTTGTTATTTCCTTTACAAAAAAAAAGTGCTGATCAGTTTCAAATATTGAGATGTAATTTATAGTTATACACATAGTTGTACTGTTGATTTTATGAACAAAGTTTCAGTGTTTTTGTTTATTATGTTGGCTGAGTCAAAGTTAAAAGTCAACCCCTGAGTGAGAGCTGCTTTTTTTCTTTGCAAGTCTGCACCCTCACACACTGACATGCAGACACACACATGCTGGAGATGTGCACCCACTGACGTTCACATTGAGCAACACATGCACACAATGCTGTCATCTGTGTCAGAGAGAAACCAGACCACAGCCACTCTCTGTCTCAGCAACACACACATACACACACAGCCTGCTGCCAATATGCAGCTGAAGCTCTCTATGAAGAAAAGTGTGTGTTTGTGTAAGTTTGCATACACAGCTCGGTGAAGGCATATTTGTGAGGACTGACTTATGACAGCTCTTGGCAACTTTTGTGAGGACATTTGGAGTTTGGTGGACATTTTGGCTCATCGTCGTGGCGAAAAGTTCAACCTTGAGCTGGAAGTTGGATAGTTGTTGGATGAGGGTTGGAGCATAGGTGAGTGTGATTTATGAAGTGATTATGTAAAGGTAAGACTAATCCTTCAGGGGATTTATGTATAAGAATCTATTATATTTCAGTTCTTGTGTTTGTTTGGAGACCTTCTGCATAGCCAAATGAACCAAAGAACAAGAACAAACTCCCTGAACAAATATATGAGGGCTTTAAGCAGGGACGTTGAAGATGTATTAACCTTGTAATTGCCTCGGTAAAATATGCTCCCCTGGTAATGAAATTTCCTGCTTTAATTTGAAAAAATTGGGGAAATATCTCCCCTTTTTTGCCTTGTGTTTTCTCATTTAATTGCATTTAAAACTTCAATCTCAAACACCCCCACTGCTTTATGGGGGGAAGGCCCAGCGCTGGACCCCCACATCTATTAATCTAACTGTCCTTTATCGGAATTAGCATTCAAATGTGATCGGTTCCACTGCGCCTTCGCCACCGCTTGTAATTCCAGCAAAATCCACTCCTATGCAATAACTACAGTGCCCTTCAAGACCACCACCACCTCCCCCTCGCTTTGAGAGGTATTGATTTTTATTTGTTCTGTAATGAGAACAATTAGTCTTTTTCCTGCTCGCCTTCATTTATCACCTCTGTGCTGCTCGGGCTCTGCCACCCAACTGGCCGCTGTTTTTAGAACCAGTTGGAGGTCCCTCTACTGGGCAGAGGACACAATGATGCCCCTATACACCCACTGGAAGAGAAAACAGAAGATTTTTAATCTTTACACCAGAATTTGTCCTTAAAGTCACAACAAGGTGTACACAGCTTATAACAAGGAAGACTGGGAAATGGACTATGGGATCTGGCATGTTCAGCTCCTCTCTCTTTCTCTCTGTAAACATATCAGTCACCCACCGGCCAATTTATTATGTACACCTTGCTTAAACTGGGTTGGACTCCTTTTTGCTTTTGGCGCTGTCTTAATTCCTCATGACAAAAATTCAACAAGGTGCGGGAAAAGAGATTTGGGGCCCCATAAATGAAGCGAAATGATTTATAGAAAGCAGATCATTGATAAAAATCTCCCATTCCAACACGTCCCAAGGTTGCTCTGCTGGATTGAGATCTGATTACTGTGGAGGCCACTTTGTACAGTGCACTCATTGTCATTTTCAAGAAAGCCATTGGAGATGATTTGAGCTTTGTGTATTGCACACTATCTTGCTAGAATTAGCCATCAGATGGACACAATGTAGTCATAGAGGAATGGACAATACTCAGGTAGGCTGTGGCATTTCAACAATGCTCAGTTGGCATTAAGGGGCACAAAGTGTAGATAGGTAGAGTCACCTTTTCCTCCCCTTCATCTAAAACCATTCTGCCTATTCTCCTCTGACCTCTGGCATAAACAAGGCATTGTGCCCTGAGAATACTCACTGGGTTCTTTCTCTTTTTCTGACCATCCTCTGTAAACCTTGGAGGTGGTTGGGCATGAAAATCCCACAAGATCAGCAGTTTTTGAAACAGTCAGACCAGCAGGTCTGGCATCAATAACCACACCATGTTTAAAGTCACATAAATCCTCTTTTTTTCTCCCCCCATCCTGATGTTGGGTTTGAACTTCAGGAGGTTGTCTCCATCATGTCTACATGTCTAAGTGCAACAAGTTGCTGCCATTTGATTGGACTGATTAGAAATTTGCTTAGAGGAGTAGACGAATGGGCTTAATCAGTAAAGTGACTAGTGAGTGTAAAACAGCGAGGCACTAACAGTGAATCCTGTCATACCGTATCATAGATGTTCTCATCCTTTTTACTGGATCTGCTCAGACTGTTCCTAAAAAGAGTGAAGCCGCCAAGGACTTACAAGAAAAAAGGAATAAGGTTAGGGATATAAATGAAAAACTTAATCAGTGTTGTCCAAAATGGACATCACCTTAACTGTTTTCAGTGATACGATCTAGATAAAGCAGTCTGTTTGACTCACACAGCACAACTGCATTTGGAATGTACACAAAATAAAAGTAAAGTGTAGGTGTGACTGTTTAATGTTGTAAGTAACTTTGTAAACTATGCTGCTGCCTGTCTTTGCCAGGGCACTCTTAAAAAAACAGACTTTTAATCTCTAAAAGTTTCTTTTCCTGTCTAGATAAAGGCTAGAAAAATAAAATAAAAAAAGGTGCTGGTCCTATTGTCATCTTATTCTAACTTATTTTTATTTGTTTTACGTCTTTTTACCCTTGTTTTTTTATCCTTCAGTGTTTCTAAACAGCAAATGAACCTTGTGTCCCGTCTGTTTGTTGTGTCTGATATATCTTTTTTCTGCATTGCTGCTTTTACACAAATGAAGTTCCTAACAAGTAAATAGAGTTCTTTCAAGTTTAATGAATGTAAACGAAAAGGCGTGTAAAAAAAATCTGAAAAATTTGTCGTTCTTTGCATCACACTTGATGTGCAAGGGCCAAAAGGTGTCTGCTCTATCAACCTTCAGTTCATTTGTGCTGTTTTTATTTAAAGCACTATGTTTTACTTAAGTTCTGAAAAATATTAATTTCCATATGAAGCAATCTGATTAATATTTTGCCTTGCTGATCAATTTTTAGCGAACAAACAATGTCAGATCATAGACTATATTCAGTTAAGTCCCAGATGACATATCCATTACTTTCTTTTGTTTGACCAACATTTCCCTTTTTACTTAGCTAAATAGCTCAAGAGAAGAAAAGTCTTTATTATTAAGAGGCAAAAACAATAAATTAAAATGATTTATTGCAATTTTTTTGTGGTCACACCACTAAAAGCAACACTGCAGGTCACAATCAGCCATATACCAAAAATTAACAGACTCATGGTTAAGGCTGGTATGCTCATCTTTTCTTACATTACTCTGTGGGAGCAATTTAGGGTCCAGTGTCTTCCTCAACGGCTCTTTAAAATGTGACTGCAAGAGCCAGGGAACCACTAACCCTCCAGTTGAGAGATGACTCACTGCTGCATAGCCTGATTTGTATGGTTGGTTTTAAAATTTAAAAGAAAAAGCACGTGGACTTTTGACCCTCACAGGCTGCTGTAGGGTGATGCAGTGTTTGTATTTTGTATCGGAGATGCTGTCATGGCAAAAGTATTCTATGAAATGACTGAGAATGACATTTTTTTCTGCCATTTTTCTCCTGAAATGAAAAGAAAGCATGCATAAAGCAGAAAGAATTCCAACAAATAAGTAAAATTATTAATAATCACTGCCACATAATCATGCAAATAAATTGCGTCCTATCTTTCACATTGGGCAGCTAATCACTTATTTTAATGAAAATCCTATATCTAACCCAGACAGCCTGACTCTAATTGACATGGTTAGAAGAAATTACCACACTCTAAATCCAGCGTGGCCGGTGTTAACATGTATCATAAAACGTGAAAACATAATAAAACACTCACATCTATCCATTAGGAACGCTTTAATTTCCGCTGAGGCAGAAGAGTGGCAGGCAGGACTGAGTGTGCGGCGGCGATCGGGTGGGGTGGGGGGACTTGAGCCTCTATAAACCACCTGATTGACAGGATGATTTGTGACTGACTGACTGAATAAGTGGCCTCGCTGGTTTTCTCCGTGCAGACTTGTGTGTCTGTATATGTGCGTATACGTGTGCCAACGTGACGTCAGGTCCTATTTCAGCTGTGGCCTGTGAGGAATGAAGCATCTGAAAGAGTCCATTTCTCTTGCCGCGCCGCCTGAGCCTTACTTACCCTAATGATGTATAATAGCCTGCAACTACACTTAACCTGAGCATTACTGTGGCAAAGACTGAGTGGAAGAGGCACACACTCACACACAAGTATAAAGGTCTAGCTTTGCCGAGGACACTGTTTACCGAGGGCTGAGAGGGCTGGAAACGACCTGGCTCACTGAAAAATGAAAGACTGGTAAATCGCACTCCATCAAATCAAATCAAACCCTGAGATGCATATTAAGATCGACAGCTGTATCCTTGTTTTCTCTCTGATCCTCCCCTCATTCTTCACTCTGCTGCTGACTCACTCAGTGGCTATAAGCTAAATGATACAAGCGCTTAGCATGCTGCATCTGTTGTCTCTTAATTACTCTCATTTTCCTGGATGCCTGTGTATGTTCATACATGCAATATGGAATCTAGCCCTTTAACCTCTTTTTCGCATTCATTAGCGCAGACGAGGACGAGCTCATCACTTACACACACGCTTCGTAAGAGGCTGAGTACATATGTGTGTGTGCGCGGGACAGGTCGGAGACAGAGGAGAGAGTAAATGACAGAGTCACGTGAAGCGGCTACTGTATGAAACCTCAGATCTAATCAATAGGAGCGAGGAGGACGCCAGGCGCCAGCCAGAGGGTCACCACTCATCACTCAGGTCAGCGGCGAGCACACACATAAATGTGCACGTACACACACATATGAGCGCACACAGGGAGGGCACCGCACAGGGCACATTACTAGACAGGACTATGAGGCAGGAGAGGATGGGTCAGAGAGAGGTTGAAGCACATAGCAACAGAAGGGGGAGCAGGATCGATGGGAGAGATTGAAGGAGCTCCGTAATACCAGAGGAGTCACGGATGTCCAGGATGCAGCTAAGCAGGGCTGGGAGATGGGTCAGGAGGGTTAAAACAGCCTCGTACTGCAGGGAGGAGGCATCGACAGGCTATAAAAAAGGTGAGGGAACAGTGGAACAGGCTGGTTTTGATGCTTGACACAAAAAATGTAATGCTTGAGGTATAAAGATAGGCTAGTTTGAATTAGCAACTGTCTAATGTCAAAGGCCAAGTGAATAAGGCGGAAGAGTCTCAAATCAGTCAAAGGCCATGAAGAACAATAACTAAGCTTCGTCTTGAAACCACTCAAAATTTTCAACTATATCCGAGACACAAATTATCTCATTCTGTAAGCATACTCTGTAAAGTCTGTACCAGTGCTTCCCAAAGAACGACCCACAGTTCCCCACTGGGCCCCAGAGGTACGGTGGTAGGACGCAATACATGCATGGCTTTCCACAGACATACGAAGCTAACAGGCAGAATTGTACCAAGCCAGGGATTCCACTGGTCTTCCCCATGAAACAGATCAAGTCCATTAACATAACATTGTACACATTTGATGGGCAGAGCCTTATCTTTTGATGGAGGTGCATTCTGATGCTTCAAAGGGTGTCAGGGTGAAGCCTTTTTTCATTGTGAATGAAAAAAAGTTATTGTATTGCCTTAGTATTTAAGGCACACAGGCTCTGGTTTGTCTTCTGGGGGTATTAAAAACTTTACATTAATTGAAGGCAGTAAGGAATTATTACAATTTTCATGATACCAATGCCATTATTAATTCTTCTTATCAATCTAATTCTTTATCGATTCCCTTATCAATGCTTTGTGTGAGAAAAAGTTGATCCCACACAAGTTTTGTGAACTATGTAAAGGGTCAAACACACCGGGACATGGGACCTTTAAAGAAGAAAACATGAAATAAAATCAGGCTCACAGACACGCGTAATGCCAGAAAAAGCAACGCTTTCGGGAGCCCAGGTATGAAAAAAGAGAGGAGAAAAAGTGGGGTAAACAAAGTGGTAATGTGCAGAAAGGATCGGTTCATCTTCTCTTGCTGTTTTTTGCTTGGTTGGTAGGGATGGATGATTCATGTTTTCTCATTTAAGTTGATAATGCCTTAAGATGACATTGGTTACCTTAACTGTATTTTTCAATTTGGGTGCAATAAAAGGGGCACGGGTCAAAATCTGCCCAGGACACAAAACTAGTTAGGGATGGCCTGTTTTTTTGTTCGTCAAACTAGGCCACAATTTTGACAACTTGTGTTTCCTGTCTGCCATGATCATTTCTTTGTCTTCATTTCTGCTGACTGTCTCTGATGAGAACGTGACATCATTGTTTTACAAGGCATGCAGAACAAAGTGAAATCAATCGATAAGGGAATATTTAAGCATAAAAACAAATGATATCAATTACTACAGCTTGTTTTTATTGATTTTAAACTGGAATCGGTGTTCGATTCCCATCAGTAAGCAGGGCTTTACCAAGTGAGGACGCAAACAAGCACAGTTTCTGTGAACCTTTTAGGAGCATGTAAATCATATAAAAACAGCTTTATTTGTATTGTTGTTCATCCTCCAAACTCCAGCTGAAGTAAAACACCTGGGCATGATAGTGTGGTAAAGATGTAACAAATAGACCTAACTTTTAGAATATTTTCTATATCAATTCTTGAGCAAAACTAGTATTAATAAGGGGTAAAAATTGAATCCATTATCACTTTGGTTGAAATATACCATTTTTTTCTTGCATCGATACATTTATATATTAATAAACTGTCCATGAATTAGATTGTAGCTCAAATCAGATCAAATAGCTCTATAAAGGAGAAATGTACACCTCATGCCTCACATCTGCCAGTTTTTTAGTTTAGTAGACAAAAAAGAAGTGCGCTATCAGAAATGACCAGGCCGCGAGATGAACAGGTTTACTTATATGACAAATAAGGCTGGCTTTAAGCAACATTTGCAAAAGGAGACAGCCTGCTTAGCTGCGGGAGCTCGACTGAAAGTGGGGCAGCTCAGGAGCATACACCGGAGTGTGTGCTTGTGGGTGTGTGTGGGCATGTTGGGTTGTGCTGTGGCTCTGCTGCAGAGAGACACAGACGGAGAAATGGACGAGGCCTGGTGGCATTTAGCCCTGTTCTATAATGACACTGAAAGCTGGGGAGGAGACACAGGCTCTGTTATTGAATTATTGAAGATGCAGGGTGAAGTATAACTCTGCCATGGAGATGCCATCCTGCTGTAACACACACATGCACACACGCACAGGCGCACACACACACACAAATACACAGAGACCGCAGACGCACAGCGAGGCTGGCGTGACGACTGCAGGCTTTGACTTGCTGACCTTGAGGTTGTTAAAACAAGCTCTCCGTCAGCTTTTCTGCAAAATATGTTTACCTCGTGAGGGAGAAGAAGAGAGAGACAGAAAGAGAGAGAGAGGTGAGAGTGTGTTTGTGTGCTGACAGAGCTGGAATAAACACAGGGACTCCATCAATTCTTTTGGATTGTAGGATAAAATAAAAACTGAGACACTGCAGAAGGAGACAGAAAGTAACCACTACATAGGACAGGGCTATAAATTGAGTTTTCAAGATACATTGACAAATTTTTAAACAACATAAAGGGTAAGAAGAAACTGTTTGTACTGATAGGTGTTGATGCTGAATGGTTTAGTAGTAATGTTGGGTGTTGAGGTCAGAGGTTAGATCTCCAGCTGCAGCAGTTGATGCTGAATGGTTTAGTAGTAATGTTAGGCGTTGAGGTCAGAGGTTAGATCTCCAGCTTCAGCATTTACATGTCTTCTTGAGCGAGATACACTACCCCAAACTGCTCTAGCTGCTATATCAGTGGGTAAAAGTGTATCAGTGGAATTAAGTAGTACTGATGGACACTTAACACCACAACCTTTCCCATCAGTGTAGAGTGCAATGCAGATCTAAATACACACAACTAGAAAAGCTACTGTCCATGTACCATTTTAACCGTTTAAAGGGGTGACAAGTCTTCTGTTATTAGGGCTGTATCTCTCCTCAAAAATCAAATCTGAACAGTTTTCAAACATGAACACTAATATTCCAAGATAACCTCCTGCCCAGCCATTTTCATTAAATAATTTTATGACTTAACTCCCCCCGAAACCACACCAATAGGCAGCATACCCTTGCACATGAATCTTGCAATCTTAGCAGTGATGGCCTTTTCCACCTCTGACATGGAGCCTGGCAAAAAAGACACATTCACACAGGGCTGAACACCTGACAAATTGCCACTGGGCTGTGTGACTCCTCCTCCACCTCTACACTTGGGTGAAAAGCCTACAAATGAGCCTGCAGTTTTGACGTAGATGAGGAATAAGCCAGCTGCTTTGCACATAATAAACACACAGCCCAGTCTTTGCTTTTCATTTTGCCATCAGTGGTGTAGAATCCAAAAAGATGTTTCTGGGTGGCTATGCCTGCCCTCCATTTTCTCAAAATGTACTATAGTTATTGTTCAGGTTAGGAGACCAACATTAATGTATGGATGGTCAAGTTACACTGATAGCACCTTCTGGTGGATCAAACAATTCACTGCTACAGGCACCCAAATGTGCTGCTACACTGTATATTTTTAATTCAGATTAATATTTACAGTGTGACCACAAATTTTACCCTCAATTTTGATCAAATAACTTATTGAGTATTAAGTGACATGCCTATTCAAAAACTTTTTTTTAATGCAAACAACAAACAGTTCTATAAGTGTGCTTATTTGCCAAAAGATAATCCATATAAACTGTTCAGTCTAAATGGAAAACTATCAGGATTTTAATATCCCAGTGCTACCAATTTTTAGTGATGTCTAGAAGACTCATGCAAACTGTCCAAACTGGCAAAACATGTAAGCCTCATTTTCAAAAGTGGATCTAACTAGCAAGGAACCCTCACCTCTGCTGAGTCCTGCTGACTTTTTCTAATGTTGCAAGAGTATTTGTGGAATTCAGACAGTCCTCTCTCTCTCTCTGTTGGTATTTAAAAACACCAGTAAACATAAATGTTGCCATTGTTTTGTGCTGTACAGACATTTTGTGGAATATTTTAACATTGATAAGTCATATTTAAAAATCACTAGAAAGATAGAGCACTGTCAACATTGCACAAAATTATGGCCCATCAACCAGATCCACAGTGCCAACCAATTCAATGCTACCAATGACATCTTCAACAAATCTACAATAACATATAAATCAATGATTCCAGCAGTTTGAACTAAGGCATTGTCTACACTGGGATTGGACTACAGGCCTGACCTTCAGCCTTTCTCACTCTAGTGATGATCATCTCCTCTGGCTTCAACAAGACATTTTGGCACAAAGAACTGCTGCTCAGTGGATATATTCTCTTTTTTAGACTATTCTCTGTAAATCCCAAAAATGGTTGGGGAGATGGTAAAATCCCAGTAGATCAGCAGTTTCTGAAATACTCTGACCAGCCCCCCTGGTACAACAATCATACCATGTTCAAAGTTACTTAAATCACCTTTGTTCTCATTCTGATGCTTAGTTTGAACTTCAGTAGGTCATTTTGACCATGAAAACATGCTGCCATGTGATTGGCTGATTAGCTATTTGCTTTAACAAAGCAAAGAGGTTGTCTCCCTAAACAGTCCTGTGAGTGTGTATCTAAATATGGTTTCTGGTCCATTTTGACTAGCCCTACAACCACCCAGAACTGGCCATACAGCCTTTCATACACAATGTGATGACCGAGGGGGGAGACTGGACTGGAGAGAGCAAACAAACATTCGAATCCTTTGAAACCACAGTGCACAAATAGATTAAAAGAGAACAGCTGTATATATGTACCTGTAGAGGATGCAGCGAGAAACTGTACATCAAAGACCAATTACTGATGTTTATCTGTTAAATAAAAAGAGACAGAGTATCGCTACATGCATGAAGACATCCCTATGTGTGATAATTCCCTTTTCTTCCTTCCAGCAGAGAGATTCTCAGTACACACATCAACATATTTGTATTTCCATTATTATTTCTGTATCTTAGCTCAGATAGGGAGGTAGTGTTTTTCAGCCAAGTTGCCCCCACCCTGGAAATATGAGACATAGACTTCCTAAAGAACCAAAGATGAGAACAGCATGTGAGTTTAAATACACAGACTAACAAAATAAATGTTGTAGAATATGTGCATTTACAAGTGTTTTTATCCCAATTTCATGTATAATGTTTGTGGATCTATGTCATGTGCATGTGTTTGGGGTAAAGGTGCACGTGTGTCCTGCCCGTAGCCGAGGGGGGCACCTCTTCTTATTAACATCATCAGTCTGCATCATTACTAGGCTGCCTGGGTTGGGCAGCAGGTGCTATGAGAGTGCCAGGGTTACAAACGACCACAGGATCGCTCCAAGAACACACACACTCACGCAAACACGCAGACACAGACAGACTCCAAACCCCACTTCTAAATCCCCAAAAGGGATGTGGGGTGTCTGTGTCTATCTGTTATCCGGTGGGTTAGCGCTCGGTGTCTGGCCAGGTTTTCACTGGGGGGGACGGACTCCATCCATTCTCCTGACAACAGGCCGGAAATACACAATGGAGCTGGAGAGAAAGTCAGATCGGAGAAAGGGAGGGTCTGCAATTCAACAGAGGAAAAAAGAGCAACAACAACAGTTCTGCACTGGTACTGTGACAGACGGTGTGCAACTAAGTGGAGCATGAGCACAACACTGAAGGAAACAACATGTAAAGCTCAGGTGTAGATTCAACACAGAGGTTGGACAAATTTGTGGGTGTGAAACTGGCCTATATTGACAAATTTGGTACATCCTTGTGCAAAATTTGCATATGAGGCGGTTCCCTACGCCTACTGTGGATCTACTAAAAAGCTGTTCTCCTTCCCTGAAGTTGAGAGAATGTAATCTCACATATTGATAAGGTTTTCAGATATTGATCCCTGACATACCTAATCCTACAACTGTAAATGCGTCACCTTCTTTTATCATGATATTTGGGCTTTTTACTTTGATTAGGAAAGGACATTGGGAAAATCTTAGGGAGAGACAATAAGAAGTGACATGCAGGAAAAAAGCAGCAAGACTGGAGCAGAGGTCAATCTGCTTTGATGACTACAGCATCAGCAGTCAAATCACTAGTTCATTAATGCCCATACTTTTTGGATGGGAGTCACAATTTCACATTGTTTCTCAATTTCATCTTTTGCTAGAGTATGTAATATCTAAGGAATGCCTTGAGAGATTATATTCAAACTTTGCACAAAATCTACTCTGGCCCAAAGCTGAGCTGGTTAGATTTTGGTGGATGAAGGTCAAAGGTCAAGCTCATTTGTATACCTTGCTTGTGATTTTTTGAAGAATTCTTAGAAGGATTTTCAGAACTTTGCAGAAAGGCACAATCTGACTCATAGATAAACAGACTGCATTTTAGAGCCACAAGGTCAAGATCACTTGACTTGTGACAAAAGATTCAAA
Source organism: Cetoscarus ocellatus (assembly GCA_037902135.1). Taxonomy (NCBI): domain Eukaryota; kingdom Metazoa; phylum Chordata; class Actinopteri; order Labriformes; family Labridae; genus Cetoscarus; species Cetoscarus ocellatus. The sequence continues at coordinate 156,461 of JBAMNC010000647.1, forward strand.
CACACCACTGACAAAATAATAATTCACACTTCAACAAAAACCATCACAACCCTTCCTGTAAACAAATCATTGTTCGTCCACTGTTCAACAATTGTCTACCTCATGGAGCAAATATTCTTGGTGCTGGTTCTAATATTTTATAGTGGGTGTAATGGAGTGTTAAAATCAATGACATAGGAGTAAGTTTGACTCTTTTTAAGTTTCAACTCATTGCATCAAACATAAAAGTGCCTACAAGCAACGTCAATCCTCCCCCAGGCTTTTTGCTTATCACCACACACACACACGCACACACTCAATGGAATATAAAGACAAACACACATGTTGCAACAACACAAACAAATGAACATGCCATAAATCCAAACACAGTAAACAGACAGTGTTTGCATATTGACAGATGGATATCTACACCCCTGAAGTTAATGCTGATAAAATGCCCTGTGTTGTTATGCGTGTAACCAGAGAATGGTAATAAAAGCTGTATGAATGGGAACTTGCCTGTTTCTCAGGCGCCTCCATGGCACCACCCATGACACCAAAGATGTGTCAAAGACAACAGACACTCAATACAGTGCTGCTCCACTCTACCTACTGATGTGGATTATGTCGCCAGTGAGTGTTCATTTAAGATGTACACATTGATCTGGCATTGACGAACCATTTCATATTAGCCAGGCTCTGCTCTTTATGGCATCAAGGGCAATAAGATTCACTGTACTGCTCTGGGATAAATTTAACCCCATCAATGTAAATGTGGTACTCTCAAAGTCATTCTGCTCCAGTCTCTCACATGGGGTTCTTTTCAAATGGGCCCAAACATATAAAATTATGTAAAAACCATATTTCTATTATTTACTCTTGGCAGTGGACAAAGTATAAATCTATATTACTTCAATCAAAAACTGTTATTCTTGGTCAAGTATTACTCCAACACAAATTACAGCTGCTCAGTCAAGTTGAGAGTTTATTTAGAGTCCTGCAGTGCTCACTTTAAAAAATGATACACTTTCAAAGTCCAAAAAAACCCCCAACAACTAATAAACACGGTCTAACTGTATGGCAAAGGCTGCACACTTGGAGAACTGTCATACCTCCCTGCTGTAGACATCGCAGAGATCAACCTACAACTTTTTAGTGGCTCTGGTTCAGGAAACAAATTTTAGTTGACAAGGCTGGAAATTCTTATAACATTTTCAATCCTCAACCCAAGCCAACTACATACCAGAATACTTTGACATTAAGGGCCTGTGCTTACAGTGCCACTGGCCAGGGACATTTTTGATACACAACCACTGCAGTCCAACATTTCTAACAATCAGTTGCAAGACCAGATTGTCACTGGGTAAAAATGCTATGAAATGAAAGCAATTTAGCACTTGGCATAACATAATGCTTGTCAGTGTTATCACTCCCTCACTGACCAATCAAACACAAGAAGGGGTGCAATTAATGATGTCTGCTCTGTGACAATGACTGAAGAGAAAGTGATCTGATTCGTCTGCTTGAGGGAAAAACATCCAGGTCCAAACTGCTGCCAATTACAAGACAAGATTTATTTGCTTTGTTTTTAGATTTTCAGGGTGAGATTTCCTTGATCACTTAAATTATCTACTTATACCTCTCAGACCATATGATGGATCTTTATGGGGACAACTGGAAGATCACTCTTTTGTCAACTCAAAAATGTCTTCTGGTCAAATATATCCAGACCACGAAGTTTTAATTCAGCCTTGAAGTGAAGTGTTTCATTGCAGAAATGTATTTGTGGATCCACAGCAAAAAATACATCTTTTATGAATTTTTAATCAAAATTTCTTAGATTAAAATTTAGTAGTGATGTTCTTAGATCTCTATTTTGACTCTTAGAGGAAGTGACAGCTTCCTGTCAGTTTTATGGACCAACAAGATAAACCCATTCTCTTCTCTTGTTTTCTCAACAGTAGCATCTAATCAAGAGCAGCCAAAGATCAGCACAGTCAAAAAGGAAGTGTGAATAATATGATCTGGCCTTTTGAAACATTTGAGACAGAGATTGCATCCAAGAGTGACACTCACACCTTTCTGGGCCATAAAAATGTCTGCAGGGATAACTGTAAATATATGAATAGGTTTTGCTAAGAGTCTCTTGGCACTGTTTAATTTTTCCCATAATAAGGCTTGAGTGAACTACATTTAGAAGTGTAAAGGCTTGAATATAATAAATCTGTATGTGATTGGTATAAAGTTCAGTGAGCTTTAAAAATGTGATACAACTTTTAATACATGAATCTGACATCAGTGCAACATAAATTTTCTGAAACCCCAGATTGTTCAGGAAAAAAAAAACATGTCTTTAGCTTGTTTGTGCTCGACAGGGTGAGTTTTACATGCATTATTAAAAATAAAGAAGTCCAGATGGATTTGTGAGGGTTAAGCACTAATGAGGAATGCAGAAAACTGACTGTGGACAAATTCTGAAAACACTGGATCTGAACCTCGTAAACACTGGATCCTTTACGAGGACAGGATTAGATAGAGGAAAGAGAAAACACAAAACAACAAGGATATTTACATATTTACAGTAAAACTTAAGTGCAGGGTCAAGGTATCATCAAGAATTCATGTATAAATTAATGCATGAAATAATCATGAATCCATGGGTGTACTCCTAATGAAATATCAGTACTAGTCATTTGGTCATTGTATAAGATGCACTTCATTTGACATTAGCTTGAGTGTTTCAGTCTTGATTCACAAGTTATTAATGATAATGATGATAACTTAATTGTGAGTCTTCAGATTGAGGGATAAGGCAAACAACAGCACAAATTCATGAATGAAAACAAACACACACCCAGCTAAATGATATTTATTACTGTCCACAATTAGTCACTAGTAAATTAGATAAAAGTTTGTCAGACATAGGTCAACCCTGTTTTACTGAAGAAAAAAAAACAGTTCTGCTGATTCTTCAACATACAAATATTTTCCCCAATCAATCACTTAAAACTGAGACAGAGCTGAGATAGGTATTTGCTGAATAAATCAGAATTAGAGCCATATTGATTCGACTGAAATTCAATAAAAAAATGAGGTGGAAGGAGGCTGTGAAAAACAAAATGATAAATAAATAAGAGATCCACAACAGGAAAAAATATCTATTTGGTTCTTTAATACTGAAGCTGCGGATAAAATTAATGTCCCTGGTTAGTTAGTGCTGTTAATTGGGCGTGCAAAATTAAAATGTTAACGTCACTGCTAGCTGAGAACGCAGAGAAAGCCCCGCCAGCTGTGTTTGACCTAACAGAGCGTGTTTCTTCCCCTTCCCTTTTCTCTCTGCTTCAAGTGTCTCCAAAACTAATAACCCCCCACCCTCTTCCACAAATCCCCCATGAAGCCCTCCATATGAACTGTCACATTAATAACACTGCACTCGTATTCAAATTTTCTGTCGAAAAAGCTAAAGAAAGATTGAATGCCCCGCCGTCGCGCAGCCAAAGATTGAAGACGTGTCTCATTGACATTGTTAAAAGTTTATGAAAATATATGAATTCTCAAACGTGGCGGGCCGCCGTGCAGCTCCACTCCCAACACTTCTGTTAGAGACCGAGGCTTTTAATCAAAATGATTGAATACCGCAAGTTTGGATTCAGGGATTCTAATAGAGGACGGATAAAGTGTCACGGTCCAGAACTAGAAAACCCACACGGGATCACACATGCATGCATAAAAACCTTTCTACACTATTTTTTCTCTTTTTTTAAAGCCATATTCCTCATTGGTATCCTGTTTTCCTCTGTTACTGAGTGTTTGTGTAAATGGCATGTGTGCTGACTGCAGTGTACAGGGCCTGACTGTTAGTCTTTGGTTCTGTTTCGTTGCTTATATGAAGCTGTATCTGGGGAAAGAGACATATGGCACCAACACACACATACACACCAGCCTATACTGACATATGCACTTTTATAGTGTGCTGAATGTACAGTAGCAGCTGCTGGCAACGTCACATCTGAAGACTGAAAGAGTGACAGGCGGTCATGTCTTTGTGTAGGAGGGTGTTTTCAGGATGGTGTTGGCTGAAGAGGGCAGAGGAGGAATCCAAACACAAAGAAAAAAGCCTCTCTCCTGGGCATGTTGTTTTAACTGGACCACATGCTGGATCTCACTTCTAACACACAAACAGCAGTATTCAAACTTGACCACCAGGCTTTTTAATGAAATAGACCTTGAACAAAACAGCACATTGTCCTGAATATAGGGCTTATGTGTAGTGTGTAGAAGTTGGCAGCATTTCACCGAACAGAAACAGTGAATAGAGGATATAATGTTTCTATTTGTATGCAAAGTCCGTCAAAATAGGTGTATAATCACCCCCATAAAACGTTGTTTTCTTTTTATTAAGTTAGTAAAAGCTTTTTATATTTATGTACCGCGGGTCTCCCCAATGTGGAGGCTGACATAACGATCCTTTTGTATTCAAAAGCGAAACGCGATTTTTGAATACAAGTTTCGCTAATGTTTGCTTGTGTTAGTAAAAGTTAACAAAACCTATAATCATCATCTCAACTGACCTATAATCTATAAAAATAATAGTTACAAATATGAATGAAAAAAGCCTCAGCTCGTAACTGTTGTAAATGATGCCCTGCTCACAATCCTTTTTGGTCTTCACCGACTCTCGTCACTTAGCGATGTGATGTTTTAGTAGCAGATGGGCTCATTCCAAAATCTGAATGCTAGATGTCGCTAAAATGTCAATTTCTACACACTGCACCTTTAAATGCTGGTGTAAGTTTCCATCGCTTATCTGTAAAGCAGCTTCTCATAACTGAGGCTAGCTGTCAGTTGCCAGGCTACAATGCCAGTGGACAATGCTGTGATTGTCCAACACATAGACGCTCATAATTACAACAAGTTAACTGTAAAACCAAGTTGAGGTGAAGATGCCAGATTTAAAGATCCAGTGCTCTGCAAAATCAATTTTCTTTGCTTTTAATGTTGTTAGACTGGGCTTGGAGAACAGAAGAACATCTTTTGCTACACTCTTGATTCATAAAGAAATGCCTATGCCTCTCTAAAGACAGTGCTCCTTAAAACACTCTATTTTTACTTCCTGGGGTTTATTATGTAATAGCTATACTGCCTCCACCTACATGTGTGTTTTCTGATCATCACCAGCAGACACCATGACAGTTTTGAAAGTCTGTTCTGTGGCCTGTAATCCCTCCTCCCCTTATCTATCAGACATCATTTGGACAGCCAGTCAGTGCAGAGCTCATCATCATAGCCTCACTGTCCCCTGAGACCTGAGTGCTTTCAAAGGGGAGGGGAAAAGAGCTGCGCTTGGTCCTCTACAGGGATTAATTTTTCATCTTTTATTCAACTTAAATCAAATCCTTGCTTCTAAGTCACCCAATACATGATGTAAATTGTCAAACACATCAGGACTTGGGACCTTTAAGATAATGGGTGGTAATGCAGCATTTAAACTGTTTCAGATTTCCATCTAAGCTTGACAAACTAGTGGGCAATTTGCAGATACATGTTACAGAGGTGTAAGTAATCAAAGAGAAGGGGATACCCACTGTCAATTCTCTCCATAAATGCAAAGAACATGATACATCAGATTCCTAAACAAACTTCTGAAAATGTGAGGGGTGTTGACACATAGGAAAATAAGAGGGCTTTGAAAAGTGCTTCTATATTTTATCCATTGCTCATTTTTTATCCAATCTTTCTGTATGAAAATGCAGCAGTGATGGTTTAAGACCTTCATTTTGACCCCTAGAGAAGTGTCAACTTCCTGTCTCCTGACAAATCAAATGGTAAATGGACTTGAGCTTATATAGCGCTTTGCTAGTCTTTGACTCCTCAAAACTGCTTTACACCGCAGGTCACACTTACCCATTCACACCCATTCGCACTAACATTCACTCACTGATGGTTCTGAGTCTCTATGTTAGTTATCCATCAGTATCAACTAACACATTCACGCCCTTTCATGCCCATTTACACGTCACTGATGCAGCAGTGGGAGCAACTTGGGGTTAAGTGTCTTGCCCAAGGACATATCGCCATGTGTTGCCCGGAGCTAGGCTCGAACCTGCAACCTCCCGATTGCTGACCAAGTGCACTATCCAAGTGCGCCACTGACACCCCAAATGTGTCCAGTGTATTCTTTTCTTGTTTCATCATTTCCAAAATAATCAAAAAAGAGGTCTGAGTAATGTTAAGTTGCCCTTTTAACATCTGAGATGGAAACTGCTTCCAAACATGGCACAAATGACTAAATGAGGAAAAAAAAAAAAAACATCCAGAGGCACAAGTGTAGATATCATTGATCTGTGTGCCATTTGTATAAAGTTCTCTGAGTTTAAAATGTCATTTTGATTTTTGTTTTGTCTCTGTAGTCATACAACTTAAAATACACCAATCTGATATCAAGCAATCACAGGTTCTGTTGCCCCCCACTCCCCCCCCCCCCCACACCCACACACTCTTCAGTTTTCATGCTGAATTTTCCCACCATAGTCTGTTCACCTCAACACCTCTCCCATCCACTCCATCACTGTCTGAAGTTTCTCTGACTCTTCTCTCACCTATGTCCCTTTCCACTGAACTCATTCATATAAACAGCTACATAAGTCACCTCCCACAGTGCTCACCAGGCAACCTTCACGTTGTGTGCATATAAACGTGTATACGTGTGCGTTTATACTGTACCCGCTTCCCACCTCCCAACCTGCCCTCCACCACCCAGCTGTTAGCGGTGTCGCGGCAGAGATTGATAAGTTGACACTAAAAGCTCTTTGTTTGAGGAGCCTCCTGGAGTGAGAGAAAAACACCACCTGCTTGCTTCAGCAATATGAGAACACACACAGACATGCACACAAAGCCTATACACATGTCAGTCAGCGCTGAAAACCAAGCAACAGGCTGACTGTTCAGGAGAAATTCAGTCATAGCAGCCCATAATTTTCACTGAATGATATTATGTTCAAATATAGTGAACTATTGAAGAAACTTTAACAAAAGATAAAAGCTCATATTTTGCAGTTGTTTACTTTAGACATTTTTTACACGAATATTAATTAGACACCATACTTAACTTTGCTTTAAAAAGGTAAAATAGATTTATTTAAAAGGTTAAATACATTAAACTTTAATGCAGCTTACAGAAAAGCCTTTGTGGGAAAAAAAATAAAAATATCAGGCTTATTTTTCTAACAATTATCCCCATGAAAACACCAAAAGATGATCAGCAAGGTACATAAGAAAATGTTGACACTTTCATAGTGTGCATACCTTGAAAGATGCACAATACATATAGAATAGATGTAGTGACCCATGCACCAACATCTTTAATCTTAATGTAAAGTAAACATATGTAGAACCATGATTGTGTATGTTTATTAATTTATATTTTCATAGCACTGAACTTCATCGTGTTTGTAGATAGATCCAAGCAGACACTTACCGAGAAAGTCATTTCAAAGGATGCAGATTCTCCAATAAAAGAACAGATTTGAGTAAGAGGGGCAAAGTCAGCAGGTCAATCAAGTACTATGTTTTCTAAAATCAAAATTAATGGCTATGTTTTCCTTACATATCATATTTTTCTCAGTTTCATGAAAAATTGAAATGACCATGTGTTACAATCAAGGTATGCTCAAGATAATTTCTGCACACACATGTCCAGACTTAAAGCAGACAGGCTATGGCAGCAGAGGAACACCACATGAGCCACTCCTGTCAGCTAAGAACAAGGAACTGAGGATGTAATTGCACAGCCTCACCAACTGGAAAATAGAAGTTTGGAAAATTTTGCCTGGTCTGATGAGTCTTGATTTCATTAAGGGCAGAATTTGGCTTTAACAACACTGAAGCATAGATCCATCTTGCCTATTCAAAGGGTCTGAGCTGCTGGTGGTGATGTTCTGGTGTGGGGGCATTTTTTGACCCCTTTAGGGCCCCTTAGTATAAATTAAGTATGGTTTAAATGCAACAGTCTAATTAACTCCACAAAGGAGGATATGTTTTCACCAGGGTCTGTCTGTTTGTTTGTTTGTCTGTGTGTTTGTCTGTAAGCAAGATTACACAAAAACTACTGGATGGATTTATATCAAAATTTTAACAGAGGTGTGGTTTGGTCCAAGGAAGAAGCCATTAAATTTTGGTGGTGATCTGCATAATTGTCTGGATGCAAAAGAATTCCCAAAATTTTCTAAAAAACCCATAACTTAACACTAGGCTGTATTTTGTCCCATCAACAGCATCATCCGATTGGTTACACGCTCTGGTTACACGCAGAGCCACGGCACGGCCAGCAGCCAATCAGCAGTGAGAGCTGTGCATGCAGTTCTGCTCACAGACATAGCGGAGAGGAGGAAACGTTTTGCCAATGGAGAAAGCCCAGCGCTGTTCCTGGAGCCTTGGTTTCTAAGATACATTAAAGCAGCAGATTCTCCTGAAATTGTAATAAACATCCCAGTCCTCTACAACTCACAGCTACTAGTAACATTACTGTGAGCACATTAACGTTATAGAAACATACGTGGCAGTTCTGCTCGCTCGCAGTCCTTCAAGCCGTGACTCTTAATCACTTAAACAAGGTTGCTGATAATGTCAATACAGAAAAATTCTGTCATTGCAGAAGTCTGTGTGTGTGAGTGTAAAAACCTAACCTCAAAATTCCACATAGAGGGAAAGCGCTGCGCACTGAAGCGCCTGTGGTTTTGCTCTGACCAACAGGCTGGCGACATCGCCCACTGGAAGCGCCGCGGCGGGCACAACACCAACATCTGTACAAGCAGCAGCAAATTGGTTCAGTTAACAAGTTACAAGACCCACTCCTGACTAGGTCACTCTATTGGATGATATTTATATCAACAATAATCACACATCTTGCAGATTGATATTTTTCATTCCACAATGTGCTTATAAAATAAATATAGGACTATAATGTTGGGTGGAAATCACAATTTATGGGTGGAACTGAGCTGCTTGGCGGAGGTCTGCGCTCTCGGAGTGCTTTTCTAGTTGCCGACCAGGTCCATTTCCTTATGATTTCAGATGGCCTTAAGTCCTGCCTCAACATGGCCTGTTTGTCCGTGACAAGGCTGATCTTAAGCCCATTTGAAACAATGCTGTGCCACAGTGGCTGCCACTGATTTGACCTAAAAGCCCTGTTCAGTGTCAAAATGGCTGAGGCCACTCTGGCTTTGACCAATTCTTTTTTACAGTCTTTGTACCTAACACACCTTTAACTCACACCCACCTCTAATGCTTACTGTTTGAATCAAGGGCTCATTTTTCAGGAAAAAATGCAATCCATAGGGTTTAAAATAAATGACATAGCATTTTTTTAGTTTGATGGATAAATGTCACATTATGACAGAGAAAAGGTGTTTAAAGTGACACCATTTGATGGTTAGCAGTGTGAGCCACTCACAAATCATTCTCTAAGCATCCAATGTACGAGCATGAAGGTGTCACCACTTTTTAACAGCTTTTCTCCCTTGGCATGTAAATTTCATTCTCAAACTGAGAGCGTCTGTTTACCTACAATCAAATACACCTTATGGAGAGCAGTTTTGTTGGCAAAAACTCAATTTAAATCTGCATTAAGTGTCAGGTTCAAACAGAGTGAACACCATGTTGCAATGCTGACTGAAGGAAGCACAGGGGCAGTTTGCTATCAGCAGACGGCAACTTTACTCAGCCTCAGTTATGGCTGCTACCCAAGATGGCTGCACCCAGAATTCATCAACAAATGGGAGAGAAGTGGAGCTAACTGAAAAGATATCTACCTGAGCAATTCACCACGAAGAAGGAACATATATAGAGTCCTTTTTCTTCTAAGACACTAATACTTTGCTCTCCAGTGGGGAAGGAGGAAGAAAAACTATTGGAAGCAGCAATGACCATCATGGGGTAGTTTAAGTCCATCAATGATGAGTGAGGTGCGGTTGTAAATCCCTCCAGTGACAGGTGAGGCAGAGATTCAGTCCCACCCAGTGAATGATGGGCTGAGTCGCAGTCAAATCCATCTACATCAAAGCTCCGGGCCTCGTCTTCCTTCTTCTTCTCTCTAAAGAGGCTCAGGAGTCACAGCTATCACTCTCCTCCTCACCCACCCCACCACCTCCCCCTTGATTTGCCCTTTCATTATCTCCACGACGAGAATAGAGAGAAATGGGTGGAGGGGAGGAAAAAATAAATAAAAAGAAGAAGAAGAGGAGAATGGAGAGGTCTGAAGAGGTTTTCAAATCCAGTGAAGCCTGTCATATTACAAAAACATGTCGCTTTAAACTAAATGTGAAATATCAGTAATTGAAGCCATAAATCCACTGTTGTGTTTCCCCCTCACCTCCTCCCCTTTTCCTCCCTCTCTTTCTCTCCACCCATCCCTCCCTTTTTGCTCTCTTTATTTTTTGTAACTGTGCTTTTGATGAGCAGTAAATTGGAAATTATTTTGTGTTGTAATGCCGCCCTGAAACGTCTTCCCATTACCATGCGTCAGTCAGCGCTGACAGTGAAATTACTCAACTGTCAATCTGGCTATCAAAAAGAGGTGGATGGGGGATGCAGGCGGAGAGGATGGGGGGGTACACGGAGTTAGAGATTGATCAATAGAAGAGAAGAGAGAGGAGGGGAGCTGGGAAGGCTTGGTCCATCAAAATACTTCTGTTGTGATTGAATAAATCAAAGCTGTTGTGGAATTTAGCTGTCACCATTACCCTCCTCCTGAGCATTTTTATTACTGCGTCTATGTGTGTGTGTGTGTGTGTGTGTGTGTGGCATAGGTGTCATTATGCTGGTACAGGCATCATCTTGCAGGGGCAGCAGCAAATTAACCATAATTGCAGATAAGGGACAAGAAGAAGGAGAATGTATAGAATCACGTAAATGGAATAATTCCTTTGTACTGCCATAATTTGCGGTCTGACCGAGTTCTCTGAAACCTTAGCTTAGATTCTCTCCCGCTGCGTACCAAGAAAATGTGAAACTGTGAGATTGTGTGAGTGTGTGCGTCCCAGAGGGCACAGCTGTGTTTTTCTTAGAGTGTGTGTGACTACATTTCCAGTGATATAGCCGGGAAATAACAAGCGAGATAAAACATTACCTCCAGATGGTTATCATTAAAAAGCAAATATTCTCCAATATAACCCAAAATGTGCTGTTTTTATTCTTTTTAGAATACTCCTAATTCAACACAAGTTACTCACTAAAGGATATTTAGTGGTACTAATTAGATCTTGGTAATACTGTATATCAAGGATTTAGGATGTATTACAATATTTTTAAGAGAAATATCAGGTAAGAATAGATTGCTTACAGTGATAATGCTTGTTGATTTGAAAATAAGATGTTAGACTTTATGCTTTATACCTTTTATCACAGTCCCATGAGGTCTAAATGAAACTTAAGTCTATGTATATCATAGCGCAAGCACTAGACAAGTATTAACTAGGGATGTGAATTAATAAGATTTTATTGATATCAGTGCCATTATCATTTCTGCTTATCGATCCAATTCTTTAACAATTACTTCATTCATACTTCATCTCAGGGTATTCTCTCTGGGCAAAAGTTGGCCTACATAGGTTTTTGGTGCAGCAGTGTCAAACACACTTCTGACATTCAGTGGATGAAAGCTTCTGTAAGTTGCTGATGTTTCCACCCACAAAACGATGTGCAGTCAGCATCATTTTGTCAAAAAACTAGCCAAAGTTTTGGCCACTTCTACCCTCTCTGATATGATTCAGTCTTTTTTTACTTTATTGCTATTGTTTCTGCTGCCTCTGAGGAGAATGAGACGTCGTTGATTTGCAAGGCACATAGAACACAGAATTATTTGATGAGGAAAAGGAATTGATGAGGAAAGGAAAAGAATTGTTAAGGGAATCAATAAGCATAAAAACTAATGACATTAATTCCTTGAGGAAGTTGTTATTGATTCAAAACTGGAATTGGTTTATTACATATTTTATTGATTGACAGATAATCCAGATATCCAAATATATGTGCAACAAAACGTAAGAGTCAGGTTTTCATATCTCTATTCAAAGATTATTTATAGAAACAACCATCAACAGTAATGCACTTATTGACATCAAAACATCCATCTATCCATCCATTATCTGTACCACTCATCCCTTTTAGGACCTATCCCAGTTGACATTGAGCAGGAGGCAGGGTACACCCTGGATTGATTGCTATCAAATCAAAGGGCTAACATAGAGAGACAGACAACCATTTACACACACACTTATACCTGAGGGTCATCTTGGGTCACCAATTCATCTAAAATTCATATTTCCTGGTCTCCGAGACGAAACTGTAAAGTCCACACAGAGTGGCCCTGACAAGGTGCGAGCTAGGCAAGCCAGATCACTTTGGCCGGTTTATTTAGAGTGAACTGGTTCGTGGCATTAACTGCGTTACATGGCAATGAGTTGTTCACAAACAAACCACAGGCAGGAGAGTTTTGCACTCCTGTAGGTAAGCTCAAATAACACTTTCATGTTGTATGCACCACAAAATGAGAGGCACCAGGTTATTGGGTTCCCCTACCCTACAGTAACATATTACTCATTAAACAGAGGCATAAAAATAGCTTTCAACAGTACAAAACAGTTTTATAACTTAAATATATAAAAATGTGACCTTTGTTTTGCACAATTTTGAAAGGATGAAGGAGTTTGACTGCAATTTTTGGTGATTAAAAGGAAAGCTGGCCCAATACAGGGTGTCTTTGACTTTTATTGCCATGTTATCAAACAGGGATCAACATCATTTGATTTTAATTAGTATATCAAAAGTCATGATTCTGATTTTGTTAAAACTATTAGATATTTTTGCACTGAAAACAAAACACAATTAAAATCTTGTGCCGCCATGCAGCTCAGATTTATCAAGACATGATTTGGGTCCGTGTTACCCAGCCCTAATACTAAGTCTAGATTAAGTACAGAGGATTTGGCCTCACCTGAGTCTCCGCATGTTGTACACCATGTTCCTCTATTATAACTGCTGCAGTGTGTGCATTGTTGTGATGTGTGTCCATAATGACTGCTGTGTTGAGAGGTTGTGCAGAGTGTGGGGAGAGAGAGGGAGAGATAGAGCACAAGAGGAGAGTGAGAACTCCTTTATTGCTCAATGCTAAATTAATTGCACCAATTATTCACGGAGAGAGTTGTCTAGTGGCGGCCTTCAGGGGGCGAGGCCCTGACCGCTCTCCCTCATTTTTAATTGGCTGTCCTGTTGAATAATTGATTGGAGCAAATGTGAAATGGATGGGAAGGTCCAAGTGTCTTTCATCACGACTGGCTGGCCGCTCTGACAGCCGGCCACAAACAAACTCTGCTGCTGTACGCAATAAACAAACGGCACGCAGTTGAATTCAGCCTGGCCACTGCAGAGGGGTTAGAATAGCAGTTACGATTCGTGTTCAGGATGTTGAACCCTGAAAGACCGACAAGAACAGCAGTAACAGTCATACTGCTGGGGTGAGAATAAAGGAGGGGGTCAAGCAGGTAAAAAAAAATACTTGTACCATCACATATATTCTGAGACAAGGCACACTGTGCTGGTATTATTTAACAGGCAACTGAACACACTTATTTTAGTTGTTTGAATACCTATGTTTCTGAAAAGAGGATAGCAATAATGCCAAATGCAAGGTCACCTTCAGTCTAAAGTAAGAACGGGGTGGGGATTGAAGTCCTGGCACAATTCATAAACTTGTTGTTGAGCAAGTGCCCGCCTTAAATAAAAGAAACACTGTCATGGTCTTACTGAGCACCAAGAGCCAATGATATCATCTCACATTATTGGCACAATGTTGCTGTGCCAGTGGGGCAGTGTATCCCTCTGTGCCTCATCATTACTTGGTGATATCTCTTCATTTCAACATCCAAAAATACCTCACACCATCAATATCGATATCATTAACCTTTGCAAAAAAAGTAATTTTAATCAGTTTGAAAACAGCGAACAAAAACTGTGATGTCTGGGCAAAATCTGCTGCCAAAGCTAAAATAAATAAATAAAAAAAACAATAAAAATTACATATACACAACAAATAATATGATCACTTATCTATAAATAATATATAAAGTAAAACAGCAATCAGTTATCAGACTTAGAACTCCTCCCTCACATTAATTCATTACATCTGTTAAATTTGCCTCATCCAGAAAAACACCCCACAATAACAACACACACACACACCAAACTCAGGCACACACACATACAAACCCCTCAGTAATCAAAGGCTATTAACTCCTGGTGCTTTCGCAACAAAACAGATGTAAGATTCATGAGTCCCTGCCCGTGACTGTTGTCTTTGCCACAGGCTAGTAAAGAAACAATTAGTGCAGAGCTGGCCTCACTGTCCGCCACAATCAATAGTCCCTGATGGTCTTCTAAGCCTATTGACCGAGGTCTGTTCCTCTGCCTGACCCCCCTCATCTGTAGCCGCAAACAGCAACGCCGGTCAACCTATCTGGACCCTATGAGAGGGTTACTAGGTTAAACAAGGCCAGATCCATGCAAACAAGCATTTCTAATACTGTCTGCTTCCGTCTGCATTAATATGCAAGGACTGTAGTGGAGGGTTAACAGACTTGAAGCACTACTAGCTACTTAGCCTGAAATAAAACTTAAAATATAAAGGTAAAGAGTATGACATGTTATCAACATAAAAAAGACAAAGATTGATAAAAAAAAAAAATTTTGAAAGCAAGACCTTTCTGGATCCTAAAAGAGGGTCACCAGGTTAAACAAGGCTACTAACATGCAGGCATGTCTCACCACTGTCAGCCTCAGCCTGCATTTGTATGCAAGGGGTGCAGGGGAGAGTTAATGCTTGTAGTGGGTTACCAGAAGAACTTAAGGGTAGACATAATAGAAAAGAATCAAAGGAAAAAAGAAACAAATGAAAGTAGAGCATTATTTAAAAATGTAACCTAATTTTTACATTCCTAAAAACAAGTTTGTCTAGCAGTTACAACCAAACCGGGTTATAACACCTTTTTCTCTATTTTATTCGAGGTTCCAGGGATTCCAGAAGCTAGAAATTGGACCGGCAAATTTCCAAGAGCTTTGAGGGTCACAAAAATTGTATTTTACCTTTGAACAGCTCTTGGCTGCAACAACAATAACTTATCTGTATTTTTAAGATTTTTTTTAAAGGGCTGTAAATCCCAGGGTTATAAAAAGTAAGATTCAATATGCTACAACACAATTCAATGCATTAGATACAGTACAATGATAAAAGACTGTGCTTAAACACTCTATACATGGTACGGTTCAATGAACTATGAGACATGTGATACGATATAAAAATGATGATTTGATATGATATGGCACAACATATTTTGATTCAACTGGATATATTATATTATGATACAACACTATGTGATATAATGCATTAGTGAAAGAATGCAATGTAATAATATTTATACACCTATGATGTTTCACTTTGAATGTTGTGGAGAAAAGAAAGACAGCGGGAAACGAGTTGACTCCCATTTTGTTTTATCTTGAGACATTGTGTCAGAGATGGGGGAAAGGCAAACTCTGCAGAGGACAGGGGTGCTTTGAGTGAGTGTCTCTGCCTTCGTCTGTTTGGAAAACATGTGCAGAGTCAAATGCATCCAAGCTGTACAGCACTGTGAATTGATTCAGATGTAACACCCCGATGTAAGTTAGATCGGGACATGATTAACTCCAAGCCCTGTAGTATGGCCTGCATATATAGATTGGCTTTAAAAGTTCTCCAAAACCTCCTTTGACAATCACACGGCTGATGTAACATGGCTTTGCCCAGTTCTTTCTATAGTCATTGGTTCAATCCCTGCTTTAGTTGAGTGCTTTAATATGAATACAACTTGACACAGTCCTGTACCTACAAGATGCTTCCAATTCTGTTTGTTCAATCCATAGCATTTCATCAGTGTCCTTTCATTGTTTTTTTTAAAGGGATTTATTTGGGCTTCTTAGCTTTTACTTGACAGAAACAGACAGCAGATAGTCAGAAAAAGGGGTGACAGCAGGGAAAATCATGCAGCCCACTTGTAAATCCAGTGCTGGCTACCTAGTTATCCAACCATCCAACCATTTAGCTGGTCAACTGTGTATATCCCTTGTTATAAAAGCTTTGCTTCCTGCCTAAGTTTCTATCAGTATGGAAGTGTAAATGAGAGTTACTTAAAAGTCAGTTTGGCAGCCAGAATTTCTGAAGCAACCCTGAAAGTAATAAGGAACAAAAAAAAACTCCTGGAAGAGATGTATGGTTCCTTGCAAGTTTAAAACAAAAAGAAAAATCAACCGCAATTTCATCTGCTATTACAAGTTCTTTTACAGCTGGGATGTGCTCAGAACACATTTCAGGTCCATGTTCACCTGTGTTTTGGAGGCGGGTTTGGGGCTATTGTAAGGCAACTCACACACATCTTGTAAAAATTATCCCCTTTAACAGCACAGTGGCACAAACACAGTCTTCAAATGTTAAAGCCTTTGTCTCAGTCTGTGCTTGTGTCCTGAAAACATCTGGACTGATCCCACACACAGTTCCCTCGGCCTGCTGTTACAATCCCCTGTATGCTGCCTGCTCAAAAAGAAGAGGAAGATAAGGCTGACAAAAATGAATTTAAGGAAAGGTTATGACAGAGAGGGCACAGCAGCTGTAAGGATGAAGGGGCAAGCAGCAGTGAACAGGTGTCACTCCCACTGACAGGCTGCCTCAGGGGCCCCCCACCCTGACCCCTCTGCCCCACCTGCACACCCACGTGAGGTAGCGAGAGGGTAGGGATGGTTACGGAGAGCACCCATCCTTCACCCAATCCTTGCCCCACGCCCACCTTCCTCCTCTTCCTCAGATGGTCCCAAGCCTAAGCCCAATCTGTCTGCTGGGTCCACAGACTGACACAGAAACACACACATGTGCTCATTAGCACACACAAATGTCTCTACATATTCATAAATTTGCCATCCAGAAAATACATGGGGATAAGCTTGTGAATGTATGCACGCATACACACAAATGAACACCTTTGCTCTGCAGACCTTAATCTCAAAAAACAACAAAATTTATAGAATTGCCTTACGGTGAGCAAACTTTTAAGATTTGGTTCAACTGGATAAAATTAAAGCACAAAGTCTGACATGTTGACTTGCGTTCTGTCTTAAAGCAAAAACTGCAGCAGACCTCTGAGTGACTAACAGCGTGAGTTGTATAAAGTGCAATGTGAAAGAAAACTGCAACAGTGTTGCAACTATATCCCCTGCCGAAATTTATATATGAGCGATTGAAGCTAACTTATTGCTTTGACCTAGCGTGTGCTAATACAAGAAAAGCCGTTGTTCTTGGCCATCTTTAAAGTCCAGTTTGTTTCGGTAGTGTAAGGTAGCATTCTCTGCACTTCCCTGCTCTGCTGCCTGCTCCTATTTTTCACCTGAGCCTTAACATATAAGAATGTTCTTTGGCTTTATAACTTATATTTCATACAAGTGTAAAATCTTTTGTTTTGCGTTGTGTTGCCCCATATTTGGCTAATTTGTGAGAACTTTGTTGTGGTACAATTTTTACTAAAATAACAACAACAATTTGCACTTACTTACCTCTACTACACTATTTAGGACAGCAAAAGACTGCCATATCAAATACTTTTCACTTACCCTATTTATTTTGTCCTATCAGCTGTCTAAGTCATTCATTTTAGTGATAAAAAACAGAAACGAGGTTGTAAGGTTACTTATTAATACCGTGCCTTCACTTTCTTTTGGTGCCTTGACACTTCAATTTCCGAGCTATGATCAATAATGTTTATCTTATCAAAACTGCTGCATATTAATTTTTGGACAACTGATTAATCGTGTAATTGACTTACTGTGCCAGTTTCAAGACCAGAAGGACCAATGACATAAACTTTGATCAAAGCTGAAACTCTGTGGACAGTAATACACCGTATTTTCCCATATGTCTAGTATTTAATTTCACAATTAAGGAAATGGTGATAAATCATTGCATACAAAATGATTTCAGTGACTACATGGTTCCTTCATCAATACTACGAGGGGTAAAAAGGGCACTCACTTACCATTCAATCATAAAACAATAACCATAGTTTACTATTGTCATGGTTCATGTGATTTTGCTTTACTTGCTAGTAATGTCTGTTTATTTGGCCGGAAGGGGGAAAAATAGGCAACCCAACGTGCAGAGTAGGTAAGAAAAAGGTTCTGCATCCATAGCCCTGACATTCAGTAATGGGTTGCAAAATGAAGCATCAAAGCCTGTGCTGTTATTCAAGTGTTTCCCCTTATTTTGTTTGTTTCTTTAGGTTTGGTGTCCTGGTCCTGACAGTGGGTGGGACTGTTTTGCTGCTCTTTTTCAAAACATTGCATTTTTGCAGTTGGAATGTATGATTAATCTTCATGGCATCCCTGCAGAAGTCAGAGCCTGGCCCTACCTAAAAGACTGGATTCCTCCCTGCGTGTAAATCCAACGTGCTTATCAGCTCTCCAAGTTTCTCTGCCCAACAGCAGGAGTGAAAGTCTTTACACACTGAGTCAAATTATTTTGGATGTGTTTTTTGGCTTGCAATAAGATACAACAATGTCACAGACACAAATTTTGCACATCAAGTTAGATGCTTTTTTCTATGTATTGCTAAAATTTACAGTACAAGATAAAATATTACAGAGTCATGAAGCAGCAATTATGTCTTCCTCCATCCTCTTCTCATAAGGCCATTTAGAAACATCATGCTTGTTCTTAACAACTTTGTGCCAAGTGCTATAAAAACTTGTTGGATGGAGAAGATGAATCTTCTAAGGTCAGTCTGTCATGTTTCCATGGTTAACATCCTCAGCATTTGCACAGTTTGGTGTGTAAACCAAAGTTCTGCTGCGAGGGAGAGAGAGAGGGAGCTGCAGCCGCTGCTTTTGTCACAGCTGCTGCGCTAAACAGTCAAAAATCCCTCTCAAATAACATGGATTAATGCAGAAAACAAAACCTGTTGACAGACTAAAATATCTGAGTCAGCACGCAAACATGTTTTACACAACGTGACATTGACTGTCTTTTTGAAAACTTTGGGTTTGAGCTCAGTCTGCAGAGGCATTCACCAGTCAGAGTCCATTCAGGAGGAAGAGGCTGAAACAATGAGTCTAAAGACAGAAGCAACAGCTAGCCTGTAGACTATGGCTGGTCATGAAGTGATCTGCGCTGGTGCTGCTTGCTTAAGTAGCGATCTCATGAGAACATGACAGCATTTATTAACTGAATGAAAGCACAGAGAGCAATAGTGAAACTATTTGGGAAATACATTTTTGCCCCTGTCCCAACATGAATTTGATTTATTAATTGGCTGTGTTGTGTACTTAACTCGGTGGCAGCACGGTCCGCCAACCACATAAACTGATTGACCTGTAATGAATGTGAGGGACAGAGGGATCATCCCATTACCTTAAGGATATATTTTTGAAAGGTACTGCTCTCCCTGTTGCTTATATGAACTGGTGAAACATGTCCTTAAGATAAATAGGGCCGTGTATCCATCATGTCATGTTAGACTCAGTCTGGAAAGGCCTTGATAAGCGTTGATGGAACAGTGGGCTTTTTTGCTAACAAAGAGAGAAAATAGTAAAGGACAAGGACTCAATTTTGCCTTGGTACAGAGTCTGACAACTTCCTAAGGTAAGAGGTAAAGCAATTTTTTTTTCAAGATGCATCACAGACAACCTTGTCAGCGCTGTCAAAGACAAAAACTTGCACTAGAATTAATAAAAAGAGAGAGCAGAATCTTTGTAGTGCAGGGTAGCAGAAAAAAAAATTCTGCTATTGGTACTAGGGATGCATGATATTGGATTTTTACCAATATCCAAAATGTCTATATTTCTGAACTTGCTATCGCCAATGCAGATGCTGATATTTTGTGTCAAGAGCACAAAGTCTCTTAACTAAAATTTACCTGTTCATTTACAGTTTTCTTGTGCTAGAATAAGGTGTGATGCGGGAAGAACAACATTTCAGTCTTGAGTGAGTGATACTTTTGATTTATGCAATGTTGATGAGGTAAACTGTTATGGCACATTATCCATTTTGCCAATATTGCAACCAATAAATGGGATATACTGTATATAGCCAGTTTGTATGGCCAAAGTATCGGTTGTTAAGATTGGCAAAAATGTTCATATCTTCTACTACAAATTGTCAGCATTTAAGGCAATTACCTGCTGATACCTTTGCTGTTCTGATAATATCATGCATCCTTACTTGGTTCAAGTACCCCAATGCCAACGGATTTTGGTACTTGAGCACACTTAGAGTATCAGAAGGGACTGAAAAGGTTGTACTGATTAAGTCCCATAATTTGTCAATCAATCAGTCAACAAATCAATAAACAAACCAACTACCTTACAAATAAGTTTTCCTATCCATTGTTTTCCCATCCCTGTCTTGTCTATCATTCATCTGTGTCCAATCATCACAGCCCTCCCAGCATTCAACATCTCTGACACTTAAGACCGCTGGCGTTACAGGACAGTATACTGAGGGGAGTGGAGGGGGGGCAGGTGTGTGTATAAAAGACCCCCCCAACACACACACACCAACCTCTCTGCCCCCATCCCTCCTCCACTTCCCCTCCCTCAGTTGCGGTGGTGAGGGGGGCAGTAATTACTCTGGTGTCAGCGTTGCCGGGTGCGACTCCTCCCCCAGCAAGGGGCGGCGGGCATCCATAACCCATCGTCCTGCCACGGGGTAAACGCCGGGCCATCCATCACGCACCCACTTGACAAATACCTTCCATAATAGAAGTTTATTTTTATGGGAGGCTGAATCAAGGACTTTCCCATGCATACAAAAACGTGTCAGAATTATTTATGGCTTGTGCTGAGACGCACAATATGTCATATCAAAGTCCCATCCCGCTTCCCCGGCGCTGCTGCAAGCTGCCGGCGCTTGGCCTGTCGATATCTCCGCTCGCTATCAATAATGTGGAACACCGCCACGATAAGCCTCAGGATTCGGAGGTCATACTCGACGCACAAACACGCACACACATGGGAGATGACACACGCAGGCTTCACAGGCATGCACAGACAGGGACATGCAAAAAAACTCACACATGTTGACATACATATATGGGATTTCAAATGCATATCAAATGATTTTTGTGGGCTCCAACACAAGTACACAGCTCCCTCTGACATACACAGGCAGGGAGGGGAATGTAAAACACACAGATGAGAACATAAATTCATACATGAGCCCATATTCCCACATGGAATGTTCACAGCGAAGAAACCAAACATGTTTTTGCACTATCCCATAAAGAACTGCACATGAATCAAGTTTTTCTTTCAACAATTTTTCTCCTAGCACTCAGTTCCTCCCTGAAGAATAAAACAATTACCCAAACCAAGACGTTCCAAAGGCTGAACTTGACCTGCTTTGTGGTGAGCAGAACCGCAGATTGCCGTCCGTCAGTCAAAATCACCGCCAAGGTCAGACGGAAACAAAAACGGTTCGGAGACAAAGGAGCAAGGCTGATGTCTCCGCCACGTCTCTGTGTATGTGTGTAAAGTGTGCCTGTACGTCTGCATGCTTACGAATAATCTCTGTCAGTACGAAAATAAAAAAGGGAAAACATAACAACTTAAAGGAAATCCCTCCACCGCAGCCTGCAAATCTGAGAGCTGTCAGTCAACGTGAGTGGCAACCCCTTTCGCCCAGAGAAACAGCAATAAATTGGGTTTCCTGATAAGAACCCCTGCATCACCGGCACCAATGTCGGTCCAAAAAAATAAAAAGAAGGGAAGAGGGAAAAAAATGAGCTGCTTTTCCGTAGGCCACTTGAGTGCTGTCAATCAGCATGAGTGACAGGCTCACATGTCGCCAGTGGAGAGAGCAATGGAGGGAAAAAATAGATTAATGTACAGAAGAGGCAGCGGTGGGAGAGGGAGGACAGGGAGAGAGGCAGCATTAAGCCTGGCTACGAGAAAATGAATAAATATGATAAATATGATAATTGAAATGATGAGATTTGGGTACTTGGTATTGGATTCTGCTGTGTGCCCAAAGGGATTAGTCCTTCATTCACTGTCATTTTCAGCTTTTCTGTACCCAATG
Source organism: Cetoscarus ocellatus (assembly GCA_037902135.1). Lineage (NCBI taxonomy): Eukaryota > Metazoa > Chordata > Actinopteri > Labriformes > Labridae > Cetoscarus > Cetoscarus ocellatus. The sequence goes on from JBAMNC010000647.1 coordinate 178,584, forward strand.
CACACACACTGATACGCACACACATAGACATAAGCCCTGTGCACCCACACGCATGCATGAATAAAACACAATATGCAAATATTGCACCATATTATAAGCATTACAACATTATAGGAATATAAAAAAATAATAATTAGCATTATTGGCAGGTATGAACAATTACTGTACATGTTTAGAGCTAATATAACAAGTAAATGTATCACAGTATCTATAAAAGTACAACTAGAAGTGCTTCATGAGCACAAACCTCTGCAAAGACATTCCTAAAAAAAAAAAAAACTTTATTTTTAGTTTCTATGGAAGAACATAACATACAGGCAGTTGATAAACAAGAACATAACCCGCCTCCCTACCTCTGACCCCATACCATACGGAAAAATAATAACAATAATAAAGAGCACTTTACTCCTAGTTTCCTGGATTAATTGCCATTTTGAATATTTTTGAGGTAGTTCACATTTACTTCATGTCTGTGCATTTTGTTGATATTTGGAATTGACTGGCAGGCTGCAATGAGGAGCTGGGGGGGGGGCACTTTTGCCCATCCCTGCACCAACTTATGCCACAAATGCCATGAGCTTGAAGCTTGAAAAAATCCTATTTGTTAGCAATATCTCTTAGTTACTTCGGGAACAGTTTGTAATGTAAGAAGTTTGTATTGCCTCAGACCACACACTGCAGACAGGACTGTATTTGAAGAGTAAATAACGCTGGTAACGCTGCATTACTTGGTGGCAGGATTGTTGATAAACATAAATTACAGACAATGTGGTGTAAGCAGTACACTTCTTCTTCTTGACTTCAAGATACTTTGATTGGTTGTTAAAACAGATGACGTGGCTGATGTTTTAGAACCAGATGCTCGTGATCTGACAAACTGGATCACAGGAAACTCCATCAGTCATCTTGACTCAAACTGCAACTGAGAAACTAACAGCTGCCACTGTCTTCCAAAACATACTGGTGTTTGGTGTCACTCAGAGAGGTTCACTGTGAATGACACAATGATGTATTTTTGCAGGCCAACGCAAAAGTTAGTATCATGCTGGTTCTCAACTGACATAGTAAAAGCCTATGGGATTTTGACAGTGTTTCAATCATTGCTGATAATAAGCTCTGTAGTGAACAAAAATTATGAAACCTACACATCCTCTTTTTGTTATCTTAACAAATAACCTACTTTTCACAAAATTTTCAGCTTAACATAATTGGCGAAAGTAAAAAGCTATTCATAAGCTACTATGGAACTACAACATGGCAGTTTGACTAATGCCAAGGTCAGACTACACGATTTATGTATGATTACGGCCTGACCCGACAGCTATAGGGTTTGGGGATCTGAATATTGGTTGTTCTGTTTTGTATACTGTGTTATAATGTCCGACAACAACAGATCAGTCCGGGACACCTCACAACTCTGGGACTCAAAGACAGCCTGTTGGATTTTTGTCCTGCCTCCTACGATCTCTTCCTCCACGTCAGAGACATTGGTCATTAAGACCACTGGGAGCTCTGCAGGTGCAACAATCACAGATGTAAACAAACCACGGTTTGCGCATTGAGAGCTACGAGACAGAGGAAAAGTTTGTCAAGCTCTGAAAAACAGCATCCCGGCTTTTACGATTGTTGAAGAAGAGCCTCTACAGACTGGAAACAGAGAAATGTTGGAAGGAAACAGCAGAGGAACACGGTGAGTGACTGCTTACATCAATCAGCAAACTAACATCTCATTCAACATAACCTTTGTAGATACAAACTCAGGTCCAGTGCTCTAAATACAGTCTGTTTGTTTGTGGTCAGTTGGAACATGCAGTCGGTCTCAGTAGTCTATCATGCTCGTCGGCAAGTCACTGCATTAATTTAAAGAATCATGTAGTCTGACCTCGGTACACAAGCCACTACAATATCACCAATGTATAACTTCTTGTTGTGACCTCCTGTTTGAGCATTTCCTCTGAGTTTGACTTAACCTGCATATAAGATATTACAAAAATCCAATACAGTGCATCCCTAGTTGCCAGGTATGTACACTACACTGTGCATTTGTAAAACTCTGAGCCAGTGGGAGCAAATGGAACTTAAAGTAAACCTTGGACAAAGTGGGAGAAAAATAGTAAAAACAGCGTTAGCAACAGTGGGAGAACTTTGTCCTGTGAAGACAGAAGATGTATGGCTCAGGGGAGATAGTAGCAACAGTAAATGATTACCTTTTTACAAACTGGGCCTTTGTAATAAAATGCGTAGGGGGGGAGTATTATCAATTCAGGCGCCTGGTGAAGATAGCATTTTTGAAGCCATGGCGAGGCTGATCACTATCTAGAGAGGAGCCTGAATCTGTATTCCTCAGCGCGAGTCCAGGAGGGAGAGGGGTCTGAGACCTGCTCATTTGTGTGTGTGTGTGTGAGGAACAAGTGTGTGTGCATGTGTGTATCACTGAAAGAGACATCCGTTAAGGCCTCTTATGCCTGCAGGCCCAGCCATGACAGAACCAAGATCTATTTTCTTACACCCACAAACAGGAAGACATGCAAGAGTGTGTGTGCATGCCCAGAAACACATCAATACACATGAAATCTTTTATACGTGCAAACATACACACTAAGTCCTTGGGGCAAAGAACTATAAAATTGGAGATGGAAGTGCTGAGTGTGTGTGAGCATCTTTATTCGGTGTGTTTGTGTGTGTGAGGCTGAGATTCCCTGTAAGATGTCTGATTGTAAAGAGAGACAGTGACAGATGACACGTACACACACTCTCTCAAACAACACACTTGTCTGATAGCAGTCAAACAGAAGTAGAAGAGACAACAGACAGACCGGCGAGCAGATAGAGAGACAGTTCTGATGGCAGATTCGGCTGCCGGCCCAGAGTCACATCATTCACTCTGAACACAACACACAAACACACACAAAAAATGCTACGAAGACATCATAACACACACAAACATGGGCACAAACACAGGCAGAGTACGTAGAGATGCACTGGGAGAGTATCTTGCGTGTGGGGATGACAAACTGGGCAGGCAGTAATAAAAAGATATCAGTATAGCCGCGGGTGTTTAATGCATGCTATTGGGATGTGGGATATAAATGTGAAATGGTTTGACCATTATTGTGACGCACATCATCTGTCCCTCATGTGTGTGCATGCATGTCTGTTTAACACATCATGCAGACAGAAAACCATCACTTTATGCCAGTGGATATCAAAGGTCACTGATTTTAAAATGTAAAGCAGAACCATTACCACTTAATGACTGAATTAATGACTGAAAGGGCACTTTTAAAACATATTTGAATATTTGGCAGAGAGATAGATTTTATAAGCATTGTAAAAATTCCCAAATGATACAAAGATAATGTTATAAGACTCTATTTGGAAATAAAAAAAGCATTTTAAATAAGTTTTTGTTGTATTCTGGACTTAAAAGCTCATATACTGGCGTTAAGAGTCCATTTCTTGTGTGAGTTATGTGCATTTGAGAATGAAATTCATTTTGTTTTTACTGTCCTGTCTACGATGATATGAGGATCCTACTTTTTAGTAAAATGTGTTCTGTTGATGTTAATTTCTTCCAGTTAGACGGTTATGAAAGGCTTGAGTTGTGCTATTGAAGAGGAACTTTTTCTGTGGTAATGCCTGGGAAAAAAGGCAGAACAAAATGTTTAAGACTGAATTGTAAAGAGAAAATGCAACTTTATTTTGGTCTGTTATGAACTGTAACTTTATTTTAGTGTCTTATGAATCCATAAGGGCAGGGCACTTTGCCACTTAAATAAAGAACAACCAATAATCAGTCAATCTGTACTGTATTTCTGCTTTCTGCTTCGAGAAAGTATTAATACTGCAGGACTGAAGTATCAATACTTTTACAGGTACTCATTGGGTATTAAGTCCTCCCTCAAAATATTAATACCAAATGAGAACTCAAACAAAATATTTATATCAGTGCTCCTGTCTAACTGATTTTGACACGACAGTTCTGCTTTTCTTGTCGTGACTGTGGAGACAAATCAGGACTCAGCGTACACACCAGCACATAACACAATTCTAAAAAGAAAAAATAGAGTGCAAATGAAAGAAAACATAGTTTTATGCACTGTAACGCCACAAAAGAGTAAGATTAATCAAATTTCTGACCTCTAACAAGTTCTTATCCCAAAGTTATTGTGAAACATGTATATACACAAATATATATATATATATATATATATATATATATATATATATATATATATATATATATATATATACATATATATATATATATACATATACATATATATATATGTATATCAGAAAGCCATCACATTGGATATGTTTTTTTGCCTTAAAAAACTGTACAGAGCCCATTTTATAAGTGTTTGTGCCTTTTACTTTATTTAGCATGCCTCCTCCACATAATAGGGCATTTCTATGTACAAGACATGAAGTTTGTGGCATTGGGACGTCGCCAATAGCTGCCTGAAACAGCTTGTAACCCACTCACCACAAATAGGCCTACCATTGTTACTTCCTCCCATTGTTTCATAGAAGCTCCAAAAGAGCATCAGACTAAGAATACAACTGAATCATGTTGTGCCTCTTTATAGCGGATGCCAAACATCAACTCAATTTTGCAAAGGATAATACTTTTAATTTATTTCTTTGAAAAAGATTAATAAAAAAAAGGGTACATCAGGGGGTAAGAGAGTTCTAATCCTTGAAATTGCATGGATTCAACACTTTTAGTGGTTCCCACCCATTTTGAGCAGAAGGGGTCTGTTTAAACTAGTTAATATCTGTTGTTCACCATTTCAGTTCTTATGTGCAAATACAATTTTGATATCCTTTGACAGGACCTTGCAACTGACAAAGATTTCACAGCTGCTCGACCCAAAATTTGGGGCCAAAGCTTTAACTCAACTTAACTCAGTGTTATATGTTGAGTAAAGTTGTTTTATGTTCACCATCTGTAAAAATGAAAAAACAACCCTTATAACACAGACTTCAATCAGATGTAAGGATTCCAAATGACTCAATTAAAGAGCCCATATTTTGCCTTAACTATGCAAGAGACTGCAAGAGTACATTCACAATCAATCAATAATGTTCCAAAAACTCTCTTGTTATCACATACAGAGTATCCCTGATCCACCTGCACTCTCAGTCTGTCTGAGACACTCTGTTAGAGCTCTGTTAAGGCTCCTTTCTCCACATGGGCCCAGTCTAGACCAGTCAACTCTGTGGTGATGGTTGAGCTCAACAATGGACTTTAACTGCTGCAGAATAATGTTAAAACATCACACTTTTAGGTCTACTTGAATCTGAAGCTGAACAAAACAAAGTTCAGTGTTAAATGACTTCTTTAAGTACTGTAATTTGTATCATTCATGCTTGAATAACTGTCCCTAAATGGCAGACTGGATACATTTTTGTATCCTACTAGGCATATATTATCATGTTTAATGCATTTCTCTAGGAGACTTATAATGACAAAGCAAGTAAATTGATAAAGTGACAATAAAGTGACATACTGTCCAGCTTATCAGGCAACCCAGACACACCATAAAAACCCAACAGTTTCTCAAAGTCTGATCTCTTATTTCAAATAAAGATCCTTATATTAACAAATGCACAGCACAGCCCCTGGCTACTGAAATACAAAAGTTTTCCCCTTTCTCTCCATCCTCCTTAGTCTCTTTTCTCTTTTTTTTCTCAGGTGTCAGAAGAGATTTCATGGCCTGTGCGTATGTGTGAATTTGCCACACCCCTTTTGAGTGCTAATTTACCCTTTTAGGTTTAATCTCCCCGTGAGTGGCTTTCCTCGCCCTTTAATTAGGCTATGGGGAGTCGACACCAACACTAAACACACACTCACTTAAGACTTGGAGACACGCATGCAGACGATTCCTCTGTACTGTACGCACTCACACTTACTGTATATACACACAGTCTCCCAGTACAAACGGTGCAAGCACACAGACTGTAGACACGCTTTGCTAAGACAGTCCTCATCAGCCCTCTGCGGGCCTCTTTCACACTCTGGCTCCCCTCAGCTGCACTAGTCACCAAGACAGGACAGGGGGAAAGGAGGGGAGACAAAGAAAAGAAGAAGAAGCAGAAAAAAAGTGAGATATTCTGTACTTGTTAGAGGACAGAAAGAGGTGCTGCTGGTGAGCGCATTCATCTCTGAACGCTTTTTTTCCTCTCCATTTCAAATCTATTTGTCAAGTTAAAGCTGCATTAAGCCACATCAGATTTTGGCAGACCCCAAGTGGCAGCAGGAGATAGATGTTTGAATTTCTAAAAAGTTTTAAAAACTTCAATGCCCATACATTTTTCTGACAATGTTACTGTTCAACACTGCAAACTCATTGAACCCAAATAACTCAGTGAAAGAAAAGAAAAACCCTGAGACAGATCAGGACTGGATTTCTTTTATGTTAATGAGGTGCTTTGAGTTCACTCATTACTTCCTTAGTTTGTGATTTAGACAGAAGCAGAAGCCTTTTAAGATCAAACTTTTTATGCCTCTGACTTAAAGCTGTTAGTGAAGTTCTTCTGAGAAGCAACTGTTGGTAACTTTGTTTTTGGGTCAACTTTTCTAATTCACATGGACATGTGGGTATTGTTTTTCCCTTAAGCTTTTTGTTTTCTGAACATTTGCATACTATCATACTCAAAAAATAAGTTATATCTTTCAGCAGTCTCATGTGACACTTACTGTGAAACTCTGACCCCCCAAATATGGAAAATAAGCTTGAAAATACGCTGTTTACATGAGATGCCCATATCAGGCTGTTTGCTATTAACTTAGGTCAACAATTATGTTTTGAATTGTGATATAACAAACTGGGCGAGTGTTTGCTCAGCAGAGAATAAAAACCTTCAAAGGAGCAGAAGGTAGATGGACTTCAGCTCATATAGCACTATGCTAGCGTTTCTGACTACTTATAATGATGTGGTTGAAAATTTTTCACCTCCATCCAAAGTACAAGTGGGAGGGTGCATAAGCACAAGGTTTAAACAAGTTCACCTCAAGTTGTGCTAGTGCATCACAGTAGTGACAGAGTCAGACAGCATCCATGTAAAGTCTGCAAGATCAAACTACACAAGTGGAAGAAGATGAGAAGATCTGGTCATCCTTAAAAAATAAACACTTGCTCTCCATTACTCATAAATTATCTATGTTTCTATACGACCCAGTACACATGATCTATAGCCTGGTACTGGGTCCTGGCCCAGTGGTTGGGGACCTCTGATATACAGCAGGATGCCAGCAAACACTTTTATTACTTATCCCTTTATGGTCAAAAACTTTATTCTCTGAGAGCAGGACAAAATCAGCTGAGAGATTCAACTTATTGATTCACACCGGGCACCAAAATAAACATAAATTGAAAGCTTTCAGTTGTTTTTGTGTTTTCATTTTTGTGTTAATTCATAACTTTATTTGTTGTCCCCGTGCGTGTTTGATGTGCTTCTCTCTCTGATACTGGCCGAGGTCTGTGCAGCCTTTTCCATGCAACTGGTTGGGAGCCTGCTGTGGAGGACACAGTTGCGCAGTTTATTCTATAAATGAATGTTTTTTTACAGTTGGAGTACAGATTTTTAGCCCTTTGCTCGAACAGATATGCGTATATCAAGTTTACTGTGACAGCTCTACTAGATGCTAAACATCTTGTCAAACCTGCTGCGGTTTTGCCTAACGTTACGACACAATCTGGTGCAGAACATTCTCCTCTCCAAGTTTCTTTTCTCCACCCCTGTCTTTTTCAATAAAGGCCTCAAAAGCCAAAGAAATTGGTTAAGCGAGAACATCCTAAAAACTGAAACTGAATAAACCCTCTCAAAGTCTCCTCTTCAATCCACAAGTGTTGTTTTCTTAAACCACCACCTGTAACTTTGCTAACTAACTGTAACTCCTCTCCTCCACTTTTTTCTTCACGCTCTCCAAACAGACCACAGATTCACCCAAACAAAACTGGCCACTAAAGAGAAAATACAATAACAGCCCCAGTGATAGTGGCTTGTTATGTTGGAAATAAGAGGGCACTTAATTGGGGTCTGATAGTCTAATAGGCAGCCCCTCTGATTACCAACTCTGCACATTGGCTTAAATTAGCCCACTGATGAGCAGCCAGGGGATTCAATTATGCTGGGGGAGAAATAAGGGGCCCTAATAGGCCACTGTATCAGAGAACATGGGACTGGGCTGGGCTAAAGCGCTGGTAATTGGTTGTTTAGTTGGGAAAGTTGAGCCAGTTGGTTAATTAGAGATTCTGAGACGTCTGTAGAGCCACCAAACAGACGACACATGGAAACTGGAGAGGCAGGAGAAAAGAACAGGGTCCTTGGCACAGTAGAAAGGGCAGAGGTCGAGGTGAAGATCTCGGAAGTACACTTGAGCCAAACGAGGGTGCAGATCAGGGATAACATGTTGATACTATGGAGTCATGTTGACTCAGTAAAGGTCAAGGAGGGCAAGCCGAGCTGAAAACCATCAGCAGTCTGGTCTTTGCTTTTCTTTCTTATATTTTCTCTTTTCTTTTTTACTCAGCTTCCTCATCAATAACCACCTCTGTCTTCCTTTCCGTCTGTCTTTTTTCCCTGAGACAGCTCAGTTGTTAGCTATAGCGGGATATGTACGGCGTGGCTGGATTGAAGGAGAAGGAGGATTGAATTATGGATGAGGTTTTATGGAAGCCGGCGGCCTGTCTGGTCCCATATTCACTGTCCCATGCAGGGGGAGCAGCCCTGCCCATGAGCATCCCCATTGCACGTCACTCACGGGAGGTGTTTGTGTGTCACTACTGTCTAAGTATGGCATGTTTGTATAGGGCATAGTGTGGTGTTGCAACAACTGCTCTTGTGGAAGCTCAGGGGATTTCTGTAACAATGTCTTGATTAAGAAAGAATAAGTTCTGCACCTTTTTGAGCATAAACAATACAAGTAGTTCTTTAAAGTTACATTGTATGGGAATTGAGTTTGGTGTGATATGAGGCCTACCAATTGAAACTGCTGGGACACCTACATCTTAAAGACAACTTGCATTATGTTAACAAACACTGGGTGGTTAATACAGCAAAGACCTAGTTCGAAGCCAAATAACTATGTGGACTGACAAGGTACTGTAATATTACCAATTATGTAGCATGTGACTCTGCTGGTGTCTACAGCCCATTATTTGCAAACTGTTTTCATATATTGTAAATGTCTGTGTACTGAACTGTTACCATGTCTGTAGACCAATGATTTGTGACTGTAAACAATGTGAAAGGTTTTTAGTGGACGGGGCATGGTAGGAGGCAAAACTATTCTTCAAATGTTAGCCAGCACTGGCTAATAGGTTGTTTTGTGCTTGTTTCTGATGACTCTGGAATCTGCTATCGGTCTATTTGAATGTGTGAGCATGTGTGCTTCTCAACTGGGCTCAACTTTACTTGTGTTTGGTACAGGGTGCTTCATTTTCCATTACAGCATATATTGATACTAGGTGGATATGTGATAGGTGGAGTCATAATAGCATAGCTTTGAAACTGCCATGATGTTCAACACCACAGTGAAGGAGAGAATTGAAGCAATGTTGTAGCTGGCACTTGATTTGTGTGGTTTTGTCACTGTAAGTCAAAGAGGTCCAAACAATGGCTTAAGGTTAACTGTGGCCTATAGTTCATTTTTTATCAACCTGCAGTGAGCCCAAGGCCATACCGCTTATGCTTGTGTGATGAATACAGACAAATGGATTCTGGCAGCTCATGGCAAGGCTAGTTTTTTTGCTCTATCTGCTCCGTATCATGGTTAACAAAGGAAATTTGCTGATCATCTTAACACATCTGACCAATCCTTGCAAGTGTGGTAACTTGTGCTTGAGCTCTTTTTTTTTTTTTCTCTTTTTGTCCTCTCTGCAGCACAGTCTTCCTTAGCCCTCTATAGTTTGATTGGTCACCTCAAATTCTTTTACTTGAGTACACTACAGATGAGATAGCACAACCACCCTGGTAATTTTTTGATAGTGGCCTTCCCTAAAAGAAGTTTGGACAACCCTGCATTTAAGAGACAATTTTGTTAAAAGACACTTAAGAGTTACGGAAGTCATTTTAACATTATAGAGCCAACAGAAAGATCTGTTTTATTTACATGTTGATCATCCCTTTTCTGTTGTGGCAATACGGATTATTTAATGGTCAGCTGAGCCTCCATGTTACATTTGATTATTGGCTCAGCTTGTTTGGATCCTAGCTAGAGGTGATATAAAAAAATGTACCAGGCACCAGGTGTAATTGATCTCTGATGGGGAAAAAAAGGATAGAGTTGAGGCGAGTCGAACAGAAACCACATAGTAAAGATGCCCCATTACTCACAGGGACAGAGAGTTCAACTTGAAAAAGTTAACTTTGTTGAACAGGAGTAGACTGACTGAATTTAGGCTTTGGGCATTTACTACCTTTAATTCTGGCACCCAAAGACAAAAAAAAACAAGACCCATTTTTAAACTCCTGCCTGCTCACCAATTTGTGTTTGCCTTCACTTTTACTTTGTTTTGCCGGTTGCTAAAGTTGTGACATCACCTATGATGCAGGTCATTAAAGGATCTATTGTCTGTGGCTGAATGGCTACACTGAAATGTGTAATTTAAAATTTGTAAGTTAGGAAAGATATGTTAAGTTACAATCTTGTAATGCTACTACAAAGATAGATAAGGATTTTATCAGAACCTTGGACATAACATTGGTACTGATGACTTTCTGCACACAGTAAAGCAGCTGGTCAAGAGGCTACGATTGCACTAAAAACAATACAGACATCAGTTACAATGCAATCTTTATGGGAAATCTGAAAAATTGTTGCTTTAGGTTCCTCTTCTTGCTTGGGCACTTCATCTTTTTCTTTTTTGGCTTCTTCATTTCCCATCCTCCTCCTATCTTGAACTCAGTAATTGTTTCAAAGACTACTGCAATAGACTGGCTTCTTTTAAATGAAGGCTGAACCATTGCCCTTAAGTTGAATGCACTTGTAAGACAACTCTTCCTTCTACCAAAGTTACATTGTGTGGGAAGCAGGTGATTGGAGAACTCTGGGGACTCCTTGCTACAATGTTAATGCACTTTTTGATTGGTATTACAACTATTCTTTAAAGGTAACAAAGTAAATGTTGACTTAAGAGTGTAAGCGCTTTGCGGAAAAAAAGTAGCCAAGCTCTCCTCTTGAACTACAGAAAAAAGTGCAAGAAATTGACATTTTGTCACAAAGTTTAACCTTCAGACTGATACGCTCTTCTTTCTCCAGTGTCTAACTTTTATACCCTAACTACAACAATATTCAGCTGAAAAATCTGTGCAGATGGGTAAACATTATAACATTTTGTCATGCTACAACAAGGCACAACTGTTACAGACCGTGTCCTACATAAGCCATCTGCAACTTTTTAGAATGGTGCAACATAAGCAAGCACCTAACAAAACTGTGCCATCTCAGACCATGGTGAATATATCAAGTGTCATCAATCTGCTTCAGATTTTCTGACAGTGACAGAGCTTGTCTGGAGGCTCTAACAAAGGCAGAGTCTGACCCGTTCTGTGAGGAACATTAAACTCCCTGACACCATTTACAGAAAGAGGAAAAAGGAAATAGTACAAAGCTGGACAAAAGGTAGTAAAAAAACAATGCAGACCTCACTGTAAAGGAGCCAGAAAACTGCTGTCTCCACGTCTCCACACTGATTGGTTGGGACATGTCAGTCAAGCCTCTGAATGGCCACTAAACGGCTGAGAGGAGGTTTCCAGATTAGTGCCAGGAGGAAGCAAAAATAATGGAGGAATGGATGATGAAACAAAAGGCCGTTTGTTGTGGCTGATGTGTGATAAATGCAGCCAGTTGGGAGAGTTTTCACGCTCATTGGAGCAGGTCATTATGCAGGATTTGCTGCTCGCTCGGCCCAGACCTTCCTGTATTGGTTTACTGAAATGCATGCAACCGACGGTGTGTTTCCCCCTAAACTGCTTATAGCTCACCAGCCAAACAAAACTCACACACCCCTTTTTGTACTGTATGTCTCATAGGGCACACTAGGACTGCTTCTTAACTGTAATAACTTAAGCAAGGCACTGTGAATAGAAAAAATAAACATATATTATGTACAATCAGGCTGTAGAAAATATGGAACAAAAAACATATGCTGGCATCTCTGCCACATACGAAAGAAATACAATCCAAAGAGCTGTTTTACGCACTTGTGTTTTCTTAAACTGTATTTTTTAATGCATTGATAATCTTGCCCCCAAACCTCGTTAAATTTGCAACCCCCGCCAAGGAGGTTATGTTTTTGCTGGCGTTTATCTGTCAGTTTGTCTGTTTGTTTGTCTGTGTTCAAAATAACTTGAAAAGTTCTGAACGGATTTGGATGAAATTTTCAGGAATTGTTGGAAATGGGATATGGAAGAACTGATTAAATTTTGAGGGTGATCCGGATCACCGTCTGGATCCAGGAATTTTTTTAAAGGATTCTTTAACATTGCCAGATAGGACCATTTTCGCCAAAGTGGACCGAAGCTGCTTGGCGGAGGTCTGCGCTCTCTGAGTGCTTTTCTAGTTCGAAGAGAGGACACTAATAGAACAAAAAGAAGCACTGTGAGTTTAACTGTAACATTTCAGATCTACATGTGGACAATGAGCTTTCTCCATTAAAGGCTGTAAACTCCGCAACACATTAATAAAACTAACACGAACCTGAAATCTTTCAACAAAGAAGGAATGTGCTGGTTAAAAACAAAACAGAGTTGGAATAATTTTAGATATACACACATACACACAAAGGCAGAGATGCTCACTCACAGCGCTCCTGTCTCCTGCTGAGGCTGCGTGCCTCCTTCTCTAATATCACGCTTCTGTTACTACCTCTGGAGAAGGAACAAAGAGGGGGTCAACTCGTTCTCCCCATTCTGTCTCCATAACATTCACAGTGGAGGAAAAATATCGTGGAGGGGTTAAAGTTCCACCTTGGAACTGCAGTATGATTTTGGTTTTTACTTCTTTCTATGAGTAGATAATGCAGATTTATTAACAGATCTTTTCAACTTTTTTCAACTAAAAAATGAATTTATGTGTTAATGCATTTTCAATGTGTATATGTATACTTGTACATACTGTATGTACATGTAAGTTTGTATGTCTACCTATGGTATATATATATAGTATGTGCATGGATATTTATTTGTTTTTTTTAGTGTATGTTTTTTGTATATGTGTATACTTGTTAGGCATTGGAATTGATAAGACTATATTGGTACCAGTGCCATTAATGATTCTGCTCATTGATTCCTGAGGATTTTCTGTGCAGAATAAAGTTGATCGATATTAGTTTACAGTGGCAACAATGTCAGACACATAACACGCTTGATATTCATGCCATGCTTCATCAATGAATGCTTCTTCAAGTTGCTGGTGTTTCTACTTACTGAAAGTTGCACAGTAGGTGCTTTTTTGTTTAAAATTAGGAAACAGTAATGACAACTTTTTGCCCACAGTCTACCATAATTATTTGCCTTCTTTTTACAATTCCTGCTGACTACCTCTGATGAAAGCTGGGTGTCCTTGATTTCCAAAATATAAGGAATTGATTATGGAATTGATAAAAGAGACTAATGATATTGATTTCTTAAGGATTATCAATTCTCAACTGGAATTGGTTTTAAATTCCCACCCCAATACTTATGTTTGTGACATAAATTGATAAGCTGAATAGATATTTAATTATCAATGAGATGGTCAAATAAGTTCTTACTTTCCCCAATCGCTTTTCAGACACAAATAATTTAGCGTCGTCCTGACAATTTGGATTGCATTGTTCACTGTTTGTTTTTTCTGCCTTTCCAGTTTTGTCTTCAGCTTCATTTTTGGAGAAAATCTAAATTAAAGTTACAGAAATATAAAACAGAACAATAACAGATGCATCTTGTATGGCTCTTAAACCTCTGAGCTAATTTGGAAGAGGAAAAAAAATAGTCTTGTCGCAGATGGCATTTTATCAGCAATAACAGAATCATATCATGGAAAATAATATAATATAACATGAACTTGTGTCATATGATCCTAGAGAATTGTTTGCAAGAAACATCTCATTTGAGTTGTCGAGGTGAGCCAATCAGGACCTGATAAAGTTGAAAGGTGTTCCTCCATAAGGGAGTTCACCAATTAACACCCCAATACAAACACAAGTTAATGTTCAAGTTGAAACATGTAGGTGTGCAGAGATTGTTTGTGCGGTCAGGGAAAACCGACATGAAGAAGACAGAGGAAGAAAACAGAGGGTGTAAAAACTGTAATGAGGACGTACGGGTGTCTTCTGATGGCCTCATTTATTCATGTTTTAGGCCTTATTTATGAGATCTTACGAAAGCATAACGGGGGCGTCAGCTAACGGCATAATATATATTCCATTGAGGATTTGATTTCTGAGCTTTGAGTTATAGTTTCTTTATTCTGTTGATAAAAGTGTATGCATTTTAGTTTTCCATTAAGCTGGTAAATCCCTGATTGTTGACTTTGTGAGGTACACCTCAAAATGCCTGACTCCACGCTGTGACAGCATCAGCACAATAAGCCACGCTGTTAATCTGATTTTACATCGCACTGAACAGGATGACTTTTTTCATTAATGCCTATCATGTGAAGGCAACATACGGACGGTGACACAAAGACGCAGGTTCATCACTAATGCTGACGACTTGATGTCCTATAGGTGTTTTTCAAAGAACTGTGATGCATTGTTGTTTTTTTTCCACATATTTTCCCACATAGAAACGTGTCACATTTAACACATTGTTATTAGAAACAGATGCTGATTTTATCGCCGGTGTCTGTGGCTTCTTTCGCAACGTCGACACAGTGTCATATGCACTGGGATACCAGGACACATTTGCATGACATACACACCTGTCGTCCACAACCCAACACGCGGCTGTAACACAATACGCAAGAAAAACTCAGGAGAGTAATGTTTCATTACATGATGAACATAAGGTGAAAGCGAGGGAGGGGAACCGGGGAGGAATACAGATGCATAACTTAAGTAAAAGCCATCCAAACCCATATTTGTTTACAGATTTGTTTAATAAGAAAAAATATATGCAAACAAATGAATTTGCCTGTGGTTGTAACTGTGTATTAAGATCATCACTTACAAGGCCAGGTCTCCTCTAGCCCTTTACGGTAACCATCCATCATGCATTATTAAGGAAATAGAATCTGCATAAAGCAGAAACAATGCCTGGAAGAAGTTTATTTATTTATTTGTTTCATCTTTTTCAACAATCAGCAGCAGATTCAAACACTCAGTTGCTGTAAGCTAATTATGAAGCATTTGATCTCTATGCCCCCAAGATGTGCAATTATAACCTTGGTTTAAAATTAGGAAAATATTTTACAATTAAAAATAGCTGCATGATGATGCTCTGATGCAACTCATGGCGACATCTCACCTTTTCGTGTGTGCATGTGTGTGAGTGCAACACTCCTCGGTACCAACACAGGACAAGAGGCTGATTTTAACAAAGCCATTGCCCTGCAACCACAGCTGACCTCGCTGGAGGGAGATTACAAAGAAAAGAGAAAAATACTTCATCTCAGAGCTTTAACACTTGTAGCATACATGCAGCATTTTAACTAGAATGAAAGTTCTGGTGGTAGAAGGGTGATTTAGTGAACTCACAGCACTTTAGGAAACTTTAGGTCTGCTGTAATGTTATATATGTCAAGAAAGCACTGCCATTACTTTCTGATTTACTCTTGAATAAGGGGGTTGGGGGTTTATAGCCTTGATTCCCAATCAAGTCCACAGGGCGGGCACGAGGTTCTGTCAGCTTTGAGGTTGTAAAAGTGTGGCTTACATACATCATCTAAAACAACAAAAACACACTTAAGGCCCATTTATGCTCAACCTTAAATACGGATCTGAATACGGACGGAGCCTCCTTTCCGTGCTCAGTGTTCATTTCATCCATATTTCTGCACGTTTCCATAAAGCTTACGGTGACGGGCCAAACGGAGCAGAACCACTACTACTCAATACGTAGCTCTAGTAAGACACGAAGAAAAAATAATAATGCCAGAACTTTTTGAAAAGAAACTCTGTGAGTTAGTTAGAAATGACAAACATTTGCATGACGTTACGTTGCCTGGACACTGGGATAAACAAATGCCAATTAAAAAAAAAAAGCGCTGGGAGGAGACTGGAAAGCAATTAAATATCAGTTGGTCAGTAGCGAAGGAGAAGTGGAGGTCTGTGCGAGACGGATTTGTTTGAGCCCTATTGTGGGATGTATTGGTTAACAGCAACGCCAATGGAGAGAACGCATGGAAATAAGTGAGCAGTGACGGTAACGTTGTTTGAAAAGGACGTAAATATTTTCGTATGTAAAGGGAGTATAAATGGGCCTTTAGGCAAACTTTCGTTAACAACCTTTGCAAAGGCTATTTGTTTAGCCCACTTTTCTTGATTTTATTCTTATTTTATCTTCAAAAACTATGAAAATTGGTGTTAACTTTGCTCTGCAATGTATCAGATTTTTTCATGTAGGTCCCAGAAGGAGGATGGACACCTCTGAGGTACAACTACCTTCGTACGATTATCTTTTTCCAGTTTTAACCTCCCTCCCTCCATCCATTGGCTCCCTGTGTGACTGATTTTGAAATTTTATTGATTGCTGTTAAAGTTTTAAATAAATTGTTGACCTCTTGCTAGATTTTGTGTCTTGCCCAAGGACAAAGGACATGTGACAGAGCTTGAACCCTCGTCCATCCAATTATTGGTAAAGTGTACTACCAGACTAAACCACTGACGCCCCCAAAATGGTACCAACTCTTCAGTGGTGTAAATCCATGATGCAGTCATTCTTCATTTTTGTTGCAACATTACTTTGACCTTTGTTGTGTGTTTGGAGACAAATTTCTGATTTTTCATTTCAGTGACTTTAAGGAACCTGTATATTCAATTCTCCTGCAGTGTTATCTTTGCCGAGATCACACAGGCACTGCCATTACTTTCTGGCATATCTTTCTACGGATCACACAAGGAAGACAATTGTCATTACCATTATATTAAAATGTGTCCTATCAGCAACATTCCCACTGCTCACATATCTAACCTCCTTCTTTTCCTTCTTTTCCCCCTTATAATTCTCATCATCATTCCCCTCCATCACTTGCTGGGTCTAATTCTCTCTCTTCCTTCGTTTGCAAAGGACCTCTGCTTTCATCCTTGAGAAGGGCTTTAATTCGAAGTGCGACGCTGAATAAAGAAGGGAAGACGAGGAGAGGGAAAAAGAGAGAGTGATACGGAGAGACAGAGCAGTAGCGGAGACGTTCGGGTGTCAATCAATCGGGCGCGAGGGGCTGCAAGGGCCCGTGACTAGGCTGCGTTTGATCTGTGTCTTTCAAAGGGGGAACAGCGGGAAGGGCCATCACAGATGATTTGGCTCTTGCTGCTGGCCCTGGTGCCACTCTGACAGAGAGCAATCACAAGCAGGTTAATTCAACATCTACCTTCTTAATCTTTTTTTCCCCTGTCTCTTTCTTTTGGTCTCGTTCTGTCTACTTAGATGAAACACTGCTCCTTCCACTACCACCCCACACCTCCCCTTTTTCTCTTTTGAAAGGAGGAAAGATCACAAGTGTACCTTCAGTGCCTCCTCAAACTGCGGATAGTCTGATTGCTTTGGTCTTAATCAAGTGAAGAGGGCTGATTGTCTGCATTCCAACAATGCTCTATTTACAAGTTTATTCAATGAAACAACATTTCTGAACACACTGTGACGCATCAATGAAAACTAAGTGGGATGAGTAATTTCTCCTTGAAAAATGGTGCTGTAAAGAATTTTCTTCTTTAGTAAAAGACACCATCAGCTGTATTTTTGGATCATTTCTTTTGCTGTCAGTCTTTGGGATCATATCTTTGGTGTGGTGTGAGCAGAATCTAAATAAGAGCGTCAGGATGACATCTTGAAAACATGCTGCTTAACTTCACAGAAAAAGGAGGATATATTTCCTCCATATGATGGAAAGATGACGTGCATTGCAGACAAGATCTGACCTTCGCATAAAAAACTGGAACTCAAAATGTACTTGGCTGTTTAAAAACTTAGGTTGTTTCAATAGTTGAAAGTTTGGGGGGATTGTTCAGTCATAAAGGGGCCTTTCACTGTGTTGGCAGTCGCACTTTCTTTCAGAAGAAGGGGTCTCAGCTCACTTTGAGGCTACACCCATTACTGTTGTTTACATGTGTTGAAGCAGATGTTGCTAAACTGTTGCTGCTTTAATTATTGCTGACTAGACCATTGACATGCCATCTCATACTTTCTGACACTCCCTCATAATGATATGGCTTTAGAAACACTGACTCTACAAACTTTGACTTTACAAGCGCTGTACAAACGATACCGACATTTTGGTCAAGACCCAGTGCGACTGTTTCACAAGTGACCGTGCTGGCTGGCTGATTGCATCTGTGCAAGCCATGCTTTCAACAGTAGTTCAAACTAACAAAAGAACCCACAAAACTTATGAACTGACCCCTTCACATCGGGAACTTGGGTGCTTTCTGTCCTCCACTTGCACAATTCATGCAGGGTCAATGATATATTTACAACTACACCCACAGCACAAGGGGATGAGTGCATGAGCACAAGTTATAAGTTTTAGATCAGCACAGCGGTGGGGGGCTGAAGAGCCTCAGTGTAAAGTTTGTGCCGTCAAGCTACATTAACGGATAGGCAACGATCCGCCCATCCTTTCAAAATGAAACATCCTTTGGTTTCTGTGATTCAAAATATAGCAATACATTCATTACTTTTTTCTCTCTACACCCCGGTACCAAATGTTCCATGGCCCAGCACTGGTCCACAGTGGTTGGGGACCTCTGAACTAGATAACAGAAAGGACTATATATCCTTAATGGCAGTAATCTTTCAAATGTACCAGTATCAGTACCCAACAGTCCTTATCAATGCCTCCCTTGTTATGTAAGTATAACTTCAAAACTAAAAAAAAAAAAAAAAAAAAAAAGAAAAAAGTTTTTCGATTGAACATCAAGAAAAACACTACTTAATATGGTCACAAGACTAACCGTAATACTGGTAGAGAGCTGAAAGCCTCTCGGCTTCATATTTTGATTGGCAGGTTAGTTAATTTATTCATATTCATGAGTGGTATCAAACATTCAATAGCAATGCTCATCTGCCTATATTTCTGGTGGTGTGTTCGTATTAAATGGTCTGATTTGGTTTGGCACAGGTTGGTAAGGTTTGCTGCAGTAAACCCTGTTCTTCTCTGTGTTTCAAAGGCCCGGCATACCCTGCTTGGCAGACTGCAGAGTGGCATGCTCCACCTCTTAGATATGTTTGGTATCCCTACAGAGACGGGAAAAGGTAGAACAACACAAATTGGTTGTTTAGTTATTTACCAACTTTTGATAGTTTAAATGCAAATTATAGCATACCAAACCAAACTAAACTGAAATGGACTCCTTGACAGAGACACAGCCTATATTCTTTGATGTGTAACTTGGCCTGTTTTACAAAACTGCAGTATGAACATTAAACCTCACAGGACAGAAATGCAGCAATGTATCATTTTATCATCTGAATTGGAACAAAGCAAATAGGGTTTAGGTGTGAAAACAGCCTTCACTGACTTGAAACCAAGTTGAGAATGACCACATAACCTCAGACACAAAGCAACAACATAAAACGTCTTCACCAAAGGTCAGGCATGCATAAGGACACACACAGGTGGGGAAATTCTGAAGTTAAAGGGTAAGAAGTCTCGTGAAGTTGTGCTTTGGTTAAAGGTGAGAGGGTGAATATGAAGCAGTAAGGTGTTTATAAGACTGGGTGAAGGTAAAAAGGTTATGCAGGGAGGTTAGGACATAAAAGTGAAGGAGAAAAGTTGGTCCTTAAATTTGGTTATGTACTGAGAGATTCAAAGAAATGAACTTTCCAGAGTCAGCACAAAGACTCCAACTCCAATCCATTAGTTTCAATAGGAAATAAACCACAGTGCTGCCAGAATGCAGTCATTTTCAAGTAATGTCCCCACCTGGCCCCTCTCCCATGGAGCTCCCCTTCGACTCTCCTGCTTTTATTTAAGGTCAAAGGGATAACAGGATAAAGGCTGTCCTCCCTGCTCCTCTGAAGGACAGCCACTCTGCCGATTGGATTTGGTGGCCCTCAAGGACAAAGGGAGAACACTGGGATACAAAGGAACCAATAGAGGAGGAACAAGATTTCATCTGTCTCTATGGCCTGAGTGATTGGCAGGGATGGCCGGACCAGCAGTCTGAACGTGGGCTCTTTGTGGCTCGATGCCCTCCATCACCGCTGAAAAGGAAGACTCCTTCCACCAACAAAAACACACTTGAGGGCTCTGGAGGATCTGACCTCTGTGGAATAAAAGCGCTTTGGCTGGGGAGCACGGACAGCCGGGTGATTTAATTCAGAGAAATGGTTCAAAATGTTGATTTGTCTAAAGGGGTATCCTGCATGTAGCACATGTATGTAAACATGAAGTGCTGGAGTCAAATGCTGGAACAGAGGTAAAGATTGGATGGGGTACATATGTCAGAAGCAACTGCCTTGTGACTTTAAGTAAAGTTCTTTAATAAGTAGTTTCATATGGCACTTCAAAAAAGTTTGGGAACTTGGAAAAACAAAGTTGCTGCAGCAAGAGATGCATCAAAACATATCCTGAGTCCCATTTCCTCATATCCTATACACTCCCTACTTAAAATCAAGTTCACTCTTTTTCAAATTCCTCTGTTGCACTAAATTTTTTCATTATTTCAAGAGTTACATGTTGCAGTGGACAAGATGTCATTGCTCAATGATGACAAACAGCAATTCAGGAGCACAGCTTGACAGGCTGTGAAGTGTAAAACGACCACAAATCACAAACCATGATGGAAGTGGAGAGGAGTGATAAAAATTGAGGGCACATAATGCCAGACTCAGTGAGAGCAGCTTGACTCCAGTCTGTTGACTGCTCAGCTGCTCTCTGTTTCACTGATGTCTAACTATCAGTTAAGTTGGCTGAATCATTTCACAGGATCGTTAAATCATGACTAGAGGTGTACAGATGTACTTGTTGAACATCTGCACCAGAAAGTATTGGCCCTATAAAGATATTGGTCAATCAGGAAATAATGTTGCATGCACTGATGTCAGTCACTAATATTTATCTAGGGTGTTGCATCAATTAAATACAAATAAACTAGTGCATCTTATTGATATTTTCAGGTTATTTTACGTTATGCAAGAGACAAACTCATCTGTTTTTGTGGTATAACATGAATGAAGACACTTAAAAAAACATGAAATACACAGAATCTAAAATGTTGTTTGAAACTCAGGCTAAAGAATCATCAGGAAGTATTGATAAATGGCTTTTTATTGGTGGGGGGACTGGCTCTGATGCATCCTTTAATTTTGACATGCACTTTTGTGCTTAGTGTGCCATTGTTCACTGGAATTATTAATGCGTATATGGGCAAAACACATGATTAACTTTTTCTTACTGTGTTGTTTATCCAAAAATCTTTTTTTTTTTTTCTTATGATGGTGGAAAAGGGTCAGCATATTGTGAGAATTTCCTTTATGTCATGCAAAATAAACACAGTATAGCTATTTAAACAGGGTTGAGATAGAGCCTACTGATCAGAGGCTCTACACTTTTGCTGCACCTTGACAATGTCAGAGGCATGAGTGAGGGTGTCCGTCAAAATGGTTCATTCTTATAACAGTTATTTGGTAAGATACATTTATGTATCTATACATATCATCACTGTTGGGCTAAAACTTTAATCTCATTTTTTAATAATTTTGATTATTTATCAAAAAAAACAGTGCTATTGGTCAACATCCACATTTTGGGAGTGGGTTTTATAAATTTCAAAGTATTAACAATATCTGATTTAGACAGTAGAGAAAGTGAAGTAAATTATGATGATTCAAAAGTAACTTATTCAGTAGCAAAGCATGTTTGTTTTTTATTTCTGTATTTACTTACCTTACATTCTCTTTAATTTCCTGTTCACTCACTCTGATAGTATTCATCACCAGCACATAAAGACCGTTAAACAATGTAATGTACATTTTGAGATGTTTCACACTTGTTATCACAGTAGATAATCGGCATGTGTGGAGCTTTCTCCTTGATGTTTATGCCTATCCAGGTCAGGGCAGCATTGGCAACAGCATCCACATAAAACGACTAAAACAAGAGTAGAAGCACCAGTCTTAACATGAAGTGGAATAGAAAAAAATAAGGTTTGCAGGTCTACTTGGGCGGCCATGAGTCCACATGGACAGCCCATCCAGGTGTGCTCATGTGTGGGAAAAATGGCTTGAGTAAAATCAGTGCAGAGTCTCTTTTCTTTTTAACTGATGACTGAAGTGGATCAGAAGCTAAATATAAACAAACCATAATGGAGAAAGTGTGAACCGTGAATCTGCTACGGAGAAATCTGGGCTTCACTTACTTCTGCTGAATGGAAAGAAACTACATACGCATCTTTCTTTTTAAAATACATGCTTAGCTATTATTACTACACAGTTTTTTTTTTAAGTAGGTACTATAACTGAATAGTATTGAGAATAAGTACTGAGCTGGGAAAGTACTGCCTTCTGAGCTGCACTGATGCCATTTTTGACTCATTATTTAACCTTTGACAATATCAATGTACATCTAGTGAGATGACTCCATAGTCAAAGGGTTGATGAGCTTATTAAATCAAGGAACCACTAAATGTTAAATATTAAATTGTCCATTACCTGCATGAAGGTACGCGAGGTCTGGATTCTCTATATCAGCATGGTTTTCCTTCAGGTGGTTGCGGAACTCCATCGGCGAGTTTGTGGCATAGCTACATTTGGGACAGTTGTACATCTTCACGCCCTCATGTTTGCCCGTGTGGAGGATGTGCTTCCGGATGTTCTCGGCACAGTTGGATCTGAGGGAGACAAACAAAAGATAAAAGGCTTAATTCCTTTTTGGAATACATGTAAAAAAAAAAAAAACAAAGATTAAAAGATGAGTGTCCTGAGGGATAAAACACAAGATAAATGCTTGGCTATGTTCCCAAGAAAGGTTTTACTGTACTAACATTTTATTTTACACACACTCACAACCACACACACAGTCTTGGAGAAAAATAGCTGGGCTTTGGAGATGAGGGAGCAGCCGTGTTTGGACAGACTCTCAAAGCATTTATTGCCTAAATACGCCTGTGCAGTTCAGTCCCACAACCACCAAACAACTAAAGATCGATGTTATACACATGCAAACCTGGCTTGCTACACAAAGAATATTTAAATCCTGCAAAATCTTTCATATTCAATCATGATCTAAAAAAAATCTTTTAAGATTTTTTCTTTAGATTTTTTAAGTTGAGAGTGGGGTGTGGGTGAGCTTATTGTAGATCTAGAGGCACAAATGAGAGATGGTTCAAAAGAGATGTGTAATGGTTTCGAAATGCATGAAAGGTTTAATAAAAGTTAAGGCTGAGCAAGATATCGAGTTATCAGGACTTACTGCTATACTTTCGAATGAATGACTGAGTAAGACAATATTGTTTGCATCAATGTAGTTTTGTTTAATAAAATAAAAAAAACGGACATCAAAGGTAATGCCAAGTAAAAACACTGCTTTTTGCAAGAAGTCAGAAGTGAAATCTGCTCATAAGACAATATATTTGTGATGCTGAGTGTAAATGAGGTCCCAACATACATTATTTATTATATTTGAGCATCCGATTTAAAAAATATTGGTATCCGTTTGATACCATGATTACAAAAACCGCCTTAAAACACACATAATTGAGGGATTTTTTGTGCCTTTAATGGCATACTTCAGCACAGTGTCTTAATTACACAAATACATTGGCAGTATTTGAAGAAGCAGAGCTTAGTCTCACAGAAGGGGACAAACATTGGTTGAGAGTTCCAACAGTTTTTCTGTGTGCTCTCAGGGTGTGTGCAGTTCAGACAGTGCCCCCTGTCTTGTGGTTGAAAATATGCCTAAACATCACTGAGGTGAATTCAAACTATGGGAAATTGGCTTGAATCTCCCTGAAAACTTTTTTTTTTATCATTATGTTTTTCTTTTTTCTTTTCAATTAGGTATTGTTTGCAGTGCTTAGTGCTGTTTTGGTATCCCCATTGATGAGGCTCCAAGCCAGTTCAGCCTACACTAAAATATGATGTTTGGACCTTGCCGATAACAAAGGGGTCAGAGAGCATTGTCACTATTAAATGCCTCCTATTATTGGCACAATGGTGCTGAAAGACTTACCAAACACTCCTGTTTCCTCAGTTCCTCACTCCCACAGCTCTGTTTAATCAAGGTCGTTAATATTGTTCTTTTTCCTTGTTTTTGTTCTAGTTGGCTGTATTTATGCTTGTCCTGTGTGTTTTTTTATTCTTTGGTTGCTGTTTTTGTGCACGTAAAGCACTTGGTGCTACATTTTTTGTATGAAAACTGTTACACAAATAAAGTTTGATTGACTGATTGATTAACTGTGCTTTAGTGATATTTGGTCTTGTTGCCTACAATTGTCTCTTGTCTCTGAAACTAAACTTTTCTCCTTACTGTTACAGAGAGCCTGTACAGAAAAACATCAGGGATATAAATGTAAAACTAATATTTAGAAGATAATGGTTTTATTATTATTATTATTATTATTTTAAATAACACGCTTTGAGTAAAAAGTAAAACACTTTTAAAATAAAGTTGAAATATTGACTAACAAAAAGCCACATTGTCTATCAGCTCTCCGTCCTGTGTGAACTTGAGGCTGAAATTTTTCAAAAAATGCTTTGATATCATATGGTAGATACGTGCTGCTGTGCATCTCATGTGAGTGAAAAAAGACAGAAAGAAATTAAGAACTTCTGTTTTATGATAACCCCCTTATGTTAAGGGACTGTCAAAGTATGCACTGTAATAGAAAACAACCTGCCTTGTACCAAAACCAAGCAGAGCCAAGCTGAGTTTGGCCCCTATTTCATATAGAGAGGCTTCTGCTCTTTTTAGTACTGAGAACAGACGAAACAACTGAGATCTGTCATTGTGAAACACATAGTATAAGACAGTTTAGACCATTTTGACAACCTAAATGTCCAGAAATGTTGTCAATGTTTGTATACAATACAGTTTGACATTTTGTACAGGTTTGTTAGCAGTCCTTAAGACTTAAAAATAAAAAAAAACTGCTATAAATGAGTGTCTATGAATTACATTTTTGTTGTATATCAGTGTTGACTGACTTTTACTAGAACCACATCAAAGTTTATGTTTCTGTGTATGATGAAATATAATGTAAATATATGAAAAGCATAGGAATAGTGTTTTATTATGTGTGGTAAGTGTGTATGTGAGGGTTTGTGGTCTTTGGGCTGGTCAGTTGGGGCAGGTCCAGCACCGAGCTGCTGCGGGGTGTACGATGTAATGATGTCAGCTCACAGAGTCACACACACTCTGCTGATTAATGATGCTGCCTGACCTGCTCCCCGGCTCTATCTAAACCTGCCCACAGACACACACTAACACAATGGGGAAGACAAACATGCTCATACATACATACATTCACAGACATGAACGCACCACAGTTAGCACCAAAGTCTGATCTCTGATACGACTACCCAGGTGCAACCACAGACCTGAATCCATAAACACCCCCCTTATATACACATAAGTGCACAACACAGCGCACATATAATGCATCATGCAAGCAAGCACGTGTGGTGTAGAACATGCACTCCATACACACACATAAACACGCACCATCATGTGTTGATGGATGGGGCACTCGTGCTCAGTTTGGACCTGACATTCTCGGACAGTATAATACGCAATTACTCTCCCTTATCACCTTGGCCGGGACAATAAAGCCTCACAGTGCCATAGCTCACGCCAGCAGAGGAGAGAATTTGTTTTCACTTTTGCACAGACACCTCTCTCCATCATGGGGTCCAGCTCTGGCTCCAAAGGGGCCTTAAAAAAGCTGAGCAGGTCCTTACTGGGCTCTGTTCAAGCTGTATGAATAACATGAGCCATGGAAAGACAATGGAGAAAAACAAAACAGACAAACTGCTATTTGTTAGGATGAAAAACTTGTAAATGTGAAAGTGTTTTTTAAAAACTAATGTACAGTGCGGTATGAGAGAATGTCTGTTTTACCAGATCACTGATCACTACAGTAACACTACATTATACTCAGTTAATGTTATGACCAACTGTGCTATCTATTTCAGTCAAATACAGCAGTTCAGCTTCCATAAAATCTACTTTAAGACTGCTCCGCATGCTCTGTACTGTGTATGTATCATTCAGATCTCATAAGGTGGTAGTGGTGTACATCAGTCTATTACCTCCGCCAAGGAGGTTTTATTTTTGCCAGGGTCTGTCTGTTTGTTTGTCTGTTTGTTTACTTGTCTGTTTGTTTGTTTGCAAGATTACAAAAAAACTACTGGATGGATTCACATGAAAATTTTACTAGAGGTGTGGTTTGGTCCAAGGAAGAAGCCATTACATTTTGGTGGTGATCCGCTCATTTGTCTGGATGCAAAAAAAATCCCCACATTTTCTGAAAATCCAATAATTTAACATTGGACCGTATTTTAAAAAATCATATCTCTGACATCACTTGATGGTTTTGCTTCAAAATTTACAGGATAACATATACATAATATTACTCTAACATCACAGTCAATTTCATCTGGATCTGATCCAGATTGATGCCATAAAAAAAAACATTGAAGTTTATAATGGTAAATCCCATTCATTTCTGCTCGGCTGCTGTGAGGGTTCTGCCCCCTATACGTCATTATGGGAATTGTAGTTTACTTGAAAACTGACGTCAACATTTTTCAAGCCTATGTCACTACATAGACTTCCCAGGTTCCCTTGCAATGCCAGTGGAGGAGTTCTCCACATGGACAGACATGAGCGGAGACTCGGCCATCATAACGGAGCGCGTGGTGATCCAGAATTCTATCTTTTACAGGGGTTGTGGAAAAGCCACTTCTGTAACTGAGCTGCTTGGCAGAGGTCCCAGTGCTTTTCTAGTTTAAATTGTTTTCGTATATTTTGTCCTAGCCCTGTAAAATACATTGGAGAAAAATTACCAGTAATGCTTATATTTTAGCTGGCGAACAAAGTGAAAGGAGTTATTCCTGCAGTAATTATTCAAGGAATTACTGGTTGTACGAGGGCAGCACAGTGACATAGCAGGTAGAGCACGTGCCTCACAGCAAGAGGTTTGCTGGTTGGGCCCCATGTCGGTCAGGGCCTTTCTGTGTGGAGTTTGCACACATTTGAATGTGTTTGCGTGCAGGTGTGGGTTAATCTCCAGGCACTGCAGCTTCCTTTCGCAGATCAAAAACATGCTAATTGTTGACTCTGTTGTCTGTCTCTCCATGTGCCCCTGCGATCAGCTGGCGACCCTTCTGGGGTGGACCCTGCCCCTCTCTCAGGTAAGATGGGATAGGTTCCAACAAAGCAGCTGACATAAGGCCTTTATACACCAGAGCTGATGCAAATGATCACCACAAAATTGTGAATATATTAGGTGAGATTTATGAAGCATCTCCCTATTATCATTAAAAGCAACATATATCTGCATCTACATGTTGTGTACAAGCCAAAACAAACTCAACATCAAGTGATATTGACCTGGAGCTGATTTAATTAAGCAGAAACTAAATGGGCACACCTGATTCTGTATAGGAGAGGAGAACCTGATGCGATTCACCATTTAGTTCAGAGGCCAACTTTTCACAACGGTAGATGCAAAAGTATTCACTCACCTTCATCATTCTGCATCTTCAACACTATCCTCTTGTCATTTGATGACTGCTCAAATTAAACAGAATGCTGCGATGCAAACACACCACCAAGCCAACATATTGAATGTTTTGTCTGACTGTGACATACATGGCAACAGCGAGTGCTTTTGTCAGATGTTGGCACAGCAGACACGAAACTTGTTGTTTTATTCCTGTGTAAAAATTGTGTCCGGTGTGCAAAGGCCTTTACTCTTCAGTAATGACAAATCTGCAAGCTCACCTTTTGGCTTTTCACATAAGTGAGGTGGCAAAGGAGGCACCACAGTCCAGTGGTGCTTTTTTGAGCATTCAACCCCATATTATTGCGTATGTTTCAGCAGGCAATCACTTGGTAATGTACCTCTGAGCTCTCAATGGACTTCTCTGTCAGCAGGTAATGTTGTTGATTAAAAAAGAGAACAGCACTTGATTCTGGTCTCCTGATCAAGTTGGTGGGTATGCGTTTCTAGTAAAATATATATACCGTAATTTCTTGATTAGAACACCAGTATTTTGCTTTTAAATAAGCTCTAATTTTTCCGGTGCATATTATACACGAGTACAAGCAAAATACTTAACATATTTCATCTCACCAACATCGCGATTGCAACACATCTGATACAACAAGCCAAAATATTCTCTTTCTCTGCGAAACACTCCCGCCAAACTTGAGTAATTCTTATTAAACTGACTGTTTAACTGTTCTAATCAAATATTTTGGGTCTTAATTAGTTTAACTTTGTGTTATCAAAGTAGTGTTACCAATCACTGGCAAACACAGGGCGCTGCCACATTGTAAGGAAGGGGACGCAAAATAGCTGCGCTGTGATTGGCTGAAGACATTGGCATGTTATTAGCTGCTCTCTGATTGGTGGGTACACTATGACTGAGCATGCTCAGGCAGAAATCGAGTAATTGCACATGCATGAAGCAAAAGGTGTTTCCGCATCCATCCTTTGAATCCTTTGTAATTTTTGAGTTGTCTGAGAGAGTAAAGTTTGGGCAAAATTTGGGTGCGTGTTATATATTCGACTGCAGTGTTTTTCAGGCAAATTTCGTGAAAATATGGGGTGCGTGTTATAATTGAGTGTGTGTTATAATCAAGAAATTACGGTATATAATTCAATGTTATAAGTTTAAAGCTTTTTTGAAATTCTTTGCTGTGTTTATTTGTGGCTTTTTTAATGCAGGAAAGCATTCCAATTCAGATTCATGGAAGACTGCAATAGTTGTGCTTTTGTTCTGTAGTTGTCATCTGATAAAACAGTATGATGATATGGATACTGGAAATGCTTATTGTCTGTGTTGCAGGGGGGGCAGCTAGGGGTCAGATGTATTTGAAGATTAGTGGGTTAGGTTTGAAATCTGTTTAAAGTTAATTACAAGGGAAAATGACAACTGCATTACTTTCTAGTGTGGGCTAAATTTTCACTGTTTATGGAACTTCCTGACAAAACGAAAGGGCCACATTCTGGACGCTGTTCTAACACTGAAGTTGAGTCCTGTAAATACAGAATGTAAAGAACATCTTTGATGGATGATTAATTGACAAAAACCTCATTATTTACCTTTATTTTCAATCTTCTATCCAGTGAACTGCTGTTTATTGTGGTCCGTATAGTCACACCTATTAGCACACGTATAACAGGTTCACAAACAAATCATGGCCACATCTGTTCATTTCTCCACATAATAAAGAGAAAGACAGACTTATGATTTCTAACTGTCACATGCTCATAAATAACGGTAGATCATGCGGTTAAAAATGCATTAAAAACTAAAAAGTGAACTGATTTCTTATTCTACAGCAGGAGCATAAATAGATAAAAATTTGAAGCGGAGCTAAAAGGTTCTAAAGAGAGCGCGGGTGGATTCCTGGGGGGCCGTGCTATCTCTCAGATATGGTAATGGAGTAATTGTCATATTAAAACAACACAACGTGCGTTTAGGAGTCAGCAGGTGTCACAGTTAGTGAAAGCCCACACCAGCCCTCCCACTATACACTGTATTAATTAGTCCGACACTGTTTCAACTTCCTCCCCCGTGCGCACACTCACCATGGGAATCAGCCATACCGATGCTCGACGGATACATCACCCCTTCCTGTTTCTCCCCTTTATTTTAGCCATTTCCATATTCCTCCTCCCTGCCAGTGTATGGTAATCGGAGAGGTGTAATTGAGAGGCGCTTCGTTAGAGGAGATTTAAATGTGTTTCTTTGTGTGTGTTAAGAGTTAGGAGGGAATCATTGGTGCTATTTGGATCTTATTCTGCCAACTAGGCCCGGCTATCATCATTAATACCTGCCCCCTTCCTCCCTCATCCTTCCCTTCGCTTTACAAGGTCGCAAACCTCCCTGGCACTGACAGTACGCGTGTCAGCCTCAAAGCCGCTGTCGCCTGGCATAGAAAGCACCCTCTAACAGGTAGATTGAAACATTAATGTAGCAGCATTCAATAAACAATAATGGCCCCTGAAGGATGGTAACTTGGCATGAGTCAGAGGCTACGTATCAATTAGACCGTTTAAGATGCCACTGTGACTTTAATGAGAAAGAACTGTGAACAATAGAGAGGATTGCTCAGTTGCTGAAGTAAAGAAGTTTATCTGCTTGCATAAATAGCTGCAGAATAGTCATGTAGACATCATTAAATGACAGCCCAGGACTCCTGGTGCAATATCATTAGAATATTTTTACCACTATTCCCCTACTATAATTATCCCCCTCCTATTATCTATCTCTGTCTGAATAGGAGATGAGTGGCATTTGATAGATCATTCAGTCCTGGCTCATTTACATGCATCTGAGGAGCAGCCTTGATGGAGATCACATTGTATCAAGCAGGAACCATCCATGTCCTTGGGTGCGTTTAATATGGATATTTTAATGGAGAAAATTACATGTAAACCTGGAAAAAATATATAAATACTTTCTATGAGCAAAAGCTGTCAATCAAAGTGAATATCAGGCTTGAACATGATTATAACTGCTGCATAGGGAAGAGCAATCAGGTAATATATTTTAGGTTAATACATTTTTAAATGAGATAAAGGTAAGAGAATATTGTTTACATCAATATTGTTATCACTGATTAAACATTTACAAAATTAAGAGATACGGCAGATGTGATGCTCAGTTTAAAATTATAATAATAATTTTATGTTCACATGGCAGTATTATGATGCAGGCCATATCACACTAAAAGGCAGGACTGGCCTTATATCATCAGTCACAGTCAGTAAACAAACCACTCCAGGGGTCGATTGGAAGCAAGCCGAGACTACCTCTTTCAGGTGAGCTTGGCACAGTTGTTTACACAGAAACATGGATTGATTGCTGTGTTCATATACAGTGTTTAACAGATTTATTAGACCACCACCCAGTGTATGGTTTATGCCACAGAGGCCCAACTTAACAGCAGTAGTAAATAATTAAATCATTTTTATGTTTCTGTCATGGTTAATAGACCGGTATAACTGAAATGAAATCTTTAATGTAAAATTGTTCTCCAAGAATTTTTAAATTCACTGTTTTACAAAAAAAGAAATAAAAGTAAAACTTATTATTATTTCTCTACTAAGATGACAAATTATAGTTATTTAATTTCATTGCTGAACAAAAAAAAAGTTTGAGTTGAATGTTATGCTTGATCAATTTCTGACTTATCATTGAAGTCCAATGTGCCGGCTAAAATTTGGGTATAAAAAGGTGAATTCAGTTTAAAATTTCATGTCCAATAACAGAAACATTTTCAGTTTAACACAAGTTTGTGAAAGATTTCTAAAATATTCATCTATTCCTAATTTGTATGACAGGTGGTCTAATAAATGTGATAAGCACTGTACACACAACAAGAAATGCCAACATGTATCAGAACAACTCCACCAAAAGATCTAGTGAAAACTACATTAAAGTCCATGCTTTGTGTAATTTTGGACCCAGATCTAAACTTTAACAGCCACATTAAAATGGCTACAAAATCAGCCTTTTAGCATCTTAAAATATTGTTAGACTCAAAGGATTTAGGCCTATAGAAAACAGAGAAATTTGTTAGTTCCTTCATTTTGAGCAGGTTAGAGTATTTTTTAAGTTTCATATGGGTTTAACAAAAAAATCTCTCTGACAGCTGCAGCTCATCCAAAACGCTGCTGCTTCTGACCACAACTGATAAAACTGTTATTTACATATTTTAAAGTAACACAATAAGAACACATGGTAAAATTATTCACTAACTACAAGTGCTTAAAGAGAACAAATCTCTGCAAATAGTATTTTTGACTTTGTTAGCCAAGTTATTATCAAAAATGTTAAGAAATGGTAAAACATCCTTTAAAAAAGTCCACCAAAATATCAACATTTTGTCCTCGTGCCCTGAGAAAAAGTTCCTGAAAGGGTCATCAAAATCCACTAAGAATGTTTTAAGATATAATCAAAAATGTGGAGAACTGCCCTATCTCATAATGTTAACAAATCCTGTAAAAAAAAAGAAAAATAATACAATAAAAAAAAAAAATCCTGGATCATCATCTGGATTAGGATCACAACCAAAATAAAAAAAACTTCTCACTTGTGCCATGATCAACATTCCCTGAAATGTAATCTTAATCTGTTGTGAACTTTTAAAGTTATCCTGCTCACAGACAGACAACAGATACACAAATAAACATCAGCTAAAACATAACCTCCATGGCAGAGGTAATAAACCACAACAGTGACAACATACTTGTGTTGACAGTAGCAAATTAGACATAAAAAAAAATGATGGAAATGCTCCTAACTTTGTTTGATAATAATCGCTGTTGCTGCTTAAAGCTGTAGTTATCAATAAATTACAGTCAGGATTGTTTATGTCTTCATTTTGTTTGTGTCGAGTATTGTAATATATGTAGTTTCCCACATCTTCTAAAAATAACATAGCAAAACCTTGAGGCTATATTTGCAGGCATAAAATTTCTTGAATTTTAATGTCATCATACAGCATATTTGAGTTTACAAGTACAGTATTGTGAGGTCGTGTTATAATTTTTGGCCCATACTGCCCAGCCCTACTGCACAGCATGCTTCATAATCCAGGCTTACACTAAAAGGTCATATGTGCTAACTCATCTGGTAGCTCCTTATTGTGGTCAGGCCACCAGAGACGTCAACGGGCTTTAAACATGCATTCACAGTGTTCAGGCAGGGCAGGAGGCGAGGCCCCTCGCGGATCTCTGAGGCCCCTGTATTCAATTCCTCATCCCCACATTAGTAAGCCAGCGGGGCGTTTCCCCAACCTCCCCTCCCTCCCCTCCTCCCACCTTGCCCTCCCCTCTTCCTTGCCCTCTGGACCCCTCAGGAACCCCCAGGGCCACCAAAATGTTAATTGGGCTTCTAATTTACTGTTTCATTTGCTCCTATCTGTAATGATCATTAAGTATCAGTGCAGGAACAATGGGGCCAGGCACATTTGGCTCCCTTTACGTAAAGTATCTTCCTTATAGGCTCCTGTGGTGGTTTGATATGGGACTAGAAAATACCCCTCAGGAAGGAAAAAAAGAAATCTGCAATTTTATATGATTAACTCTTTCCTGCATACATTTTCAGGATGAAGGCCTAAAACCTAATAAGATTGAGTTTAATGAGGCTGCATGATACAATTAACAAATGCATGCAAAATTGTGTCTTCTTCATGCTTCTTGAGTTTGTATTCTGACAGACTTATGAGCTTTAGTGTCCCATTAATAATACAGAATTTTGTCATCCAAATAATGAAATAAATTAAGAAAATCTCACTGTTTTAAAATGCTATTCTGACATCTAGTAGTCAAAGTCACAGAAGCCTAAACTATCTATTGAGCACAAACATGATGCCCCCTTCTTTTTGGGTGCATTTAGGGTGATTTAAATCCCATTTTAGCCATGTGATGCATAATGTAGACAAGAAAAGATTGACATGGCTTAAAGGTGTATTTCTCTAAATTAACCATTGATCTGCTTTAGGCATAAATGATCAAACTAATCAGACTGTCATTCCCATTTGGCAAAGCCTTTCAAGTGTTGTGTGATGGATTCTGCATGTTGTAGAGTTGAGCAGCTTTATGATGCTATGATGAAACTGATGCTATCATATTAAGACAATGTCGCGGTGGGCTTTATCAAAATGGCAGCACAATGATGAAAGAAGAATAATGAAGTCAGGGGGATCAAAATTAAAGTTTACTTCCTCCTGAGCCTTTGTCATATCTGCAACTCCAACGGACTGGAGGAGCAAGTCAATTAATATGCTGCTGTTTGTAGACACAGCTTAGTATGAACTATGCACATATTAAGATTTTAATTTAAAGGCTTATGTCTGTTTTGACATGTTTATGACAGTATGGGTATGAGCAAATATCACAAAGAGAGTGGATATGGGGTAAAAACGCCAAAGGTCAGGTTTGAGCTCAGGTCAAAGGACCATAGTCTCTGTACAAGCATGACCAAACGTTTGACTTTTCACATGGTTATTTGTTGATTGATTACCAATCCACTTCTTCTGTCTTGTGACAAAAATTGGCCTACAATACACACATCTCATTTTAAAAGTCCCATGTCCTGGTGTGTTTGACTGTTTACATCATGTCTTTAGTGTCTATTAAGCAAGGGTTTGATTTAAGTTGAATACAAAATGAAAAACTTAGTCTGCAGAGGATCAGATGCAGCTCTTTTGCCCTACCCTTTGGAAACAGTTGGATCTGAGGGGGTGGGGAGGCGACGGAAATCTACGATTATGAGCTCTGCACTGATTGGCTGCCCAAACAATGTCCGACAGTAGAGGGAAGAAAGGCGTCACAGGCAGCTGTGTGGATATTCAGAACAGTAGGTGTCATGTCATGTTCTTCTGCTCCACAAGCCCCTTCTAACAACAATAAAATCAAGGAACATTGATTTTGCAGGACATGGGACTTTTAAGACCAGCACACCTAAAGGTACATAGATTAGCACTTCAACATGTGGTCCACTCAAAACCACACCTTTGTGATCCACGTACATGAGACAGTAAAATACATTACATACACACTTCACCTTGCCCTGGCACAAATGAAGGAGGTGCACCTCAACACAATATGCTTGCTAATGTATAAGAATGAGCAGGGGGTGCAAAGTGAGTGCAATGTTATCACTCTTCACAGCCATAATGTAAAAACAATGGCAGCGTTAGAGTGCTGTATCTCATCAAAGTGACTTAAAATAAGCCGCTATGATGGGGGGGTCATAATTACTGCTCTTTGGTCCAGAACAAATAAGTTACATTTGCAAACAAAGTTTATGAAGAAGTTGAAGATTTCACAGATTATGATGAGGACTTTGATTTGCTGGTTGATGAGAAAAGGATGATCAATATTAGTGTTTGTCCTCTTATTATTTTTAATAATCACACTTTTAATGGGATACCCAAACTTTTTTTTGTTTCGTGTGTTGCCTTACTTCCAAGTCCATGACAAGCAGATAGGCACCATTCTTTCGACTGTGAGTCCAGTAACAAGAAAGAGATGGGCAGAGTTCGTCCTTAAATTTGCAGGCAATTTCCATTTAAGAATGGCTTGCAAACTAACCTGTAAAAAATGAGTCACAAAAAGCACAGGACCGTTTAGAGTTGCTGAGTTTATCTGATGACTGTAGACAGAGGCAGGCCAGCTATACCCATTGACTCCCAGTGTTTGAGCTAAGATAACCAGCGGTGGGCAAACTTAAGCTGTCTCTTCCTTGTTAACGGATGCACAGACAAAAAAATGGTGTCTATCTGCTTGTCATGGACTCAGGACTGAGGCAAGACACGAAAAGAAAAGAAAAAGGTTGGTGTAGCACTTTAAAACATTCAGCACAGATTTTGATTTTCTGATCTGAATTGTAATACAATTTGGGGAAACTTTAATTACAATTCCTTTGTACATTTGACTTTCATCAGTGAAAATAATATCAAAATTTACATTAGCCATGGATTATACTGAACAATATTAATCTTACTACTACTAATAA
The DNA here is from genome assembly GCA_037902135.1 of Cetoscarus ocellatus. Classification (NCBI taxonomy): domain Eukaryota; kingdom Metazoa; phylum Chordata; class Actinopteri; order Labriformes; family Labridae; genus Cetoscarus; species Cetoscarus ocellatus. Next base: position 214,437 of record JBAMNC010000647.1, read on the forward strand.
TAATAATAACAATAATAATAATAAAAATAATAATAATAATAACAGCTGTATTTAAATAGCACATTTTCAATCATACAAAAATGGAATAATAAACAAGCACGATAAGGACCTAAGAACAAGAGAAAAAAGGAGGGCCCTCAACCCAAAGAGCTAGAGACACCAGAGACCACCCCAACGGGTGTCAACCCACACCCAAGGCACAACCTGAGACGCACCAGTGCTGTCCCTAGAGCCAAGAGTCCAACGAATCAAAGGTGACCCCATATTCCCCAAACCATACCAAGTGGTCTGACCCGGACAACCCATGCCCACTCCAAGTCTCCCCCAACCTCCTAACAATAAGGACCTGCTCATATATCATAAGAATTTTTAAGATATGCAATCTTACTGAGGAGAAACTCACGAGTCCTCTCAGACATCTGTGCTTAAATCAATCAATATCTGGTGAAAATCCCAGACATCTGCAGATTACGGAGACAAAATGACACCACTGAGAGGATACTTGATAATTTTAGCTGTAAGGTCATATAATCTTGTGATGATTGCAGAATGATAGCCTGACAACAATTATCACCTCTTGTCATTTCTCTTTCTCTCAGCTGGACGGCTTACAAAATGATTGGAGCGCTTCGCTGCAGTGGAGCAGGTGTAGCAAGCTGCCGAAATGACTTTGTCACAGAGGGGAAAAAACGAATGAAGAGTACATCTAAAACCAATGATGGGTTTGAGATCATTCCCTTTCACACTCCTCTGCCACAATCTGACGAGGAAGCACGGGATGAGAGAGAAAGGGAGAGAGAGGGAGAGAGAGAGAGATGGAGATGTGCAACGCTAGCCAAAACTTTTTCAATTTCACCGACAATTTCCTGTGTAATTACTGATGTGGTATGATGGTGTTTTAATGACAGGGACCTGCCAGTGACAGTGACATTGTGTGTGTGTGTGTGTATCTGTGGATGTGTGAGATCTAGCTGGGCCTGTTGATGATGGCAGAGTGATGAGATGGAGCCGTGCTGTGGAGATTAGACCTGTCTGCCCCCCACCTCTCCCACCCCTTCACATTGACACACTCACACAAACACACACACAACCTCAAGCATTAACGCACCCCTCCAAACTACCCCACAATGCCACCTGCTATCTCCCCATCACCCTCACTCACTTGTATAATACCCCCTCCCCTCCCATCCCCCCACCTATCAACCCTCTGATCATCAGAGCCACGTTGGCGACCATCAGCGCCACCAACCGTGGGCAGGTCAATGAGCCGGTACCTGTAGTCGCACCAGGGGCACCGGTACGGTTTCTCCCCGGTGTGAATCCGTTTGTGCCGGGAAAGGTGGGACTGCGTGGTGGAGGCGAAGTTGCAGAGCTTACACTTGAAGGGTCTCTCTCCTGTGAAGAGAGACAGATAGTGAGATAGTGATGATGAGACCACGTCATGTTATCTAACACTCGCACAAACAAATGAAGGTTTGGATGTTACAGGAAGATATTTTAATTGGAATTTTGGACTACAGTTGTTGGGCTCTATGGTGGTAGTGCTTGTGCCTCACAGCAAGAAGGCTTCTTGTAGGGTAAGGGCCTTTCTTTGTAGAGTTTGCATGTTCTTTCAGTGCATGCACTTTTTTTTTTCCAGGTACTTTAGTTTCCTCCCAATGACCAAAACACCCTTGTTAGGTTAACTGATGACTCTAAATTGCCCTTTGGTGTGAGAGTGTGTGTGAATGGTTGTATGCCTCTCTATGTCAGCCCTGTGAATGGCTGGGTCCAATCAAAGGTGTACTCTCTCTCTAGCCTAATGTCAGCTGGGAAAGGCTCCAGCCCCTGTTAACCCAAAAAAGGATAAGAGGTATAGATAATGGAGGGATGGACTAAATTTGATTATAAACAAGATATCATAAGTCCAACATCTACTTTATGACTACAAAAAATGCACTCTAAAATCCCTTTGCCCCCCTCTTTTAAAACTGAATGACCAATAATAGTACCTGTGAACCCTATGTCCACTGGCTGTTGTCAAGGACTGAGACGGGTACGTTTTAAATCTGGCTTCCTCTCTCTCTCCTCAATTTCTATATGATTTCTATTAACTCAAATAGACCAGTTGTCTGAGGAAGGGTGTTGCCTAATTGATGGCCCCACTTCAATTTCATTGGTCAACTCAATGTCAATTTATAATCCGAAACACGAATTGGTTATTTGCCTCCTAAGAGATGAAATTCATGTTGAAATGTATGTGAGCTGTTTGCAACAAGCTGCTAGGAGATCGTTTTTTTTAGGATTAGTTTTCATTTTAGAGTGAAACATTTGTTTTTGTTGAAACTGTACATCATGACTTCGGACATATATTCTCTCTTTCAGTCTTAAAAATATGTTTGGAAGCTTCAAGTGTTTAAGTCCTGTCAAAGCGAGGGTGAGATAATTAAGTTTTTGTGTTTAATGAGCTACCTCAATGTCAAACAATTGCATACACTTATGTGGAAGGGCATAAGTTTGTACTCTATCATCCTAATTTTAAGAAACATATATAGTCTGAAAGATGATGCACCAGGTAGTGCTTGCAACTTAAAGCTAGAAGGTTACTAGTGAGGTGTTGCTGTGTTAAGTTTACATTTGTAGGTTTTCTTTTTCCCACTGACCAAAAACATGCTCATTGGGTTAATTGGTGATTCTTAATTGCCCTCAGGCATGAGTGTCAGTCTCTCTATATAAGACCTGTGATTGGCTAGTGATGAATCCATGGTGTACCCATACCTCCCATCCAGACCCAGCAAGGATAGGCTGCAGTCCCCCACACCCTCCACAGGGATAAGCAGAATAGATAATGGATGGAGGGTTTATTGTGATCTCAAGCATCCAAATTACACAACCCACAAACATGGAGTGCCATGGTGACACGGCTGCTATGTGGAGCATGATGTTACCCATGTTGATGAGTCAATGGAGAAACTCAACGGCGGTAGGCAGGTCTAAACTTACAAGGGGCAGTTACTATTCATATTTCTAGTACACAGAAATTTCTATAATAAAAGATCAACAGTAGTACTAAATTTTTATTAATATATGTTTTAGTTGGAAAAAGTAGTTTGAGGGTTTAGTTACTATTTAAGTTTACATGCCAGATACTGAACAACTCTAGTGCCTAAAGTAAAAGTTTAAGTGACATATGTAGCATAGAAGCCCTTGTTGTCAGCTTGACATGCTATAATGTAAGTTGATTATATCAAACTCAGTTTCTGTGTAAAGTCTTACGGCAGAAAAAAATGTATTGTATTTTTTTCCTCTTACAGTTTATCTGACACTAAGTGGGCTTTATTTAAACCTGGGGAATGCCCATAAAAAGTGACTGAGTAAGTTTTGATGGGAACCTAGACAGGGAATTTTCTCTCACTTTATGAACGTTCATGACAATATTTGACAAAAAAGTCATCCATCTTCCATAGTAAAGTATCAAATGCAATCAAAGCAAGGTTCAGGGCTGATGTCCCTTGGTATAACTGCAAGCTACAGAATACTTTCTATAGTTGGTAGAATTGTTTAAATTAAAACAGCTACCAGAGGTGTTTAGAAACCCATATTTTGCCTCAGCTCAGGTTTTTATACTTGATTTTAGTGACTTTTTCAGTATGTTCATAATCCCTAATGTCAACAAAATATCTAGTTTTTATATAATGAGTACATCAGATCTAAATGTATCCAAAGTCTAACAGGGACACTCTATTGGAGCTCCAGTCCCTTAAGGTCTTCTACACCAGGTGGGCCCAGTCCACTCTGTTGGTAATGTCAGTGCAGCTCAGTGCTTATTGCCAAGAACTCTGCATTCAGTCTATGGTCTACATTCTGCACTGCAAAGCCAAGCCACGTGTCAATGGACATAAACTGCCAACAAAAAAATGGTAGGACATCACACTGGCAGGTAATTTCAGGGGACTAGGGGAAGGAGCTGGCGCTGTTTTCTATGAGGACGTACAGACAGCATGATGCTGCAAACTCCAAAAAGCATAATATAGGCTTTTTGATGTGATGATGAGTTTGTAAACAGCTTTTGTAATATGTGTTCTTAACCCTAAAAAATATCTTACTTTGTTTTAAAGAACTGCTTACATACAAACACCGACAGCATTCATTCAACTCTTGCTGTTTCTATTGTTTATGAAATACTGCTTTAGTTACTTTTCTATACTAAAATAAATGCATATAGAGTATCAAGAAATGTACAAATAACTTATTGAATGACATTTGTCAAACAGTGCTGTTGTCACACTATTATGCCATAAAAGTATCCCTTAAAAATCTGTATCAGTCAAACTATGACAGGAAAACTCTGCCAGGCAGGTCTTCCCTGTCACTTCAGCTGTGTGACAACAGATTTCAGTCTCCAGCTAAATCAGTGAAATTGACACATGTCAACACAGGAGAGGGGGACAGATATTGGGAGGTTTCAGGGTGGAAATGGCAGAGAAACTGAGGAGCAAACAAAATGAATTATGAAAAGCTAAATGAATATTTATAAGAGGTTTCTTGATCCTTGGGCGCCTGCCAGACAACGGTTAAGAACAGTATTTGTTTCACTTTCCCAATCCCCCCCCAAAAAAAACACTTGTTATTGACAGCCTATCTGAAAAATGCAATTTCCCTAAGCGACAGAATGACATGGTGAAATGATAACTGAAATTAAAAATCTCAGATTCAGTCAGCCATACTGGTACACATGCCTATCACTGACAGCAGCATGTCACACTGATGTCCCCGTGTGAGTGTGACTGTGTTTGTGTGAATCTGTGAGACAGCAAAATGGTGCTCAAAGTAAAACAAGAAAATGTTATGACTGTTGAAATGCTGAAGTGCCAATCACCAGCAGGGACTACAAAGGTTAACATGTACAAGGTGTGGGGGTATCCAAACTAGTGTTAGACATGATTTTAGGATGTGTGTGTTGTTGCTCACCTGTGTGTTGGCGTCTGTGTTTGGTCAGGGCGTGTTTTGTGCCTCCAGCAAAACCACACAGGTCACACAGATACGACTTCTCTCCTACAGAAACAGATTGAGGCAGTGAGGAGAAATCATGAGGGTTCTTTAAGATGGAGGAAAAATGACAATGAAAACATGTCTACAAAAAAAGCAGCAGCAACAGAAAGCCCAGCACAAGCAGTAAATGTCTGTGTCAATTTTAGGGAGGACAGTAAAGGCCATTTTCATGTTTAGGGATCAGTGGTAGAGTTGTTTACTATGAATGAAGGAGGTATGAACCCCAGCTCCTTCAGTTGCACATTGATGTGTTCTTGGGCAAGACAAAAATTCAAAGACCAGATAGACAGTTAAATATATCAGTAGACACATTTAACTGTCTATCTGGGCGACAGCCAAATGACAGTGCATGGGAAAGCAAGAAAATTTAAAAAATACATTTGAAAGATGATTGAAAGATCATCAATCACATTCATAATGGGCCAATCAGATGATGTGGTAGGCAGGCCCTGCTGCCAAGGTGTGTAGTACATAGCAGAGCCCAGTTCAAAATTCAAACCCTTGCTGAAACCTATCAGAGGGGTAAAAAATATCTTATCTGTGTAGCAATGTTTTCACTGTTATTCTTTTTGAAGCCATTATTGACAAGATTGCATCAAGCTCAAAGTACCACCACCCCCTCCTCAAAGGACTCTGATTGGGCAGTGCCTCTGAAGATTGAGCAAAGCTGTCACATAACTAGTTAGCTGTGACCTTCAGTGTAGAAAGTCCTTTTGGTGGTAAAAAGTCTAGATCTTAAAACGTTTACTTCAGCTCTTTTCTGAACCCAGTCCGATCCACTCTGTTATTGTATGTAGCACATGTAAAAAAAAAAAAAAAAGTACAATTTTATTGAAGTGCTGAATAGAGTGGTGCAGGAATGACACATTTTATAAGCTGATGCGGAAGTTAGAATGACACTGGTTCCCTCGACTGCAAGCCTACTAATATCCTATGGGATTTTTCACTGTATTTTGGATCACTGCTGAAAATAAGCTCTGTAGAAAACAATAAACTATGAAACTTACATGTTCTCTTTGTGATAATCTCAACAAAAAAAAAAAAATATATATATATAGATATATTTTTCAGAACTTTTAAGCTTAGACACAGTTGGCGAAAGTGAAAAGCTTTAAGTGAGCTCCTATGGAACTACAACCTGGCAGTGCGACTTCGAAAGCAACTACAATATTTCCAATATATAACGTCTTGTGACCTCTTGTTTGAGAATTTTCTTTTAACTGAACAATCTTATTAAGCTGGTCCTCATGCCTGTGGGAATAGTGGATGAATAATTGATTATTAAGCTGTCCTTTTAAACACAGAACAACGGTTTAAGACTCAAAAGCAGGCAACATCAGCATTTCATTATTTCCCACTAAACATTGAAATATCATGTGCATGTGTTCACCACAAATATTACTCCAGGTATTCCAACTCCCATGTACTCTTCTGGGTTGAGAACCAGGGAGTGGTAAATGCCAACTCATTTCCGCGTTTCTGGACTCATTCTTGCACCACTCTATAAATTTGCTACCAAACATATTGGCTAAACTTCTGGCTTAAATTCAGCCTGTACAATAATCTGCCTGCTCTTGCACTTTACAAGATAAACCATGTTTGATTTGAAATGATCCCAGATCTCAAAAAGTGCTTTGGTAAGTAAGATAAAAATAATTTATAAGATGCTATGAAGCAAAACATAGCTTAACTCTTGAGCAACATCATCCTGCTATGCTTTTTTTGTCTGGTAATATCACGATAACTGTTGAAAGGGTACCTGGAGTGGGCACCAACAAGATAAACAACATTTTTTTGGCATTTTCTTCAAAGTATACCTGTTAAATTGTATTCCTCCTTCATATTGTGGAATTTTGATTGATATTACGTTGATAAAATACCGATTATAAGACAACATGTTTTGTTTTTTATATCTATTTGTTGAGTATTGAACCTTCACATTCATTTAAAAATAAAGTGGTGTTGACACTCAAAAGGCAAGTAACGCCATCAATGACTAAGATCTAAATGAGAGGCTACAGTGTTCAAATTTACATTTTTGCAGTTGTTTGATTCATCTAAATACGTCTCAGTATAATTAATCTGCCACTTGAAGTTGTTCATTTCAAAGTCGCACAAATATTAATCAAGATAAATATAATTAAACAGCAAAATTAGAACTTCAAAGATCAGCTGGTAATAGTAATGGAGAGGCTGTTTAAATAAAGATTCATAAAATCCTCGAAGCTTGAGTGGAAAAGTCTGAAGAAGGAAAGAATGAGTGATGCTCCTCTCTTCACTGCGATTTCGAGCTAAGGAGCTGTTGAGTGAGAGAGTGAGAGCTCAAATAGAGACAAAGAAGAAGAAAATATTGCATTGATGGATTGGGAAGAAACGTGTGAAGGAGGAGGAAGGCAGCGAGCAAGGAAAAAAGAAAGACAGACTGAACAGATGAGCAGAGGGTCTAGTTGGCTAACAGATGAGCCGAGCAGAAGTCACAGATCACTAGTGTATATCCATCAGAGCTCTCACAGCTAACTAATTCCTCCAATCAGATGGATCCGTGTAAATATGTCAAATGGGGGACGGGAAATTGCCAGTGTGGTTTATTGACTGTGATAAAATCTGAAAAGCACCGCTGAACATAATTACATACTTGTCAGAGCCATAAAAATTAGCTTTATTATCAATGGGATGGTTTTGTACAACTTCATTTGGGGGCGATGCCTTCCAGATGGGGAGCGTGGAGAGCTTTTTTACACTCCTCCTCTCTTCCCTGCATCTGGCTCTGTCATTAACACCATGATGCTCTCTCTCTCTCTCTGCCACTGCACACACGTAGTCACACACTCCTGCACGCACACAACAACATGAGAGGTAAAATTCATTCAGGTAAACATATGGAGGTGCACATATACAAAATGCTTTCATACTCACAAGCAGAGCTGCACATATTTCCTTTAAACAGACACATTTTACTGCTTGTGGTGTGCTTGTTACAAAGTACATGTTCTGTACCTGCCTTTGTAGGAAAACACTGCAGGTACCACACATTAGGACAGGGAAACATGTCGACTTTTTAAGACATCCCAGTATATCTTCAACTGAGATAGAGGGTCCAACAATAGCAGGGTTGTATTTAAATGTGTTTCAAAAATTAACCACGCTTTTAGAATTTGGCAGGAGAATATGCAAAGTTATGAGTGATTCCGTTCACTATTGTAATATGGGAATCAGGGGTCAAATGGTTAAGCAAAAGTTGGCACTCCTCATGTAGAAAAAGGAAGCACTGGAAACAAAGGCTTAATCCTGCATCGTATCGTTGAACGTGACGTTTAACTTCATGCTTCTGTTTATGAAGTTAATAGTTTGTAGTGTTTTGTGATGTTTTGTAATTGTGAACTCATGTGATAATAGTGACCTGACAAACAATAGCAGATGTTTATTAGCTTCAATCCAACTCTAGTGCAGTGCATCATGCCTTCATGTTTAAACATGTTCATAGTCCCTTTGAATATAAAACTAGAAGTGTTCAGAGTGCACAAACCTCCGCCAAGGAATTTCCAACTTTGTCGGGCGAGTTATTGTCAATAATGTAAAAACTGCTCTTTCCCCTAATGTTAACAAATCCCTGAGAAAAAAAACAAAAATTCTGGATCCACATTCAGATTCTTTATTGGAGTTATTGGTGAAAACGTGGAAAACTGGCAATGTTAAGAAAACTTAAAAAAAAATCCTTTATCTCCACATTGGATTCTGATCACCACTGAAACCTATTCGATAAGTCCTTGGACCATTTCTGACCATTTCATTGAATTCCATCTATTACTTTTTAAGTTATCCTGTTCCCAAACTAACAAATGCCAGAAAAAACATAACCTTCTTAGGGGATAATAAATCACATTAAAGCCAGATGGGGGATAACAAACAAAAGATTTTACTTTCCTTTGATTTTTTTTGTTTCTAAACCTATACACTTCTGGAGGAACTAAACTAACAGCCCTTGACGCTGACTTAAAGAAGTTATATTGTGCTTTTTCAAGGTTTATATGCCCTTTAGTGTGTCTGACACAAGAGGCAACCTTCAGGACTGAAAAATGAAGCCAATGCAGAAGTGCCAAAAACTGCGGGTTCTTTAGTGTCTGCTTAAGGCTGGCTGCAGGAAACATGGTAATTGTATGATCGTGTGAGGGGTGCAAATGTTTTTTACCACCTAATTTAACATGTCTACAGTCTATATCACTAAAGGCTTTGGTTTGAATATGTACTTTATCTAAAGGCTCTCTCTGAACAGGGGATATACTTCTTATGACGCGCCTGTTTTCATCCTGTTGAGAATTTTTGGTTTGGAGAATTAGGAACATGACTTACATGGCTACAAGTCCATATTGGTCAGATGGCCTGAAGTCCCACCTCAACATTGCCTCTCTGTCTGTGAGTAGGTTGATCTAAAGATTGGATGAGACGCCATCCATGGATTGGCCTTAGCAATGTTCCGAAGCCTCCTTGACTGACAGCGCATAGCTATATCCAGTTCTTTCCACAGTTAATTGTTTCAGTCCTCTGTCTCCTCTGCGTGCTTAAGTACCTCTATATGCAAGACAACAAAGTCCACAACATAGGGATTTCTTCCTCTCCTCCTGTACATGACACCAGTTACTTGCAGAAGTGTCTGATTTCCCTAGTCCCCCCTGAAAGACCTACAACTGTTTCATCAGCAATCCACACCTAATAATGAGGGGGTGGCAGGCCAAGTAAAGGGTATAGACTATAAAAAGAATGCAGATCTATTGAAAACATAACACTGAACAGAAAAATTACCAAAGAGTAGGCTGGTCAAACAATCAGAACAGACTGGACCCACATGGGGCTTAACGGGGACAGGAGCTCCAACAGAGTGTCTCACACAGAGTGAAAATGGAGGAGGATCAGAGATACTCATGGCTGGATCCAGGGAAAACAGGGAACTTTACTGAACATTAGTGATTGTGAAAATAGTCTTATAGTCATGAAAACTAAATCTATGAATCCTCTCAAAGCATGTTTATCAAGAGATGACGAAAGACAGCGTATAATACTAAAAATCTTATCAAATTTAAAACTTTTCAAGACTCTGTTCATACACTTTAGACAGTTTTTAAGAGTTTGTCTGGAGTTTTTGATCATAAATAATAACCCAATATTGGTGGCCTAGGACTTTTGTTTTTGTTGCTGTGGCATCAACAGGTATCAATATTGTTACATTTCTCAAAACCATACTGTAGTGAATAATATATTGATATTTATTTTGAGATTTGATTTTTGGTCCATATCTTCCAGCCCTACCTCACATCCCAACACCCAGACACTCTCAGAATACTTGAATATTCATCTATGCTGAACTCCAGCTCTCTCACACACACACCGTTAACACATTTGGGTGACTCTTCCAGCTGGGCCTCAGCGGTGCTCTGCTCCTCTTCTGCACAGATAGCAGCTTTCAGTGAGTCCGCAGAGACAAAGCAGCCTCAAGTTTCTTCTATTACACCCATTTAAAGCCACTTGACTGTGAGAAGAGTTTTAATGCAGTGCCACTTAGAAGGGAGAAAAACAGCCTTAAAAAGGTGCTTTCGTTAGCCAGTTCAAACAGGTTCACTGTTCAATCCCAATGTAAATGGCCTTTGAAGGAATAATATTTTAATATAATCTAAAGTCAAATCCACTATTTTCACTGGCCATACGAAATTGCACTTAGAAATGGCCTCTAAATACCTAAAAAGGATGTAACAGCACTAGAATTTCACACATACATGATAGTAACAATCAGATAATATAATTAACCATTTTTGATACCACGTAAGCAATAAATTTACAACCTAGGCACCCTATATTGGGAGTCTTGTTGTTTCTTATTATCTCCATGGGCGCTTTTGGTCTAGTGGTTAGGATTATCCATGTTACAGAGGCTCATCCAAGTGGGCAGTGCAAGCACAACTTGGACTTGCAGCTTTCTTTCCACGTGTCATTCGTCAGTCTTTCTTCTGATTGCATACCCTGCCTTCTATTCTATTAAATACAAGAAAAAGTCCAGAAAAAAGTCTTCAAAAAGGTGTTTGCTCTGATGAAATGACTAATACTGATTGTTTAATTTCATCAGTGAGAGAGAGAGAAACAGGCATCCAGATGATTGACAAGTTATCTCTGACAAGCAGAAAAGAGCTTAGAGGGACACTTGGCAGAAGCTGGAGACAAAATAAAGACGGAAAACACTGATATTCCTCCCTTGAATTCCGCTCAGCCCCTGTTTTAGTACCATGTTTTCTGGCTAAACATATCCACGCTAATGTGCTTATTTGACAGATTACCCATCAAAAACATGCAACTGTCACTACATTGTAAGGCTCTGATTTGTGAATGTAGTTTTGTGATATCAGTTTTTTGCTGCAAGCCCTAACCATTATTTTGAACACCACAGCAACAGAACCCAGCTCACACTGGCAGAAAATCCTGAAACTATCCTTAAATTACCCTGGTTAGCTGCATGTGCAAAAGCAAACAGCACATTTATTCACCCAGACTTTCCCCTGAAATTAACCTGCTATCCCCTTAATATTTCCCTTCCTCTGCTCCTCCATTGACAATTGCAATTGCAATGCAAATTGCAGGGAAACTTGCTGCTGTGTGGGCCAAATGAAAAAAAAAATGTCAGGGAATTATCTGGGTAGGTGACCCAGATATTTTCTAGGACATATCAGGATTTCACAAATGAAAAGGGCTAGAGATACAAATCCTTGGTAGTGTTTCCTGAGCAATTCATAATTACCAAAATTTCTGGGAAAACTCCTACAAACTGTCCAATTTGGCTGTTCCTCACCCAGTTTAAAGTCAACACAGCTGTTTCAGCTTCAGTCCAGGCCTGCGTACAAAAATGGATGGGCTCCCAAAAGGACTTGTGAATGGGCCCTCCTCAACTGTGATATAATAATATCAATGTTTAGGAAACGCCAGTGGTTTCGTGGTTAATTTGCATATCCCATTTATAGGCTGTAGCTCTTGAAGTGCATGGTCCAGTTTAAAGATGGCTTGTGTGTCATACATACTCTCTTTTTTTCCCAAACTTTTAACTCTACCCACCACCCTGCCACTCCAAAAAGGGAGGAAAAAGTCCAAAAATGAAATAAATGCAACAACAACAAAAACAAGATCATAATAATGTCAACATGTGCAACAGGTTAATGCATGACTGAGCACGTCAGACATTATTGTGCTAGCTGTTAAATAAAATGGTTCCATTCACAATATTTTGGAGGTACTTTGCACAACTAATTCAACAGAGAGGTGCATCGGAGGAAAAAAGTCAGTTCAAACTTGAAGATAGACTCCCACACACTGTCGAACTTACAAGAAATTCATTCATTTGCAACATTTCAGTCACAGGCCTGATGAAGGTCTGAGACCCAAACAATGTTAATAAATGAATTTTTGCAACTTAGACAGTGTGCAGGAGTCTATCTTTCTATTTATAATATTATCATAAAAATTAAGGATTGTATCACTTCAGGAGGAGAAAGTTTACACTTCAAAACACTCAATTGCATTTTTTTGCTTGATAACAAAGGGTGAGTATTTAGGTTCAAAACACCAGCAAATCATGGTTTAAATTCAGGATGGACATGTCTTTATAAATGTTTAGGGGCTCCTACATGACTCTGGGCCCAATAAAGCTTTCCCTATTATCCCCCCTCGATTGCTGCCTTGTTTTAGCCTACATATACAAATGATGATCATTAGCAACTGTTCAATACAACTGGTTAACCATACACCTAACTATAATTCTACAAAATCGAGACCGAGCCTTCTCAGTTGCAGTTCCCACCCTGTTGAACACATCACCTTTCACTGTGCGGACTGCGAATAGCCTCGCCACTTTTAAAACACGGCTTAAGATGCACTTGTTCACCTTGGCCTTTGGCAGAGTATAGTCGCTTTTATTGTGTTTTTATTGGTTTTTAAATGTATTAATACTGTATTGTTTTGTCTTTTCTGTTTATTGGTTTTTATTGCTTTTATTGTTTTTACTTTTTCTGCCTATTCTACTGTAAAGCACTTTGGTAGGCCACTGGCTGTTTTAAACGTGCTATATAAATAAAGCTGACTAGACACTGACATTTACAAAATCTCTGACTTTGTGCAAGTTTGCCTGTCAGCATCAGTGATGTTTTAAAGACAAAGGGTCATCACCCTGAAAATTGATTTGATTTAGATTTTTTCTCTTTCTGCTCAACATTGACCAAAGAAAACCAACAAAAGCCTGTTGATATACAGGCCACATTGATTTTTAAACAAATTCCTGCCCAAAGTGCACCTCAATTCGATAAACACAGCTTTAAACAACTGTAAAAAATATATATATTTCAACCTGCCTTCTTATTGTAAAGCACTTTGTGGCTTTTGTCTCTGAATAACACTATAAAAACAAAGTTTACTCTGTAACATACTCTCTCTTTACATGCTGTATGTCTGTGTGTGTGCTGTTGTTGTCAGAGGGCTTCTGTTTGTGATGAAAACACAAAAGGGTTAAACTTGGCCAAAAAAAGGAGCTTAAGTGCTAATTAAGAAAAAGCATGTGTTTTATGGAGATGAAGGTACAGGTTATCTGTCTTCAGCAATTTTTCTTTTAAAACATCACACTAAAGATTGTTTGAGAAAAAAAATATATTGTAATGTCATTTTTACTGCAAAACAGCCCAACCCCAGTGGAGACTGTATAGTTTTGGACCACATGGTATCAGAAAGTATCACATTATAGGACATTTTGTCAACATTGTCTCTTCACTCTACTTAACTTACTAAGGATCTGGTCAGACCTTTTCTTCCTATCAGAGAAAAAGCACTGGTCCCTCTCTCTCTCCTCCCCAACCCTCCCCTCCTCCCTCCCCTCTCCATCTCTCATTACGCCCAACGCTACAAGACCCCACCACAGAAAAATCCATAGCCATCGATCCCTACGCCCAGCCGTAGTCGCCACAATTATTCTTGAGGAGGAAACGTTGGCGATAAATTACATGTGTGCTTTTCATCTGCTGTTCTGTGGCGAGGAGCCCTCTGAGGAACCCGGGTGGGGGTGAAGGGAGGCAGAAGAGTGACATGCTGTCAGCACCGCGGGGGGAATCAGGCAGGATAAAGCAGTGTGATACCCCCCCCCCCAAACCCACAGCAAGACCTTATCGACTACATTCATTCCTGATGCACCTTCACCTCTTTCTTTGAGCGTTAACATGAATAATGCTTAACCCCTTACCTAAAACTTGATCCTTGTGTTGCACTTACACTTAAACCCGCTGTAACCTGGGATCTAACCTTTGACTCCCAGCTGTAACAGGAGACGCATAGAGGCAAACAAACACAATCCAAGCTATTAGCATCCTTTATGTAGCTAAAAACTTTCTGCCTAATTCACTGAAATACCCCCAAAACTACAAAATCTCCTGGTGTGCAGTCAATGCTCTTACTCTTCTTTGTTGATTTGATTACAGACTCTTCTTCCTGTTTTGATCCCATAACGCCCATCAACCCTTCACCCCTTACTTACATAAAATCTGCCTTATTTTCATACAATAAAAGAACTTTGAAGTCAAAATATACAACCCATCTTTACGTGTGTGTGAATATCTATATAAATAAATATATATAGTAAGCGTGTGCGTGTGTTTTAAATAACCCTGGAGGCGTCTGCATGCGGCTATAATTGCCTCCCTCATTAGTTATGTTTTAGCAGGAGCGAATGGGAGGGCAATTAATTTTACCGCTTAATTTTTGACACGGAATCCGCTGCTGTATTGATGTGCTCACCATTTTGGGTCTCATTTTTCAGGGAAATTAATTGACAAAGTGCGAAGATTTATCAGCATATCGCCAGATTAAGCGACAAACTGAGGCAATGAGGAAATCAATTGTGGTCCTGTCGCTGTGTTCAAGCCCCCCACCCCCTCCCCGCTATACCCACACCTCGCCACAACACCCCAGAGCCTGGGAAAAGCTGGGTGGGTCAGATGCAGTGCACTTATTTATTTATTTGAGTCGTTCATTCATCAGCCGTTACAAATGACCCTGGCGGCTGACGACCACTGAACCCCCCCCAACCACCCCCTCCAACCACCCCTCCCTCAGACACGACTGGTGTGTGGGGAGGGAGCGATTAACATAAAAAACACACAAATCAGAGAGGAACAATGAATCCTGTTAGAGGCAGAAGAAGGAAAGCGGAGGTGTTAACTTTTTTCTGTTTTGGAGAGAGGGGGCTTAGCATGTCACAGCCAGCAACTCTATCCACAGGATGATGAAATGTGACATTTTTTGTTTGGGACACTTCTGTCTTGGCTTTTTGTTTGGCTATAAAGCATTTTTGGGTCCCAAATACAAGAATGTATTGTTGAGTTTGCTTTTATTTAGTTGTACTGCTTGAATGAGTGATCACTTGTCAAAAATTGCTCTTCTCATTTCTGTTAAAAAGGGCATTGTATACAACTTTTCAACCCAATAAAGTAAAGATTAATGATCACAAAATAAAGAATATAAACAACGGAATAGGAAAGTCATAAATAATAACACTCCGCTTCATTTGAAAGCAGACTAAAGTAAAACCACCACAACAGCAATCTCTAATTCCCTGGCTAATGCAAAAACATTCCTCATAGATTTCGGTCAGAACTGTCATGACGGCATTGGTTGCTTTAAACTTTTCAGCTATACATCCATGATGCAAATGTCCCATTCCCCCACATCCCAAAGATGCTCTTTTGTATTGAGATCTTGTTAATGTGGATACTATTGAAGTACAGCAAACTTCTTGTCATGTTTAAACAAACAGTTTGAGATGGTTTGAGCTTTGTTACATAAGGGGACTATCCCACTGGAAGTAGCCATCAAAAGATGGGTACACTGTGGTGATATAAGGATGGAGATCCTCTGGAAAAACACTCAGGTACGGCATGGAGTTTAAATGATGCTCCATTGGTACCAAGGGGCCAAAAGTGTCTCAAGAAATTATCACCCAGAACATTACATCACCACCGGCCTACCACCACCATCTGTTAATACAAGGGAGGAATAGATCCATGCTCTCATGTTAGATACATTGAATTTAGACCCGACCATCTAAATGTCGCTGCACATAACAGCAAAGAGTATGTGACGATATATTGCCATATCAATATCAGCATACTCCTTGTCCCTTGACTATCAATGTCCTCAGCTGGCTGCCTTTTTTTGCTTTGCAACAAAAAAAATATGGGACAAATCTTGGGTTAAAAGAAAGTATAACTGTAGGTATGATCATTCTCATGTTTGTGAGTAGTAAAAGTAGGTAAGATGTGGTTGGTTATACTTCCTGGTTTGTTTGTTGTCATCAGCTTTTGCATGGTATTACACTGTAGGCAGCCTTACTGGGAGGCATGCATATCAAACATGTTTTACATGTATAACCTGAGACCAGAGAAGTTCTGACTCAGTTGGAAGCAGGGAAATAGTCATATTAAGGGTGCATACTTTAAAACAGTTGGAAAAAATAGCTAGCTACAAGGAGCCTGGATTTGGGTCATGCCCCCCTGATCATTAAGAGACAAATATGGCCAAAAATCTGACCTTAAATCACTTGGTGTGTTATCAGCTTAAGACAATAACATCCAATGCTATTGACAGAATTCAGGTCATTGATTGGGTTGGTTTTGTGCCTTAGTTGCATCATAATAAATATGCTGGCAGGCCTCATCTGAATTGAGAATATGAATACAATTATATATCTTCTAATAAAATTGACACATTAATGAAGTTAAGATGACATTATATACAGTAGAGTGGCCACTATGCAGGATTACTTCTGCCACATTGCGGTTGTAAGATTCCTGTTTTGTATCTTGGTTTGGCTGTACTGAAAACAAAACACTGTGACTACTATTAAACTAAATTCTTAATGCATCTTAAAGTAAAAAAATAAATAAATAAAATTTAGTTTGACTAGGGCAGTTTTTTGGTTCCTTGTGAAGTCAGATGTATCTTAACGTATATCAAATTTAGTCTTAAATTTTAATGTTGCTAAAATACTAACTTTTTCAAGTTGTAACTTAATTTTTTACAGTGTATTTCTGGCTCATTTTTCATGATGCATGTACTGTATTGCCTCCACAGAGATGTGAAATGTTTACATACGAACAAGAGCTCTATTGTCTAAGTGCTCAGCCTCCCCTCAATCTGTCTCATGGATTTTTAAGCATGGCATTATGACACTTGCTGCCTCTCCATGGGACTACAAATGGTATTTTAAGGGATTATAAACCAATTATACAAACGCTAAAAATCACTCTTTCAAAATTTCCCTCTGTAATGAAGTTATTCTTTGAGGGATAGTACTATTTTTTTCAGTACTAAGTGACTCTAAATTTTTGAGCTGTATGTGTGCAACATTACACTTAGCTCCTGTGCAAACTCCCCAGTTAGTCATCGTGGTGTGAGCCTCTTTATAACCCACACACACACTTCTCCCGTCCATTACTGACTGCACTGTTCCCCGGACAGATTAGTTCAACTTTAAAATCTCCTACTTATTTTGTTAGTATTGCATCTTAGCACCGTGAAGGAGCCGATTTATAACCTTTAAACAGATCACACACATGCAGATAATCTTTCAGTGTGTCAGGTTGGCTGCTGGAATGTGATTGTAATGATTGTGTAGCTGCAGCGAAGGGACGACCCTGCCGCCAATTACAAGCGCTAAAGGGGTGTTGGGGGTCACGGTGGAGCAAATTGTGTTAGCTTTTTTAGGGTGTTGCTAATCAAGTCAGGTCTTGTCGCTCGCTTAAATGAGGTTTCAGGTTCAATCTTCATTCTCCTATTTTCATACGCTCATACTTGGTAACCTTTGATCCTTGAAGCTCTCTTATTTCATCACATTCCTGTTTCCATCTCGATCACTTCACTCACTCTCTTCAAGTCTGCGTTCCTTTCTGCCAAACTCGCACTAAGACGCCCACAAAGACGCGCACACACGCCACCTCACGCCTCTCCAGGTGACAGCTAGGTGACAGTGTGATGGCAGCCTTCTGATGGGGAATGATGAGGGCTGGAAACAAATGAAAATAAAACGTCTAATTATGTCAGAGGCGCCTTGACGTTACATCACTGTTAAAACACATTTAAAATAACATCCAGCAAGTCTCACACACACACATACACACGCAGCAGGCTACCGTGACGGATGGAGGGCTCTCCTGCAAGC
This sequence comes from Cetoscarus ocellatus, assembly GCA_037902135.1. NCBI lineage: Eukaryota > Metazoa > Chordata > Actinopteri > Labriformes > Labridae > Cetoscarus > Cetoscarus ocellatus. Next base: position 232,699 of record JBAMNC010000647.1, read on the forward strand.
GCTCAGTCAGCCTGTCAGGCCACTGGCTGCGGCTGCCTCTGTCATTGACTTAAAAGGGCATCAAGGAGCCGTGTGTGGGACATTACAGAGGCCGAGGGGAAACCGGCGGGCTGCAGCATAAAGACACTTTCAGAGAGGCTGACTCGGGCTCCTATCGAGGGGCTATTATTCAAGACAGTGTCCTCCCACCGCCCACCGCACCATCTGTCTATCCAAAGTTTTTAGTAAGTAAAAAAACATGAGTCAAAGCAGTCCCACAGAGAGCTGTACAGTACTCTGTGTACCAGAATGAAAGGAGAGGATGCTTTTTTATGGAAAGAAATGACACTTCTCATAGACAGGAAATATGTGACCTACGTGCCAACTGAGGTTGTCAAAATGGTTTCCTTCATACTTTAAAAAAATCCAATCTAAGACTTTTTAACAACTTTTTAAAATAAAAATACTTAAGAAAGTTGTTTGAACTTCTGAATGAAAAGCAATCAGTGTATGTGAAGAACATAATTTCTTCCTCCTTAAATACTGTGATTTGTTTAAGAAAGAGTGTTATTATATAAAAATATTACATTCCAGGGTGCAAAATATTAATCTAATTATGACATTGTTAAGTGTGTTGCTCTCCCTACAAAAGAAAAAGACTCTGAAATGAGAGGGCACCTGGATTCATTTGTATTGTATATATTTTACTGTTACCATGATTATCAACATGGATGACCTGCTGAGGACCTGCCTGACTCCAGCTGCATCATCCTACATTAACAAAAGATTAAGAAAACAAATCATCTGCAGGATACATTTCTTTAAGTGTCTGCCTTTTCCCAAACACTTCCTATGGTCTCCTTCTCAGATGGACCAGTGAAATATATTGAATGGTCCATCTGGTACATTAGATTACCTGCAACACATGACGTAATGCAGTTTACACTGTAAAGAATATTCTTGCATTTTGTTGTCACTAAATAAGAAAGGACTACATAGTGAAAAACTATTTTCTTTATTTGGTATTGGAAAATGCATCAGTATTAATCGATTTTATTTAGTATACAATCAAAGTTAAGAATCCCTGTTAAAGGTAACCAAGATATTTACAGATACTCACACTATATTGAGTTTAACTTTCTAATGTATTTAATGGTTTTTGCTCCCACCAATAGCTTTTTTTTTTACCCTGAAACTACAGCAGAAGTCATGAAAACATGTCCGGGCGAAGTTAATCAAACAGTTGAAAACTTTAAAAATGTATCTTAAATATGAAAGATAGTCCATTTATCTATGACATAAACTCTTTATCTTGTGGCATTAATAATACATATTTAATACTCACATTAAAAGGACAAATTTAACACTTAAGAATCTGATGAGCAACAAAAATCATTAGCTCCTCCTTTCATTTTTTTTTTACTTGAAGCCATTACGTGTATCAAGGAAAAAAGAAAAAGTAAACTTCATTTTCATATTATCACAAAATATGACCATGTTTTTGTAAATGTAGCTGTAGGAAGATAAGAGGGTGGTCTTATTTCATGATCAATGCTGTATGTCTATTGGCAGTAACTACTCTGTTAAAAAGAATCCAATCATCCTATTATACCTGAATCCTAACCACTTTTATGGAAGGTTAGGTTTTAATTTCTTATTAGTTTAGATTGAAGGAAGACGTATGGTTGTCAAAATACAAAATCTTATTATCTAATGTAATACTAGTAAAAATCAATCATTATCAGCACCTGTTTTGATCCATCTGCATAAAAAGTATTATCAATCTTTATCCAATGATTGTTTTGAATCATCTAAAACTAAATACATACTCCACGCACATTTACCATACCATGCTCGACATTATTTTGTTGTGCTTGAGACTGTGCCAACTGTTTTTTGGATCCATCACTCACCTTTACTCCTGCTTCATAAAACACAAGTAGGTTTTAACAGTTTTTACATTTTTGATATGATCCATCATTAGAAAAACAGACGTGCCACTTTTTAATCATGTGTTAGTGAAATTAAATCATTCTATAAATGTTTACACAACAAAAGTCCTGTGTTTTCCTCTCCTCTTGTTGTATTTAGCGTCATAGAGGAGAACACACTGGGCCTGTTCAGTGTGGGTAAACACTCTTGCGGATCAGATGGATTCTATGAACACACACTTGCTGACCAGCTGGTTTGGGGAAACACACACATTTGGAGACCAGATGGACTTTGGGGAAATACACATGAAAACCAGTTGGACTTGGGGAAAACATCTACCTTCGTCCCCTCATTAACCAAGTCTTTAAGTCTGGAGGACGGCAGCAAACAAAAACAAACATAAAATCCAAACATCTTTCTCTCTTTGTCCATTATTGTCCCTTTTGCAACATTACTGGCTGTTAAAACATCCCAAAGCTGTGACGACGGGGATCAGGAGGTAAGCGGAAAACAATGTAAGAGCAGCCTCTGCAAGACCGCCAAAAACTGCCTCTCCACTTTCTCTGGATGTTGAAAATCAGTACAGATGGACAAGTCGGGGCTATTATTGGCCAAAAACGTGTGCATATTTTTTCCTCCAAACAAAGCTGTGAAGATTCATAATTAATGTGAGATTTTCACAGCTAACACATAAACTTCTTTTTGTTTAACAGTCGACAGCTATAAAGGAATGAACAAGTACATTTTGTATGATCCAAGTCTGTGTTTCCTAATAAATAACCTTCTGTCTACCACTTTTAAAAACACAATAAAAGTGTGAAATAAAGGAAATGCCATGAAATTTACAGCTTAATGTGTCAGTCAGTGTTTGGGCTGGGATAGATATTGTGTTTTTAAGATCTATCAATACATTTCCATATATTTCTAAATACAAAACAGGTAAAACAATGTCTTTTAGGATTTTTTTTTCTTTCATTTAAACAACATAATGACTTTTGACTTCATTTACCAGTTAGTGTGTGCAATGTTGAGTGTTTTATTTGGAGAAAAAAAATGCCAGGCCAAATGCAAAGAGATGCAGAGGAAGGTAAAGTGCGGTGTGCTTGTTATATATAATGTACATATATTGTTTGTCAGCACATATTCATAAAACACAGCAGATATCACACTTAGAGGCTGGGAATATAAAATGAGTTTTTAAAGAAGGATATTATTTTCAAATGAGATATGGGGTAAGACAATAATAGTTCATTAAAAAATATGTAGCATAGAGAAACTCATATTCATATAGAGTAACTATATCACTATTAATAAGTGTACACTTTTTCTCCTTGAGTTAAATATCATTATGGCAGTACTTCGTGATGCTTTAGTCATGTGATTTAAGGTGTGCAGCTTTTTCTAGACACTACAGTTATCTCACAGTTTTTTAAATTATTTTCTATATTTTGTAAAATTCAGTGTTGCATATTTTGTCATTTTGTTGTTCTATTTAGTAGAGCAGGGGTCATCAACAACGGTTTTGCAAGGCCAGTTCTTGACAAACCATATGGAGACAGGATTTAAAAATAAACTAAAAATTATACATATTTGGTCTACATGACATGATAGTGGTATATTATTTTCATTTTTTCCAAACTTCATGCATTTCTAAGCCTATTGGGCAGTAATCAATCCCTATTACCCATACTTCTGATGGTTGCGATATCTTGTCTACTTCTTTCTGGGGCGTTCTCATATAAAAAAGATGTTTTCCGTCTCTGGGTTTTACTACAATACACTCGCTCTCCCGTTGGCTAAAAATGCCTAACAGATGGACTTATAAAATAAAACTGATGAAACATGAAGACATACCAGATAAGAAATGGTCCAATCCCAATTGTTTTGGGGGTTTCATTAATTGTTGTAGGGTTTTAAAGACAAAAAAATACTCTTAAAACCACAACTTATTTTTCCCTCACATTTTAAGATTTCCCCCACAGCTTCCCATCCAGGCCCGGGCCGCCAGCTGATGATCACCAGCCTATGGTGATATTCACAGTTGTGTTTTCTCACCATTGCAGACATGTCTTGCACAATTGGAGCTTCTTCTTGTTGTATAATGACACCATGTATCACATGGCTTGTCAGGTGACCCTGGGGTTGTGTAAATTAACGTGCGTCTGCTCACTTGTTCATGTCTCATGAGGGGCTAGGACCAAAACACTGTGGTGATAATCTACAGTAAATTATATCTGGAGCAGCCTCTGGAGAGCAGAATTTTTTCCACTTTTTGTGACTGCTTTTACTTCTAACTCCTAGTATTTAAGCTTTTTGGATGTGTATGCTATTTTCAGCTTACATTTTTATATTTATAATTACTTTTTGACAATGTAATCAAAGGACAATTTTGCCAAAATTTTTGTATAATTGAGACATTGTGTAAGAGTTTGACTGCAATGTTTGACAAAAAAAGAAGGAACTAATCAAATTGCACAAACACTTGGCAACATTTGGATAAATGGGTCTGGACATATTGCCAGTCACACTCACTACCCCAAATGTTGCTAATGTATTTACACATTTCAGACAATGTTAAGGGGTTAATCAGCAATTTTTAGATTTCTGAAAATAACAAACTACCCAATATTAGCAGTCCTGAACTTCCTTTCTGTTGGTGTTGCTGTAGTGTCTAAAAGGTACAAATATTGTTTGATTTTTACAAGTGCTATATTAAAGTTTAAAATTCGAGGATTGTTATGAGTATTTATTACATCTCTTCAGGATTCACAGTACACTGTGAACTGCATTAAGTGCAACAATATTAAGATATGATTTCTGGTTTATACTTCCAATACTTTGTGCAAAGTTGTTTACTTAGACATAAATAATTTCCAGTCTTAAAGTGTTTTGCAAAGATTTAACCATTAATGAAATTGTTACAACCCAATAACTACAAATTGAGAGCTCCAGAGCACTAATTTTAGCGAAGTGGCATAAATTACTAAATGGAGTAAAAACTTTCAGAGGGAATAAGTTTAAATATGTTAATAGGTTATGCTGTAAGTTTTTTTGAATAATCAAATTCTGTTCCTCTAAAAGCAAAGGCTTAACAGAACCATATTCAGACAGAAAAGGGCTCATTCGTCATTGAACTTTATGTAATTTTTCTTCAATTCATTGAGATTTAAATTTTGTTTGGTATTTTTGATTTGTCTCTGTGGTCATTCAACTCATAATACATAACCTGATATCATTGCATTCAAAAAATTCCAATAGCCTGATTGTCCTGAAAAAACGGTGTCTTAAAGTCAATTCTACTTGAAAGAGTTGATATTTATATGCATTATTACAACAAAAATGTAGGTGGACTGAGAATAGTAAAGAGCTGCAAGGGTTATATGTGTGTAAGTAAGTCTATCTTAAAGGTATTTTATTGGTGAAAATATTTTAAACTGATGTTAGGATTGGACATCATTTTTCTTTTACTGTTTGAGCCTTTGAGAGATTGAGTCTTCTTGAGCACAATGGAGCAGTAAAAGGGTCGGCTCCAAGGAGAAAAGTTTGTGAACCACTGCTTTAAATGACACTTTTTTTACGTGTCCGGACGTTTTCTTATTTACAAAATTAAAGCATCATACTTTGAGCTGGTAGTTCTCAAATGGTGTGACAGGGCACAGCTATGTGCCTTGATACAAGTCTGGGTGTGGCCTGGGAATTTGTACAACTATAAGTTATTAATAAAGCCATTGTACAACATCTAAATTATAAATGTGTGTTGCTAAATTTATGAAATAAAGTTTACAATAGATTCTTGAAACACCTGTAAATTATTATTTCATGAGTAATGCAGCATTTATCCGGCACTGTTACAGACACATAGGTAAGTACAGATGGCAATAAAAGGGTGAAATGTCAGGAGGGCATCTTGCATGGATATGAATATGGCGAGCCTTGAGATTTTAGCCTGGTTTTACGTGTGCCTTGGGCAAAAATAGTTTGAGAACCACTGCACTGAGCAGCCAACAAAATGAACTGTCATCTCCATATTTATGTATGTTCAGCACTAAAGTGTCCATGTGTTAACAGATGAGGACAATAAGAGTTGTTTTCTCTGAATGTCTCACCAGTGTGCGTCCTGTAGTGGTCCTTCATGGCAGACAGGTTGAGGAAGGCGTAGTGACACGTCGGCCAGGGGCACTTATACGGTTTCTCCCCACTGTGCAGTTTCATGTGGTTGTTCAGGGCCCATTTTTCACTAAAGGAGCGCTCGCACAAGTCGCATTCAAACTTCCTGCAGGAGAAGAAGAGGAGTGGAGGCAGAGGGGAACGAGGAGGAGGAGGAGGAAAAAAAAATCGAGTTATTTACTGATCCCAAAGCTGACGTAAAATGCTCAACAATCTACCCTGTGAGGAAGGAAATGGAGGTTGTTGGGTACTCGCGCTCACACCCACGGAGCACAGGGCCGTGTGACTGCCTGCTGTACATCTACACACACACAAACAGAGAATGCAGTTGGCTGCTGGTGTGTCATGTCTGTATAAGCAGGCATTGATTTTTCTGTCCTGGCCTGCCACCTCCACCATTTATTCTCTGCTTTGCACCAGGGCCCAGAGGACTAGAGAAATTCTGTTACAGTCCACACACACATGAACACACACATACACACACACACACCCCACAGGGCCGGTGGGGGGAATAGAGTTCACCTGTCCAGCGTCCCTGACCACTTAGCCAGGGCTAAATGAACAGTTAGCAACATTTTACCTCCTGCCTCTCTCTTAAGGCCACTGGATGAGAGTTTCTCTCCATCTTAGCTGCAGCTCTGGCTGTCACAACACCAGAACTTTGGGCTTAGTTGTAGAAACAGAAAAACTACTAACACCTGTGTTAACACCAAGTTCACAAAAATAAAAGTTTGAGGTCATCAAAGGGGGTCACTGCCCATTTTTTTTTAAATGATTGACATTTGCAGGCAAGCTCTTGTATTTTGTGTTAATTTCCTAAAACCTTACAAAGTTATCGAAAACCAGCATTTTTCCAATCCTGATATTGTACCTCTGTGCAGGAAATAGAAAGGGCCAGAAGTAATAAGTTTTCATTTTGTCTGTCTGTGTCATTCTAGTAAGCACAATATCTGAGGAGCGCTACGAGGAGTTTCCTTCAAACTTTGCAAAAATGTCCCCTCTGACAAAGTGATGGTCTGAATAGACTTTGGAAGTCAAAAGTCCAGTCACTAGGAATTGTAATCATCACGCACTTGTGAGAACAATATTTCCAGAATTCTCTGGTGGATTTTCGTTGAACTTTGTGGAGATGTCCACCCTAACCCAAGAATGAACTGACTGGACTTTGAAGGGCTTAGGTCAAAGGTTTTAAGTAACTGAATCTTTTGTTTATCACTTGATTCTTGTCATGTTATCTCAAGAATGTTTAAAGGAACTTCACAAAAATGTCAATCCAGAGTAAAAGATGAATTGAGTGGACTTCAGAAGTCAAAAGTCAAAGGTCAAGGCTATTAGGCCTTATGATCATCCGTTGCTTGAGGTTGTTTAGAGGGAATTTCTTCACACTTCAAACTTCACACAATTTCCCATTCTGACTGAAAGATGAACTGCTTGGACTTTGGATATCATAGGTTACAGGTCAAGGTCACCCCTTTCTTGTGAACACAATATTCCAGACACACTTTGTTGGGATTTTACAACATGTCCATTCTGACTCAAGCATGGACTGATCATATTTCGGGGGTCATAGGTAAAGGTCCCCATCTGCATTTCTTGTTTATGACTGCCATATCTAAAAAATAATTTAGTAGATTTTCCTCAAACTTTGCATAATTTGACAAGTGCAATATGAAGGTGCAAGCTGAGGGTCACTGTTACCTGAAATCTTATCAAATGAATAAACACCCACACATTATAGATATGAGATTTCTACTAATGACATGAAGACAAGAAAAAATCTCAGTTCTTCTTGTTGACCCACCGTTATATTTCCACTGTCCAGCTGTAGAGCTCTGGGTCATACAGTATTACTACAAGATGGTATTTGTTGTGAAATAAAGACAGTGTGCAAAATACTGAAGTACCCACCAAGTTAGTCAAAATTTTCAGTACTCAATTAACTTTTCAATGCTACGCTTTTCAACGATACAATCTGTAATTTAAATAACAGATGACATTAAAAAGAGCCAAAGTCCTGCAAAATCACTTTTCTTTGAATTTAATGTTAGAAGGGGCTTTGGGAGCAGAACATGACACCTTTTACTGAACTCTCAGCTCACACAGAATTGTTCTTTGCCTCTTCAAGCAAAATGACCTTTAAAATTGTCAACTTTTTACTTCCTGGGGTTTATTATGTAATAGATATGCAGCCTCCACCCACATGTGTGTTTTCTGCTTGTCGCTAGCGGATAATTTGACTGTTGTGAAAGTGAGAAAGTGTGTTAGGACAATCTGTTTACTCATAGTTTTATTGCGTGGAAAGAAATAATAAAAAATGATCCATATATTGGGTACCAAGGACATTAACTTTTGTTGCTGTGGTAATAACAGGTGTAGATACTTTCAGATTTTCTGTTGTACATTGTCCAGATTTAGAATTCTGGTCTAATGATATCTCTTGTACTCTAAGACATTTATGCTCAATACCAATCTTTTGGCTGCATACAGAATGCACTCTACGCAAATAACGTGTGCAATGATACTGCTTTATTTGCTATGGTTGAGATTTTACTGCTTATTTTATAAAGTATCAACATGCTGTTGAACCGAGTGTGTCTTGTTGGTGACTTGACAATCTGAACTGAAGGTGAAGCTATCAGCCAGCCTGTTGAGCTGCAAAGATTAACTACACAACAGCAATTTTTAACGACAATGCTCTAAAATAGACTTCATAAATCAAAAAATGAAACTGAACTGGACTAAGGATTTTTCCTTAAACTCACTTTTCGTACAGAATTGATGTCATTTTTATAATTTGGGCTTCCTCTAATAATACCCAGCATCCAATATAGAAAAAAAAGTATTCAAGTTTTGAAAACAACTGACGGCCTTAGCTGCTCCATCCATATCTCCACATATTTTTCTCTGTAATCAGTGCTCACATAATCAAGATCACCTCTATTTTGTCCTTTGCATACTCGGTATCACATGCAGTATGTGTCATATTTTTGCATGGTGCCAAAAGCCTCCCTAAAGATCACTCTGACTATTCATTGCAACTCTCTTTTAACTCTGGACATCTGTCTGTTCTTTCAACGCCTCACAACGCCCACAGCCCAACAAAGGCTGTGCATTGTGTTTGTTTTATATATAATTGTGTAGGATGTTTGCACCTATATTCATCTGCTGTGTTATTAGCCTTCAAAAAACACACACAAGTAAAAACAATAGAGAAAGCCTGTGCTTGAATTAATCTTTACCCCAGTGCTATAATTTAGGCGCAGAATGACTAATGTGCGAGTCATAAACAAATGAAGTCGGCTTTTGGGGAGCATTCGTCTTGCAGCGAGGGCCATGTTATTTTAGGGAGGGCGGCTGTCTTTAAGTCCTGATTGTGTCGCTTAATCCCCGTGGTATCTGTTTCATAGCGAGCAGCATGACACTCACCTGAACAAATAATGACTCCGAGCAGCATGTAGCATGTGTCTGAATCAATAATTCAAACTCATACATCTTCCTTACTGGAAGGAAGGGAGGGAAGGGGGGGGCAAAGGAGAATGAGAATGAGGGAGGGAAAGGAGAGAAAGGAGGGAATTAAAGATGGGAAGAGGGAAAGATAGAAAAGAAAATGTGCCCTGGCTTCCATATCAATCTATATGCTCCATGAAGATGAATGTAAATGTGATATGGATGTCATCCTACACGTTTTCAGAGGACATTTTCAGCTCACTTACCAGGAAGGATGGAGCAGATTTAAGATGGCGCCTTTATCACCTGGCGCTAAGCTCAAAGGCATGTTTAAACAAGTGAGGGGCACAAGTACAAGCCGTATTCTGGTGCTTACGTAACTTTTTGTGGCCATCTTGACTTCAGTTTTGCTCTTGTACTCCCTCACATGTTGTTTAAGACTACAATAGTCGAACTTAATTACCATTATGCATTTGGGCCCTGTCCACACAGAGACCAAAATGTTTTCTTACAAAAAAAGTTCTCTGTGAAGACGGCATCGTTTCAAGAAATGCGTCCGTCCAAGGGCCGAACGATTTATCATTTTCGGATCCAAAACGCAACTTCAGACAACACAATCATGTGATCACCAAAGCTGCAATTTTTTGAAGAAGCAGAAGATTTTGCTGTTAAAGCCATAACAAGCTCAGTAGCTCCTGCAGCACGAGCACGACACTGTAAGTAAAGTAACAACATAAAAAGTCAAGCAATGGTGTAGCTGGCTCCCCATCTGTTGCTTTTGCCAACAACCGTAGAGATTTCATTTCTGCTTTGTACATCCTGCTCTTGGCACGATAGCACGGTAGGCTAAGTGAAGGTAATACCCAACCCTAAACGGGTCAGAGGTGTTTCAAAAGTGCATAACATTTTAAGACCAGCTTGGCTTTCTTGGTACCTCAGTCCCCAGAGGTGATACACTTACAAAGAAGAAACAGGTATAATCCTACATGGGAAAAAAAGTAGGTTGGGCCACTACCACAACATGGAAGATCACTATTTGATCCAACAGTGTTGCAGTTCTAACACTTTTGTGAAAAAGGTGTCTTCCTGAATCTGTCTCCATTAGGTTTTTAATTCAATAAAAAATGTGTATATACTCACCAGATTTGCATTTTAAGAAAAAAAACATAATCATACAAACACAGTCATGGAAAGATTCAGCTGAAAACCACCAGTTTTCAGGGTCACTGATTGGATCAATACACCCACCTGACTCCAGTTATTTTCACACAGATTAGTAGAACTAACATTAACCATTGAAACTTAGTTTATCTGTCCCAGCCATTTTCTGCTGGGCCCTCCTTTGATAGATTAAAAAAATAATGTTCAAGCCCCCCTGATTTTGCCACACAGTAACACAAACATAAATAGTTATAGGTTGTCTGCTGAAAGCACGGAATTGCAGCTTCAGTGCGTGGCAACAACGAAAAAAGGACAAAAATGCAAGTAGCAGTGCAAACATTGCACATTGATTTTATGTAGCCTTGCTGGGACCTCATAACTTATGGTCCAGGGTCCCATGCTGAAAATCAAGAGACCTGTCAAACTTTTGTCTCCGAGCAGTGACAATGACATGAATAGGTGGTTTATCTGTTTGTGTTCAAAACTCTATTATTGTAGTTCATAGTGTTGTGCTGACTCAGTCACACCCCTTACACCTCCACACAAGTGTATATTGCAATTTAGGCCCAAAACACCTTCATTCTAGAGCAATGATTTGCGCCCCTCTTTAATTATACCTAAAAGTGAAGACCTCTGCTTAAAAAAAAAAACAATAATGCAAACTATTGTCATACACTCCTTGTCAATATTTGTATTGATGTAGATTCTACAGAAGCAACACTGCTCTAAATGCTGTAACAGCAGTAGTTAAATACACCTTTGGTACTGTTATCGATAGTGTAGTGATGTTTAAAAGATGGCTTTAGAAGCCAAACCACACGATGCAGCACATGTTCCAAATATTAAACTACTTCTTTGAGGACCTGAAATTAAAGGATCTTTAGTTGTAAAATCCTTTGTAGTTTGTCCTTGTTTTTTTTTTTTTTTTTAAAAAGGAACAAAAGTTGTCAGGAATTCTGTTAAAGGTATGTCAATGTACCCAGTTTATGCATATTTTAATGCGTATTGTATCGTGGGATATGGATCGTATCGTAATGTTGCTGGAAAATACCCAGCCCTACCTAAACAATAAACAAATAAATAAATAAAAAATACAGTGATGTGCAAAATAAACTCAGATTTTAATTGTTGTCATGGATCAAATCAAGATAAATTGGGCTTGCATACACATTCTCGTGCAATGACCTATGAAGAAAGTATGCCCTTAATGTGTTATCATTGTTTAAATATTCTGTGTTACTAAATTTTGACAACCTCAAAGATGACAGAGTCCTGCGACCCCTCTGGCTTCCCTCCCGAGGCAGACCAAGGTTGGGAAGCAAGGTTCTGGAGGACGTGCACAAACAAAGGAACACATGTCGACCACCAAGCATCTGCATATTAACAGCAAGTGTATCTTTGACCTAATAACCCTTAGTCACCCTTCATTTGGAGCTTGGATTTGAAGAGGTGACAAACAGCAAACTAAAAAAAATAAAAAGTAGGTTCATGTCTGAGTTCTTCTCTTTTGAATCACAAAATGTACACTGATTTATAATAATGAAGAAACGTGAGCTCTCTAGGGGCTGGTGTTAGAGTAAATTTCCATCCCTACTTTATACTGCCTTGTTTTGCTCTCATTCTCATTAAGAGATTCAGTCTAGACTTTATTTGACATACAGATGTATGTCTGCGTCTGTATTTCCTTCCTTTTCCTTCCTCCCTGCGGTATTTATAGAACAGCTCGTCGCCCATGCCACCGCGGGGGAGGTAAATAAGATGAGTGAAGAGATGCTATCTTTTATTGTAAGCATTATGCACAACACTCCTGCTTTATGAGCTAAACGGGCCATTGTTTATCACGGGGCGTAATCGCGAAGTCAGGCAGGCAGGCCTTGACGTGGGCACGCGGCGTGCTAGGATGGAGGGAAGAGAGGGAGAGAGGAGGAGAGGAGAGAAGATGGAGGAGTCAGGCCTGGCAGAGTTGACTATCAGTGGGGGTTTTGTAAGGATGAGAGGAGGGTTTGCGTCTGTTTTTATGGGATCAGATGGAGCGCTTTGATCTTGTCCCCGCATGTCAGATCCCGTCACGATCCACCGTCTCGCCCATACATATGCATACTGCCTCTAAACAGCCAGGCACCATGCAAAACACACCAAAGGTAGGAGGTAGAAGGAAGAGACACAGAGAGAAGAGGAGAGGAGAGGGTGAGTGCTTTTGTGTATGCGTGTGTAGTTATGCATGAGTATAAAGGAGGGAGAATTGGAGACAGGAGTACACGAGAAAGGGAGGTCTGCCAATGTGAAATATTTGAAGACTCTTTATACTGATTTCTTGAACTGAATTTACAAGCAACAAAACAGACACAATTAATTCATAAATGCTGCCAAACAAACCTTTTGGAAGTTCAGCACAGCCTCAGAAACTTCTGAAATTCTACAATTTAGGCTTTTAAGGCAGCATGTTTCATATTTTCTTCTTTGGCTGGACTGTGTTTAATGTCAAAAAGGAAACAACACATAGTCTGCTGTTATGTCAGATCTACAAGTGGAATAAAACAGAGTTCATACACATCAATCTGACAAACAAAAAGAAGATGATTTGGTTGTAATATGAGGATTATTTATTCTGGAAAAAATAATGAATGATAATTGTCCGGATCTCTGTCTTTAAGACCTTAACATCGTAAAATGTAAAAGGATTCTAGTTATAATGTTTATACTTCATTTCATTTTAAAGTTACATGTTTTAATCTTCTAAAATGTATAGATTAACAGATTATGTATGTTTTGATTAGCTTTGTTTCCTTCAGCCCCTTCTTGAACTTGCACTTAATCACAGTTGTGCCATTTTTTCTCTGCATAACATATACTGTTTGTTTTTTTACTTGTGCTTGTTTGAGACAAATAAAAATCAAATCACATCAAATCAATTAATCTACATGGATGTAACAAATAAACTTGACTTCTTAAAAAAGAAATGCTTCACTTAGAATAAGTAAAGGGCTCTGGACTTGGGGGTTTACATTAACCAAAGCCACATCCTATTACTGACCACCGTATCAGGTACACCGATCAAATGGCAGCAACTATTAAGGCATGTAGACATGGTCAAGACGACCTGCTGAAGGTCAAACTGAGTATCAGAATGAGGAAGAAAGGTGATTTAAGGGACTTCAAACAAGAAGACTCAGAGAATCTGGAGAAGTCTATGTGCATACGCAGCAAGGTCAAATACCAACATTAAATGTCAGTGACCTTTGATCCTTGTATTAAAACCGACATTTTGTAAAGGAATCTGTAAACCTTGTGAGCTCAGGGACACCTCAGAAATCATGGTCAGTTGAAAGATTGTGGCTGCATCTATAAGTGCAAGTCAAAACTCTACCATGCAAAGTGTGAGCCATATATGAACAACATTCAGAAACGCAGCCGGCTTTTCTGGGTTCGAGCTCATCTGAGATGCACTGATGTAAAGTGGAAAAGTGTGCTGCGGTCTGACGAGTCTACATTTTAAGATTTTATTTGGAAATCATGGACGTCATGTCCTGCAAGTGAAAGAGGAAAAGGACCATCCAGATTATTATCAGCAGAAAGTTCAAAAGCAAGCATCTGTGATGGTATAGAGGTGTGTTAGTGCCCATGGCAAGGGTAACTTGCACAGGAACCATTAATCCCGAAAAGTCCATACAGGTTTTGGAGCAACATATGCTGCCATCCATGTTTCGGTGATGTCCCTGCTTATTTCAGCAAGTCAGTGCCAAGTCACATTCTGCATTGTTTATACCAGCGTGGCTTCGTAGTAAAAAAGTAAGAGTACTAGACTGGCCTGACTGCAGTCCAGACCTGTCTTCCAATAAAAATGTGTGCAAATTATTAGGCACAAAACATGTCAATGAAGACCCCGGACTGTTGAGCAACTGAGGTCATTCATCAAGCAGAATGGGAAAGAATTCCACCTTTAAAACTCTGACAATAAGTACCCTCAGTTCTCAAATGCTTATTGAGTGTTGATAAAAGGTAAGGTGATGTAACACAGTGGTAAACATGCCCTGTCCCAGCTTTTTTGAAAAATGGTGCAAGTGTCAAATTTAAAATGAGTGAATTTATGCAAAAAACAATGGTGCTTATCAGTGTGAACATTAATTATCTTGTCCTTTAGTGTATTCAGCTGAATATTGGTTGAAGAGGATTTGCAAATTATTGTATTATTTCTTTATTTTATGTTTAAAACATCTCAACTTCTCATGTGACAACTGTCATTTAGTTTGTGTGGACTGACTTAAAACTGAGTATGTTTTAATTATGTCTATGTGGAAGACTATATCCAGATAAATAACAGATATTGCCATTCCGTTAGAAAAATATCGAGATATACATTTTGGCCCGTATCATCCAGCCCTAATAGCTCCATCCCCATAACTGTTATTCACTCATTCATTAATACATTTATAAATTTTGCAAAAAGAAAGAAAGTAATAACTTAAAGAAAGACTAATGTTACTTAAATCATATGATTTGATTTGTGGTCATGTTTGTTCTTTTGTTACTTGACAGCCACAAAAAAGGAAACTCTCATGCATGTTTTAAACCAGTGAAAAAATAATGAAGTCTTCCATCAGAATTCAAATTCATATGACATTGAAAGCTCCTTGGTGCTCTCACATCCTTGCCCCCCTTGATCTGCAGAGTCCACACATAAGCTGTAATTGTGAGCAAGTTCTTCTTCCTCTCGTTACATCTCTGCTTCCTCTTTTCTGCATCTTTCCAGCTCCCCCCTCTCTCTTTTTCCACCACCCTTTCTTTTCCCTTCTGATCACGAAACAAGGCGACATGATTGACACCCGGTACAGATTTATTCAAAGACCCAGGTGGGCCTCGTGGCTGTACGTTCAGAAAGCTGCATGCTGCTGCTGTGTCTATACCGTCACTCATTAGCATATCTATACTGTGGTGTGATGGTGTCGTCAGTTCAGCAGTATAGGGCTACTGTCAGAACATCACAGGCCACACTGGCCTTAATTGTGATATAAATCCCTCAGGAGAAGTTACTGTACCTCTAACAGGGGCTGGATGAAAGACCTAACTCATTACCACACACTCACTATCGCCCCCAAGTGGTCAGGAACTAGGCACTGCAGAGTGTTAGGGTGTAATCATATTTTCTGATATAAATCAACAGAGGTGTGTTCATGGGAGGAAGGTTTCAATGTTGATGAGCAGATTCGATTCATGACACTTTTTCCTTTTTTTCTTTTCACAAAACAGAAGACAAAAGAGGACTTAATAGCTGAAGGCAGAGTGGATTCTGTCACCCCAGCTCATCCTGTTTGGATTTATGCAGCAGGGCAAGGGCAGAAAACTTTGGGAAGGGGGCCATAATTACTCTTTTCTTACCATCATAGAGTCCAATCATCTAAAAAAGGTATCAAATATAGCCTTACTCAAAAACTCAGATGGACACACTTGATTATAAGAACGAAACTATGAACAGAAATAAATTAAGGAACTGTTTCAATATAATGAAGCTGTGCAAATTTTCAAGAAAAGTTCTCTCACCTTTTTCCCTGACAGAAATGACATTATACTTTGCTAAAAATACAAATATTTGACGTAAAAACTCAAAAAGGAAGTCAGTTTACTTTTGTCAACCGGACAAGATTAGAGGAAACTTTAAAATCCATAATATTTCAGGGTTTAGGGGATAAGTATGTTTTCTCAGTTGTATCAGGTGCTGATGAAAGGTTGTAAGAAACTTATAGTCACATCTCTGACTACACAATAAAAAAGAATGGATTTTAGTTTCAATATAGACCTGTTGATAAAGACATGTTAGAAAGGGTACTGATATCAGTGAAAACTAACATGCGATGCAAATACTACACTACAGGTAGGCCTGAATGATATTGAGGAAAAAAAACAAGATATTGCAATATTTCTTTCTCCTGCGAGATTGTATTTTTTAAAGGACTCTCCCAGATAAATGCTGCTTTTTGTGTGCATTTCAAACACTGTAAAACAAGAGAAGATGATTACTGAAGACACAAACCAGTTAAAGCATTTCTACTTTTAAAAGAGGGCAAAAGAAAGAAATCAGCTAGAAGTCTCCTTTAACATGGTCATTCTTTGATGCATAACACAGCTGTATTTGCAAAGAGTGTTGCCTAAACTGGAGCTTGCACATTTTGCTTACTGCATCCACTGTGGTCAGTTCACAGTAGTCTTATTTATGGCGATATCAGACAGACTTTAACTGCAGTCAAGGAAAAGATAAAATTGGCGCCTTTCGTTACCATCAAACAACAAATGAATGGCACCATGAAGTGTTTTGAGTCACGTTGGGGACATTTCAGGTCCTTAATATGACAAAAGCAACACAATTTGCAATTATTGAAATGATGTGTTTTAAAGCCCCAAGTACAAGTGAGAGTTATTTATTCAAAGTATTCTTATTCCAAAGTCATAACCAAAATGCAATCCTCTGAATTGGCCTAAAAAAAGAATAAGATTTTTATAAGTCTTTCTTAGACTTAAGAGAGCAAAAGCTAGACTGAAAACTGTTACCAATTCCCACATAAAGACTATGTTTAAGACGAAACCTAAGAAAGCTAGAAAAAGTGCAATGAAAAGATTTCCACCACTTGCTTTAATATACTTTAGTTACATTTCTGTTTTCCATATGCATTCAGTGATGCTTTATGATAGTTTTACAAAATAATTTCAGCCTTAAGTTTGAACAACTGAAACAGCAGAGGGTCTTCTTACAGTGCATTTCTAACACCAATGATACTTGCACAGTTGGGTTTGATTAATGGATTAGACGCCTGTTAATATTTAAGTAAATGTTCTGAGTTGATTGACAGGACTAATCAGTGTTTCCCTCAGGGTTATGGTATACCTGCGGCGTATGGAAAAGGCCACCTATTCTTGTCTATATTATTGCCAAATGGGGCCGGAATGGGCCCTGCTGGCATACAAGGCAAAAATCTGATCACACACTGGCTTTGGTTGCCAGCCAATTACAGGAGTGACATACAGAGACGGACAAGCAGGTGGCCACATAACTGAACCTTTGTCAAGCCCTGCCATTTAGAGAATAGGGGTCGTTTTTTAAGGTCCATTGTTATCAGGTTAGACAAAATCTTTTGCTGGCCTCTTTCCAGTTTGAAACAACTGAAAATAATTCACTATTTGACAAATAATCATCAATGTTTAATTAATTCTATTCCTCTTTAAATGTAACCTCAGTGAAAGAATAAAGACAAAACCACTGGCAAAATCTCTAACACTTTTTTGAATCTGTTAATTTAAAATATTATAGGTGAATGATCTTAGTGATGCCTTTCAACATTAGCTGTTCACATTAGCTCTAAATATAACTGATTACTAAATATTGTCAGTATTAGTTTTACCTTACCTTTGAGTGTATATAAGTTCAATTTATAATTTCAGATGTTGAACGAACAAATTCAAGGCAATAATTTAGCCACAATTGATCAATTGTTCTTAAAAGGCACTGCTAGAGCACTGATCATCAGTTATTGGCCCGAGGGCGACATCAGTCAGCCAAAATCTCACCATCTGGCCCCCTGAATATGATCAAATTCAAAAATACAAGGAGGAAGTAACATGAAGTGCTTTTAATTGAAGAGCATCTTCTTTTTCTGTATTGAATCCCTAAAACTGTAAAGGCAACCAAAAAAAAAAAAGAAGATTAAAACCAATTGAATAATATCTTTCCCTGCTGCATATTAACCAGGAGAACAGTGACATTAGAGTTAAACTCAATAATGGACAAGATTAATTAACATGAACTTCTTCCATTATGTGTTTGAGACTGAATGTTGTAATTTGTGTGGATTTTTTGTTTGTATTTGTTGACTCTAAAGAAAAAAACACTTTGCTAGTGTCAGTTGGGGATCCAAAAAAAAATTCTATCTTAAATAAAATGACAGTCCCAGAAATAAGTGCCTAAAATATGTCGGCTGAGTTCATGTGGCTGGCAGCAGTTTGGGTGATTAGAACTGATCTTGCTATAAAGGCCAAGGGTAACATACATTTTGAAAAGAAAAATACAAACAACAATTTGTTAATAAGGATGGTACTGTGGTGCAGCAGGTTAGTGCGCATGCCTCACAGCAAAAAGATGACTGATTTGACTCCCAGGGTCTTTCTGTGAGGAGTTTGTATGGGCTAACCATGAACGCCCAGGTTTTCTGTGGGCTTGTGAGGTTAACTGGTGACTCTAAATTGCTCTTAGATATGAGTGTAAGTGTGAATGGTTGTCTGCCTCTTTATTTGGCCCTGTGATTGGCTGGAGACCTCTTGCTCAACATCAGAGTAGGCTCCTACCCCTACAACCCTGAAAGGGATAAGCCATGTAGATCATGGATGGATGAATGTTAATTAGACTAAAGTATGAAATTATTTCAGTTTCTTTCAAAATCTGCCCCACCACAGAGTCTGCCATGAAAAGGAAACTGGCCCTTGTGCAAAGGGAGTTGGTGATCATTAGTCAGGAGGCCTTTACAGTGGTTTTTAACTAGGAACCTTTTGATGTGAACCAACAGAGTAGCACCGTGCAGCCGTGTAGAAAACGTCTGTAAAGGGAAACTGAATTGAATTTCATTTTTTTTTAATATGCTTACAATCTGAATGTTTTTGTTTGTTTTTCTGCAATATTGTGCAGATTTGTGCCCAAAAATGGTCAAATATTCACTAACATATACATAAAAATGTGTACAATTACACATCAGCTGTGGTTGTAGGTTTCTTCAGTGAGGTGGAAACTACTTCATACTATGAGAGCATTTCTATTTCTCATATTCATTGCATTTTGTGTCAGGTTGCATTTATGTTTACAATTTCATGAATTTTGAATTTACTAAAGGGCCAAACTGAAAGAGTAAGGGTGCTGCATGTAGCCCCCGGGCTGCCAGTTGACCCACCCCTGCAGTCGAGCATCTCACTAACCCAACTGGCGTGCAAGCAAACACCATTTTTTCTTAATTGCCTGGATTAATTGTGTCGGCCTTTTTAGACAGCTTACGATTCTTTTTTGTCGAGATTTTTTATGATGTGTTGGCCGGTCGGTGAGAGGAAATAATCTGCCACTGCTCGCACCGCAACACAAAGACGGAGAGACAGAGAGAGAGAGGGAGAGAGAGAGAGAGCGGCCGACTCTCGCCTCAAGCCAAACTGACACAAACAGACAACTTCAAAGTGAAGACTGTTGTTTATTTGGTGAAGGGAAAGGGGGGGGAGAGAAAATTTATCTGATATGCAACTGTCAGGAGAGCATTTTCACATGCAAAATAGCGAGTGAGTGAGAGAGATTACCTAGAGGGAGGAACATGACAGCATTCACTAGGGTCAGGATGGATCATCATCTTCAGCCCCCCCCTCTCTCTCTCTTCCCTCCCTCCGTCGCTCTATCTTTATCTCTCTCGCCCTCTCGCTGCTTCCCTCCCTCCCTCCTTCCTTCCGTTTTTCCCCTCTCATCCTGTTTTCAGACTCCATCACTCTGCACTTCGACAACCCAGCAGCTTAAATCTCGACTAAATTAGCTGAATGAAGATTAAATCATTTGGCCCTGAGCTCTCCAGCATATTGGGAGGAAGACTGAGTAAGCCTTAAATGGTGTCTGACTGCGTTCGGACCTGTGCATGTGTCTGAGGAGAGCCCTCTTCCTTCAGTGGCCAGTCAATTGAAACTTGATTAGAAAGAGGGGATTGTTGGGTAAAAAATGGGCGAAAGATTAAATTTCTGGGACAAGTGTTTCCTAAGTAAGAACACTGGCTTCGTTATTTTTCGTTTGCCGGCACAATGTCGACTGACGACAGCCTTGTTCCCAGGGTAAGTTATCGAACGGGGCAGCGTCATCACTCACGGTGCTTGGGAGAAAATGCTGTAGTCAATATGGTCTGGAGGGGCTCAAGTAAGTTCCCTAATTTGGGCTAGTTAGCATTCAAGTGGACACAGACAACAAGCTCTTCTTTACAGCAGATACAACAAACAAACTCTGCTACAATTTATAAATCATCCAAACAGCAGGTCATTTTGGAGAAAGATTCTGTGAGTCATGGCTGAGAAACAAGTCAGGGATGGATTATGATACTTTTGAATGACAGGGTTAGGATAAAGTCCACGTAATGATGTCCATTAATTATTTGGGCATCTGAGAGTTTCACACTTAAGGAATCGCTTGAAAATTAAGAATAAACTAAAAGTGCTCTGAGAGCACAAACCTCCACCGAGGCATTTCCAACACTGTGAGATGAATAAATGTCAAAAAAGTAGAAACCTGCCCTATCTGGCAACATTAAATCCTTTGGAAAAATCCTGGATCTACATCAGGATTAGGATCACCGCCAAAATCTAATCAGTTCTTCCTTGTGCCATGACCTACATTCACTTAAAATGTTATCAAAATTTGTTGAGAACTTATTCAGGTACTAGCAAAAATGTGAAAAACTGCCCTAACTTGCACTGTTAACAAATCATTGAGCAAATGTGCCACGAACAACAATCTCTGAAAATTTAATCTTAATCTGTTCAAAAAAATCTGAGTTACCCTGTTTACAAACAAACAAAGAAATAAACTAACAAACAGGCAAAAACATAATGTCCCTGGTGGAGGTAAATACTGAACATACATCAGCATGTTTTGGTACAAAATAGTGTGAATATGGTGGAAATTTTATAGGATATTAATTATAATGGATACCCTGGTCATCTAGTCTTAAAATCCTATCACTTCTTCCTTGTGCCATGACCAACATTTTACAGCTGGGCAATTAATCAAGTTTTAATCTCAATTACAATTACTGCCTTTCATAGTTATGAAACTGGAGTAAACAAGATTAAAAGATTATTGTACCAGATGATATCTTGGGCTTTTTTCATTTATCCTTTATTATTATTGGCAATATTTTGAGGTATTTGTATATTTGCAAGTGTATTTTTATTATTTTCTCATTCTTTAAGGCTCAAAATGATAGTGTAAAAAGTATATATGTTCAATGAAAGCATGTGGTGCATGTTTTAAAATCAGTAAGTAATCATGTTTCATAATCATGATCTCAGTTTATCTTCTTAAAATAATCGCAAATATGACTAAAGCCATAACCGAGCAGCCCAACGTTCCCTGAAAATCTCATCAAATAGTTTTTAGTTATTTTGCTAAAAGACAAACACCAGCAAAAACATAACCCTGGACTTTAAATATTATATCCATTGATCAAAAAATAATCTATTCCTATTTTAAGGTTAAATTGAGGGTTATCATTTTATTTACACAAGTTCATGATGATTTTTTTTTTGTAAAATCTAATTAGTTGATGTCTGTTTGAAACTACAGCAACAAAAAAGCACAAAAAAACAAAAACACCCTAATTGTTAGATTTTACTTTTCACTTCAGCACATTGTCTAACTAGACTAACTGAACTAACACAATGGCAATATTTGAACAAAGATAAAGTGACGACATCCACCACGCTGTCCACATGTTCCCAAAGCACTCATGCCTTTTGGACAGTGCCCTCACACTCTTGACAGAAGAGCAACAGGCGATGCTTCACCCACAAACCAACCACATCAGTCTAAAATAAAAAAGTCCATGTCTGTCATTGAAACTGAAGACCAACATATTCAGCCTTACCCATTTGTGACAACACATTGGGCACATTTGAAAACACTGAGGTTGTCAAAGTTTACCACACTCTTGAATACCATGTGTGTCAAAATGTGAAATTAATTAATTTTGTTTACTGGTTCCAAAAAGTGCAGAAGCTTCATGATCATCAGTGTCATTTTCAAAGAGCAAAAGGTTGCCAATGTATTCTTAGTGTTCTTTATATGTCAGCCCTATGATTGACTGGGAACTAGTCTTGGGTGTGCTTCACTGATACATAGAGAAGGCCAGAACCAAAAGGGATGAGTGGAATTGATAATAAATGGATTACATTTGTATAAAATGCTTGAGTTTGTCTGCAAGTTTTGAAAAGAAAAAAAAAAATTGAGTGTCTAGGACTTGGAAGAAGAAAAACATTTATCAAAATTATTTGATTTTTCCTACCCATACTAATGCCCATGGCATAACATGACTCTTATGATTGTTGGAGGAATGTGGACAGAGAGAGAAAGCCCTTACTAAACTGTGCAAATGTGTTGGCAACATTTGAAAGGTGGGTGGAGCTTGCAAGGACTAAAGCTCTACCCTATTGCCAACCCCACTGCTCTGTCCATTATGTTGCCAACAGCCAAGTTAACAGAGCTATTTCAAGTGGTAATTGCACCCCTGTGATGTTTCACTTTTCGGAAGTTGTATCAGATGCATGATATTGGTGAGAGGGGAGCATGTGGACCCAGCAGGGGAGAGCAGAGCTGTGTGTGTGTGTGTTTGTGTGTGATAGTCTGAAAAAAGCACCTTGTCATGCTGAACTGTTGAAAATATCATGTCCACACATTCAAGGTGTAGCGATAGTGGGACTTTGTTGTAGCTATAGAGTGTAAATCCACTATGAAGAGCGTTCATGTCTCTTTCTTAGTTAAGTTTATATACTTTCTGATGCTATTCTAGCCCTTAAATTAACAGAGGTCTCATCATTTTGAAATAAAGAGTTTTTGAGAGAAATACAATTATGACATCCTAACTATACAGAGAGTTGATGGTCGTACATTTTAAAGAGGGTGGGAGTTTGGCTGAAATTGTAAATGATTCAGAATAAACCAAAATCATTCCCTGTATTGGACATTTATACATATTTTGTGGGTGCTGCTTTAGCAGAGTGAGTGGCAACAACTTAAGTACCAAATATGAGGGCTTTTGCCTTGTGTGGTTCCAATCCTGCATGTCTTCCCCGACTCTTTCTACTCGGAAATCTATCCACTGCCTCTACACAATCAACTAAGGCCAACAATGCAATAAAAAGCATTTTTTGTTGCTCTATAAAACTAATTTACATGTTTTCTGAGTTTCCCTCATTTTGTCCTGGTTTCATGGTCATTATCAAGTGATACTCAGATATTTGTGAAACTTAAGACAGTTGTCCCTCGCTTTTGATTAAAAATATATATATATATTGAGGATCATTCAATTTTTGCACCTTTGATACCAAAGATATTTATTTTTTTATCATATGTTGTATGATATTTCAAATGTAGTTGTACAACTGTGGCGGCACCTACATGTGAGTTTTCTGAATTTTTTGATAGTTGAAAAGGAAAATCACTCAATATCCCATGTCGAGCAATCTGGTTTGTGAGCATGGTACCAAAGAGGTTTTTAGTATCAAATGAGATTTGCTAAAATCTTTGAAGTTTGTAATTTGATTATTGAAAAAAAACAAAAACAATTATTACTTCTTTACATAGAATATTTTTAAAAATACAATGTATAGTGTACTTTCATTCAGTTAAGAGATATTAAGATCTAATTACTGATCCATTAAGCCCAGCCTGAGCTTGAGTTATGTGATACTAAGGCCTGCAGGAATGTAAAGCCAGCATGTCACAGAAAAGAACAACTAAAACCCCCATGAAGAGGCCACACGTGTCTGCAGAGCATTGTGGATGAAGCTCCTCAGAGAGGACCGCTGCTGCATATGACTGCAATATAAACATCGGCACACAACAGAGAT
This sequence comes from Cetoscarus ocellatus, assembly GCA_037902135.1. NCBI lineage: Eukaryota > Metazoa > Chordata > Actinopteri > Labriformes > Labridae > Cetoscarus > Cetoscarus ocellatus. The sequence goes on from JBAMNC010000647.1 coordinate 257,005, forward strand.
GCTGCCTGCTGATTTATGTTTACCTTCAATCCCCGGAGAAAGAGGGGGAGGAGAGGAGAGAAAAAAAAGATAATGAAATAAATAATAAAAGACCAGGCCCATCAGATAAGCTCCTGTTTATCCCGCTGTAGGGCAAATACAAATTGTCAATTTAATGAACACGGTGGACGTGATGAAAGCAGGGTGAAGGAGCCTCCTGCCTGACAAACAATCAGGAAATGTTATCTTAATATTGTTGCGCTGTTATTCAGCCCATAACTTAGGGGGTGGGGAGAGGCCATGAGGAGAAGAAGAGGTGGCACAGAGGGGAGAAGGGGAGTAAGGGGGGGAGGGCAGGGAGGCACAAAGGCCAGGTCCCTCAGTGGTGGCCCTGTTATTGCCTGTTTTTATTATGAGCCACAGCTCAACGACCCAAACACACTGTGAAGCACACACACCCTAACTTTGAGCCCTGGAAGTGTGCACATATATAAGCACACTATGGTGAGCACCCATACACGCACTTCCAACGTTAAATTATGGTTCTTTTTACAAGAAAATGAAACAACATGATTCTGAAGAAAACAGACTAAAATGACCTCTTCTTCTGTGTGTCCATGCACACCAGTGTGGGGCTGGGCAATATAATTCAGATTTCAAAGACCTTTACTGGCATGCATGTGGGGCATAAGCAGTCCATATAACATAAATAAATAAACAAATAAATAAATGAATAAAAATAAATAAAAACTAAAAGTAAAATAAAGCTGACATTTTGTATTATAATGATAAAAAAAAGTGGTAATATTGTGATCGGTCAAGAAAAATTGAGAAAAATCAACCTAAAAAGGCTTGTCATTAAATATATATGAAAAAAATAAAAATATTAAAAATAAAAGACTTTTGATATAACATATATATATATATATATATGACATATGGAGTTTATATCATATGGCAGTATCTTGTAAAATAAGATTGACACTGAGGTCATAACTTGACTGTCTGAATTGCACAAATATATTGGCGCCATTAAAGCATAGAAGGAAAACTCATCCCTACCATCAACTTTACAAATGATGTCAAGGTTTTTGTACAGTTTTGACAGAGCCCTTACATTGTTTGTTCGTGAAAATATATAGCAAATCACATCAACAAAGTGAAACTGGCAACGTTCCACCAATTTTGACAAGTTTTTCCAACTTAGTGCAGTTAAGACAGTAGCCCTTCTACAGTGTCTGTATGCAAAAGCACTTAAACAAAGCCATGTCATCTTTACGCCTCGAGACATTCAGATTAATTCATATCTGTGTCAATTCATGCTGCAATATGGCTTGAATGTCCACAAAAAGGGGCTCTCCCCCACAGAAGCACAAAGGCAGAGCCCCTCACTGGCAGAGCTCCTGCCTCACATCACAGCACCAAAGGTTTTATGGTTTGAAACGTCAGCGTGAATGGGGCTAGAGTTACAATTCTCTCTGATGGGAAAGATACGGTAGATCATATCCAGACTGAATAAATATGTTAGGAGCATCTGTAAAATGGGAAGAACTGGGCAGGTCCTTTCACTTTCAAAATTTTATAAAAATATTGGTGCAATTTAGTCTGTGTTTACCATCTTTTTATTTGAATATGACAGGAGATCCTATATATCTAAAAAAAATCACAAATAAATCGACAAAATTTGAACAGTTGGTGACAGTGATTGCTCTGTTTTCATTGGTTGATGACATGACAGAAGATCATGCATTAAGTATCCCTAGTGTATTTAACTGAGCTTTTAACTGTTCAGGAGCCTGACAGAGCTCTGAGGTCATCGAAACAACTTTTGCTGGAAGTGCCCAGGTCGAAATACAGACACTGGGGTGACCAAGCTTTTTTCATTGCTGCGCCCAGGCTCTGGAATAAGCTCCCCACCGAATGCGTCTCATTTCTGAGCTGGGCCTTTTCAAATCTAGACTGAAAACATATTTATTTAGGATACCTTTTAATACCCAGTAGAGTGGTGACACTTTTACTTTATTTTACTTCATTTTATTTTATTGTATTGTATTTTTTTTCATTCAGTATTTATTTATTGCTTTTTACTGACTACCTATTGTAAAGCACTTTGGTTCACCAAAAGGGTTGTTGTAAAGGGCTGTAAATAAAGAGTTGTGGTCATTCGGGCTGCATAGTGGCGTAACAGGAAGAGCTGTTGCCTTAAAGTAAGAAGGTCACAAATGCCCTGGTCAGACTCAGCCTCTCCGTATGGAGTTAGCATGTTCTCCCCATGCATGTGTGGGTATGCTGGATTCCTCCCACGTACCAAAAACATGCTTGTTGGGGTAACTGTTGACTCTTAGTTACCCTTAGGTGTGTGAGTGTAAATGGTTGTCCATCTCTGCATGTCAGCCCTGTGACTGACTGGTGACCAGTCCAGGAAGTACCTTGCTCAGTGTCAGCTGGGGTAGGCTTACACCCCAGGCAACCCTGAAGCAGTATGGATGGATTGATGGATTGATATGACAGGTATTGACAATAAAATCTTTATTGAAATATTCATTTCAAATGGGAAATTTTTATTTCTCTTCAGGTTGAAAAGAGAAATCAAACACTGTCTAAAATTCACAAACATGTTGACACTATTCCAACAAGGGCAGAACTGGCAGTTTTGACCCACTTGTCCAACTGTTACCAACGCATTAGCAGAGCTGAGACATTGCTCTTTGTCTGTTGGTAAATGAATGACAAAAGATAATAAAGCACCTTTACTTTTTGCATCAGGAGTTTTCCTCGCTCATCACCTGTTGCACCAATTTCTTCTAGAGTGTTGCCAATGGATTTAAGGAGTTTGGATAGTACTCTTTCTCTCTCTGATTCCTGTTAAAATCTGCGACAGAGAATTTCTGTATTTTTCAATGATAGTTTTTCTTGCTTCTTATCTGTTACAACAATTTCCTCTAGAATGCTGCCAATGAACTTGTGTAAAGAAAAGAGTGCTCTGTCTGTCTCTCTTGCTCTCTCTGCTGATGAAAAATGTGACTAAAAATCACAGCTTTACTGTAAAATTGCACAGAAATGTGGACAGTGAGTGAAACTGGTGAGGTCCCACCCAATTATCCAAACATAGCCAACATATTTGTGCAATTTAGACAGTACTCTTTCTGTCTTTTGGTGAAAATTTGATGAAAGATCTTTAAGCTTCTGCTCTTTTTGACACCTCTTTCTAAGCATATTGAACAATTTTTTGGCATTCAGACTGAAAATTGGCCAACATCAGGCATCTGGGACTTGTTGACATGGTATCAAGCAAGTATCAGAGTGTCTTGATAATAAAATCAAATATTAAGATTATTCCATCGTGGCAATCATTTGTTATCTCTCTACAGAAAGAAGAAAAAAACATATAGTCAACTGCTACACACAAAAAAAACTCAAGATGGAATTTCTCTCATATCCCCCAGCCCTAGTGTGCTGTCTTCTTTCCAGACTTAGATAATTTAAAGGTCTAATAGGTTTTGTGCGAATCTGTCCATTTATCAAAATGTTTCAACCCAAAAACCACAAATTAAGAGCTCCAAAAGCTTCCTGTTGAAATAAGCAGCCGCCGAAAAGTACTAGAAATGTGATTTGTGTAATACGGCTCGGTCAAAGGCCTCTTTTAAACCCGTTCACATCCTTAAAACAGCACTTTAAAAAGTGTCCAGATGCTTCACAGCTCAAAGGGTTTTTTTTTGTTGGTCTTGAATTTAAAGCGTCGCAATCTGAGCAGCCACCAAAATTAACTATTATCTCCATATTTATATATTGCCGGCACTAAATTGCGTCGGGAAGAATTACTATCAATATGAATATCTGCAACAATAACTCAGGCGCCGTGCTGAGGACAGGATGCTCTTTATCAGCCTTCTGATAGGCCTTAAATACAGCACAAGGCAGCCATATCAGAGCTTTTTCTCTCTAATATCAGGCCGCATTAGCACCTCGTAAATCAAATTACACTCCTAGAATTTCATTAGGCTCACCTGCCAGCGCCGCCGTGCTGCAGAAATATTTATGTTTTTGTGCTGCGATTGTGTTCTCACAGGTACACAAAAGAGGAAGGATAGGGGGGCTGAAATGGGTGATAAACCTAATTATCTTTTAAGAATACAGGGAAAATCTGTCATAAATTGTGGCGATTCTGAAGAGAGCTGGCATTTTTTCCAAGCCTGTGGGGCTGTGAGTTTTGGGGGGACAAGTCTGCTCGGCTGTTTAGCATCTTTAACTGGGGCTACACTCCCGCAATCCAATTAGCAGCTTCCCCAAATTCGCTCCAAACAGAAATCAAACAGGATGATGTATGACGCCGATCAGCGGGCCCTCAACTCCACGCTAATCTGATAAAGCCGAGGCATGACTGCTAATAGTGCAAATACTCGTTCAAAGTGGATCCAAATGTTATGATGGGAGTCTGTCTTTGTTATTTAATTACCTCAAAATTATTTCACAGCTCCATTTGTTTATCCCCTGTTTTTGTTTGTTGGATGTTATTATCTGCATCATAAGCATCCCTGTATGAAAGTGAGAGGCTCAGGAGGGGTGGGAGTTAGATAGGGCTGGGAAATATGGATCAAATACCATCTCTCTTTTTTTCTTCATTAAATGGTGACAACTAATTTTCATCTCTGGTTAAGATGGAACATTATATACTTTGAAATCATACCATTAAAATTCATATTTATTGGATTGTTTGATGCTAAACACCCAAAAGAGGGCAGTTTGCAGGTTTATATGATAAATAATTGCAGGCAAACTCCTGCACATAGTATACACTGCATACATATGTTGTTAACAATTCATCCATTTTACACATCAGAAATTGCCAACAACCTCCTTGAGCCCTCTTAAATGTGCAAAAAATGGCAACATTTCCCTGAATCTAGGTTGTGAAAATAATCTATTTTATTTTGTACACTTTTTGATTAATATTCATAATTTTGAAAAATGAAAGAGTACAATCCATACATTTGTCAACAATGTTGGCAATATTCAGAAAAGTGGGCTGACCTGGCTTAGAGAAAGGGTAAGGGTTACCATTTTAACAAACTCTTCCAAATGTTGCCAATCAATCTGTACACTTCAGACAGGAAACAGGAGTTAATACCAATGATTGAAAATCAAAAATAGTTCAATGTTGGCAGTCAATATAAATCATATAATATTTTACTTGGTTAATATACAACCAGTCCTTATGCGGCAAACTTCGTTGAACAATTTAGACAGTGCTCACCTCCTTTTCATAAAACTTAAGACAGAGAATCATCTTCACAGCACCTTTTGAAGACTGAGAGGGGAGCAGCTTCAATCCTGGTTTAGTGTCAACAAGCCTCAGACTGGCTCAACGACACAAACAAAACTTTCTTGAAACGTTTTTGCATCTCAGATTTTGCCTTCCCAATAACTTTCTATGTGATGTTACCCTCACAGATTTTAAGTGTATCCCTTGGATGTGAGAAGTAATCTATCCTGTGTGTCAAGTTTCAAAATCAGACATAAAAATGAAAAATTGACCCATGTTGGACGTCTGTGAGTAGGTAAAGAAAGTTACATTGTTAGGGAGTAAGTCCTTGTCAGTTTCTTTCCCAGATGTTGCCAACATGTTCATACAAAAAACAGAATTTGCAGAAATTTATGTGCAGCTTTTGAGAAGTAAAATCATTAAATTGCCCAATATTGTGACTAGAACTTTTCATTTTTTTACTGAGTATCAGACAGTTTTCAATATAATTTTTCTTTGAATTTTAAATCAAACAAATGCTCTCCAATAAAATAAAATAATCAAAAAATAATGATTATTTATACTAAACATTTTTAAAAGGAAATATTATGGTCCGTTAGCTGATCATTCTTACTGTTTTTTATTGAAAAGTGTTTGTTATTCATAGCATATGCCTGATATCAATTTCTTTTTTTTAAATCAACACAAGTTATATTGATTTAAACAGTATTGCCTTGTCTATATCTCATTCGAAAAGCTATTAAAATATCTTAAAAAAAAAACATTTTCTTCCAGCCCTAGTGTTAAAGAAAGTGGCCGTGGGAAAGAAAATGCCGACATTCCTGTAATTTCTGCTCCCCATCTGGAGCGTCTGGGTCCGGATGGTCGAGGGTGTCTGGTTATGGATTTTGATTAGACACAAAGGGAAATGACTGAGCCAGCGAGTGTAACGACAGCCACTTAATAAAAGGTACAGTCTATACATCAAAGAGCATCTCGCTGTAAATCATCAGGCCCTGTAACGACGTGCATCTCCGTCCCATTACTGAGCCCCCCTAACAGGCCTGCTCATATTTACTCTGTGGGCCCGGGCATCATTTTAGAATAATGAGCTTTGTCCCTTATCTAATTAACAGGGCTGGGGTGGGTTTGCTTTTTTTCTCCTCTTCTATTTCTGTCAGAATGTGGCGTATTAGTTTCAAATCAGAAATATTTAGTGATTTCGCTCCGATGAAAGTTATACCACGAATGGGGCGGCCGTCGTATGTTGTGTGTAATTGCTGTGAGAATGTTTGTGCCAGATTTTGTGTGAGTATGTGTGTGTATGTGTTGGAAATTGTGTGTGCTCCAGTGGGCAGAAGTAAAAGAGCAGGTCCATTCTCTCTCTTATTACTGGAATTGTAATTCAATGATCACCTTAGATCACACGCGTGCCATAAATCAGATAGGCTTGACAGAGGATGAAAAATTGTATTAATAATGTGAAACTTATTATACAGTCCCAAATGCTCCCTTGATAAATGACATTGTTTGGGCCTGACAATGATTGCATTTAAAACATTATTTCTGTTTTGCTGCTGGTGTGTGTGTGTGTGTGTTTGTGGACGTAGCGGGGTGGGGAAGACAAGAGGTGGGGTTCCCAGGCTTCATAAAATATTCAAGATGTTTCCCCACCCTTCTCTCTGGAGTCAGTGGGCAGTGGCAGTAAGGGTATAAAATCTCCGTGTAAGTGTGTGTTTGTGTGTGTGGCTGGCGCAAGTAAAATAGCTAGTGGCTCACCGCAGCGCAAACATCCAAACTCCCAAACTCCCAACCCACAGAAAATGAGCCGTCTTCGAGTCATAAAACAGTGTACTCGCATTATTATTACCACGACACGTCCTGCTCTGATATTAGTGAGTGTGAGGAACTGCAGAGGGGAGGCTGATCATTTATGAGCCAGTCTAAAACAAGTGGTTCAGGGATGAGTTTATTTTTCTTCATAACTCAGTTTATACAAGAATGCAAATACAAGAAAAGCAAGTTTAGTCTGGGTTTGAAGACAGAGCCCACAGAGGCATGAGAAAGGAAAACAATGGGGAAAATACGTAGATTCTTTACATTTGCACTCTGTTTCTGTCTATTAGAACAAGCTGGATGGCCGAATTTAACTACACCAGTCCAGTCTGAAATATACCAGACGGAGCTTGTTCAGACACAAACCTCCGAATGTGAGTGTTAGAAAAACAGCAGAGAGGGAAAAAAAGGACCTGGCACTGGCTCTATTTCTTCTCACAAGGACAAAGCCATTAAGTTGTAGCATGGTATTTAGTTAATACTGTCTTATTCTCTACACCTAGCTGCATGGATTAAGTGGCCTTGTTTGGTGTAGGAGCTGTAAAAAGAGATGTAATGTCCAGGGTAAAGGATGAGCCAGCAGCATCAAAACGCTGCCGATCGAGGTCATAAAAAGCACATCAAAAGTGACAGCAAAAAAATATAATATGTTTTATGTTTCCAGAAGTTTATTCGTTGCAAGGGAAAAGGAAAAGCATAAACATTTGTTACTAACAAATTGTATACCTTACCTTGTCTGGTACTATTCAAACCTCCGTGATCACAGAAAAAATGTTAAAAGTCCCAAATATTTTAAGATAAATATGAAAGTAAAGAAAGTGTGGGGGAAAAATAGAAATTACCAATTATTATCGGTGCAGTTTTGGAATATCAAGAAGCAGAACCAAAGCTGAAACACTGAGGTAAAAATTATTTCAACAAAATGTAAGAGCTCAGTGGGGCAAGTAATTTTAAAGAGGAAGAAAAGGCTGCTAACAGGGACAAAGTAAAGCTCATAGTAACAGAAAGCCTCTTTAAACATGCACTACTGATACTAAAAAAAGAAAGAAAGAAATCTTTCAAAACTACTTGTTCAAACTTGTTAAAACTGAAGACTTGCTCTGTTTGACTGGAACCAAGTTGCCAAGGTAGCTGACAAACTGATAGAAACTATGGTGGCAACAATGACAGATTAACTACGTTTGATGAAGACTATGTGTTAGCAGACTTATTCACAAGATAAATAATGTGCAGCTAATGGGTAGAAAAGAGAACATACTGGAAAGCAAAAAACTATAACAACTCAGTGTGGAAACCTCATCACCCCATCACTTGTTTGTAGAGTTTTCCTTAAAACTTTGTGCAGCATTCAAACACTGGCCCACCCTGATTTTCAACTGGTTTTCAAAAAGAGGGCTTTACGGACAAAGTCCAGGTAAAGCCATGATGACAAACTCTTCCATCTCTTTCCACATCCTTTAAAGTTTGGGACATTTTCAGGATTGCATATGTGTATGTACTTTTCGTATATATACACACATATACATATATATATATATACACACATATACATATATATATATATATATATATACACACACATACATACATATATACATATATATACACATACATACATATATACACATATATATATATATACACATATATACATATATACATATATACACATATATACATATATACATATATACACACACACACACACACACACACACACACACACACACACATATATATATATAATTATTATATATAATTACCATAAAGTAAAAAAGTAAATTATTATCATAAACTACAAAAGCAAAAATAACATTTCATTTTTATATTGGGTAGAGGACAGACAGTGGATTAAGTGGGAAAGTTGGGTGGGAGCTGGCGGAAGACATGCAGTAAAGGCCAAAGGCTGGATTCAAACATTGAGAGCATCATTTCTCCGTACATGCTGACAAACCACACAGCTATCAACACTCCATATCTCTACTGGGCACCAGAAAGGCTGGTGTGCTCTTAAAATAATCTGCTTGGTAATAAATGAAAAATGTTTAATCAATTGCTATTAGACATTTCTATTTTTGTCAAATTGAGTTTAAATGTGACATTAAATAGAGCAGGCCTACCAATTCTTTGATTAAAGAGTCCATATTTTGCTTTTAAGAAGTTTATGTGCCCTTTAGTATGTTTAACACGACTCCTCTGCTTGGTAGAGTACTTCAATGCACGAGACAATAAATGTCTGCAGCATCACAACTCTCCTTCCTTCCCATGTTTACAGCACCAATAGCCTCCAGAAAAGGCTAATTGCCCCCGCCCTTAAACAGACCTACCAGTGTTATATCCTATCATTCTTATGTCAGCAGTTCAAGCCGGTCGACTCAAGGTAGTAAGCCCAGCGCAGAGAATAGAAAGCAGTGGCATTAAAAGCGGGGCGTCAAGCAAAAAGACAATTATCACAGGGCTGATCGATCAACCAATCAGAGCAGACTGGGCCCATGTGCCTTCGCGTGACAGGAGCTCTAACAGAACATCACTGATGGAGAGACGATAGAGGTGGATCAGGGGTACTAAGTATGCCAAATCCAGCAGGTTTTTTTTAAACATTCACAATAGTGAGCAGTCATCAAAATCAAATATATGGACCTGAGTTTAGGCAAAATATGGGCTATTAAGACAATCAAAACTAAGCTGTTCATTTGACCAGTATATGCACTCCTAATATCTGTTTCTTGAAAATTTACCAGACTCAGCAATTTTCCAAGTTCACATACTGCAGGAAGATTTACTGCAGCTTGAATGTCAGCCAAGTTCAGGGGAAAACTGGAATGTTTGGGGCAAAACCCAGCTGGTTGCATTAACACAAGAAGCTTACCTAGAAAATTCAGGGTAATTTTAGAATTTGTGTAAAAGCTAGTAGGCCTCATAAAAGAGTGCACTGCTGTGGAATAAGATCAGGTTAGATCAGTGTGACTGAACTGTAGAAAATAAATATAAAGACAAAATATGCACTTTTCCTTGCAAGTATTTTATAACAGGCCAATTATAGTTGGCATTATATCTTGCATATTAATTGTTTCTCAAATCAAACAATCTCCTTCCTCTCCAATAAATTCAAGGAAAATTAGTGTCAGTGCAGAGCTGGGTTCAAAAAAGTCTAATTAAGTTTCCTGACAACTGGAATCAGATCCCAGCGTAGGGACTCTGAGACCTGGTCTGATCTCTCCCTGTGGACTTTCCTTCCTCTGGCCGGCCCTGTCCATGTCCTCTACTCCACTGAACACCACCACCACCTCTGATCTTATTACCCCACCTCTCTCTTCTTCTCCTCCTCCTCCCCATCCCTGCAAATGACCATGATGGGAGGCCATTCATCTCACTCCTTTGGCCACCTCAATGAAATAAATCAAGATTTTTTTTTCTCCAAATATAACAATATTTGTATTTGGGGTGGGGCAGACATAATTGATGACTGCGGCCATGCTAATTAAAAACGGCGGGGCTTTCATTAATCTTGGTCATTGGGTTGTGGAGGGGTGAGGTGGTGGTGGGGGGTTCAGGGAGCTGCTACAGTGTTGGCTGGATGGGGGGGACAGAGCCGCCTCCATCGTCCTCATCGCTCAGGTGATATGGGCCATTGTTGAGCATATTAGCACGACGGGGTTAATGTGAAACCAGCCATTAATAATCACAACAAAAGTCCACTGTGCACACACTCTTCCTGTCTCTGAACTCCCACCACAATAAGAAAGAACCAAACAAGACAATGTAGCGAACGATCACACGTGTTTACTGCCATGTCCTGGCCGGAGGAGTTAATTGCTTTTCTGATGTTGCTTTGTAGCAGCTGCATTTTCTTTTAAACTATCCCCTGACACACACACTAACACAAACACACCGAGACACACACTCAATCGTTCATCTCTCTGGAGGATTAATTACCCATCACAACTTTTGCTGCTTTGCCTGAGTTTGTGTAGTCAAAACTGTCCAACCGCGGAGAACGGGAGTGGCATGAAACATGAGCTTTGACGCTTATGTGTGTATAACAAATTCTCTGCATATATGACATTGATTTTCACCTCTCAAATTGTATTTTCTTTTTTAATACTTTCTTTTGTTTGACACATTAAAAAAAAAAATCAGAGTTGTCTGAAATAGGATATGAACTTGTGTTGTATTTATCACAGTTTGATTTATTTTGTGACTGGATTTTAATCATTTTAGTATACAGTCTAATCTGAGTGGCCAGTAGACAGGTTCACAAATCTAACATATCAGTTTGATACATTTTATTGTCCATCCAGGTAACACCCCACATACAGTGTTTGGGAAAGCCAGATCCTTAAAAAATAATTAGAAAGTGACTGAAACATCATTTCATTCAAGTTATTACTTGGTGAAAGAAGAGAACATTTTTATCCGCTGAGAAATACTTTATAAAGCAGTATGAAGTACTATGAGTACTGTCTTGAGTAGGAGTAGTAGAGAATAAATCTTTCACTTGTGAAAACCTGAATCTCCCTTTTTGGCACATGGTATTTGTAGATTGGAATTCTCACTATTCAATTTTTGCTGATATCTGATATTTTGAAACTCATCTAAGCTGACAGGGATATTGTTAACACTATATAAAAACGTTTTTCAAAAAAAAAAAAAAGCCTCAAATGTCTTTTAAAGAGCTACAAACAGCAGTGTATATATGTATCAAGGATGAACGATATTGGATTTTGCTGATATCCGATATATGCCAATATTTCCAAAGTCACTATCAACGATACTGATATTAATCTTAATATTTTTGGGTCAAAGGCACAAAACCTCCAATTAACAAAACATGATCTCTTCCATTCATGAAAAGAGTCTATCTGTGTTAAAAACAGATGTGAAACAAGAAAAACATCATTTTATTATTTAATTATGGCAAATACCACACCCAGTATATGGGATATATGGCCAACATGTACCACCAAAATATCGGCTGTAAAAATATTGGCAAAAATGTTTGTGACTACCGATATTGATAAACGCCTTTTTAGGCAATTGTCTTATTGATATTATTTTGATCATATCATGCAGTCTTTCTTTCTAGGTTTGTAAGTTATTAAGTTACGACCTAAAACTTCACTTTTTACAATCTACTGTATAATTTAAAAAGTGAGAATAAAAAAACAATAATAAACTTCAGATAAAGTAGGTCTGTCCATTCTGCTTTAACTTTGTAAATTTGCGTGCACAGTTTGCTGATATTTATGACCGATGTATTAGCTGCACACATTAGCAGAAGTTTTTAAACCTGCATCCAGATGATTAACTTTTTCAACTTTTATTTGCCACAATCCATATCATGCATCTTATTTATCAAATCTACATCCACCTTCACCTAATTGTTTTTTTTACAGGGCCAACCTTGAACACAACACTTTCATGCTGTTTGTACAGTATAGCACATGTAAGACTTTTTTTTTTATCCTGCTTAGAACATTAAAAATTTTAGGATCGGATTAATATTTTCAGTTAACAAGAGATCATAAATAGTTTTGGAGTACGTACTTTCCAATGGCTGCTTTAAGTGGATGAAGAAACTACATCAGCAGTAACTAGTATAATGTGTATGACTGCCACTGGCAATAACAGCCCAAGTAACAAGAGGTTCATTTCCTTAAACTTGAAGGTTTTTTTTTATATTTATTTATTCATTCATTTTTGTATTGATTTTCAACCAAAATAGACTTGAAGTACTGCACTTTTTATTTAATGTACAATGCTAATGTGGTAGCTGAGTAGGATTCAGATTTCTTTTTCATTTTATTTTGGTTAAGTTCAGCAGCAATTTTAAAAAAATTATTCTTGTTTCCTTCACAAAAAAAGTACAATTTGTCTGTGTTTTCTGTCAACAAAGATATACTTTTACTTTGTCATGTTGAAAAAGTTTTAAGAAAGATTGTTGTTTATTACTTTTTTGATCAAATTACACTGAGTCCTTAGCTTGAACAAATCCCTACTTCTGCTGAAGTTTGAGTTTAATATTTCATTATGTGCCAAAAAGATGTATAATGAATCTTACAAACACATATGATCCATCAGGTACAATATTAAAAAACATAAATTGTGTTTACTATTTAAATTATCCTCACGTTTCAATCAAACTTTTCGAATGTCAAAATCCCACTCGACAGAAGGAATACTTGTTTCACTCCTGCATTACATAAATGAATAAAAAACATCTTGAAGATTTTAAGTGATTTTACAAGAATATTTCAAACCATGCAGAGCTCATCCAAACAAAGATCCAACAGCCTCCAGCAAGTAAGTCACACCTGAGCATCTACTTCACTGAAGAAGACGTGAACAGACCCTGGAGTTGATAAAACAGACTCATATTGTTACTGTTTCTGCCATTACAGCGCAGACAATCCACTAAGTAGCACCTATGAACGCCGCAGATGGATATCATCATCACTCTGTAATGGCTTCTACATGTTAATTCACAACTTTAGCTCCTCCACCACGACTCCGCCACAGAATAATGTCTACCTTGCATCTGGTAGAGGCGTTGTAGGGCAGCGTATGAAGCATAGAGAGAAAAATGGAGTGAGAGACAAAGAAAAAGAGAGAATTAAACAGAGAGAGAGAGAGACAAGGAACGGAGGGTGGGGTGGAAACTGTAGCATATGGTGCCACGCTGCCATAAACAAGCTTTATGAAAAGACCGGGGACGTTTATTTAATCATGGAATACCTGAGGAATCGCAATGAGACACACACTTTGTCCCATTATTGTTAGCCCATAAATTTAACTGCTTTACCACGACGACGAGGAACCCGATACAGCCGCAGAAGACAACGCGGGGAAGCAGGTGAATTTATGTGTGTGTGTTCTGAAACTGTGCTACAGTAAAGAGTGTGTGTGTCGGATGAATAGCCATAACTGCCACTCTCATATCTGTTTATCTGCAAACATGGAGAACAATGCAGCACAAGTATCAGGCAGAGAACACAGATACAGATGTGTCCTCCGTATCTTTGAGGTCAATGCAATTCTCTATACTTCAAGTCTTACTTAAGAAATCAGTCTTTGCATACATATGTCTACTGTTGTTACCTGCTTGTCTAAGGAGGATCCAACAACTAAAAATCAATTTCTTTGTGTGTTCTGTTATAAAAATTATGTATTTGTAGATAAAAAGTGTGTGCAAAGGCTGCAGAGAGAGAGTTTTTTGTATTTGTATCCCTCTGCAGCAGTGATAACCAGGCATTAAAGGCATTATGAATTCAAGGTGTCGAGGCCATTCTTCTGAAAATCTCAGAAACACCTTGAGAGACTTTTTTTTAAACATTGCACAAACATCCACTCTGATCTGAGGAAAAATTGATTTGATTTTTAAAGTCATAGGTCAAATGTCACGATCACTGTAGCTCATGGCCATCCCTTGCTTGTGAATGCAAAATCTTAAGAAAATTTTGAGGGATTTTATTCAAACTTAGCAAAAATGTTCACTCTTTTTGGGCCTCACTTTCATCCTTAGCTCATAAACCCAATATCTCTAGAACACTAGTTCCTCAAACGATGCAGAAGTGTCAAATCTGACTCAAGGATGAAATTATCCTACTTTTTTAGAACAAATGCCAATGTTAGTGGGTTTCATGTTCATCCATTGCTTGTGGCTATGATATCTGAAGAACTATTAAAGGGATGTACGACAATCTTAGAAAAAAGTTCCACACTAACTTAAGAATAAACTGATTGAACACTGAATGTAAATTGCCTGCTTTTCGAAAAGGAAGAAACAGGGGGGATTACCTCACTGCCTGCCCGTTGCCCTACCAGCTCAAAGGACAAGGGTAAACTGATAAGACTTGGAGGACAAAGGTCAATGTAACTGGGCCTCATTTTCACCCATAGTTTTAAACACACAACTTCATGACATTTAATGGGATTTTCTCTAATTTAAAGAGCCCATATAATGTTTTGTTTTTATTTATTATGCACTCTGGTGTATTTAATATGTATTTACTGCATGATAAAGCTTCTTCTATAAACAAAACAAAAAGTCTGTAGCATCAGGACTTCCCCATCTCACCTCTTTGTGCTGTCAGTAGCTGCCTGAAATGGCTTGTTCCCACTTACACCTACCAGTGTGACATCACACTACTGTTTCATCAGCAGATAAGTCCCAATAAAAGCCTAGTGCAGAGCAGAGACAGTACAATAAATGCAGAATTTTTGACAACATGGTGCAACACAGTGCTGAACTGAACATTTAACACAGAACTGACCCGTCATTCAGTCAGAGTGGATGGGGCCCAAGTGGGAAAGGGAGCTTTTAAAAGGGCAGGAGCTCTAACAGAGCATCTCAGACTCACTGAGAGTGTAGCTGGATCAAGTTACTCTGCATGTACGAACTATAAGGTTTTTCGAATGATAATGATCATGAAAATACCCTTGCAGTCAAAAAAAAAAAAAAAAAAAAAAGGTAACCAGACTGAAGTCAAAATATAAGCTCTTTAAGCAAAAAGTCCACTCTGACCTGAGGGTATAGTCAGAAGGTCATAGTCTACTTTTATCTCTTCTTTGTGTATGCAATATCTTGCTAATTCTTCAGATGATTGTATTTTAAGTTGGCACAAACATCTAGTCTGATTCAAGGATGAACTGATCAGATTTTGGCGAGGTCAAGGTAACTCGGTTCCATGTTAATCTCTTGCTTGTAAATACAATATTTTAGGACTAAGCTTTGCATAAATGTTCACTCTGATTCAACAATTTACTGACTACATTTTGGAAGCAGAAGGTCAGGTCATTGTTGCCCCAAGTCTTGTAGCAAACATGAATGCATGCCATTCAAAACACAGATTTTAGCAATCACGTGAGCACAAAATCCACCCTGGCCTGTTTTCTTGACTGACCCACCATTGCACTTTCACTGCCTGGTTGTTGAATATGTCTTTTAGGCACTCAACAGAAAGGCAATGTGAGTTCCCAAAACACTAGCGGACATTAAAATAAAGGTCTTTCATGTACTCAGTCATCACAGTTAGGGTCAGACTTACATGTACGCACAATAAACACAAATGGTGGTTGATTTTGGCACAAAGAAATCCTTTTTGCCACTCAAAGTGATTCGTTTGTGGACTATTCAGCACAAAAACACACAATAATGTACTTATAAGTTCACATACAGTCCAAAAAGCTGCTTTTGAACACACATCAAAATTGGACTACATGTGCATGAGCATGTAAGAGAGCGTACTACACACACAAACACTCTCATACACACACACAGCTCTGGGTCAGGGGGACAGCGGTAGCTCAGAGCCAGCTGTGACCTGCCGGTCCAGGTGCTCAGGAAAACCGCTGTTAACGGCCACGATTGATGATCTAATCAAACTGTCACCACGGCGATCCGCTGCAGGGGGGGAGGGGATGCTGGGATGGTGGTGGGGGTATGTTGGGGGGGTAGAGTGGGAGCAGGGTGAGAGCAGGTGGGGGGGAAATATCCAGAAGGCCTTGTGCATGCTTACCGTTAGCACAAATTGAGAGTGACAGTCTCAATAGTGAAAAGGCCTCTTTTTTCCCCCTCTAAGTAATGGAGGAAACAACTCCAGCGCTCTTCCGGAGGATGTCACATAATCAAGGGAGCCTCCCCTACACAGCCACCCACCTCCTTTTTCTTTCTAGAACATCTCAGCTCCTCAGCAGAGTGTGGACGGGTGGGCTTAAGACCATGGACGGGGGAAATGATGTGGTACAGTAGTGGACTCCTCACACATAGCTTACAGTCTGTATTGTTTTAGAGTAAACACTGATACACACAACATGTGCTCCAGAGTTCAGGCAGACATGATGGTTGGTCTTAAAGATCTTTTTGTCCATACAGCAACATTATCACCTCCACCAAGGAGGTTATGTTTATGCCAGAATTAGTGCTGGGTAATATGAACCAAATTCCATATAATTAAGGTATACATATTGATATTTCTTTCCAGGTTAAAAAAAAAAAAAATCAAAAGCATAGGTTATTAAAATTTAAAGTGGGATTGTTTTAATGTAGAGGGCTACAAAAGCTTGAGGTGTGGTGCAGCAGCTCACCATTTTACATGGTCATCATATTGCAATTCCTGGCACTAATGTGAAATTTGGAAAATATTTATCATGCTCCAGCTTTTTCTGCCATCTGTTTTGGCATTCTCAGTATTGGAATTGGCTCACTAATACTATTTAAGAGAATCAACAACTATATGGGAGATGAATGTGTTATGACATACTGTAAGTAAACCTTTATTTTTATTCATTTTAAACCCTGAACTGAGGGCATGCATTACTTTTCAGTAGAGATCACTGAGGGTCCTGAGCCTTGTTATAATTGTTTTTGTAACATGAAATCAAAAGATACAGATTTTTCTTCATTGAATATCTTTTTATTATTTAGATGTACACCCTTCAGGCATAACATTGTCACCACTGACAGGGGAAGTTACTTTGGTTATATAGAGGCAAAAGTGTCATCTAGGACAAAATGTTAGCAAATGACAACATGAAGCTAAACAAAATGAAACAGCATCCTGAAAAAAAACATCAGGAGATTATTACTGAACACTGGGATTTTTTAAAAGACAGTAAGCGTGAGCAAAGAGATCCAGACACATTAGAAACATATTTGAAAAAGTAGGAAGTAATTTGCACAGGGCCACAGAGGCCTCTTTTGAGTGTTCAATATTGATATCAAAGCTAACAGCCACACATCAATGGACAGCACCTTGTCAAACACATCTGTCTGAAAATACAGAAGTGACTGTGTAGTCTGCAGGTAGCAAATGAAGTGAAAACTGTTCCACTTTCAGACAGCACCTTCAGTTTTTCTCCACAAAAAAATGAGAAATTCACAAGTGTGTGTGCTAATGTAAGCCTGCGATTTTAATTCAAACTATTTTCAACTTTTTTCTACCATTAACTCTGGTTGTTCATCTCAACATTTTTCACCCCACTTTCTGTTGTTCTTAACTGTCCCTTCTATAAATTCAAGAAGATGTTCTTCTTGGTGATTTCTTCATGAGTGATGATGAGTTTTAAGTGCACAAACTTTTTGTCATACTATTAATATAATTTAACCCTTGTTAAAATCATCCCTGTATGTCAGCAGGATCCAGCATTAACTAATTGACATACTGGCCAAGATGCTCAACAGTGAAACAAACTTTTCACCCAGCAAAGCAATAAATTGTGTTTAAGCGCCACTTACATTTGTTGTTTGTTCGGAGCATGTTATCGAATCAGTACATTTAGATCAGGACATTTAAAAATGGTAACTTGTAAGCTCATATTTAGCTGTTTTAAAGGGTGACAGACAGTGTTCAGGCCAGCAGATCGACCCACACCTGCAGACTAAGTAATGAAGTTTAAGTTGATCTGTTAAGTTGCTGGACTAAACAAACTGTACTTACACATTTGAACATATTGAAGAGACAACTTGCCATTTTTCTCTCTTTTTTTTTTTTAGAAAGTCAAACACATACCAATTATCAACTACAATTATGAAAAGTATTTATATTTTCTGATATAATCATGACAAATGTAATTGTGTTTTTTTCATTTCTCTTATCAATTGTTACTTGAAATTGACTTGTGGGTCACACTGAATGAGAAGGAAACCCACTTGTGGGCCTTGGACAGACAGCAGAAGAGCAAGAGAAGCCCCACCGAAGATCATCTACACCCCACATGCTGAAATTACTCACATTTGACACTTGGTGGGTGTTAATTTTGGACCCTGGGAGTAAGGTTCTTCTGAATGGAGAATCTTTAGTGATCTCCTGATGCTTTCCCATAATAAGCTACCACACACTCACCAATAAAACACTTTGAGACATGATTCAACGTAGAGATACAAAAATTAAAGCTATATGCTGCATGTTAGAGTAAATTTACACTCAACGGACACTTCATCAGGTACACCTTTCTAATTATGGGTTAAACTCCCACTTGCCTTCAGAACTGCTTTATTTCTTTGTGGCATAGATTCAACAAGGTGCTGGACACATTCTTCTGAGATCTCTCCATATTGACATGACAGCATCACGTACTTGCTGCAGATTTGTTATCTGCATCCCTGATGTGAATCTCCCATTTCACAACACCTCAAAGGTGCTTGACTTGATTGAGGTCTGGTGACTGTAGAAGCCACTGCAGTACAATGAACTCATTGTCATGTTCAAGAAACCACTTTATAATGATCTGAGCTTTGTGACACTGTGACACTTATCCTGTTTAAAGTAGCCATCAGAGGATGGGTACGTTGTAGTCATAGAGGTAAGGACATGTTCAGCCTAAACACTCAGGTAGACTGTGGCATTTCAGTGATCCTCAGTTGGTGCTACGGGTGCCAAGAAAATATGCCCCACACCATCACATCACCCCCAGCCTGAACTGTTGATACAAGGCAGGATGGACCAATGCTTCTTTACACCAAAGTCTAACCATATCATCTGAATGCCACAACAGAAAGTAAGACTCATCAGGCCGAAAAACATCTTTCCAAAATTCTATTGTCCAATCTTGGTGGGCACGTGAGAACTGTAGACTCAGATCCCTGTTCTTAGCTGACAGGAGTTCTTTGCTGCTGTAGCCCATCTGCTTAAAATTCTAATTGTTTAGGCATGATTTGCTGCAATGCATTGTCAAGTTGTTAATTTTGATATATTTATTGATTGTAATTTATTGCCTAAACCTTTTTGATTTTGTATTGATATTTGACGTGTGCTGCTGACCTCTTGGCCAGCTCGCCCTTGTAAATGAGATCCTGA
Source organism: Cetoscarus ocellatus (assembly GCA_037902135.1). Classification (NCBI taxonomy): domain Eukaryota; kingdom Metazoa; phylum Chordata; class Actinopteri; order Labriformes; family Labridae; genus Cetoscarus; species Cetoscarus ocellatus. Next base: position 276,859 of record JBAMNC010000647.1, read on the forward strand.
TCTCAGTGGGATTTATCTGGATAATAAAGGTTAAATAAATAAATAAATAAATGTAAATGACTAATAAACTATAGTATTTGCATTAAGAGGCAGTTGAACAAGTGTATCTTATAAAATGGTCAGCAAGAGTATAAAGACACCATGAGAGGTAGAAGTTAACATTAGCCAGTTTGTTTTCCTTAAGGAGGCAGTAAGGGGACCAGAGATTTATAACTCTGCAATCATCATTTCATTTTCTCCCAAATATGATCTTTAAAATTCAGAAAACTCATTTAGAGAATGAATCCAGAAGCGTTTTTCCCCTAGCAGTGAGAAAAATATCAATTGATGGACCTTATGAGGCCTTATGAGGGAAATACTTTTAAAAGATATATATATATATATATATATATATATATATATATATATGTATATATATCTTAAACATGCAGAAAATTATTCTATAAACCTTTATCTATTATTATATGTATACTAATTTCAACCCGCACGTATTTGCTACTATGAACATTAATGCAAAGGGAAAACTTTCAATTAATAATAAGGCCATCACTCTATTTAAGTCAGGTAATAAGAGAATATGCCAACATATGAAAAAACATCTCAATCTCTCTTCTGCCTCACATCATATTAGCGATGCAGTGTGGCCACGTGGGAAATAAGAGAGCATTTCTCTGGTTCACATTAAACAAAGTGAATTAAGTCATTCTATATTTAGCTAAAAAGAGAAAAGTTCAGGAAGTTGTCCAACTTAATAGAGGCCTTGTTGATCGCTGCCTGCTCTGCGTGCGTGTTAATCACCTTCCCCAGGATATATCCACGACTGCTGCTCGCCTGTCCAGCTCGCATTAATTTAATCGCTGCTCAGCTAATTCATTGATTAATTGGCTCATTAGTGATGCCTGGCAACATCCATTTCTACCATGACAGTCTGATGTTTCAATAGAAAAGAAAAACAGGCTGGCAGCAGCCCAGTTTTTCCACAGTCCCACGGTACATAATGTCCAACCGCTGTCAACAGTTAGCCGCACAATCGTGTCGCTGTGTAGCTGCCTGGTTTGGTGCCACGGGATGTGAAATGAATATGAAGGTGAACTGTGCACATTCTCCGTTCTTGTCTGGTTGAGTAATGTCACTTGGGTTTCAGCGCCGGGTGACATCATTCTCAGGGAGGAAGAAACTTCAGGAGCTGAAGGGGCTGTTGGAGGTGGACAGCTGAGGTGAAGTAGATGATGGTATGCAGAGACAAAGTACGGCAGTAGAATTATTCCACAAGTCAAGGTCACGCTGCTCTGACATGACGAGTGGCTTACAACTCTGGGACGAGCTGTCAGACACTAACTTATAATATTATTAGTAATATGAGCTGATGGGACCCCAAAGCACCCTAAAACAGAGAGCTGGACATTAGAATGATCAAAAAGATCTCATATCTTTCACTGGAGTGCTGATACGATGTCACTGGTCAAATTACAAGACCATAATGAAGCAAAGACAGAGCTGACCTCTGACCTGTCACACCAGCTAGGGCTGGGCAGAATGAACAAAAATTCATTCTTCTATATCATTCGGCTGAACCTTGAATCTGACAGAGTTTATGTCTTTGACCAGGCAGATCCATCCTGCAAAGCTTCAGGCTGGAAAACTTGAGCGCGGTCTGAAGAAGCACTGACCAATTAGCATCCACCGGCATGATGGCAGCAGGATGCAACAGCAAGCCCGGAGACAATGGCTTCCTGAGTTTAGATGTTGCCATAGTGACAGCTTTATCAGAATTGGACAACAGTCCTTCTTTAAAGAAGAGCAAACAGGTTTTGGTTATTACTCTATAACCAGTGGATATATTTAAACAGTTCGTTCCTGTGTGCAAGGGGCTGATCACACAGGAACATTTTGCAAGGAAAGCATCACCAGTAAAACCATTGTCTCTATCTATGTACCAGCTTATTCTTGACAGGTCTTTTCCTCTGCTGCTGTGGTACATGGTTTTTCAGGGGTTTCAGGGGCAACAGGTAATCATCAGGGTAATTCCAGGGTGGTGTTTGTGTTCACACATGCGACTCACCCAGGTCAGTTAAGGGCTTCTGCAGGTGTAAATGTTTTGTTTTTTTTCCACAGTGGTCTAGGTCCTTTTGTTTTTTGTCGCAGCGGTATGAAATAGATCGATGTCTTTGATTCGTCCATCCATCCATCCATTATCTATACTGCTTATCCCTTCTGGGGTCGCAGGGGGGAGGCTGGAGCATATCCCAGCTGACATTGGGCAAGATGCGGGGTACGCCCTGAACTGGTCACCAGCCAATCGCAGGGCCACATAGAGATATGGACAATAATTCATGCTCACACTCATTCCTAAGGGCGATATGTAGTCACCAATCAATCTAAAGAGCATGCTTTTGGTCTGTAGGAGGAAGACAGAGTTGCCAGAGGGAACCCACGCATGCACGGGAAGAAGATGCAAACTCCACACAGAAAGGCCCAGCCCAGCCTGGGGATCGAACCGGCAACCTTCTTGCCGTGAGGCACATGTACTACCTGCTGCCTCACCGTTCCGCCCCCATTTGATTTGTATTATTATGTGAATGATCCAGTTAAATCAAGACAAACCAATGAAATGATAAAGCCCCATCTCTACTTTACACACTTTATAAATTATGTTGTGATCAACTTTGGTTGTGAGGGGACTTTACTGCAAACAATCTTTTACTGGGAATAAGGACCAGGGTGACTTTTATTCCCCAGGCACCATCATCATTCACTGTATTGATGCATAAACAATATTCTCTCACCTTAATTCTCACTTGAAAATCTACTGATTTATATAAAAATTCAACAATTTGACCATCCCTAACACAGGTCCTGATGTGTTAAAAGCATTTTGTTACAGTTGTTGGACCAGATTTGAATAATGATGAGTAAGACCACATGGGCAGAGATTTGTACAAAACTGTGTCAGCTTTAAAGAGAACACACTTCCCTTACACCCTCCTCATCCACAGCACACACACACACACGCACTCCCACATTTCTGCACCATATGCCCATGACAAGTGCATAAAAATCGTTCCCAAGCGATAGCACGGGCCAACCCATAAAAACTTAATGCACCTAATTTTCCAGTAATCAAACTTTTATAGACTGCAATGGCTTTTAAACTAACAAATTTTAATTATCGCTTAATTTTAACAGCAATATTAACGCGATCCCTCATTCTGCGAGTGTTCATTCTCCATGAAATATTGAGTAGGGTAAACAGCGAGGCGCTGTCCGCTGGCTCCTGTTCAAACAAGCAGCCAGCAAACACAAAAGGTGAGCTAGGGGTCGGTGAGGCCGTGCCAGTACCATGCCGGGTCGACGTGAGCTGCACAGACCTCTGGGAAATTTGGGCTGCATGAGTTCAGGCACACAAAATCAGGACGATGATGTTTCAGTGAGACACAGTACTGATCATAGGTGTGGGCCGGTCAACAGCCTGAGTGATCCTGTTAATTATGTCGTTTTGGTGTGAGTTATTAAACTTTTATATAAACTCTTAGGCTGATGAAAACAAGATCATGATTCTTTTTTGTGCTTTTTAGGATGTTTCAGTATTTCACAGTGAGGTAGGGAGTGGAGTAAAGTAACCAAAAATTATTACTTAACATTTTGTATCTATACGGCAAAAAAGCTTAAATATGTCAATATTGTTTTCATTAAAAAAAAACCAACAAACAAAAAAAAATGGTGGTAACAATACCACAATTTATATTTTCACACACAGTTCTAGTAAAAAAGAAAACGAAGAAATTCTGAAGTTTTAAGTCCCAGACAGCCCCAATTTGACTTTTTTTTAAATTTTTGATTATGAATTAAACCTCATACACTGTGACATAATAAAAATCTTAAACTGTGTGACTTAATTGTTTATGATACACATCCATCATGCACTATTTTAGTGTTTACACTGTATAATCTGATGGACAGGAATAATCTGATTGCTCATGTTGTTTAAGTTTATTCAAGACAGCACACTGACAAATGTCTGAAAGTTTCATTAAAAAAAATCCCCACATGTGAAGTCATGTCTGTCTTTCATTCAGCTGTTTCTTTTGCATGGCTAAAACACACACACGGAAAAGAGCAATTCCTGCACACTACATGACAAACAACACATGGTTGGGCTGTATTTCAAATTCAGCCTTCAAACAAACAAAAAAAGGTCAGAATCTCTTAAAATACCTGTTTACTACAAACTTAATGTATTACCCAGCCCTATGAGTTATCCTTGAAATTAAGTGAATATTTTTCTTCTCTTTTTTACCTTCATGCTGCTGCTGACGTTCCTGCTTACAGCACCAGCAGCACAGGATGTTACTGACTGTTGCCCTTGGGTGGCTGAAAAGTAGGCCTTTACCACCCAACGCCACGCCATAGAGGCAAAGTGCTGACACAGGCAGATAAGAGGAGGAAGAAAGAGAAAGATTAAAGAGCAGATTCATTATCAATAATTAAGGGAAAGGATTTATTCTAATGAATTAGGGGTTGTCTTTATCTACTCCGTATCTCCCTATCTCACAGCTAACTCTTTTTCCCCTCCCTCTCACACACACACATATACACACACACTGGCTGGTGGTTTTTTGTGTGACTTGACCCCTGCCTGCTCCGTGCGGTCCATATTGCCACCATGCTGACTCCACGCAGGGCTCTTCCGCCCCTGCTCCACCCGTCAGGCCAGGACGGTCCCAGCCCTCGGTGCCGGGGCAATATGGCCACGCTGCACGGCATGCTGGGACGCGGCTGCAAGCCCAGAGCCGAGCGCTGCAGAGCCAGATGCCCACTCAGCCGAACTGGGACCCTGGCACAGTGATGCTACAGAGCAGAGCTACAGACATATATCACTTCTGCCACATGAGCATGTAGAATAATCCTGTGGCTGGATTTTAAGTCCTGTTTGGTCGTAATAAACGTCTTACACGTTACAAATATCATTTTATGTTTTATAATTGATACAGAGTGTGCCCTACCCATTGGTGACTTCTGATGTTGACAAATGAAGCAAATTTGATAATGCGAAAAAATGCAGTTCCACGTATGTCCACACGAGGCTGCCTACAGAAGTATCCTAGGTCACTCAAAAAGACCTTGATAAACTTTCATTTTGACAGCAGAAAAAAACTAAAAAACTAAATTTAAAACCTGGTTTAAAAACAGTCCTGGTCAGAAGAGCTCATGTCTGTCTTTATTTCCTCACAATGTTCTTATCTGCTTCTACTTTATCAAGGATTCAAGCTATGCATATTTAGGGGCATGGCTAAAATGACGCAAGCATGTGCCATATAACTGCTTGTCGTAAACCTCAGCTCTGCCTCTTTTAAAGATTGTCTGAGACCGCATATCAAACAAGGCCATGACTGCACATTAGCTTTCAGTGTCCTCTCTTGCAGCCTAATGCATGACATTACTAAGACCTCAACCTATAATTTCTTCAGCAGGGGGTCCAAACTATGGCCCAGGGGCCAATTGCAGCCCGTGGACAACTTTAAGCTGGCCAGGAGCAAAGACCAAAATTAAATTTGGCCCGTATCAGACCATGAAGCCTGTACTTGACTGATGATTATGACAGAAGAACTACAGCAGTAAATAGCAGCTCCAATTATACTCATTTGCTCTGCTGCTTTCTCCGTCTCAAGGTCCAAATTATGATGAACACTGGGATAACTGTCTTCAAGAGCACCCTCTCAAAGTTTGGCATTTTGCTTTTGTTTTGTGTCTGAATGTGGGCATAAGGTGATATTTTTTCCTCTCTTAGCTTCACAAATCGTCTGTCACATTCTGAGAGGTAAATCAACCTGTAAAAGTTCTTAATAAAATATTATGGTAGAGGTTGTTTGTTCACTTAAGTATTACTAAACATAGTTATGATTAAAGGAACAAACAGCCTAATACCATGTCCTTCTTTTTGATCAGCATCTGTTATTTTTCAATGATAAAAATGTATACATAAAGTTTAAAAAAATAACAAGTAATTCGAAAAAGACTGGTATTTGCCCTGATTTCCACAGTCGGGGGACTAATATACCTATGAAGAAGAACACAGTTATAAGACAAAAGCCCAACAGATAAAACAAATAAACAAAATAAAAGATTTCTCATTTCAGGCAAACTTTTGCACTTAAAAATATGCAGCTCTACAAAGGAACAAATTAAATCAAAACTATAGAATAAATAACTTTGCAAAAATGTAACAAGTGGAGTCTGAGTTTTCTGAGTTTCTATATAAGAAAAAAAATCAACAATCAAATCTCATTATAAAATTCTATTGCCGCTCTCCTTTTTTCTTTCTCAGTATCTCTTGTTCAACGTGAGAATTTAACTGGTATAGATACAATTTACTGAAATTACATGAATAAAGGACCATGTTGGTTGGCTTCAGTCAGGCAAGTTTATCTGTGGTCAACTACAGATGAACTAATGTTCTTCTTATAAAAGTTTTAAAGTAATTTGTACATTTCTTCTGAAAAAGTCAATCTCAAGTATCCTCACTGCAGTCACATAATAACAGATGCTCCGAATATCCCTCTCTTTATTTTGTGAGTCATCCCACCTGCACCGCATGCATCATGCTTGCTATTTCTGGACCTGTGTTCATGCCTTTTTACCCTTTACCTGGTTTTCTGTTTCCTTCAGAGAGATTTTAGCACAAATGTTCTTGGCACAGACATCCAGTAATGCCATGAAACAAACAGCAACAGCACTTGAGCAAACCTGAGTGCAGGTTTCAGCAATTAGACATCGAGCCCAAACACTGAAACATTCTCTCCAGCTGCTAGCACAGAGCCTTTATTCCCCTCTACTAAAACAAATATATCTTTCTTCTGGGCTGTCAGCACTCCTGTTTCAAGAGTGATGAGTGTATTAGTTCAAGGAGTTTATTATTACAAGCGTGAAAATAGCAGGCGTTTTAACAATTACCTATGAAAACAGGTACGTGAGACAGGTCAGTTGTCTTTTGGTACCCTGTTTTTAAAGAACTAATTACAAGCAATTGAGCCAAGGTCACTGCCGTCAGTCAGGCTCTCTGGCCCCTCCCTTGTTGTTCAAGTGTTGGTTTAGGTGCCTGCAGACCCAACTTGCCAGCAGGAAACACACACACACTTAGCACACATAGACACACGCCAAGGTTAGAGCGCTAAATTACTCCAACATCACAACAAGACAAAATTCACACTGTGAAAAAAACTCAAATATGAGGTCGAATATGGTTGTTTTTCTCCTTCAGGAGACCAAAACAGAGAGAGTAAATCTCTCATTACACACTTTTAAGTATATGTGCAATCGTACAACCATTATTCTCTCGCTCTCTCTCTCTGCTATCTTTTCATCCTTTACATTACTCTATATACACATGAAAAAATGCCTCAATCACATTTTTACAATCCACACTGATCATCCATGAATAGACTGGAACCAATAAAATTACACTGGGGAATAGGAGGCTCAATCTGGTAGTTCGTCCTACCAGTTACTGTAGGGTTCAGTGTTAATTTTGACAGCACTTTTTAATTTTGTTTTAGTAATAATTCTTTGCCTAAAATATCTTCTCATTTTAATCTAGTGTAGTCAACTAAAATATGAAGTGTAAAGTGTATGGCATTGTTTATGTTTCCTTGAATTTCTGAAGTCATGTTTTACACTTAGATAAAATTAATCATCTAATAACCCTTTACTGGATGCTATTAAAGTTTGAATGCATAAATTAACAAAAACAAATTTAACTTGTGTGTGAAATGCAGTCACTTTTATTTAGGCTACCTGGCAGAGCATCTCAGTTACAACACCAGAATAGACAACAATCAGTGAACCTTCTCTACATGATTATATAAATTCATAAAGAGAGCAGCCCTGACTGGATCTCTTCCACCACACAGCTAAGGCAGTTGTGATTGGATGTCCCTCTTAACTTATCCAACCTTTCCACACAACCAAAGCAGCTGTGATTGGATATATTCCTAACTTGTCCCTACTTTCTACATGACAAATTTAGGTCTGATTTAAGTCTCTGTCAAACATTTTAGTCTAGTTTTTATTTGTTGACAAAAATGTCAGTTAATTTAGTTTTTGTTTTTTTGTTTTTTCCACGTGCACTTGTTTTTATTAGTTACTGTCTAGTTTTCGTCAAGGGATAAAAAGGTCGTTGACAAAAACTATGACGAAAATAAATAATCAACAAAATTAAAACTGGTAAGGTTGTGGATTTGAGCCCAGTTCGTACTGTGACATGTTGATGTGTCCTTGGGTAAGACACTTAACCCCAAGTTGCTCCCATTGTTGTGTTAGTGACATGTAAATGGGTATGAAAGAGCATGTTGGCTAATACTGACAGATAACTTGCATAGAATCTTTGAACCACCAGAGAGTGGAATGGGTGTGAACTGGTAGAAGTGACCTGCAGTGTAAAACCTCTTTGAGTAGTCAGAGAATAGAAAAGCTCCACATAAGCTCAAGTCAATGTACCATTTTGTACTGCAATATAGCACATAGTTTAGCCATTGGTCAGTCTACTCAGCTGTAGTGTACTGGTACTAAAGCCTCCTATGTGCATTAGCATAGCTTGATAAAATAACTACAGAAGACATCAACAACATGCTTTTTCATTCTTTGATCAACAAAGTAGCACAACACCCCCAAAGGGATGGTCACATTTTGAACTTGACAGCTTTTTTATAACATTGAGTCTGAAAAACACATTAACAAATCACAATTGATTCAAGAGACTAGTGTGTACTGTATTATCAGGGTAAATGGTAAATGGACTTGAGACTAGCGGTCTGCTAGTCTTTGACTGCTCAAAGCTGCTTTACATCACAGGTCACACCTACCCATTCAAGCTCATTCACTCATTCATTCACTAACTAATGGTTAGAGTTTCTATTTTAGTAGTTCATTATCGCCATGTGACAGCCGGAGCAGGGAGCAGGGAGTAGGGCTGGGCGATATGGACCAAAAGTCATATCCCGATATATTTAGGCTGAATATCGATATACGATATATATCCCGATATTTTTTTTTCAAAGTGAGAGCAAATGTTCAGTCAAAGTCAAAGCCAAATATGACATGTCACAAGTAGTTTTATTGAAACCGGCTATTTCAGTGAACAGTAGCAAAATCAAATGAATAATAATAAACAGGTTTCTTCACCTGGTTCATGAAAAAACGCTAAGTTGTTCAAATATTAAAATGTAAACATAAATACTGTATAACAACAGGAGTACATTTTTTGAAATTAAAGCTCTGTAAGGTGCACATTTAAATAAACATATATCTTAAATAAAAATAGCCTATAAAATAAAATAGGCCAATCTTTTTCTGAAATAAATCTAAAAAGTACAATAAACATTTTTGTTGTTTTTTTATTCTACAACTATAAATGGCTTATTGAAATCAAATTAAAGATTTTCTTCTCCTTTCTAACAAATCCACAGATGCAAATAATGAACATTACAAAGAACAAAATACGGAAACCCCTAGTAAAGGGCAGCATTTATATATAAAGAAAGAACATAATAAAGGGCTCAGTTTAAGAAAAAAAAATGTAAACATAAGCTTGAGATTATCTTTTCCTTTTGTTCCTTTAGCAATTTCTTGTCTGAACAGTCTCAACCAGTGGCACAAGAAACTAATATCAACTCAATAAACATTTTCCCCCTCTTTTTCTACTTTGATAAACAGTAGTGCTGTCTTGAGGTAGACATTAGAAGACAGGTAAGCGTGTCCTCCTTCATTTAAAGATTTTGTGCGAGAAACACCAGCCTGTCAACAGCATCAGGCTTCAGAGATGCTCTGTGGCAGGTCACGATATTGCCACTGCAGCTGAAAACCCTTTCGGAGGGTGAACTGGTAGCTGGAACCAGGAGATACTTTTTTGCCAGGTGGCTCAGAGCTGGAAAGACAACTTCATGATCCTTCCACCACTTGAGGGGATCAGTGTCACTCTCCACACTTGCTGACTGCAAGTAACTTGACAGTTCGTTTTCAACAGCCCCCCTCAGGGTTGGTGCTGTGGTGGTAGCTGTGCGCTGCTTGAAGAAGCTTGCCAGTGTCTTCTTAGCTTTTGGTGCAACTGCTGCTTCTCCATCTGCAGGCTCAGGCACAGTGGGTACACGTAGGTAAGGCAGCTGACAGCTGCTCTGATCAGCCAGTAGCATCTCCACCTCCAAGACAGCTCTGTGCTTCAATGCATCAACTTTTTCACTTGGGATGTAGGTGGCCCTGAACCGTGGATCCACAAATGAAGCCATCTCCATTAGGTCAGTAGTGGCTGGGTCAGAATACTTGCTGTTGAGGTACTCAAGAATGCTGGTCTTGATTGATTTGCAAAGCTCGCTGTCACCCTCTTCACATGCCAGGAGACTTTCATTAAAAAGGTGCAGCACAGGTTTCACATATGATAGAGTGACGTACTCCTCACCTGACAAAGCATCTGTAAATTCCTGGAGAGGTTTCAGTACCTTTTGAACAGCTTCTAGGACCTCCAAGTCCTGCCAGCTAGGGACAAGGTGCCTGGTCTTTTTGTCACCAGACAGGACTTTGGCCAGTGCTCCTTCCTGCTCCAGGACTCTCTCTATCATCTGCTGCCTTGATCCCCAGCGTGTAGCAGACTCGGTTATGAGTTGGTGACTTGGCAGACCCAGCTGAATCTGGACTTCAGCAAGATGTCTCCTTTTCTTCCAGCTGTATGAAAAACAGCTAACAATTCTCTTGCACAGAGAAATGGCCCGGGTGACGCGCTTGTCACTCATGCCATGTCCTGTCAGAATAATAAAAAACTATTACTCAAATGGGCTTATGTGAGAAATTTGACTCTGGTTTCACTTTAACACACTCATACAACTGAGTGCTTTCCAAAATCAAGCTTTAGAAATACTCCACATCATAATATATAATTATTTTCTTGTTTCATAGTTTATTTTCTTAATCAACACCAGCCCCAATCTTTCTGTTGTTCTTAGTATTTATGCTATTTTTTAATGCTACTTCATATTTTTACTCCACTAAAAACTCCACAATGTTTAGGCTTATGTATTAACATTTGTTTCTAGATATTTTGCAGTTTGCTCTTTCAATCCAGAGAAAAAACTATAGTCTATCATAATAGCTAAATATACTGTATGTTACCTTGATGATATTAACAGGGTAACCAGCATTTTAAAGTCATAATTACCTCACCTTTACCAGCTGTAACATTAAATTGGTAAACACATCAGTGCATCACTAATTCTTATCCAATAATCTAATAAATATGGTTATGAAATCTACCATTCTGTATTGTAAGTGATTTTACTTTTAGCACTTTAAGTTTTGTGCCTTATTAATTTATTTAACCTCTATTTAACAATACATTTTTCAACGAAGTCCTGGGCAAGACAGCAGCATAAAAACAAAGTTGCAGACAGACACACAAAGGAAAATAAGGAAAAACTAACATTTTCATATGTTTTTGTTCAAGGTGAAATATCTGAATACTCCTTACAACACTGCACTCACCAATAGCCAAGTGTAGTCTGTGACCGAAGCACTGCATCCTCAGCCACTCGTTCAGCTCAACCGCTTTAACGACGTTGCTCCCGTTGTCGGTTGTTATAGCAACCAGATGCTTTTCTCGGAGCTTCCAGCTTGCAATTGTGTCCTGCAGGGCCTCAGCTATATGCTCACCGGTGTGATCCTGGGGGAAATAACTCGTTTGGAGACACGCTGTTTTCAGCTCCCAGTCTTGAATGAAGTGAACTGTCACGCTTATGTACGGCTCACACGTCCTGCTTGACCACATGTCGCTGGTCAACGCAAAATGGGTCACGTCGGCGAGCTGGTCAGCAAGGCTCTGCCTGACTTCAGTGTACATTTGTGGCAGTGCTTCTCGTGCGAAGTAGTTGCGACTGGGAAGCTCATACCTCGGGTCCATAGTTTTCAGTAGCTTTTTGAATCCAACTTGTTCCACAGTTGCAACAGGGACCATATCTTTAGCGATGTGATAGGACACCGCTTTTGTTATAGTACCCCACTTGTCACTTTTCTTTTCATAAGGCACACTGCGGGAAAATGAGGCTTGCAATGGGCTTTGTTTCAGGGCTGGAGCTTTCTCGGGTTGTTGATGGCTTGCGGCTGGAGCCTCTGCAGCGCGCAGCTTCACACACTCTTCGTACTGCAGTTTGTGCCACTGTTTTAGGTGGTGAAAAAGATTTGTCGTGCTTCCACCCTTGGCTGTAACTTGTTTATAGCACTCCCTACATATAACGTGATTTTGTTGCTCGTCTGATATTTTAAAACCGAACCATCTCCAAATTACTGAGCCACTGCTTTTTCTTTTACTGACCAATTCCTCCTTCGCGTGCTCTGCAGTTGTTGCTTCCTCCATGCTTGTTGAAGAGTGCCGGAGTGTGTCTTTCTGCCCCTCCCCCCTCTGTCCACGAAAGAGGAGGGGGCGCGCGGAGCAGTGCAGAGAGCTCCGGGTCAGCAGCGCAGCAGAGCAAGGATCACAGCGCAAATTTGAACTATATCGATATATACGATATAGTCTAATTCCATATCACATTTAAAAATATATCGATATAATTTTAATATCGATATATCGCCCAGTACTAGCAGGGAGCAGGGCTGGTGCAGGGTTCGAAGAAAAAGAGCTAATTTCTGACAAAACTGCAGAGATTGCCGCATCCACAGAGACCACTTCAGAAGCCGCCATCGTTTTCAAACATGCAGTCACTTCCTGCTGTCGTCATGTCTTCAGTTCTCGCCTCTCTTCCCTGATTGGGCCGTCCAGCTTTTGGCCATGAAGTCGTAGGAGATTGGAGTTTGGCGAGATGGATCTGCGTGATTTCAGACATTATGTCCTTTGCTGGACTTTCTGAGGGCTGAATACCAAGCTAGGAGGGGATGCAGACATCTAAAAGTAGGGCCATATAAAATCCACAATCATGGACGGAATCAAGGAATTGGATGTTAAAAGCAGAATTAAATATAAACACAGAATATCACGGAAATGGCCGACATTTTACATAAAAGTTTTTTTTTTTTTTTCAGAATAAAAAGGAACATATCGCTTGGGAAAATGCTAGCATGTTTCGCACCCCTCCTCCAAGTGTCCGCCTGAGACGCAGGCTAAGTTGGCAAAGAAGCTATGAAACTCCCAGCTAACTCCAAAGCACAGGGCAGAGCAGTTCCTAAATATTATTATGTGTCAGGTGATCAAATGTTCCGCAAATTTTGCCAACAAACTGTTGACTGGACCCCTAAAGACACCTGTAAGGACCACCTGAAGAGTGAGTGATTATATTACATTACTTTATACAGTGTCTCGGGGTTAAATTTGCGTAAAATACTAAAAACCAAATTCTAAAAAATTAAAACTGAATAAGGGAAAAACTAAAACGAAATTTTGGAAAAAAATAACAGATTTTATAGGGCCCTATAAAAGTTATCTATCAGACAGCTCAAACATAAATAATAAATAATGATGGCATTATTATACATAAAGGCAAATTATATGAATTCCTTAAACAAGTTGGTACAGATTCTCAACTGGAACTGGTTATAGGTTCCCATCATATAGAGCCTCTATCTGCTGCAGACACCATAGCATTAATAAAAGGCGATTAGTTTTGGTGATCAGTGACTGGAAACATTAGCTCTGATCCAACCATCACATATTTTTACAATAACTGGCATGAATAATAGGTTCCTGATCAAATTGGGGCCTGTATAACCTCTACATTTGACTGTATTTATGCACTTCTGGAATGTTTTATTGCATAGCTGTATGGAAAATCACTGTATCTCTCTGTCAGTCGGCATGAGCTTTTGTCAGATAAAAATCTTGAATCTTAAATAATCTCACATTTGTTTAAGGCATATTTAAGAGTTTCAGTTTCGCTCAAAGGAAGTTAGACATGATTTACTCTCTTGTCTTCCTCAGGGGGCAATTATTCTCTGCTGTAGTCGAAAAAATACGCTCAGAAATAAACGTATCCTGTTTTTGTTTTACAATCACAATCTGTGTATTGTTCTCTTGTGAATGAGCAGAAAAAGCATTGTTGATGTGCAACACTCCATCAAAATCAATAAAATCTAACTAGTGGGAATACTTGAACAGATTCTGGAGACTACAGAAGCATTTTCCCTCTAGGCTGGCTCACACTGTGCATCCATTAACTAAATAAGGGAGATTATAAATTTAGATGGAAATACACTGTGGAGCTGGGATAATTCAGCTCCGGATCATATTACAAGTGCCTGATAACAAAAGTGACACTTTCTTTTCATGATTCTGAGATGTGATGAAAAATGTTACATTAATACTGTTTGAAATTATTATTAAAATACATGAAAAGACAGGATTTATGTCAACTTGTGAGCACATATGGTCCTCATAAGTACACAAAGACCAGAAAAAACACACATGCAGGCAGACAAAAGGACAAAAAGCCCTCATCTCTGCTCAGAGCCTGCAGTGAGGGGTGGTGGTGTGACTGAGACGGAGACCCAGTTGTGTCACTTTATAACAGTTCAGCTCTCTCTCTCTCTCTCACCCTGAACCTGTCAGATAGCTGGATTCTGTCATCTCCAGCATCCTCCCCTCTGATTCCTCATCCCCACTGGGGTTACACTGATATACATGGCTAAAATTAGCCTTGTATTTAAGTCTGTTCATTTGACCAGAGTTGATGTTCATTGTCTTAATCAGTTATCAGTGGGAGAACATAAAGGTAGAAAAGAAACCTTTTCTCACACAAGAGAAATCAGATTATGTTTTTGTAGGGGGAGGATCTGCGGTTTACTTATTCTACAACTTATTATTCCTTTTATTTCATTCACTCGTAACATAGCCAGGTTAGCTCCAATTAGATCAGACATTCCTTTCTTGAGGGAGACCCGACAGATAGTGGCAGAAATACACAGTTACAACAAAAAACACTAAAGCACACATTGAAAAAAACGATCAATTTTAATGAATCATCAGTTCAATCACTTGCATACTGAAAGCCTGGATTCAAGACTTTTTGCCACAAATGTAAAAAACATTCAGTGTAACTAAGCTTTGCTGCAAGCAAGTCTGGAAATGGTTTAAAGAAAAAGGCACCTCCTTTTCCAACATGTCTGACTCCCCGTCTGGGATTGAAGAAAAAGTTTATCAGTAAGCATGAACCATGTTTACATAAATAGTTGAATAGTTGAAGTGAATAGTTGAGATTCATCATGGTCCTATAATATTGTACTGTAACTATGCACAGTACTGGATTTTTGCTGATGTCCAATATGCCGATATTTCCAAACTAATTATCAACAATACCAATGTCATCACCAATGTTTTTTGTCAAGTGCACAAGGCCTCCATTTTACTTAAACTGACCTGTTCCTTTGATGGTGACAGCCTATTTGAAACACATGGGAAAAGAAAAATGACTTTCTATTGTATAATAAATTGTACATTTGATTTTTAAAAGTGGACATTCATTGATGATGATGTTAACCATTATGGTACATTTTTCATTTCTGCCTATAGTAAACAGTATATGGGGGACACATGGCCAATATGTGATGTCAAAATACAGTATTTCTCGATTAAAACACACGCTTTTTTGCTTTTAAATAAGCTCTAATTTTAGGGTGCGTATTATACACCTATACAAGCAAAATACTTCAAATATTTCGGCTCGCCAACACCGCGATTGCAACACATCTGATACAAAAAGATGAAATATTCTCTTCCTCTGTGATACAGTGAAACATTCCCGTCAAACTTGCGTAATTCTTATTAAACTGACTGTTAAACTGTTCTAATCAAATATTTTGGTTCTTAATTAGTTTAACTTTTCTGTAATCATCGTTTAATTCTCAAGTGTTACCACTCACTGGCAAACACAGAGTGCTGCCATCTTGTGAGCAAGGGGATGCTGCGCTGTGATCGGTCGAAGACATTGGCATGTTGATAGCTGCTCTCTGATTGGTGAGTACACTACGGCTGAGCATGCTCGGGCCAAAATCGAGTAATTGCCCATCCATGAAGCAAAAGGTGTTTCCGCATCCGTTTGAGAGAGAAAATCGTGTACGGCATTTGTTGTGAAAATACTGACATTTCTTTGATTAAAACTTTGAATAAAGGTAATTTTTTAGTTGCCTGACAGAGTAAGGTCTGGGCAAGATTTGGGTGCATGTTACATTCGAGTAGAGTGTTTTCCAGGCAAAAATCACAAAAATTTGGGGTACGTGTTATATTTGAGGGTGTGTTATGATCTAGAAATTATGATATTAACTGTAAATATAAACTGTTTTTGTCTGCCAATACAGATAAGCTTTTTAGGCAATTATCTGCTGAAAACAAAATTGCTCCAATAATATCATGTATCCTCGACTGTAACACATCGTATTGTATAATATACTGAATAAACCATATATACTGTATTATATCATTGGTAAAACTGCCACCCTGGCAAATGTCAAATGGGGACAAACTTTCCCATGTGGATCACAAAAGTTAAAGCTGAAAACCCATGACCAAAAAATCTTCAGCTCCTTGAAAGCCAGAGTGGTGAATGTCCTCACAGACCCCCCAAAAATAACTTAAAGTTTGATCTCTCAGATGGATGTGACTAAGAGGAGCTGGGCGTTACCTGCGGCTCGTCTCCTCCCCCTCCTCCTCTTTTCTTCCTTTGACTAACAGATCTCCCCAGTGTTCTAAAAATACCAGGTGAGCAGGGCCGCAGAGATGGTGATGAAACTGCCTCTCTGACACTGTCCCACTGCAATCCATCTCTCCACCGCCTGCCAGCCAGCATATGTTTGCAATTGGCTCACCCCCAACAGCCCCCGATGCCTCCCTACCTACCCACCCACCCCTCCTCACTGGTCCCCAGTTACCGTTCCAGATACCCTTGCACACACATGTTCCCCCATCTTCCCTCTCTCCCTCCCTCAGCTGCCAGCCCTGTCTTCAGGTCTGGGCATTCAAAACCAGAGCAGTTATCAATCTCTGAGCCTGCACTGTCATGTCGGACTAAACCGCTCACACACACACACACACACACACACACATCCTCTCTTTCTGCTTTTCCTTCCACCTTTCTTCCTTTCCTCTCCCCTCTCTCCATATCTCTTTTTCATCCCACGTCTCTCCTTCTCTCTTCCTCCTCCTCCGTCCTCTGCCTCCTCTCTTACACTTGCCCAAATTTGTTCCACTTAATAAGCCCTCCCCGATGACCTTGTGCTAATTAAGCTCCACTGTGTTGGAAATATGATGGTTAATTAATGATGAGATAAATTCTGTCTGCAGGACTGTCAGAAAAATGATGACACCGTGTTTTACAGGTTTAAATAGAACAAACCTTGTGGCTGTCCTCCCTCTTAGTGCAAGGCAGTATGTGCAGGAGTGAGTGTGTGTGTGTCTGTGCTTGTGCATGTGTGTATGGTAGGCATGTGTTTAAGTGTGCATGAACAAGTGTAATAAAAAGAATGAGAAAAACAACACATTGAAGAATGATCTTTTGACGACAGTTTGCAGGGATGGAAGAGTACGTTATGTGTTGATGTGTGTAAGCACTGCTGTAGGTTTACACCTGTGTGTGTGTTAACTTGGACTGATGATGCACATAGTATTTTGTGCAGGTATGTTTCCACACAAACTGGCCACTTCATTAGGTACACCTTTCCCAGCAGCTTATCATCACATAGAACTAATAAGACAATTATACAGCAGCAACTCAGTGCATTTAGGAATATAGACAGGGTCAAGACCACCTGCTGATGAATATGGAAGGAGTTTGATTGGAAATTAAAGATGAGGTATTTAAATAAACCCTTTTTTTCACTGTATGTTTAAGGACCTTTAGGAGCTTTTAACTGGAGGAAGTGTGAAAAAATAGGTGACCACAATCACATATTTTAGGCCCAATAATTCAAGGGTTTTGAAGGAAGTGATTGAAAACATTTTGAATGCACGTGTTCCCAAAGACCCTTTGGCGCTGTTTGGAGTCACATCTAAAGGGACATATAATAAAGGTGCTACAAACACTTTTGTTGCTTGCAAAGAAAATGTTAACAGTGAACTGAAAGGACGCAAAACCACCAACAATAAACAGTTAAACAAGAGAGAGAATGGGGAAAGACAGTGATTTTCATGAATCTGAATGTGGCACAGTAGTTGATACCAGTCGTGCTGGTCTGAGTGTTTCAGAAACAGCTGGTCGACTGGGATTTTCACACACAACCCTCTCTAGGATTTATAGAGAATGGTCCAAAAGAGAAAATATCCAGTGAACTGCAGTTCTCCAGGTGAAAATGCCATCACCCCATAGTTGGAGCTGTAGCTGTGGTCTTTCCTCCTTCCACCAACACCAGGAAAGTAGATCATATCACTACAGTCCTTAGACCATAACTGGCTTTCTGTGAGGCAGAGGATAGATTCTGAAATCCTTGTTTATGGAGCACCTGACAGTCTTGGACCTTAAAACCTGTCAGATCTCTTAGTCCCCCATGAGGCATCCAGACCCCTACAGTTCTCTGGGACAGCTTTACTCACTGCTCCATGGGTCAGAACTTAAAAAGGTGAGGCAGCTTTTACTTTTTACGTTCCTCACCTGAGTAACAAACCAACAGAAAACCTGAGACTCTCTACAACTTTGAACTCTTTTCAAACAGGTTTTAATTTTTTAATTTATTTACAACTGCATTCTTATTCGGTCAGCTTCTTCTGTTTTTATCCCCTTTTCTTTTAATTTAATATATCTTTACTTTCTTATTATATATTTTATACACACACATATGTATATAGATATAGATACAGATATAGATATAGATATAGATATACTATATTTTACTGTCTGTCTTTTGCTCATTTTATGGCTTTAACTCTGCCAACTCAATGTGCCTTCAATCTGTAACACTGGCATTATTGACATACATCGCTATAACGATAAAATACATCTTTATGGGGACAACTGTGTTTGAAAGCCTTCGCTTTCGTCAATCTTTGAAAAGGATCAGTTTTGATTCTGCTTAAATGCAGTGGGTCTTTTTTTGCATAATTGTTATTCTTGTGGATCCACACTGATAAAACTATTACTGGTGATATTTTTCATACCATTTCCCTGATGAAAAACTTAGCAATTACATACTTAGACCTCACCTTTGACTCTTAGAGAAAGTAACAACTGCCTGACAGGCTACTAACCAATCAAATGTGCTTCATTTCTTCTTCTGTTGTCTTTATGGTTGCGTCCAGTTAGAGGCAGCAAAAGTTCACCAGTATACAAGATGGCTACCTATCAGTTCCCAGAATAATCAAAAAGGAAACGTAAACAATGTTCTATGACCCTAGACACTAATCAAGTCAAAGAGTGAGTCCAAGAGCATCCAGAATATAAGGCAGACCAGAATTAGTGGCAAATGGCCTGGAGTTTTATGGCTTTCATGTTATTGGCGTCATATCATCTTTGTTGTTAACTCTGTAAAGCACTGAATTGGTGTATGTATGATTGATGCTCTTTAAATAAAGTTGCCTTGATTTGCCTTGCTCTCCATCTGGCCTAACGTCGCACTATGACCTGGTAATACACACCCCGACATTGAGGAACAACATAGTTTTTACTCTGAGCAATTCAGAAGTATACTATAAAATAAAGATGGCACTTGAGTTTGTGTGAGCTTTCACACTATGCAAAAACAACAGAACTTTCCAAAAAAAGCTGATTAAAGTTAATTTAGTCCAGACCAATTGTGTAAGGTGTGAAAGCTATCTTAATCATTTTTGAGCCAACTTTGGACTTCACAATGTGTATGCGTCGTCTTTTATTTAATCATGCTTCATTCACAGGGGATCACAATGCAACAAAATTGTCAGTAGGGAAAAACAATTTGGACTCCTTCATTTTGCTTCATGAAAAAATATCAGGCCAACTTACTTTGTTTCTGTTTTTGTACTTTCTTTTCCACTCTAGTAACCTTTATCTTCCTGTTACGAGAGAGCTCATTCCAACCGAGGCATGGATGTTTGACCTAAACATCACAGGTTCAAGTCTCTATTCAGAGAGTGTCAGGTATGTAATGATTCATAAGAAATGTATGGTGCACTGCTCTGTCAGCTCTCCTTGCACAAATATAGACAGATGTAAAGAAAATGTGTTTGAAACAGAAATGACACATTTGAGGATATGAAGATTTGTTTCCATCTAATCCAGATGAACAGCTGACACTAAGAATTTTGTGGATAACGTCTGAAAGATGGAGAGGCATCTGGTCGAGCAGCTCACTTTCATATCTGAAGCCACTTGTCATTTCTAATACCGCATGTTGTCAAAAGTATCAATTTCGGTTGCGCAGTAATGAAAAAGCTGGTCTGTTTCTATTTTAGCAGCTCGCTTGACAGATTGAGAGGTGTTTAACGTCTCGTTTTGGCTTGTCAGGGCGGGGGGGCTGGTGGGGAGGGGGGGGGGGTTTCAAAACTTCATCTCCTCATCTTTCTCTTTCACACGCATACACAACTCATACACTGACAGCAGGGCTCTGCCTCTGATAGACAGGGCCAAGCGGGAGACATTTCACTCACACACACACACACACACACACACACACACACACACACACACATGCAGACTAAAATGGTAAAAGAAACATCATTCATCCTTAATTCAAGAGGGACAGCCGAAAGTAAGATGAGGGAGGGAGGAAGATAAAGTTTGACAGGAAAAAAGGGATGTAAGCAGGACAGAGACAGACGGACTGAGTGAAAGCCATTTAACTCATTAGGGAAAGGAGGATCTCGAGTTATATTTAACTTGAAATTTACTGTAATTAGTGGGGACTTTTTTACTTAATAACTTGCAGACATCCATTGGGGTTGTAGGAGTCATCCTTGAAAGTCTGAAATTAATTGGCTGCCGTAGCTTTCACTTTAGTCTCCTGAAAACAAGCTGGAAGACTCCACAGTCAGGAATCAGGACAGGGTAAATATATCTGTATTTGGAATGATTTAAAGGTTGTGTTTCTTTTTTTGACCAGTAAGCATACTCATCTTCATAGCGTTGGGAGCAGTTGCATCTATTTTTCTTACCTTTCCTTACGCTGGCCGACTCCATGTTTTCCTAGCAGGTGGGTGCTAAGGTGTTTTTTCATCACAAAAGCCCAACTGCGAAACACACAGAAAGAATATGGGTTAACCAAAGAACAATATGAAACTGCAATATGATACACTTATTTCATGCAAATAAGGGCATGAAATAATCCAGAGCTGACTATTTTAACCGGTGCATAAGTGAAAGAAGTGTTCAAAGGCCAAAACTGTAATGAAAACTTAAAGTTGCTGGTACTAAAAATATTTTTCAGTGAGCAAAACAAAATCATCTTTGTTGTGTTATAAACTTACTCAAAGCAGTAATCACAACTATCTTTTTTATGTAATGCTTAACTAACTTCATAAACTAAAGTCGTCAAAACGTATATAAGCGAATAACACATATATACGCTGTAACCAGGCAGGGTCTGAATCCATCCTGAGGTTGTCTGTTTAAGTAGTTTTTCTCGCAGGCCAAAATCATGAGTTGGACCTAAAACTCAATAATCTAGTGCAGACAGTTACCTTGATATTTGAGTTTTTGTAGCTTTTTCTTTGAACAGTGGATGAATATCAATATAGCACTCAAATATGAGATCGTTTAGAGCCATATTAAATATCTTTATAGCCTGACTAAAATTCAGCAAGTCACTTAAAACCAATTTCATCGGTAGAAATTTTGTAGGAAATGATTTCATACTTCAGTATGCTCACTTTATTGGGTACACCTATTCAACTGTTTTTTTTTATGCTAATCTATCTTAGCCAATCAAATGGCATCAACACAATGCATTTGGGCATGTGGACATGGTCTCAGTCTCAGAAAGAGGAAGAAAATGAATTTAAGTGATTTTGAACGTGGCATAGGTGTTTATACCAGACTAGATCGTCTGAAACTGCTGATCTATTGGGGTTTTCAGGTACAACCCTCTTGGGTTTAAAGAGAATGGTCTGACAAAGAGAAAGTATCCCGTGAGCTGCACTTCCTGAAGTGAAAATGCCTTGTTGATGCCAGAGCTCAGAGGAAAATGGCCAGAGTGGTTCAAAATAATCGCAATGAAACAGTAACTCAAAAGACCATTTGTTACAACCACTGTATGAAGAACACAAAATTTCTGAATGTACAACATGTTAAATTTTGAAGCAGGTGGGCTACAACAACAGAAGACCACACTGAAGGCACTCCTGTCAGCGAAGAACATGAATCTAAGGGTACAATTCACATAAGCCAACCAAATCTGGACAAGTGAAGATTGGAAAAATGCCGCATTGTCTGATGAGACTGGATGTACTGCTGTGACATTCAGATGGTATAGTCAGAATTTGGGGTAAAAGGGGTGCTGGTATGGTGGAGTGGGAGGCAACCAGGCATGTCCCGTATACTTCTGCTGGTCTGGGTTTGAATACTGCCTGAGGCCCAATCGCAGCATGTCCTCCCCTACTCTCTCCCTATCATGAACCTATCCACTGAATTTGTGGTGAACAACATGAAAACATTGATCCACCCTGCCTCGTATCTACAGTTCAGGCTGGTAGTGGTGGTGTAATGGTGTGGAAGATATTTGCTTGTTACATTTTGGTTTCCCAAAGTACCAGTTTGGCATTTTCAAATTGCCACAGCCCACCTGAGCACTGTTGATGACCATGACCATTTCTTCGTGACCACAATATGCCAATCCTCTGATGGCTGCTCTCAACAGGATAACTTGCAAAGTCACAAAGCTCAAATCAACTCAGACTGGTTTCTCAAACATGACAGTGAGTTCACTGTACTGTGGTGGGGCAGCAATATGCATTATGGGTGTGCAGCCAATTAATGTCAATCTGGACCAGAATCTATGAGGAATGTTTCCACCACCTGGTGAATTTATGCCATGTCGAATTACAGCAGTTCTGAGGGCAAAAGGGAGACCAAAGTGGTACTAGCAAGGTTTTCTTCATTAAGTGGCCAATAAGTGGATATATAAACTGCTTTTCTTGACAAAGAACAGCAAAGCAACAAAGACTGTGGAATTTAAATAACCATGTTAACTAACACAACACAGTATAAGCTCGAGCTTCCTGCAACCCTGACAGGGACAAGTAATAGAGGTAATGGATGGATGCACGAATGGTTAAGATGGATGGACATAATGCTGAAAGTGGGCGACTGGGAGGCTTCAAGGAAACGAGGTAGACACAGCTCCCCTTTTAGAGTATTTTTTTATGTTGTAAAATCAACTTGAAACTATTTTACAGTGCAAACATAATGATGCTAAAGGCTAACAATCACGCAGGATACTTCAACATTTGGAGTGTGATGAAGCTGACTATCAAGATTAGCTGTGACCCCCTCCAGCTCCAGCTCTTTGACTGCAATGGATGTTAGTGGAGGGTTTCCGATCCTTACACTGCATTTGATGGTTTTTCAAAACACTTCACCAAAAACGGGCTGGTGACATCACTAAGACTGAGATTATGTCAAACAGTTTGTGTGCAAACAACATGCAGAAAGTTTTTCAAAAAACTTGGACCAGTTTTCCTGGTGCTCTGCTGCTTATTTGGAGAAAATATGAAGTACAAATGTATGACTAGAAAACATGTGTGCAGAACAAAAAATCTTTCAGTGAACATAAGAGAAGGGTGGGAGGATGTGGAGCTGGAAGACAGCCTGCAATCATGTGTAATGAAATGAATGAATTACAGCTAACGTCAAACAGTAAAACAGAAGAGATTCTGTCTTTGTTTTGGTTAAACATCCTTTTTTATTCAACATTAAGAAATTGAATCCGACATTAAGCTTCAAATATAATCTGTCATGAATAGATTTTGGGTAGAAGAACTATTGTTCTTTTAGCAGATGTAAAACAGACACTTTAATTATATGTGTTAAAGTTTTTCAGCCACACGAGGGGTACAAAGTTTGTTTGTTTAACAGGCACCTTTTTGGCCAGGAAAGTTAAAGTGAAGCCAAAGAGCTCCACATGCTAAACATCAATGTGTCAAATAAATATGTACACACGTGCAAGGCTTTAAATGCCAATGTATCTTCAGCACACGCAGCTGCACACACATGCAGACAAAAATACCCAACGGTGACCACAATGTCCTGACTTTGTCGAGGGCCCTGAGTTTACCACGTCTCCTAAACAGCATCTGAAAACATAATGAACGGATGACAAGACTAACTACTCTGACATCCAAGCCGCTTCACCAATGTTTTCATCCGCTGGCCTTTTCATTTAGCACCCATCACTTCCCATTATTGTGCAGCTGAGAGACAATGACCACATCTGAGAGCTGAGGATGGAGCGACATGAAAGAGGCCGAGGAAGACCAAGCGACAGTCATGCGGTTGGCACCGTCACTGCACACGCTCAGTTCTTCCTCCTTCTCTGTGTAGCTCCACCCACTTTATTTCTGAAGGTTTTCACTTCAGTTTCTTCAGAGTCCGTCATTATTCTGTTTTCTCTCCGGCGAGCCCGTCTGCGCCACTCCGTCTAACTTTAGGAGTCAGTCTTTCATGAAGCAAAAGCATAATTATTTCACCATTTATGTCATCATGTCAGCTTTCACCCTTCCCCATTCACCCCCACCACCACCTCCAACGTCTGGACTCACACATGCAAGGCTGTTTCCTCCATCCCATCACAGCCCCCAGAGCCCCCGTCCGTCATGGAGGCCCCTGAGGCCGACACTAACTAAGACCACCATATTAATATTCAAACATGTTCCGCTGTTTTGCCCCGCTATCATCACTCTACATTTTCTCAATCCTCTCTAACTCAATCCATCCAGCCGTCCAGAGCATTGCCTTGGAGTTGAACTGGGAGCGACCGTACGACTAAATCTTGTAAACTCCTATCAGGGAGAATGGCAAGATCAAAATGTGGAGCTTCTCAGGCTCACTGCGAGCATCTCTGACTGACGGCGTCATCTATAAATAAACAAACAGCATAATGAAGATATTCCAAGAGGGTGGGGTGGGAGAATTAATCAATAAATTTGAGAGAAAAGAGCGGCCTTGAAACACTTCATGCGTGCTTGTTTAAGTCGTCGTGTTTAGACGTGGAGAAAAAAGGGCTTGCAAACATTTCTGTTAATTATGTATTACAGCTGTCCTTCATAAACCTAATTACAGAGTGCTGAAAGGCAACAGGGGCAATTTGCATATGTGCATGAAAGACAAGACATATGCAAAATATGATTTTAATTAGCATTCTTTGATAGCGAGGGGTACAAATCAAACTGGCATGTTGTGAGATTCTCATCTCGCCCGTTTTTTATGAGATTATTCTCAGAGTGGCACGAGTGCAAGATGGGTAATGCCCCGTGGAGGCACCTGGCACAGGCTGCACGCACACACACAGGCACAAACACATACATACACATGAATAGGAGGTTATATTCACAGATCTGCACAATAACAACATGCACGGATGAAATAAGTATTCAGAGATGGAAAAAATCTGAATACCCATCTTGCACCCAAATGGTGGTGATAACACATTTAGAATCAGACATTCTGAGAATGATTGTCTAATTTAGCAAAACTGCTTTGCTTTATTATGTTGAAGGGAAAAGAAAGCCGGTATCAAATACATGGAGCCACACTTGATCATAAGAGAGTTCAGACAGATGCTGGTCTGTACTAGGGCTGGGCTAAGGGATAAGCAATGACAATTAATGACCAAACATTTTTTTTATCAATGGTCCACCAGTCACAACCACTACATCTTTAAGCTGACTTACCAAATGTGCCACTGAAATTTTGGTAGAATCATTATTTTAGACCAAAACAATAGGAACGCCGTGGCCACTCAGGCCATGTTTATGAAACCTGTAAGTGGTGCATTAGGGCATATCTGAGAATCAGGGTTTCTTCACTGAGGGCTTATTCTTTTGTTACACTTTGAAACCCGATGACTTTAATCACATACCGTTGAGGGAACCAAATGCCTTGAACCATTTAAGTTACTTAACTCAAATAACTGACGTATTTCAAATGAGTATTTGCTTTGGATGCCCGTAAACGCAGTTTTTGAAAACGGGTCTCAAAGTGGATAAATCTGAAACCACCGCCCTTGCATTTCCATGTGTACAATGAATTGGAATTTTTTTAGGAATGATGTCATAGCTCCACCTCTCCCTTAAACCACGTGTGCAAACCCTGATAATAACAGAAACAATGGTGAAATGCAGCGCTGCGTTGCGCTGCAGAAACTTTTTAGCTTGTTACGGCTTTTATTGCAAAATATATGGCTCTTCTACTATCGTGAGCAACCAGAGGACATGGAGAAGAGCTCATGCCAGTGTTTGTTTCCATTTCCAATGATGTATGCGCATGCTCCACGTCTGCCCCTCTGGTTTTGGTGAATGTCTGCAGAGGCGTCAGAGCGCCACTTAAAGACCTGTCATATGCACAACAGCATTTTCAGTGTTTTCATGTGGATGGACACATTTCTTGAAATGATGGCTTGTTTACAGAGAATGTTTAAAAAAATGCTCCTTTGGCTTTTTGTTTTTTAATCAATGCGTCATCAGCCTGAGCTTCACTGATAAAAATGATATTGTCTAATCTTTTATCTTGTTTAAAAAGACATCAACACATTTAAAACGTAACATATCACCCCGCTCTAAGCCCAAATTGACAAAAAAAACAGACACCAACAAGTTTCCCATCTCTCATCTGTACTCACACAGCAACACAGAAAGATCCCATATCTAAATGTTAAAGGGGCAAACCCATTTGTTTAAGGCAGTGTGTAATCAGCCCCCTGCCCTTGGTGTGTGTGCATCCATTGCCATCCAGGTCAAGGCCCCAGCTTGTCGTCCTCTGCCTTGGGCTGCATCATCAGCCTGAACCATCAGCCTTGATGGTTATTGTAACAAAGGGATACTTTAACATGCCATTCATCCATATCAATTCTCTTCCCCCCCATGAATTGAACTAATAAGGCTGTGCCTCTGCCCTCCAGGGAGGCTCATAATATCCATTGCAGATATGATAAAAAAAAAGAAGAAAAAGAAAAAGAAAGACGGAGGCTCTGGTGTTTCACGTTCGACTTTCCCTTCAGACTAATCGGTGCGCCACAGCTCGTTAGGTCCGTGACGTGCCGGAGCTTTACCGATAAGCAGGGGAGACACGGCTCAATTACCCACAGTTACAATCTTTCTCTCTCCCTCTACTCCTGCCGCCTGATGATGAAGAGATAACATGTCAATATTTGATACAAACAACTTCATTTGCCTAATGGTGTTCCTGGATAGGCCCATCTACAGGTCCGGAAGGAATGGGAGATCTAAGAAGAGGCCCCGAGCAACGCTCAGCTTCAACGCACCAGAGCCCAACACCCTTATGTCACGCATACCCAATCCCCAGAGCTGTGCACCAGGCATGCTTGGAGAGAGTCAGGTTAGACATGACATACTTTGCCAACTTTTGCTTTAGTTCTTATCAGCTGGTTTCTTAGTGCTTTGGCAGTCAATTGAGAGAGCTTACCTGAAGACACAGATCCACAGATTTTGGCGTAATCCTGACGTCTCTGCTCTCACACAGCTGCATTAAGAAAACTTACTACATCTCATCAGGGCAGCAATTCAAAGGCTGCACAGTTTGATATGAAATAAAGTAATAATAGTAACAAGGTAAGACATAGT
This sequence comes from Cetoscarus ocellatus, assembly GCA_037902135.1. Classification (NCBI taxonomy): domain Eukaryota; kingdom Metazoa; phylum Chordata; class Actinopteri; order Labriformes; family Labridae; genus Cetoscarus; species Cetoscarus ocellatus. The sequence goes on from JBAMNC010000647.1 coordinate 304,574, forward strand.
CTGAGTATATTACACTACCTTAGATTCAATAACTGCTTGCAGCACAAGAATGTCATCGAGAAGTTATTGTCCTAAAAGTTTACAACAACAGTGTTAGGGTATCAAAAAGCAGCAGCGATCATTCAGTAGGGACTTAGATTAGAAACCACAACCAGGAGTCCAGTACAGGCCAAAGTAACTTGTCTGGTTGCAGTAGAGGTGCCAAATAACTTTCCAAGTATAGCAAAGGTTAACCTACAAGGTAATGTTACCTTTACTGCTTAATTGGGAATGTCCTTGTAGCAGTGTTTATGCATTTGTGTTGTATGCCTTGTCTTTATGAAATCAGTAATCTCAATTTCAATTTTGACTGTGGCCTCCAACAACCTCAAAGACAGAAAATGAAGATAAAATAGATGTACCATGTGTATTGTGCTCTTTTTGTTTATAGGTTTTGCTGTATAAGGTGTTTTTTTTCCCTACATTTTGGTAACCTGACACGCCAGATGGACAGTTTCATATTGGAAATATTTCACTAATCCATCTGGGAAGGAGCCGTTCGAAAATGTTTTCAGGGACAGAACCTTCAAAAACAACAGCAGCTTGTGATTGGACGATCGTTCGGCTCATCACACTCATCACAGACCAATCGACATCAAGCTATGCTACTACGTATGACGTAGCATACGTAGCGGCTAATGGCTAACAACAGTTAACGGCCGTTAGCTGCTACGGCTAACAGCTACTTCCTTTCCTTTCCCGAGGATTGAACTCACGATTCCCGGGGCAAGAGGCAGACAGTGCCGCTGAGCCACAATGAGCACGGCTAACAACAGTTACCAGCCATTAGCCCTAGCGGCTAACTGTTAGCCGCTAGGGCTAACAGATATTGAGACGACTGAGACCGCAACAGAAGCCGCCATTGTTTTCAAACATGCCGTCACTTCCTGTTGTCGTCACGTCCGCTGCTCCCGCAGCTCCCGCAGCTCCCGCAGCTCTCCCCTGATTGGGACGTTAAGATTCCAGCCGGAGTGAAGTCGTTGGACAATGGAGGCTGGCAAGACGGATATGCATGATTTCAGAATCAGGCAGGTCCGTCTGCTCTGCAAGACTAACATTTTGGTCAAAAGAGTAAATCTGCCCTACATCAAAATAAATGACTGCTTTTAACATATTATAACATTATTTTTTTTTTCACTTTATCTATTGCTTAGTTTCAGGATTTAGTCTGTCAAAGATTGTTCATATTTGATAAATGCAATGTAGATGTTATAAAATCAATGAGAGAATGTACTTAACAAACATGATGGGCCTAAGTAAGCAGAGGTGATAGGAACAGAGATGTAACATGGGTATTATGATATTAATGTTTTATTGTAGATGAAATGAATCATTTGATAGTGAAATGATGTAATGACTGTGAAGCTCTACGAAAATGCTGTTGCTGACTCTAACTGTGAAAAGGGCTTTTTTTTTAACCAATGTTATGTGTATTTGTTATTGCACACATATTGAGGGGTAGATGGTATAAAGTAATAAAGATTTCAAAGCACTGATATCGGAGAGAGAAACATGTATCTGACCACTTCACATCAAAATGTAATGTGCTCTGATATGCCCTGAGGTATAGACAGTTTATGTTTAATCACATTCTGGTTCAAAACAGGGATAAGCTTCTGGACATAACAGCAGACTAGCAAGTGTGTAAAGCCATTTTCAGTCTGAATTTTCCTCTCTAAAATATTGTTCCATTGCTAAACGTTCTTAAATGTCCAAAAGTTAAGAAATCAAGCATATTACCAAAATGAAACAAACTGTTAAGACAAAAGAGTGTCGACCAGCGATCAAAGGTGGGACACATATAAAGATTTCTAACAGCTTTGTTCTCTAATGATGGTTTGGAGGATAAAATGGGACACAGTTGGTACAATTTCTTATCCATTTTCCTTTAAACATGCAGCTTGCCTCCTGCTGTGTGCCACCACAACGTGAACACAACACAGTAAAAGCTATGAGGTGAAAAATTAAACTGAAGCCGAATAAACTTCTGTATTCTAATTGGCTAAACGGTAACTCAAAAACGATTAAGAGAAGGCTAACAGATGTAAGAACTGCTGAAGCCTTTATTGGGTGAAGCCGCTGAAACCTGGTGAAGGAGATGGTTTCCATCAGGGAAACATGAAAGTGGGGGGCTGTACGGATGAGCACTGAAGTTATGGGACCATGCTCCAGCTCTTTTTTCCGTGTACAAACTCACACATACACACACGCACTCTCCAGTGGTCCTCTGGGTCTGAAAGAGAAGAGTGTGTGTGGGCTCATGCAGCCTCCTGTGCCAGTCCTAATGATGGCCTCCACCTGCTGCTTTAATGTCACAGCTGGATCGCCCTCCATCCCTCACTGACTCTGACTGCCATAAGCAGCAGGTAGCTCCCCTCTGCACACGCTTCCCCCCGTCTCCTCCGCCATCTCACCTTCATCGCCCATCACTTCCATCTTCTGTTTCTCCTTCCATTCATATCAGTATTGCCTCCATCGGACCATCCATCTCTCTGCTGCACTCTTGCTGGTTCTTTTTCTTTTTACTCCCCTACAAGTTCAGCAGCATGTTCAGTTTCACCTCACTCTCATAACTCTGCTCATCAGTTCTGTTTTCTCATGCTTCTACGTGCAATAGGAGACCTCCAGTGTGCTGTATTAAGAGGCAGGTTAAAGAAGATTGCTCACAAAAGATTAGAATTAAATGGTTGATTAGGCTGATCTATACAACTGTGTCAAATCTATGCCGTAGTTACTCCATTGTGGCAAAGGCTGTCAAGAGTGCCATACATTCATGCAAGTGTGTGTCTGTGTAGCTCTACGAAACTCATTGCAATGTGATTTTTATGCTAGTTCAACTGCCGGCCTCAGGTATCATCCTATTCCCTTCCTGTTTGCGGAAAGAAAACCACAGCAGCCAAAGACAAAAAAATCATGTTGCAGCATGATAAATGCTGAGCTGCATTTCAGTATATTGCATATAATGTGAGGCAGAAAAGAGAGGAGATGTTGGACGAGATGGAATATACAGCTTCTGAATCAGATGAGGAAGATGACACAGGATTTTCTTCCAACAAATGCACAAAATACAGTGTCCACACCACTGACTAATCAAAGGAAATGTGGTTGATTTTATTTCAAATACATTAATGAGGAGAGTTAAGTCAGGTTACAGAGTCTTCTGTATAAGTTCAGGGAAAAGTAAACCTAAAGCAGGGCTCCCCAACCAATAGGCCAGGCCAGTACCGGGCCATGGATTATGCCGCACTGGGCCAAACAGAAATGAGGATAATTGATCTAATTTCTCTTCTAACAGATTCTGTTGGGTGTTTTATTTCTGAAAAATAACCTGATTCTCTCACATCCATATGAGTCTAAACTGTCAGCACTTGACATGAATAGTTTGCAACTCTGTCACAGTTGGATGGACCGAGGAAGTAAGACCTGAGATAAACTCGCTGTCTAGCCTTGTGTTTGTGTGCTTGTCCAGCTGGTTCACAAGCATAGTTGGACATATATTTGAGGAGAATGAGAGAGCTCTGGATGTATAGAACTTCCTAATATGCAGAGAGCAACAATTCATAAGTCAAAGCTGAAAAACTGCCTACCAATAATCAATACAAATATAGGAACAGGTCACACTGATGATCAATGAATAGACTGTCAGTACTGCATGCAAGAAGTATAAAAAATATCTTCTGCAACAGAACAGACGTAACGATACAGTGATACTGTTTAATCAATAACCTTACTAGTTGGTGACCTACAGGCAACAGCAATTCACAATGTCCTTGTTAAAAACAGAATTGGTCCTCATGAATGTCTCCTTGATTTAGTTTTTAGTTAAGATCACATCACAAGATCAAATTCAAATGAAAGACTGATTCTGTGACCATGACTTTCTGACCTTTTAACCTCCAGAATTCAATCAGTCTAGGATGTTGCCGGTGGACATTTGTAAAAAGATTGGAGAAAACCCTATGACACATTTTTTGTGAGTTTTTATTTGCAAAATTGTGTCTAAAAACAAAGAATAGTGATTAGAGTTATGAACTTGACATTTGACACAAGACCTCCAACATCAAATCAATTGAGTTGATAGACAAAATGGATATTTGTGTCATGTTTGAAGAAATTTCCTAAAGGCTCTACTGAGATGTCACGTTCACAAGCAAAAGGTGACCAAGAGGCTCCATTACCTTTACCCTTAAATGTATGTCCTCCAAAATCTTGTCAGCTAATTTAGATGTCATGGTGGACATTCAGGCAAAGTGTGAAGAAAATCCTCAACATTCTCTTGATACTGCTGTAGCTACCTTAATTCCACTAGAGTTGGCTAAATACAAGGCTCCAGGACTCTGACCTTTGACCTAAAAATCTAATCAGTTCAGCCATCACTACAGACATTTGTGTTGAGCTTGATGGAAATCTTTTCAAGAGTTCTTGAGATATCAGATTCATAAGCAAAGATGATCACAAGACTCCATGACCTTGAGCTTTGACCCGGTACTCCAAAAATTATATCAGTACATCCGTGGAACTACTGAGGAATATCCCACGAAAACTCTCTGACATATTGCCTTCACAACGCCTTGATCCGTTTCAACAGGCAGACAGACAACCTGAAAACATGATGTTGTTGGTGAAGAGGCATAATAATGAGACTTGTACACTGGATTTTGAGTTACCTGTTGTACTAAATTTAAAATGTTTTATCTTAAATTTAACCTTATATTCAGGCAGGGTAAGAAAAAAAAAAAAAAACGCTATTGGGGGAAATCTTGGTCTAAATTTAGAGAAAAGCCAAGCAAAACAAAAACAGTGCCACCAATGTGTCAACTAGTCAAACAATCTCATTTAATTTTCAGAAAACTTTCAAAACATCCACTAAATTTTACCAGTGATGTTTGTACTGAAAAAAGATTCATAAGGAAATGGACAAATTTGACATCTAAACATACTGCACATTTCTTCTTTATTTGTGTCTCCTGATGGAGATCCATACCATCACAAAGATGCTTCACAAAGCCACAAATGAGTTCCTCTTCCGAGTAAACATAATACGCTTCTCCCCTGTTTATTTTTTTATAAACCTATCCCAGAGAAGCAGAAAAACCTGGAGGTAAGTTGACACGTCTAATCTGAGACGCTTTGACAGGCAGGTGAACTGACAGAAGAACAGAAACCAACACTTGGCTGACAGCAACCCTGCAGCGCCGAGACAGCTGCCGACGTGTCAGACAGACAGATAAACAGACAGGAACAAGAAGTCGAGAGATAAGACATTTTATTGACAGACAGACGGACTGCGTCCCTGACAGTGAGACAGAGAGACAGACAGGAAGTTGTCAGGAGCGAGCGCGCAGGAGGAAGGAAGGAAGAGGATTGTGCTGAGCTCACAGGCTGAGTTTAATGGATGTTCTACGAGCGGGCCTATAGCGGTGGATGCTGTGAACTAAATGTGGTGTCAAATTTGCAGATGTGGAGATAGATGGTGATGGAAGGATGGAAAAGAGGAAAACCACCAGAGAGAAAGACGGGAAATAAAGGAATATGAAAAATCATGATGGAGTATCTGGATAAGGCAAAGTGAATGTGAGCGAGGGAGAGAGGCCGACTCAGATGCAGTTTGCGCTGCTGTCGCTTTGTTTGACGGGAGCGAGAGGCGACTTCGCATCAATATCACTCCAGCTTCTAAGACACCCGCTTATGGAAACATCCCATAATGTAACAGATATTGGGGCGGGAAAATAAATAAATAAAACATCCAGATTGATTTTGTTTTGGTGCCCGTGCCAGAGCAAAGCAAGCACTTGATCTATTCTAAGATGATCTTGATAAAAATAAAAGGGAGGCGAAGTGTTTCTCTGACAAGCAATCAACGTCAAAACTCGGAGCGAAACAGACACCTCTCACTTACGATGCCGCCGCTTCCTTGTGTGTACGTGTGTGTCCTCTAGTCTTCGAGGAGGTACATAAAAAGCTCACTTTGCCTCTCCAAAGGGGTTTTTGGATCATCTGCTGAGGCAGGTGATGGGCCTTGACGGATTGATTGAGGCGAAGTTCTCATCGACAGTGGCAGCGCCCCATAGAGTTCCCAGCTCCAGTGCACACTGTTCCATTAAAGGATCATTTAGAGGGAGAGCAAGTTCCACCTGCACTTATGCAGAGCACACCCTAATGTGAGATGAAACAGACATTTTTGCAGCTACAGGGAGGGGAGGGAGGAAAAAAAAGAATTAGAATAATGAAAAATAAAAATTCAGCCCCTTCCCAACAGCGCATTTCCATCTTCAAGAGAACAGCGATTGATGAAGCAATCTATTATTGATATCATCATCGTTATGCGCCGATGGCAGTTTCAGTGTTGGTGAGCCTGCAGCTCTGAGCGTCATTGCACTGTTTGCAGATTATGCTACTCAGCATCATTATATTTTCTAATTAACTGCTTTAATTTGGGATTTAAATCCAAAGTGAGGGGGAGAAAGTTGAAAATGCTGAACAAGAAAGAATAATACTGTATTTGGTGTAGAGATGAAAGGAGAGATGTGTAAGAGAACAAGGTGCAGACAGCTACACAAGTAGCTTTTCAAAATAGACTTGTATAACCTGGAATAATGTGCAGAATCAGCATTAAAGGACTCACTTTCATGAAAAAAAAAAGAAAACTCACTCCGTTCAGAAGACACAAAATGTCCTGAGTAACATTTTAAATGAAATACATATAACAGGCTAAAATACGGCCCTATGAGAGGAGGTGAAGAAGTCTCATTTTACACAACAAAACAAAATAAATCAAAAATCCTGCTTGTTAAAGGCCGTTAGCTTTTGTTGCTAATGCATCTCTTTCTCCTTCCTTGCCTTCCTCTCTGCAGTGCAGTTAAAGATATGAAAAATATATGTGCTTTTTTTTTTCCATTCTCCCCCCTCTTCCTTTCCACCGCGCCGTGTTAAATCATTAAAGAGAAGTCCTGCTCATTATCTCTCTAAACAAAACTTCTCTTAAACCAAATAAATCACCGTTGCGCGGCGCGGCTAACAGCCGTGAAGGGATAAATTACAAAGCGCCTCGCTGGCAGCGCTGGTATTTTAAAAAGCTTGCTGCACAATTTCTATGATGTGCAGTAATTTGTAATGCAGGTTTCCTTATGTTTCGAAGGTCTCCTCAGGTGTGTGTGTGCGGCGTGTTCTGGGAGAAGAGGTGAAGGGTGGGGAGGGGAAATAGGGAAAACGGGCTTTTTGTGTTTCTTGTACTTTTAATGTTATTAAGCTTGTTTTGGCTCCAAATCTTCTGAGCAAAATTATTAAACATTCCTGAATCTATTTTAATATTTTTTTAGAGATAGAAAATGAACATGACTAATCCAGTATAGTTTCAATGCTAGCATCTACAATTCTATTGAAGATTTATGTTTGGAAAGAGGGCAAAAATATCACTTAAATGTTTAAAAGAAAAAAAAACAAATAGCTGGCTTCTTGTAGTGATTCTTAACAAGAGGAAGTGTTATAACTTTGGTCTAACAGCCTGTTCCTAAAAGGATATGCTTAATCAAATAGAAGTAAGGCTGCTTTTTGGTCTATTTTTTCTATTCTAATTTAACAACAAACCTGTTAAAGCAAATTCACACTGAACTGTACTTCTTCCTGACCTCTATGGCTGGGAGACATAGACTTCAAGTCATGTCTCAGAAGCTTGAAGCTAAATGGCAACATGCAGTCTACACATCAACCTTTTTGCTCTGCAGACACAGCTAATAGTTGCCACCAATAATTATCATTAAAATTAAGTAATATTGATACATGCTTGATATCACTACTAATAAAAAGTCCTTGACACCCAATTTGGGGTAATTTATCCTTCATACATTATGAAAATAATTGTAGGCAAAATCTTACACACTGTCTAGATTAGGTATGAACTTTAGTTACAATTGGAGTGGGATATATCTTGCAAGAATAAAAGGAGACCACTTATCCAAATGTTGCCCTCATATTTGTGCAGTTTCGACAGTGTTACCTCTCTCTCTCTCTTTATCTCTCTCTCACAATACAAATTCAAGTTGGCTCGGTTGGCATGGAAAACATACATCAATATTGCCCAAATAAGTCTAAAGACCACAGACAGCATCGTCAGGGTTCGTCTATGTTAGGGCTGGGCAGTTACTTGAGTTTCAAATTCAGTTAGAATTGTAATACTCTCATGTTGAGAGTATTACAATTGTAATATCTGTATGTAACTGTGTTTAATAATGATGGTCTCAATTTTAATTAAAGTCATCAATATTCAGGTTTTTGCCATAATTGAACAGCTCAAAAGTATGTACATGAAAAATGTGAGCCTTGTTTTATCAATCCTTTAAATGGGAGTGGATTTGTTTTATCTTAATATTCATACAGATAGGTGTAGATTACTTGATGAATTCTAAACTATAAACATTTATGGAAAAATAAGGACATGTTGGATTTTTTTTTCTTTTTTTTTGTTGACAAATCAAACAAACAAAAAGCAAGGGAAAAAACATGCACAAACATACTTGGCATTTCAAATGTGCTTTCTCTTTTCTGAAGAATTTTAACATTGTTTTTTTAATAAAATAATCCAAAACAGCTGAGAGGCTCTGAACATGTTTAATGCACAGAAAACACTGGCAACATGTCTCTAATTTGAGGCTGTCAAAATCCATTATACTATTAAAGGGGGTGCGTTTAAAAATAATAAAACTACCAGAATTGTAAGGCTGATCGAATTTAATAAAAACAAAATTTAACCTACAGTCATGTTTAATAAAAAGCGAGTAACAAAAATTGTTGTAAAAGGTTGCTACCTGTTGAAAAGTGAATGAAACTGGCCAGCAGCTCCTCCCCAGTTACATTATTCCAAAGGTGATAAACCTATTTGAGTGAAACTGATTGTGTATATCAGTTTGCCTGCAATTTTGGTAATGAAAAGAACAAATGACCCAATATTGGATGCTTGTGATGTTTTTGTTTGTTTGTGCTTGTTTGTTTTCTTTTGTAACAAATATGTATCCAGTCAACATCACAAATTTTTAATAATGACATTTATTTTCCTAAATGAACTAAAACTATATAATAAATTTCCTTGGAGACAAGACATTTTAAATACATTGTCATGGTTTATAAGCATATTCCTGTTAGTGGTACTTACTGTAAACATTCCTCTTGGCATCTGTTCATTTTTCTTTTAGTACAATGAATTAAGGCATCAGTATTAGCATGACTGTTGGACCTTACAGATTAAAAATGTGTCAATGTTTCTTATATGCTCAATATTGCCCCGCCTCTCAGACTACACAACAATTATTTCTTTCACATATATAACATGAAGTTGAGTGGTAGAAAAAGTTGATATTTTTTATCAGCTGGAAACCGTTCAGATAGTAGCATTTTAGATCGAATCAGTCTGATCCATTGGTGCAAACAGGAGTGTTTAGTTTTCCGGCTGACCACTGACTTCACAGCTGGTCTTATTATACCAGGAAAACAGCCGGCAGGGCCTCGTCCCTGGTTAAAGAGTCTAATTGAGGGGAAAGACACAGACACCCCTCTTACCTCTATCCCCACCTCTGCACCCTCTGTGCTCCTTCAGGGATTGGGGCCAGTGATGAGCCCCCCTCCTCTGCGACCTCTCTCTGGCCCCCAGTGGGCAGATTAAACTGTGGATAACAGGACGGCACTTGGGTCCATTTACTACAGCAAGCCTCTCCTGAGCCTCCTGGGATTACAGTATCCCTCACACACTCCCCTCACCAAAAAAGGAAGTTAAAAAACAACAAACATGATTTATTCAGTCTGTACACTGCATCTGCCGTCCTCTGAGAACAAATTAAATGTATGAAAAAGAGGAAGACAGGATGAGTAAAGGAGGACAGAGAGGACAATTACAAAATTAATAATTTAATACTAGAAACAAAAATATAATGCACAGCAAAAACAGAGACATGGAGGAATTTCTAAATAGCGTACTAGGTTTATATACAGCTTTTTACAAATGCATGTCCAGATATACCTAAATTTAAAATGCAAATCTAAAATTAAATACATCCAACAACAAAAACTAGGGCTGCTCAATTAAAAAAAAAGTCACATCCACAGATATTGTGATTCATTAAAATAAAGTTTACTATAAATCACTAATTTTTAAATGTTAATTCAAGATTCAGGTGTCAAACTTACACAGAATCTAAACTTATACTTTCTGAAAACATTAAAAAAGTGAGAGACAGAAAAAAGTGAAAACTCAACACATAAGTAGTATATAAACTGAACAAGTAAAGAAGAAAACACACTGAAAATTACATTTGTAACACACAGATGTAAAAAGTCATCTCATCAACATGACAATGGGAAGCCAAAATTGTTGAAGTTTAGACTTGACAACTGCCCAGCCCTCTCAAAAACAATCTAAAATTGGCCCAAAAAGAGGTTCTGATGAAGAAAAGGCTTCCAGGTTGCAGGATGAGTCTATATCATCCTGAATATAAGGCCATAATAATAACTAAAATAAAAAAGGGTATCTGTCCATCCCTACCTAAAACTGTCTAGATTTGTTGGGGGGAAAGGTTGTTTTTATGAATTCTTGGTCATAATTTTCATTTATTGTTAATAATCTTGTTTTCATAAACATGGGTCAAAAAATTATAAAAGAAATCAGTACTCTGGGATTTTTCACAGCCCTACCAAGAAAGGTATATTTTGATTAAAAAATGTTTTCTTCATGCTATTTTAATTCAGATCATCCTGTTATCATGACCACAGGAAGCCAGAATAGTTACCTACATTAAAACTCAGTGGTTACCAAGCCCTACCAAAACGTTTGTCACAATTTGGTGGGAAAAGGGAATTCTTGTAAAGAACAGATATCCTGTTGCCATATTCATTCAATCGTGTTTTCACTAATGTAGGAAGCTAAAACTGTGACTGAAATAACCAAAAAAAAAACTTTTTTCAAAATTAATTAAAAAAAACAGAATTTTACAAAAAAGTTTCCCTTTCATCTATTAATTTAATAATGTTTAACTTGTTAAAAGCTGTGGGAGCCAAAAAAATGTTATCCTGTGACTGAAATCAAACTATTATTCAGTCCTACCATAAACTTTTTCAAAGTCTGGTTGAAAGCTAGTTTTGGTGAAGAAAAAAACTCATGTCTGCCAAATTCCCTTAATCTCAATTATCTTGTTCACATAATAATTGCAAGCCAGCCTAGCAAGTAAAATTGAAACAGAACAATCTCCCAGCCCTACCAAAAGTTATGTCAGTATTCAGTAAAAAGGGAAGATTTTGGTAAAGAAAACTTGGAAACCCAACTTCAAATTAAGAACTTGATGATTGCCCCCCAACACTTAACCAAATTTGATTTGGTTAAAAAATAAAAAAAGGAAAAGGTCCTGTGTGTGGTCTTGAATCAATCTCAGCAACATTTTTTTCTTGTTTTTTTTTTCTTTTCCTTTTTTTAATAAATGGATGCAAACATTTCAATTGAGTTTAAAAAAACAGCAAAGGTCAATCATGTCCAAAAATTAAGTAAAATATGGTGAAAAGATAGATTATAAAAAGCAAAATGTTTGCTGTTGCCATTTTGGTTTAATCTCATTAAAGTTGTTTTTATAAACGTAGACAGCCACAATCAAAAAGGAATTAAAACTCAGGAACTTCTAACCCTACCATCATGGGATAGTAGATTCAGCAGATTATCTTGATTTCATAGAAACACTGCAACTTAAATTAAAACTGGACAGCTTCCCAGCCCTACAACAAACAACTTCAAAATGAGGTGAAAAAGTAAGATTTGGGTATAGAAAGATGAAAGATCCCCTGGTATCCATTTTCAAACCTATCTACCCATCTGGTGATGCTGAGACTGAGGATGGAGAGGTGAAGAGAGGGAAAATTGAAAAGAAACAAACAAAGAGACAGCCTCTAATTTCCAGCGCTGTTGTTCTGGCGAGTGGTCTCGCACATTAAGAAGAACTGAAGCAACATGACAAGCGCGAGTTGTGTTTCTCTCACTATAGTTTTGCTAAAGCAGATAATCCATAAAACATAAGGCCTCCGTATTGACGTTTTACCTCAGCCGGCTGAGTGAAGGGCGTAGCTGGGATGTCAGGCCCGTCTGTGGGCAGACCACCACTCTCATTATCCCTGCGTGTCAGTGAAGGGCAGCTAAGGTCACACTCTGGAGGAGCAAAATAAAGCACTGAGGTAATAATCTAATATTCACTGATGCTATCAAAGACAGACTGATTTAACTCAAAGACCTGAAAATGGAGAGGAAATATGTTAGAAAGTGGGAATTTTACACTCTGGGTATAAAGTTTTAAACTGCTAGTGTGACATCTCCCGTCTTTACTGGTTGACAAAAAAATGTGTCTCATTCATGAGGCTTCTCATGCAGTTTTGGAGATTCTGACATTCAGCAGAATTTTCTGATCCATGATTGTTCTCCATATACACAAAGCCAAAGCACACCTGAAAGCATTTTCACAAACATATGAGGGCTTAGATGACTGCGAAAAAAAAAACATTCTCCTATTATTTTCAAAATCTAATAATAAAATAGATATATACCAATAATTGCTTTTTCGTACACCTCTATGTAACTCATGAGACAAGAGACAAACATGCAATATGCATTAACGTTGTTCAATATTGTGATAGTGATATATACTGTGATAATTTAATAAAAGATATAAAGCACAAATGAGCCACTTACTTTACTTTCCTTCGTGTCCCAACCCATGCTCCTCCCTATTTTAGACAACACTTCCAGCTACGTTTTTTTCTGAATCTAAAAGAAATATAAGAAACTTTTTTCTACATTAAACCAGTGAAAGCAAATTTACAGGTAGCTTATGGCCAGCTTTAGCTTCACCTAACTGTGCGAAAAGGTGTATACCGACAAATTCAGACTGTTGCGAAGTGTTCATAGCAAAGGCTCATACCACGATAACACTGAAATCACGATTACTTCTACAATTAACCAAGTTTCAATTACAAGTACTGCCTCACACAATTATGATTAACCAAAAATCAAGATTAAAAGATTACTGTTCCTAATCAAAAACTAAACTTGTTTTGTCTTTTCTCCATCTAGAATTATTTTTTGGTGTTAAAATATCTACACATATTTTCTGTTTGGATGAAAAGTGTAAAGGGCATTTAAGTCCAATGACTGCATGTGGTGCATGTTGTAAATTCTGTGAGTAATCATGTTTTATCATCATGATTGAATCATGATCTCAATATCTATCAAAAAAATTGAGCAGCTCTAGCTTGCACAGCCTGTTTGTTCAGGTATTTGAATTTCTTTGCTTACTAACTGTTCCAGTGTGCACGCTGCTCTGCAAACTCATGCCCTTATATGGATATTAAGGGGTGTGCCTTTATACTGATTAGAAAAAGAAAGAACATGGTAATTACTTAAAATGCAGCAAAAAGGAAAAGCATAATGAATCTATCGATAACCCCAAACAAACCTCATTCACACCTGCACAAAACCCCTGCAATTATCCTTAATTTACTCAGGTCAGCTGCATGTGTGAATGTTAACAGCATGGCTTTTTCTCCTAGTCTACCTGATAGCCTCCTAATATTTAGGCTACCCAGGTACTCCCCAGGAAATATCAAGGTTGCATGAGTGAAAAGGACTTAAGACTTATTTATTTATTTATTTATTTATTTATTTATTTATTTATTCATTCATTTATTCATTCATGCTCCAGAAACAGGTCAGAGAATGATCTTAATACGTTTCAGGTGCATGAGGCCGATTTAGATTTACCTTCTTACTTAGTAGTGGAGTAATTTTTGAAAGTTTCAGCAAAGTTATAGCCGTCTATAATCAAAAAAGAAAACAGATTATCTGGGGATTGAGAGAAAGTACATCTTACAAATTTACACAATGCTCCGTTCAATTGTTATTATAGACACTGTTGCCTCCTACTCAAAGCCAACACACTTTTACACCTCTCAGAAAGTACACTCTCTCTCACACACACACACACAAAGGATGTCTTTGTTTGGCTATTGCTACGGTTGTCTTGACACCCACCATCTGCCGCCCCAGCAAAAGAGAAGAGTGAAGAGAAGAGTTTCTCTCTGGAAACTCGCCCTCCACCCTGCAAACCCCACCCCACCGCACACACACACACCCACCCTTGATAAAAACCACTCTGCAAGGTCTCACTCAAACGGGTGCTGGCCTCCCTCCCACCACTGACTCTCTGATGCTCCACAGGTTGAATCACCGCTCAATAAACAGCCAATATCTACCTTTTGTGGCACCTCGTTTAAGTCCTCTCTAGAACATATTAAGTGGTAAACAAACACAAAAGATTTAAAGTACCAGCCATCCAAACATTCCTCCTGTTTCCTTCTTATTTCTAAGAGTGAAGAAAGGCCTTGTGGAAACTCAAAGCTCTCCTTCAGCCGTTTAATAAAGCCTCGTCTTATTGAAGTGTGTGTGTGTGGAGGGAGGGGTAAATTGCAAAGGTCCTCTTCAGTCACATTCTGCAGACGAGAGATGTATCACAGAGGGAGAGCAAGCACTCAAAAGTAAATGAATAAATAAATAAATAAGTAAATAAAGTGCGCTATGCAGATGAGGGTGACGAAGCCTCCGCCTCGGCCCATTCTGCGACGCACTGGCCATTCATCACCTGCACATGCAAAGCGCCCGCTCCGGTCCTTAGCATATTCGCATATTCTAATGAAGGCTTGCATGCAAATGAAGACGACCTTTTCCTTTTGGCTTCTTTTTTTTTTCTACCGTTTTTTTTCTTTTCTTTACAACTTTACATTAACAGGAGGGGAGTGGAGAGTGGTGGCTGTAATGGCTATTAGAGCGACAGGCTGAGTACGTGACGTTGTGATCTAAACTCAGGGACGCTGTAATTAGGCTAATCTATTACCAGACGGCGGCTGTCAGGGATCTTTATGGCAAAGGACGGACTTGTCAGACGTTTTATTTATTAAATGTGGCGCTACATTTTGCTACAGGAATGTTGAGATGGACTCACAGAAAAATGTCCCTGCACGGTGACATGGGCTCAGACATGGAGGGCAGATCAGACACAGGCACCCATGGGACCTTTGTTCTTCCCCTGGACCTCTGAGGTGCTACATGTTGTGAAACCTAATACTGTTTGAAAGTGCCCAGGCATTTGAGAAAGTGCAGGGCATCGTCACTTATTTAGCATTTTGATTTGTCTACTGTTACCTCGTCAGTATTTTGATTTAATTCAATATCCTGATTATCAAGTTGTAACCTAATACATATCTTATCTTAATCATTATGACATTATTATATGTTAATGCAAATAGACATTTCTTTACACGTGACAGGCAGTCCCATCAATATTAACAGCCTTTTTCATTATTTAGAAAGTTCTACAGATACCATTGTCTGTTTGAAATTCTTCCTAATCTAAATAAATAAATAAATAACCTCCATAAGTCCAGCAAAACCTCCAAGCAACATCAGTGTGAAGTTACAAAATCTCAATTCCAGTGAAGCTGGGACATTGTGTAAAACGTGAACAAAAACAGAATACAATGATTTTCAAATCCTTTTGACCTATATTCAATTAATTATAAAGCAAAGGCAAGATGTTTAATGTTCCGATTAACTTAATTTCTCTTTTTTTTTTTTAAATATTTATTAATTTTAATTTTACGCCTGCAACATTTTCCAAAAAAGCTGAGACAGGAGCATGTTTACCTCTGTGTTACTTCACCTTTTCAGTCAATAAGTGTTTGGGAACTCAGGACAGTAACTGTCCAAGTTTTGTAGGTGGAATTCTTTTGCATTTTTTCTTGATGCAGGTTTTCAGTTGTTCCACAGTCCAGGGTCTCCATTTTGCGCTTCATAATGAGGCCCACATTTTTAATGAACGACAGGTCTGGACTGGAGGCAGGTCAGTCAAGTCCCTGCACTCTTTACTGAAAAGCCACGCTGTTCTAGCACGTGCAGGATGTGTCTTGGCATTGTTGTCCCTGAAAACAAAGTTGCTTGGACGGCAGAATATCTTGCTCCACATCCGTACATACTTTTCAGCATTAGCGGTGCAAGTTGCCCATGCCATGGGCAACTACACATCCCCATGCCATCACAGATAATGGCTTTTGAACTTTGTGCTGATAACAGTCTGGGTGGTCCATTTCCTCTTTAGCTTGGAGGACATGATGTCCATGATTTCCAACAATAATTTGGATTGTGGACTCATCAGACCACAGCGCACTTTAACACTTAGCGTCAGTCCATCTTAGACGAGCTCAGGCCCAGAAAAAGCCTGTGGCATTTCTGGGTGTTGTTGATACATGGCTTTTGCTTTGCATGGTAGAGTTTTAACTTGTACTTGCAGATGAAGTGGTGAACTGCGTTAACTGACAATGGTTCTCCTGAACCCACTTGGTAATATCCTTTAAAGGATGACGTTCGTTTTTAAAGCAGTGCTGCCTGAGGTATCAAAGGTCATGGGCATTCAATGTCTGTTTTCAGCCTTGACGCTTACAAGATTCTCTGAATCTTTTATGACATTGTGGTCTTTAGATGATGAAATCCCTAAATTCCTTCCAATTGAACATTGAGAAATATTCCTTAACTGTTGGACTATTTGCTGAAGCAGTTGTTCACAAAGTGGTGAATCTTGCCCCATCCCTGCTCATGAACGACGAAGCCTATCGAGGATGTTCCTTTTATACACAATCATGATACTCACCAGTCTCCTGCCCCATCCCAGCTGTTTTGGAACCTATTGCAGGCATCAAATCCAAAATGAGTTAACATTTGCATAAAACAATGAAGTTTATTAGTTTGAACATTAAATTGTCTTTGTTGTGTATTTAATTGAATATAGGTGAAAAAGGATTTGCAAATACATGTATTCTGTTTTTATTTATGTCCCAACTCCATTGGAATTGTGGTTTGTGTTACAGTTTGTCAATGCATTGATCCAGAGACAAATTTGATTAGGACAGATTTTTGGTCTGGGCGTCCATGGGTTTGTTGCTATCATAAATTCTTATAATAAGGATTGATTGATACTGATTGATTGATCCAGAATTACTCACATCTGCACAATGGTGCATTAATTAACAGACACTATTAATTTTTGCATCCATGATGTTATTATAATGAGGAATGATAATTTACACTTACGTGACAGTTTGAAAATCATTTGCAAAAAATTGCAATATAACTTGGCACAGAAAAATAATACCACACAGTTGTAAGCTGAGATCATGCTTCTTTCACATCTTCGATTTAATGGGTTAAAGCTTTGCCCATCCCTACTTAATATTTAGTTTTAAGGTGTTCTGAAAATCATACACTAGTAATAAAATAAATACTGTCAATCTTGGAGCCACAAGCACAATCAAGCCCATAGAGTACAGATAAGTTCTGACTGTCTGTCTTTGTATCTGACCCCAGGCCAGGCTTCTTCTCTCTCTCTCTCTTTCTGTCACCACTGACCAGCAGAGGGGAGGGGCAACCAGCCGTCACCCGTCTCTCCTCTCCTCTCCTGTCCACCCCGGGCAGGGTCCTGCGCTGTTGGCGGGGAGGCGGGAGAAAGTTATGCCTCCTTACTGTGACTTTGAACTTTCTCAGATGAGGCATAAATATTGAAATATTGAAATGAAAGATGCAGCGGGCGCGGGGAGGGTGGGGTGGGGGGATGGTTGAGGAGGGGGGGGGGGGGAGGAGCAAGAGAGAGGATAGACGGATTGGGGGGGCAGAAGAGACAGGAGGCCCACTGAGAAAAGAGACAAGGCCCTCACCCCTCTGCCAGGCTGCATTCTAGCGGGCCGACAGTTATGGATAGGAAACATTACTGCTGCTGGTAATTAAAGCAAAAACTAATACTGTCTCTTGGATGAGGGGGTTTCATAGTGAGCATCCATTTGTCACTGCTGCTCGCTTGCCAAGGCCAGATTAAATCACACACATATTTAGTCCTGCTGCACACACAGCCTCTTTCCATCTATCTATCTATCTATCTATCTATCTATCTATCTATCTATCTATCTATCTATCTATCTATCTATCTATCTATCTATCTATCTATCTATCTATCTATCATCGAATCATCTATTGAAAATCTATATGTGTGCACCTGTCTATCTTTCTTTCCATCCATCATTTATCATCTGATCTATGTTCCTGTTTACCTTACTACCTTCCCATTAGGGATGGGTACTAGTCCCCTAATACCCAACTGCACACGTCCATACAAGGTAGTTATTCACTATTAGCACACTGTTTTCATTAAAATATTTCATCCTATTCAGTTTTTCATTGTTGACTGAACAGAATATAATGGGTATGAAATCATAAAAAGTTCAAAATAAAAAATGTTCAGTATGAATTCTACTGTCATGGCTCTTTCATATACACAGCAAATCAATTTACAGCAATAACTTCCACTTTATGGCAACTATGGTGTGATCAAGGGACATCCCGTGATAAAGGATATATATATATATATATATGTATATGTATGTATGTATAAATATATATGTATATATATATATATATATATATATATATATATATATATATATATATATATATATATATATATATATATATATATATATATATATATATATATATATATATATATATATATATATATGCTTTTAGGGTTTCTGCTGGTACAATTTCTGTGTGAAAGTACTTTGACAGAAAATGAACATTTGTGTCATAGAAATACCACTCCATTGACATGTGTACACATTAGCTAGCCCTGTTAGTATCAATTACCACACATCACTGGATATAAGAGTGGTGAAGGTTAATAAAGAAACTGTGGATTGGAAGTGTGTTCACATAAGGTTCAGCGAAGGAAGAAGGTGTAGTCTGCTAATGCTCTTGTTAAGCAGGGCATAAGTCATCATTACACCTAGCAACACCTGAGACAGTTGAAGAGATGTTTAGGGGAAGAGCAGCAGAACTGAGGATTGGCATACAGAGTTGAAAGTTGAAGTGGCTGTAACTAGAGGCTAAAGGACACGTCTCTCCAATGAATCATAAAGGTACATTTCAGTTAGCTATGCTGTCCCAAACTGGAGCAAAGCTCTTAATTCAACTTTATCTTTGATTTAAGGTGTGCCACAGGGAGGTCTTTTATTTCAGAGGTTGAAAGCAGAAGTGCTGTGCTTCTGTACTGCTGAAAAATTGTCAGCGATAGCTAACCATTAGTGCTGTCTTACTCATACTGCAGAGCTGTAGATGTTATTGTGTTTAAAACAATTTAGAGATATTTTATTAATGACTGGGCATTTAAGCACTGATGAGCCGATTCAAAAAGCGTAGCGGGCCACACCCAGGTCAGTGCTAAACATTTTTTTACTTAATATTAACAGAAACCTTGCGTAAAAAAGACAGCTGCAAGAGGGTAAATACCTTTCCCCACTGTCTATCTATCAATCCATTCATCCATCTATGATTTATATGTCCTCTCATCTGTCTATCAGTCCCTCCATCTGTTTTTCTATCAAATCAACCATCTAATGATCGATCCATCTTTCTGTCTATGCATCTGTCATCTATCTGTCTGTTTGTTTGTCTATCTATCGATCTATCTATCTATCTAAAAATAAATTACTGATACATCCTCTCATCTGTCCTTACATTTTTCCATCTGTCTGTTTGTCCATAAACCTATCATTCAACCATTTGTCTGTCTGTCAATCCATACATCTAGGTATCTATTGATGTGCATTTGATCAATTTAATTTATCTTTAATTATTGTCCCATGTATTTGTCAATCTATATCGTTCTCTTTTTGACTAAAATTCAACATCTTTATGCTTCACTTTGTCAAATGTCAATTAAAATCTTTCTATCAATGTTTTGATACATCTGAATTCATGTCATCTTAGATGTCTTTTAAGCCCTTAGCATCTATCTTTTTATAATCTACAGTTTTCAAACATGTAAACCTGTTTACATGTTTGAAATGTAAACTCACTGCTCTCATGTAGGGCAGTTTGTACCAGAGACTCCTCAGTGAGGCAGTAAGTGACTGACCGAGTGACTGACTGACTCCACAGTGGCAGTGAAAAGGCCACTGGCTAAGGGGGGAAGTGTGTGCTGGGGTGGGGGTGGGATGCCATGTCACTATATGGAGGGGATCGGTGACACTGAGCGTGTCACAGGGTGACGGCTGCACTCTGCTAGGACCAGCAGCCCCTCCAGCGCTGTCAAAGGAACCAGCAGCTCCAGATACTGACACTAGCAGCCACACTGACAGGCCAAACATGACTCGTCTCCACTCTCACCACAGACAAGGCCTGACGGCACACAGAGACACCGATAGACGGAGGGGTTGAGGGATTTGAATGAGGGGATGAAGAACAAATGGATACAAAGTGAATGTAAGTCCTTTGAGCTGGACAAACAGGACACAAAACTGTGGACTTAGAGCACACGAAAGAGTAACTTAGAGACAACAAGGTTTGGTAAAAGGCCAAATATAATAGTCATAATGATTAAGGTAAGAAAGGGAAGACAAATGAAATTACAGAGCAAATTCTCAGTTGAAATGATGACTCTAAGGGCCACTATTAGTCATATGATAACCGATCAATAGAAAACATTTGTGAAGTAGATTTGTATCATTTTATGCATAATACTGTTTTGGGGTTTATATGATGAGAAAGAACAAGCTGAAATTCAAACCTGTTTAATACCATCATTAAAAAGAGGACGTCTTTAACAGCCAATACTGGCTAATTTATTGTTTACTGCAGTTAAACTCATGTAACCTATGGCAACAAAAGAGAATGACTCAGATAATATGAGTGTGAAAAGATTGTTTTAACTACCATACACTGCAGGCTAACTAAAATCTTGATCTTTTCCAGTGCTACCCACTTTTCCTAATGTTGCTGAAATATTTATGCAATCCAAACAGCTTCCTCTGTCTTTTGGTTCAAACTTTGACAAAAGATGTCACCAAGAATTCAA
Source organism: Cetoscarus ocellatus (assembly GCA_037902135.1). Taxonomy (NCBI): domain Eukaryota; kingdom Metazoa; phylum Chordata; class Actinopteri; order Labriformes; family Labridae; genus Cetoscarus; species Cetoscarus ocellatus. Next base: position 325,585 of record JBAMNC010000647.1, read on the forward strand.
AGAAATAAATTTAACACTTTATCAGTTTCAGTCAAACTAGCATGTTTTCATAGATTTAAGAAGCACACAGTTACCAGACGACCATGGAAATTTGACTTTTGTTACAGCATGTAAACCCACTGAGTGTTTCTTTCCAGGACAAGATTAGAGCAGAACTTTTAAATTTCCACCAAAAAAAAGGGAGTAAATAAGTAGTTTCATTGGGGCAACAGTGGAAAAAATCAGAACAATTATCTCAGAATTATGAGGAAAAATGTCTTCATTAATCCAGGAATTAAACAGAGCAAAGTTTAAAGTCACTTTCAATCCTAACACGTTTGGTCTGGATCAAAACAAAAAGGTTTGGAGTTTGGTTGGTGGTGGGTGTGAAAGCCCTCCAAACAAAACACAGGATGCAAACCAAAAAGCAGTCCATTTTTGAATACCACAACAGTAAGCCAGCTAGCATAGCATTATAAATAACACCGAGCAGTGAGTGGCTAACATTAGCATTGCTAGCACTCAGGCCTCCGCTTCTCTTTACAGGTTAACATGTACAAGGCTGAGCAGAATATGGTTAGACAACACTCTGATTATATGAAAGTGTAACCTGATGCAGCCAATAGGGCTTTATTCTTATTTTGCTGTCCAAACTGCTTCAGCCTGAGCAATGTTGTTCCTCATTGCCCAGTTGTGTGTTTCCAGGTCATGGTGCAACAATAGGCCAGACAGCAGTAACAAAGACCGCAACTGCAGTCCCAACTTGTTGTGGGTAGCTAAATTAAACCCCCTTCAACAGCCTTTGGCCCTCAGATAAAGTGCAGTGTGGACGTAAACCAAACCAAATGAAAAACGCAACAATGTTGCAACTTCACCCTAAAAAAAAAATCAAACCTGGCAAACTCTATATGTGAAGTAACCGTAGTTTCTCATGTTACCATGGTATTTTTACCTCCGCCAAGGAGGTTGTGTTTTTGCCGATGTATGTCTGTTTGTCTGTTTGTTTGCTAGCAAGATTACACAAAACTACAGGACGGATTTTCAGGAGATGTTGGGAATGGCTCAACTTTAAAAAAAATCAATTTTGGTGGTGATTCAGATAACTGCCATTAGCCAATGATCACTTTTGCTCAATAACTGTCTAACTAATAATGATAACAACATGATTCCGAGTGCTAGGTGTTGTTTGTCAGGGTCAATGAATCATGTTATGATGGTAACCTTATCATGGAACTATTGCTTATAGATGTAACAGCAATATGTGAGCTATCTTGGCAGAGGTTTTTGCGCTCTCCGAGTGCTTTCTAGTTCCAAATGAGTCTAAATTGTTTTAACTTTAACAAAATCAAATCGACGTTTAAAACTCTGGTGTTGGGACACTCATTTGTAATTTTAGTAAAGCCAAAAAAAGGATACATCTTGTGTCTCGCCATTTGGATTACACATTTCAAGATGAGATTTTTGGTCAGTATTCTTTAACAAATTCAAATGCTCTGGCACACCTTCACCAACTTTCAAGGTCTGATGGAATAAAAGAGTTTTGAAGAAATCAAAAGAACTTCAGCAATACCTGTAGTACAGGAAACAACTTTATAAAACAAGCACGTTTTTGCTCGTAGCCTTCATAAGGGTCATATTTGGTCAATACTGCCCAGCAATCCAGTCCACCAAACAGGGAATATTGTTTCTCTGATATAATAGTTTGAAATTTGACAAGAGACATGTTGTATTTCTTCACTTTATTTTATGTGAAAAAATTTTGGAGTGACATGTCTTCTAAGTATGATTTTTTAATTTGTTCTTTGAATGAAAAACACTTTAAAAAGTTGTACAGCACTCGTCTTTGTTAAGCAAAACCAATTCAGTGTTCAGCTGAGATGTTAACCTTTAGCACCATGACATGCATTTCTGAGAATTGTCTCTTTTTTTGTCAAAGAAGAAGCAAAAAACAAGAAGAAGCTGACAAAGACGATAAAGGGCTTAAGAAGTGTTTGGATGAAAGAAAGTTACTATGGAAACACTTAAATAGCAGCCATGATCAGAAGAAGACAACTAAATGTTCAGAGTAATTGTTCTTGTAACCTGATTATTGTGCTTTAAAGAAGCCAAGGTTGCATCACCCAATTTAAACATCCCTTAAAAAGTCAGTTACAGCAAGCCTCGCATGAACTGCTTAGGTAAAGTCAGATTCTTTTAGCACAATGTGTTTTTTTTTTATCCTTGTTTCTTTTGATTTTACATCTGAGTTGACCTCATGAGGTTTTCAAATATAGGAGCGAGGGGGCTGTGAGGACAGAAAAAAAAAAACATTTTTAGACACACCAGCATGGGGGGAAGGTGGGAGAAAGGAGGGATGACAATGATAAGATGTAGATGGAAATATGGTGATTTGAGGGGAAAAACATGAGGGGGGGGGGGGTTAATGCCAAAAGGGGAGAGGGCAGAAAACAGAAAGGAGAGGGGAAGAAAGGAGGAAATGTGGAGGACTCCAAGAGAAAGAGAGAGAGTGGGTGCGCGGCGGCGAGACTGATCGCTGTTGATCTTCACGATAAGCGCTCCCGACAACTTGTGACCAAAGTGGCGCTTCGACACTAATCGGCCGTGAAGGCTGACCTGCAGCGAGGCAGCGAAGTTCAGATCGCATAGAGCCGGCGCTGCAGCTCAGACGAGATGGGCCCAGACAGGAGACATCCAGGCATCAAAACTCCCTGAGAAATTGCGACATGGCTTCAGTGCGCTGTGAGAAGAACATAAGAGGAGGGGGAGAAAAAAAGCAGGCAGTGATACTCGGTGCTCTTGGCAGTCCACGCAGACTTATCTGGCTGAAGATGAAAAGAGAAGGACAGAGGCAGAGGAGAGTGGAGTAAGGGAGTCAAGGGAAGTGTCCAAGGGAGAGGAGGGAGGATGGAAAAATATGAGGGGACTGAAAGAAATGGAAGGATCAATGTTATTGACAGTTATCTGTGAGCAGGACTGAGCTGTACTGAAGGCTAACCTTGAACTGTGTGTGTTCAACCTCTGCAGGACATAAAGAGTGTGTTTGTGTGAGCTTCACTATCTGTGGTCTGAAAGCCTCTGGAGCAAAGACTAAAGAGGCCAAATGTAAAAAAAAACGTATATATAGTTTGATGAAAGGTAAACTATTATGTTGAAGACCTGTTTGGGTGTATTTAGTAAGGTCTTAAGTAAAAGTCACGCCTTTTACACAACTTTAAACAATTTTTCAATTTAACAAAAAGACAGGTAAAGACTTTAATTTTTATGTTTTTAAGCATTTTTTAAATTACTGTATGACAGAACAGGTACACAGTGATGGAGGAATTCAACCATAACCAAATGACTTTAGTAAAGGGAGTCTAAACTGCAACTCATGGTTTAAACTGTAGCTTCTGTACTTGAGTTCATGTTCAATCGACTTCATCATTTTTTAACAAAAAAGATAAGATACATGCCCAGGAAACTGACCATAAAATCTGGTTTGCATGAAGCAAAAACTGAAAAGGATTCTTTTTCTCCATCTCCAAAGTTGCCTTTGTCCTCTGTGACAATTACGGATGCACGATATTATCATAACAATATTGGCATCTTCAGATATTAGCTGAAAAAGTCAAAGATAGATATCTGCAGATGGAAAGATTCCTGCTAATATTTACAGGGATCTGAGGGTTGTGTATTGGTCTTACAAAATGGCTACATATTTCTTCCCTATGTCGGCTGAAATGATGTTAGAAAATATGAATCTACCATAGTGCTTCACAATTTATCACTGAATGTCTGCATGTAAAAAAAATTAACAGCATCATTTTAGAAAAAATGAAATGTCATATTTCAGATCTGTTTCTAACACAGGTTAACTGTCACAATGTAAAGAGCAGGTCAATCGGAGTAAAGTAGAGAATGCATACTGTTAACAAAACAGTATTGCTTTCTGGATTGTTAACTCCACCAAGGAGGTTATGTTTTTGACTGCATTTGTTTGTTTGTTTGTTAGCAAGATGACGCAAAAACTGCTTTTTGGTCAGTTTTTCAGGAGATGTCGGTAATGGGCCAATTTAAAAATTATTAGATTTTGGTAGTGATCCAGGCACTCGCAATTAGTGAACAATTGTTTTCACTCAATAACTGTTAAACTGACAATGATATCAACATGATTCTAAGTGCTAGGGGTAGGTGTTAAGGGTCAAGGAACCATATTGTGATGGTTATTTCATCATGGCACAAGTATTTAAGGTTTAGCGGCAATATGTAAGTTACCTTGGTGGAGGTTTGTGCGCTCTGAGTGCTGTCTAGTTATCACTGATGTTAAATTTGGAAATTGGCTAACTGGATATCAGAAAAAAATCCTCAATTGTGCATCCCTAATGCCAATGCAACAAATATGCTGAGGCACACCATCGTTATGATTAGAAGAGCAGCCACAACTGACTGACACCATTGAAAATCTCTGTTGAGTTCTGGTTTGATTGAAAAGATCTTCCAATGGACAGCAATGACCGATCATGGGCTTTGGGTCTGTACTTCACAACTGTGACCCAAAGCAAGACAATATACTCTACAGGGAGAGAACAGACTACTACTAACGGAGCAACTAAAAACTTCAAATTGTGCTCTTTGATGAACAAACGAGAAATCATCAGAAGAAATTTTACTTTAGACTTATGTTTGCCTCCAATAGATCCTCTAAAACAGACGTCGTCCTTTATAGGCAAAGGAATAGATACGAATTAGCCGATACTGTTGCATTATCATATTTACTAATTGATTCTTCAATTAGTTATTTAATTCCTTCAGTAATTATTGTGTATTTACAGAGAGAAGAAAGAAAGCCTACAGGGGTTTCCTGTGTCAACATTGTCAAACACATGGCACTTATGATACTACCTGCAATTCTGCATCAATAAAGGCTGTGAAATGTTGCTGTTTCTACCCTGAATTGAAAACACACAGCCACAGACATCGTACATTGTACTTTTAATGTCATATTTTGTATGTTTAAGCCACACTAAAGACTGCTTCTGTTTCCTGTGTGCCATGATTACTTCCTCAGTTCCTTCATTGTGGTTTGTGGATCACCTCTTGTGAGATTGTGACTTCTTTTATTTTTATTTTTTTGCAAGTCACACTGGACTGAGTGGAAGACACTGATAAGGGATCCATTCAAAACAAAGCAAATGATATCAATGCCCCAGACTAGTGAGAGGCGGTCTTGACCCCCTTTCCTTCTCTAAAACCAGTGTGACTAATATCCCAGACTTTAATATAAGAAGGGTCAGTAAACATCTTAAAACTCATTATGTTGCTCAAAGTCATCCACACCTTTGTTATACAATTTAATTTATTGAATCGGCATGAATTTAACTGTGCAAACCTGTAAAACACACCGCAAAAAACAGACTAAGTTTAGATTTTAATTTGTATTATCCCAGAAATATTGATTTGACATTTATCAAAGTAACTTTTTGACAAATTGAAGTGATGCAGGCATCCATAGTTAAGTACGAGAATTACTGAGAAACTCTCAATGAAAGAAAAAAAAAAAAAGTAAATAATCCCAATTTTAGCTTTTTCAAAGTCCTCATACAGTTAATAAAAGTGAAAGCAAGCCAGTCAAAACTTCCATTTGCTGAAAAGTGAATCTAGATCTGTTCCACAACTGGCCTCTAAACAAAACAGATCTTTGGACATATTATACAACCATAGATAAATATTTCACTCTCACACAGCAGTTTGTCCTCTGTTGCCAAGGCGAATACAGCCATGACAGTAATAGAGAGGGAACACGAAGCCATATTTTAATAAGAAGGGAACACACTGTTTATTCAGTCATTAATGACTACTGGCTCCCACTTAAGGCGCCACATGCAAAAAAAGTGTGTCCGTTGTGTAAAAATACATGGGATCTAATCATATCTGGCACCATAAATCATGTATGGCTGCGTCCCTTTAGGACAATTTACAGCAAGTAAACATGTGCTAGGTGGAGAGTGGGGGTGGTGGAGATTACATGTGCAAGACGGAGTGTGTACACGTGTGTGTCAATATTTCATAGCTGCAGAAGAAGAATAGAGTGTAAGGAGCTACAGGGGCCGTATACACTCACTGGCCACTTCACTGGGTACATCTTGTGATGACCAGGTTGGACCCTCTTTAGCCCTCTGAATGGCCTCCATAGCGTAGAATATACGTTTTAGGAACACACCTCAGAGATTTAAATCCATACTTACATGATAGCATCACAAAGTTGCAACAGACTTGTTGGCTGCACATGCATAATGTGAATCTCCAGTTCTACCACGTCCTAATGGGGCTCTGTTGGATTGAGATTTGGTGACTGTGGATGCCAGTGAAGAACAGTGAACTCATTGACATGCTCCAGAAAACACTTTGAGATTATATGAGCTTTGTGACATGTCGTCTTGTCCTGCTGGAAGTATTCATTAGAAGATGGGTACACTACGGTCAAGAGGGATGGACATAGTCAGCAACAATAGGGTCAAAGCTCAGTTGATAGTAAGAAACCTAAAATGTGCCAAATGATATATCCCTACACTTCAGCCAGTCTGACCCACTGATACAAGGCAGGATTGATCCATGCGTTCATGGTGTTTACATCAAATCCTGATCTTACCATCTAAATATTATAGTAAAAATATAGACTCATTACACCAGGCAACATTTTCCAATTTTGGAGGGCCATGAAAAACTGTAACCTCAAATTCCTGTTCTAGGCTGACAAGAGAAGCTCCCAGTATGTTTTTCTCCTGATTTAGCTCATCTGCTTCAAAATTAGACATGTTGTGCATTCAGAAAAGGTCTTTTACATACCTTGGTTGTAATGAGTAATTATATAAAGTTTCTGTTGCCTTTTTATCACCTCCAACCACTCTGGTCATTCTCCTCTGTCCTCTGCCATGAACATGCTGGATAATTCTTCTTTTTTTGACCATTGTCTTTAAACCTTAGAGATGTATGTGCATGAAAATCCCATTAGATCAGCAGTTTTTGACTAACCCAGAACAGCCCATATGGCACCAACAACCAAGCCATGTTCAAAGGCTGATGTTTGGTTTCGACTTGGGACTGTGAATGGCAGATTTACTATATGAATGAAAAGCTGGCTGTACATATTTCAAGAGGCTGATGAGTATAGTTCTTCCACTACATATCTGAGAAAGTGGAGTTTATGTTTGTTTTGAGTTCCTGGTGCAATATTTTGGGATTGATTGATGGAGAAAAGAGTGAAGATGAACCAAGAGCACATGTCAATCTTTCCTCAGTGGAGTGAAAATGTGCCAATAGGTTCAGTAATGCCAGCTAAGTTCAGTCTAACACAAGTGAGGTTGTCAGCCTGAGTTTTCTTCACGCTCAAGCACGCACACGCATTCACACACACATGCACGGTCGGGTTAAATCGGAGACATAAGCGGGGATTCTAGAAATATTCCCATATTGATCTGTTGTGGGAAGATGCTATCTCTTTACATGAGGAGCAGACCACTGGAGCCAGTACACACACAAACATGCACACTCACACAAAACCATGAACAGAAACACCAAAATGCATTTGTACAAACATACAACACGATAAATGTATGCTGCCATCCTTAAAAGAAAACACAAACACGCACCATACATTTGCACACTCTCGAACTAGACCCCCTTGGAGAAAAAAAACAACACACACACACATAAACCCAGATTGCGTTAATGCCCTTGGAAATAAAGCTTACCAAGAATAAAAACACAAGTCTCAAGACACAAATACCATTCCGTGCAATTACAAACCGACCAAAACACTGTTTATTTATTGATGAAGTTAATTGCTCGTTAAAATTGCACATGAATTGTTTTGCACAAACTGCATAAACATTTCCAGTCCTGTCTGAAGGAGGAAAAGTTTGGAGGAAAAGAAAAAACACACTCCCCTCTTCGCTTAACATATGTACACATCTTGAATCCTTCAGCACAACAAATTGCTCATATTTATGCCACAGTGCTGTAAATTAGTTATTTTAGAGTGGACTCTGAGAGTTTTTTCACACCAAATGTAGAGTCATGCAGCTCCTTGCACGCTACTACTTGTGACTGCTTGAGCTCCCCGTTTCTGTACTTACAGTATACCGCAAATAGGACCATCACTTTTCATTACCTGCTGTTTCCTGCAGAGCTTCACTCTATCATTGCCACGGCATGCTAATGTAAAGCAGGCTACTGTCATGTAAATTAAACTGTTTGTTTTGTTTGCCTCCCCTCCTTCGGCTGATTGTCACAGCGACTTGCCAGGAGCAGCAGGTGTGTTTGTTTGTTTGTGTAGGAGTGCGCTGGTGTGCCGGAGTTTTTTTTTTTTTTTTTTTGAGGCTTCTGCGCCTGCTGCATGGTCGTTCCAGCTTCACAGCAACAAGTGAGCTCCCGAATGTGTGTTTGTGTGTGTGTGCTGATAATGGAATCAGAAACGCAAAAGTGACACACCACACACAAACCTCCCAGTCAACCAGATGTGCTCCTGACCCTGAGCTCAGCCACTGAAATGCAAAGTCGGATGCCTGCTTTGCGCTCTCCTACCCCCCCACCCCTCGCGGCACAGGTACAACCAACTGTCACAAACAATGGGGGGAATATGCATACCCTGGGCTAGGGTTTGCTACAACATGCTCTCAATGTAAATCATATTTCACAGGTTTCCCAGAGACAAGCCAGTCAGCCACCGAGTCAGCCACCCCAGCCAGTCAGCCAGCCAACACAGCACTCACACTGCTGTATCCGCGAGGCTACTGCCTGCAGGTAATTGACAGTGCATGTTGAAAAAGAAGAAAGAAAAAACAAGTGACCCTGTTTACAGCACTGCTTTAAAATATGGTAACTTGTTCCCTGTTCATTTGTAGACACGGTGGAGTATCAAATGGCAGGAGAGGAATAAGAAGCCTTCATGATTCCTCATTATGAGACAGATGACAATGACTCTCGTCTCTAATTAGACAGACGGGCTCGTTTTTTAAGAGTCGACTGACGTGTTAACGAGATAAACAATTCTTCAACATCTGTAAGCCGTGTCGTAGGAAGATTCACTGCAAAGAGAAAAAAATACAGAGCAGGCTGGCGAATATGTAAGTCTTTCTACTTAAAAAGGGTGGAGTGTTAAATGACAAGATTTTTAACTCAGTTTGTTATGAGGGATTGTTTTTAAAGCTCTGAAGGAATCCTCATTCAGTTTGGAGACATTAAATGCCACTGACCCAAGAAAAATATGAGCTTGAGGTTACAATCATTAGATTACATTACATTAAAAACATACAGTGTTTAAGATGCTACGACCTGTTGGAAAGTGGATAAACTGTTAGTGCTAATTTTTACATTAAAAAATCAATTTATGAAATTTTCAGCACAGGAGTTTTGTTAAAGTAAAATTACGTGCATAAGAGATGCTTTAAAAATAATTGTCTATCTTCTATCTTTTCCAAGCAGCAACCTCTGAGACTGACAAGTGAAGTCAATGTAAGAGTGTAAAAAAAACTGCAGATCCTCAAGTGTCCACTTGAGGCGGGCTGCAGGAAACCCGGTGGTTATATGACTGCGTGTACGGTACTAGGGCTTGGTATTCATAGAAACTTCATGATACAAACACAAGGACAAGATTTAAAGCCCCACTATGTAAGATTCAGGTTTGTCTGCTCTCGAGGGGCTGCTCTGGTCGTTGGGTGTAATTGCACTGTCGTAACAACGCCTCACAGCAACGTGCATTTGTTGACATACAGAGCCGGGAGAAGCGAGTCGACAGAACGTCCGAAGACACAAATAAACCCCGTGGACTGATATGGTACAGTATTAAGATGTTTCTTTCCAAATATGTCAGTTTTCAAGCGTCTGCAGTTGGTTGTTTGCTCAGCGTTTGCGTGTGAGCATCCTGGGAGCATCTCTCCTGCTGAAATAACCGGAGCTGGATGTGGTTATGTTGCGTCCACCATGTTCGCAGACTGCAGGACTTAGAAATAGTGAATGACTGAGTGTCACGGTGCCATGAATATCTCCGGCAATCTGAGAAATTCGCCGGCAAATAACCGCTGGTAGCATTTAGTGACAAAACAACGTCCGCCAAGTTACACAAAGCATGCAATGCTTTGTGCAACCACCGACTGAAACCAAGTGTTAAACGGGGGAAAACCCGACGAAAGCATAACTTACCTCTCCAGCAGTAACTTTACAAGCTCGGCGTCCGTCTTGTAATTTTCCATCTCCCGACGCTCTCGCCACCGAGCAAAGTGGGCTCCAGTGTTAATTCTAGTTTTGTTCCTTGCGTTGTCCGATAGTCTCTTATTGGCCCTTGAATCTGGAGAAAGAGTCCTCCTCACACGCTTTGCTGATGCCATGACTGCTACTACTACATGCAAAACACCGGCTTCTTTAGCTGGAAGCTAAATCTCGCGTAGTGCCGTAAAGCAGTTTGCACTTCTCGCAGCCGCTCACAACATGTGTCCCCGTCACGGGAGCAAAAGTTACATAGCCCCTAAACGGAGCAGGGAAGCGCTGTGGGGGGAAGGCGGGGGGGCCATTCTCTCTGTTACAGCGCCGAGCTCCACTGAACAGACTTTGGAGAGAATATTTGAAGGTTCAAAAGATCTGCAGTGCTGCTTTAACTGATGATAAAACTTAAGACAGTTCATTTTTAGGTCTGAAGAGATCTTAACAGTAAGCTAACATTTTGGAACATGTGCTGCATCATCAAGTTTAGCTTCTACTACCATCTGTAGAACTGTACAATGGGTCGTACTTAACCATGGTGTATTTCATAACTTCTGTCACTTCCTGTATAAGGATTATGTAATGATATACTGTCATATCTATTGTTTCTAGCACAGGCCTATGGGGTACTGACCCTTTTTACAGCCTAATTAAACATCTTAAAAGCCTGGTTCAACCAATGGCTTTAGTATCAACATGTAATATAGTGAAAGGCTGTCACTGTAAACATGTTATTTTTTAATATATATAGCATCCGATACAATTTAATTCAGGATTCCCAGTTTGGTAAAATTAGGGACATGATTGTAATAGATACAAGTCCACACAGAGTCGCTATTAATCAAACAGCCTTGAGTCCCGCCTCAACACAGTCTCTGTCTGGGAGTAGGTTGATCTAAAGTTTGTTTCAGAAAGCCTGTATAGTACAGCGCTGTCAATGGATTGGCCTCAGCAAAGGTTCTTTTGATAATCAAAAGACTGATGTCATATGGCTTCATCCAGCTCTTTCTTCAATGTCTGATGTATATCTTTTTCAGCAATACAAAAACATAAATGTTTAAATATGCACCATCATAATCGCCTCCGTCTTTATTCTTTGCATGTGACTCATTCATAGTTTTCATGCAATATCACACACATACAACACTGGGATACATCAGTGCTTCATTTCCCAGCATGCACTGAGCATGTTGCCTGGTCTCAGGGGTCTTGATTCCTGCTGTCACATTCATGTGGTATGGGTCAGAATTTGGCGTAAACATGAAAGCACAGGGCTGCCCTGCATTGTATCAACAGTTCAGGCTGGTGGTGGAGTTACGGTATGGGGGATAATTTCTTGGCATACTTTGGGCCCCTAAGTATCAGTTAAACACCACTGATATGCCACAACCTACATGAGTAGCTGTTGCTGGCCATGTCCATCCCTTAATGACCACAGAGTACCCATCTTCTGATGGCTAATTCCAACAACATAACACACCATGCTGCAAATGCTAACATCCTCTCAAACTGGTTCCTTGAACATGACAATGAGTTCTCTGTACTCCAGTGGCATCTACAGTGATCAGATCTCACTCCAACAGAGCACCTCTGGGGAAGGGAAGAAATGGGAAGTTCTGTATGTGCAGCAAAACTACGGCTTTATGGTAAAAGGAGGGTAGAGGAGAGAATTTAGAATAGAACTTGCAGCAGGAAATCATAATCTGCAACTATCTTATACACACAAAAGGTGAATTTTTGCTTATAAAGATGAATTTTTCACTGGTCATTAAACAGACTGCAATTACTACAGACATCCTTTTTATTATCTAAAAAGCAAGTTAGAGTTTCAGAGACCAGATTATTTAGTACTATATAGGTGTATTAGGTCTGAAAATACTACTAGGGGTATAATATAAAACAAGACACTCTCAGCAATAATCATATTTTTTTTTTTGGTTTGTTTTTCATAGCAAATACCCAACTTTCTCTAATTAGAGGAAAGCAGAATCAGATATCTGCTCAAAGAATCTCTCTACATATGTCTAGGATAGAACTGCAAAGATGCTAAAAGTACAGCTTTATCTTAAATGGGTACCAAAAAGTAACTAGGTTCCTCACAGGCTTTTTAAATCTGTTGTCAGGAACATTTTTTGCCAAAAGAGGATGAATATTAGATGTGAGAGTATTCTCCTTTACCCATGTAAATCCTAAAATCCATTGAAGAGCTCCCAGAGGTTTTGAACACATTTAACAGCCTTACCTCCTCTAAAGAAAGAGTGTCTGAAAACAATCAAAACTCACACATGTTAAGATAAAATCCAGGGAACAACTGTCTCCCATTTATACTCATAGTAATGGTAACTCTGTGTCTCTCACACACACAAATACACACCACACCCACACCCTCTGCCAGCTCCATCCACCAACAACAGGCCCTGTCTGTCAGGGAGCATTATTCATCATACCTTATCCCAGTGTTTGGCTCTTGCAGTGCCCCAAACAAAACAACAGCATGCTATAGCAACGTCAACGTGATCCCGTGACAGATGTGAAGTAACACAAACACGGCACAACTTAAAGTAAATTAGCCCTGCGTGATGAGCTGACCACGTCCGTCACTGCGAATCGCTCAGCTCCCCTATAAAGCAAAGCAGATGCCATCAGAGTGAGCACCGTGAAAGGGACGCTTCATTCCAGCATGATAAAAACAACACAGAGCTTTTATAGAACACAAAACTATGTGTTTGGGCTTTTTTTGAAGACAGGCCATCCCAACGGTTGTCTGGTGGATTACATACTGACAGCAGCTGTGAGACAGAAATGGCCTTTCCACATGAAATGTCGTGTAGTGTAACTAAAACTCTGATGGCCCTCACTGTGAACTTGTGTTTTCTCTGAAAGTTTAGGTTTTGCAGATGTAAGCCCTCAAATATTTTGATTTATATTAAAGTTAGCAGCACCAGACAGATGGAAGTTTCAGCCCTGATGTGAAAAACATGAAAAACAAACTTCTGAATGTATAATCCAATCGTTATTGATGCTGGAGATTGTTTGACTTATGATGACAACTGACTAAGGTCATAGCTTACCCACCCTCCTCTGTTTATTGAACGTAACTCACAGTGATGCACAGTCACTGCCTGTTTGGGCAGGCCACATTTCAATACTCAATTGAATGAAAGCCCTGCAAAATAACAGCTAAAAATTCAAAGAAAATTCTTGGAAAATGCTTTACCAATAATCAATGTGATGGCCTCAAACTGCATTTGTCATTGGAGAAAAAAATACACTGACAGTCATCCACAAACAGAGGAAAAAGGGAGGAAGAAATGTCAGTGAATCAAGGCTGCGAGTGCACTTCTGATGAAATTAACGAAGCAAAAGAGAGAACTTTTCCATGAGAAAATGGAGAAACTAATGAACCCATATTAAGCTTGTTTGAGTTTTAAATGCCCTTCAGTGTGTTTGACATGTCTCCTCCTGGTGGTAAAGTACTTCTGTGTTGAAGACAAAAAGATGAAACATCTTATGATTGCTTCATCAATTAAAGTCAAATGTCAGTATTGAGACTGTAGAAAGAAAGCAGAGCTGCTGCCAATAACCGCAGAGCAGACCGGTCAACCAATTAGATCAGCCCATGTGGGGAAGGGGGCCTTAAAATGGCAGAAGCTGTAACAGAACATTGCAGACAAATCGAGAGACTACAGGTGGATCAGGGATAGTTAATATGTGAGTACTACACAGCTTTTTGATATTAGCAAGGAGCCAATTGAGGCAGCAGAGGGGCAGAGGTCTGGATGTTGCAGACTTTTTGTCTAGCATACATTTTAAACCGAGACCATTTTCTTCTTCAATCCTGGGCAGGCCAAAATTACGATAGCAACCAAAGTTCAATGGATTGTGAAGGCCTACTGCTGCCTGCATTGTGTCTGTCTTCTCAGAAAGGTTGCTGCTAATAACCATGTCAATCGTGCTGCAGGGCTGGTGGTAAAATAATAAAAAGAGGAGGATTCAGGTTGCTAACTAAACAGGAGACATTCAGAAAGGTAGGTGGAAAAAAGTTGAAGAAGCAGGAAAAGTAACAGAGAAAAAAAAAGATTGAAAACCTCAATGTGTGCATGTGTATTTGTGGAGGCATGCTGCTGGTGTTGGTTTTAGCCTGAGAACACAGTCCCTGGGCTATTGATTCCTGCTGGTGTTAACCAGAGCCCACGTCTGGGGGTAACTGGGAGTGTTTGATCTGGAAGTTTCCACTGACCCGGGGCTCTGCCCGTCACCCCGGCCGGTTATGCTAATACCCGGCTGGGGCTCCCTCACCATGGGCCGGCCTTAATGACTCTCAGGGTGGTGGGGGGGTGGTGGGGCAACCAAAACAACCTCCCCTTGGTGGGCATCTTGTTAAATTAAAGACATGGGGGCAACTCTGGGAATGGTGTGCCAGAGTCTGAGCTGCGGTAGAAAAGCCAGTTGGCTGAGTAAACAACAGCGGGAGCTCGACTGGAGGTGGGTAATCTGATACAAACAGGCAAATGAATATGCAAACACAATGGTGTCAATATCACTGAACAAACATATGTTTATGAGTTTGTTAGCAGACTTCCATGCTCAGCAGATGATTCTTTTCTCCTTGTTTGTGAATATTTTGATAAACAGGCAGCGTGTAGATGAAATTTTAGGTAAATGAGGGGTCTGATAGGTCGCAGCTACAAAAGCGGTGTGTGGGCAGGTGTGAGTGTAGCCGAGAAGGCCAGTCGAGGATGTCCAATCTCTGCTGAAGTGTTTGTAGGTGGAAAACAAAGTGGAGTGGGAGTGTGTGCGATCATCTTTCTTCGCTCACACGCGCACTGACAGACACACCAACCTGCACTTGGAAAAACTACTCACACACAAGCACTGTGAGACTCCTTTCGCCCTCATCTCCCTCCCTCCTCTATCTCTCTTATTCTAATCTCAAGCTAATCTTTTCTCATTCTTACCTCCCCAAACCGACTCATATTTCACCGCCCGTATCTTTACATTTTCTATTATCCACGGCTGAAAAATGTGACCAATGGAGGCAGTGTTTTGAAATAAAATATGAATCATCTCTGATAAAGGTATGGTTGTGGTTGTAATTTATTTATCTTGTGTAGCTTATTTTTTAAATTCCCAGTTAGCCATCGCTGGCCTGCGTTAGCCATGTTTACCCTCCTCCTCCGTCAGCGTGGGAAATGAGTTGTTCTAACCCCAAACTTGATGACATTTTTGTCAACGGTGCAAATAATTTGTCTGCTTTTTTTCTGTAAAGTAAGGAATCTCATAAAAAATAACTGGAAACAAGGCCTGCTGACCAGCCAGGGGTGTCTGATCAGATTTGGACAGCCAGAATGTAATACAGTACATATACACACACATACACACTTTCCTTGTATCTACAACTCTGCCAGATATATATAATAGAGAGAGAAATAGGAAATATGAAGCCTTCAGCGGTGGCGCAGCAGCGTTACATATGAGGGGAGATCCCATCGGTCCAGCTCTGTATTTAGTATTTCTCGTGAGTAATCTCTTGTCATTTTATCACAAGAAATGAAATAATGGGGCAATCCTCTAATGAAAAATGAGGCCGATGCAGCCGCACAGGAGAGACAGAGAGACAAAGAGAAGGGAGAAAAGGGTTGTGAGTTTAAGGCTTCCAGGGAAAGCAAACACCTCTGTACTACACTGAGGAGATGTGAGGTGAATTTCTTTAATTATGTTCAGGAAAAAATGGAAGCAGTAGGAGTGATAAAAGAAGGAATCCTCTGTTTTAATGCAAAGAGTAAAAGAGAAGCGACAGTGAAAACAAAAAAAAGGAAAATCTATATGTTTAAAGTTTGTTGGCCAAGCTTGGAAATACTTAAAAATGTGATTTTTAAATGTGAATAAGGGAGTTTTTAAACATAAAAATATAAATGTATTTGCTTCTGTGCCGTCTGTGCTTTCAAAAGAAAATAATTTGTATGAAAAATCAAGTCTTGAATCCTGGTGGTCAAGATTTTTGCTCCCTCCTCAGCCTGCGTCATATATCCATGACTGGTCTGATAGACTGGTCTGAAGTAGTAGTTTCTATCAAGGGTCTAATTTGTGCTGCTTTGCATCAACTAAAGAGGCTTTTGAGATTATTTAACCAATATAGATTCACATTTAGTCTTTTACCTAAAATATAGAACCAATTCTATAAATGACAGTTTCCATTTTAATAATGTCATATTGGCAACTTAAGAATTTAAAATTAAAAATATAATGCATAGGACACTGTCAACAGGATATTACTTTTGGTATTTACTTGAGTAAACAGAATATATTTTATAAGGTTTCCATTAAAGATTGAGGCCTTCAGTGTGACGCCTGCTCAAAAAAATGCATGTTTATGTTATTTTGATTACTTTTTATTGCATAACCATGTCTTTTTGATGATGCTCCAAATTACATTAAGCCAGTTTCACTTGAAAAAGAACAAAAACCTACCTTTAACTTGGTAGTTCTCATTTTGCTCTTTCCAAACAAAACTCACATTTCCTATTAATCTCCATACAGGGAGTGGTATGACCATTCATAACAAAAAATTCTGAGGAGCAAAATCAAGGAATAACAAACCTCCTATATTTCTTTTTCTGAAGTTTTATGTTGTTAATTTGCATGTCCTGCCTCAAAAGGTCACCCCTGTTAAGGCTAATTTTGACAGGAGACAGAAAATCATACATCAAACATTTAGGACATGTTCAAAGTATGTCTTAAAAATGTCTTCATATGCATAAAGCTAGTTAACATGAATCTTTTGTCTTATACAGCAATGGCTGATTTTGTTTAAAATTTTACCTTGACGGGAACCTGAGCAGGCAACAGATCTGTGACAAAATGATCTGTTAAATTTTTACTGTTGATGATTAAGTTCCTTGTTATTAAACATGTCATGGACATAACTGAATCTCAAAAACTTGAAAAATGCTCTTTTCTGTTACCTTTTACCAAAGTTAGCACACTGAAAATTCATATTGAGTCAGGAAGGGGCAAAAAAAAAATCTTAGCCAGCTTCCATAGTTAATGTCTTAAAAAATTTGAGACTGTAAACATATTGCATTTTAGTATTTTGGTCTATTGTTTTAATTCATTAATAACATTAAATATCCTTTACCTTTACAACAAACAAGCTTAGCCCTTATATCACTGAAAGTCTGCATTAAAAATTATCTGTATCACTTATGAGAGAACCAAGTGTTGTTTTGTCATTTCATATCTGTTTCTAACAAAAAATATGTTGCTATGAACAGAACAGGCCAATTTCAGCAAACAAAGACTGTATGCACTAGAAAAAAAGGTATCAATATTGGTATTAGGGTTAATTAGTTCAGAAATATTTGCATATCAGATATCAGCAAAACTCCAAAATAGTGCATCCCCAGGTATTGTCAAAATGTAAAAACTTGGTTATTTTCATGGCATTTTCTGCTCTTTTCTGTATATTCATAGATTCCCCATTACAAATACAGGTGACTTTATGGGGTTAAGGATC
The DNA here is from genome assembly GCA_037902135.1 of Cetoscarus ocellatus. Classification (NCBI taxonomy): domain Eukaryota; kingdom Metazoa; phylum Chordata; class Actinopteri; order Labriformes; family Labridae; genus Cetoscarus; species Cetoscarus ocellatus. The sequence continues at coordinate 343,316 of JBAMNC010000647.1, forward strand.
CATACTTTGAAAAATATTGTATTATATCATCTGATTATCAAGTGTGCTTTTACTTGTATGCATTACAATGTTTTGGCTGCTACAAGTGGATAACATAAAATTAAAAAACTCATCAAAGTTCAAACCATTGTTTTAGGAATTATTAGTGCAAATTTTACAAAGGAAAATTCATGCAGTTCTCATTTACAGTTTTTATACAATTCCTTGCAATCTAATGCTCTGACTGTTAGAAGTCCTTTTGACTTCAGTTATTTCTGTTTCAGAAGATGGCATGCACCTCTTCTCTAAATCCCTGGTGAGTCTAAAAGCTACTGGACTCCGTCAGTTCTAAATGCGTGATACTCTGTGGTGTTAAAGTGGTATGATTTATGATTTATATCAAAGACTTGTCATTGATTGGCATTGTTGCCTATGCTTCCTGTGAGTGGAAAATATCAATCAGCTGTCATGTCAGAGAGGAGCTCAAATACAGACACAACAATAAGATGCCAAACTATGTGGTAAAAAGGGACTGTTTAAGATTAAATTTGCCCAAAGAGAGAGGGAAGATTAACAATTTAAAAACAGAAAAACGCATGTATAAGTGAAGGCTCATTTACACAAAGAAATAAATCAGAAACCGTCACTGGCTTCTAAACTCCTCTGCAGACACAAACATTTAAATGCACAACATGTGTGCACCTTTTAAAGCCAATAAATTTCAGGCCTAATTTAGATTAAGTTATTTATCTCTTTGCAGAGTTTAGATAGAAAGCGGTCGTTTCCTCTCACACACACACCGAGTCTGTAACACTCTTTCATCTACTTCAATTGTATGTCTGTGTGTGTGTGTTTGCATATGAGCCCACGCGTGTCTGCATGCATGCAGCTGCTCTTAAAAGTGTGTGTGACAGACAGTCTCTCCTTCCATGCATCTGTGTTTAATTAAAGGCAGAGTTTCGGCATCCCAAGCCACCGCCACAGCCCGCACACACTCAAACATGTACACAGCCAGAGAGGGAGGCTGGCCCTAATGTGCATAATTAACTTAACCCCCATCACTTGACTTTAAAAGGGCTGTTTGGAGGACTGAGCCAGGCAAATGGAGGCTGGGAGAGTGGTCCTTTATGTCTAAAATATTCATTACTGCATTTCAGAGCCTTTTCGAGCATCCTCTGATTTTTGTTTTCTCGTTCGGGAGGGCAGATTGTTGCTAAGCACCTCCGAGATGACAAGAGAGGCCAGTGGGAAATGGGAAGAGTCGCCATTTCAGAAAGAACACAAAAAGCCACAAAAACACACACGTACACACCACGGCAGAGCAGCCTGAGTGTATCTCATGCGGTTACACTCCTCTGACTTTGTAACAAGAGACAGAGAAAGTCCTCGCATGTGAAACACGGTGTAAAGCGGCCAAGAGAGGCTGTCATGACTCCAGCCGGAGAAGAGTTGAGAGGAGGAAGGAGGACGGGAACAGGAGTGACTGGCCAAGAAAAATCTCTCGCCCCGCGGCCCGGTCCTTTTCCTCCTCCTCCTCCTCCTTCTCCTTGTTCCTCCTCCTCCTCCTCGCCCTGCTGTGCCAGCGCTGACTGCTACCAGCCACACACTTCACCTCCCATCAGGGTCAGGGCGGCGGAGAAAAGGTCAGCTTGCCGACAGCTGATTGGCCGGGATGGCTCCAGTCGGCGGCCGGTAGCCAATGGGCATCCTGACGCACCTGATGTGACACACGGCGCTCGAAGCTTCTTCTCAGCACACCAGGGCCAGAAAGTGAAAACAACAAAACATGCGGGGAGGATAACAAAGGGGAACAGGAACGGACTGTCCAGACCTGCAGCGACGGACGAACCACAGCAATGAAAAGTTTAATAATTGGATTTTTAATATTCTGAGCTAGAAATGCAGAAAAAGTTCCAAATATTACAAAAACATTCACCGATGAGTAGGTACAAACTGCAGTTTGACTAAATGAGATGCAACAGCTGCAACTGCTGGACAACTACGGAGGTCGCCTGCAGGCCACCAGCATCATGCTAATGAAGTATTTAACTGACTGATTCAGTAAATACAGCGCCATAGATATACATACTGATAGGATTTTAACACTTCAGCCAAGGAAAAAACTGAAAAGGGCTATGGACCAAAATTCAGATGTCATTATCTTCAAACTGCATCACAACATCCAATCCCTCATTTGCTTTAGTTTAAGCTCTTTGTAGATAACTAACTAGACAAGAGTAAAATTACAGGCCTTACAATCCCAAAAATATAAACGCTAATACTTTAAAACTATATCAAATTTAAAACTTGTTTGATACCAAAAGCATTAACAAGCCTGGTAATTACTTTGATTCAAGTTATGCTGTGACTACGCTGTCATGAGCAGACTTGGGAAAACACTTGTGCATCAGAGTGTTCATGTCACTCTGCAATACTCAAAATGCAGATCAGAACAATTTGTGTTCCAGTCCTGACATGTTCTATACTCTTATGGGTTTAAGAATTTATGGCAACTGAAACTGAGCATCTAATGTCAGAGTATAAAGCTGATAAATAATGAGTAACAGTTAAGGATAGTGCGATTACTGCAAATAAATAAATAAATAAATAAATAAGGAAGAAGACTTCAGAGGAGTTAGCATTTATGACTGTTGAATCTGTCAAGACAAAGCAGGTTTTTTGGTTGTACAGACCAAACATGAATGACAAAATCAATTTTTGATGTATCTGGAGGTACACTTAATGTGTTAGTTTGTCTTTGACAGCTATACTAAGTCACATTAAAGTAACAATATAACACCTTAGGCATACTTGTTCACATCATGTCTTGTGTGTCTAATAACAAAAAATCTGATTTAGGTTGAATAAAAAAATAGAAATTGAAAACCTAAAAACTAAAAAAATTTGAATTCTCTGCAAAGGATCAGATGTAGCTCGTTTTCCCTCCTCTTTGGAAACACCAAAATCTGAGGGGAGGGGAGGCTACAGAGGGTTACAATAATGAGCTCTGTGCTGATTGGCTGCCCATCTGATGTCTGATGGGAGGGAAGATGAGGGGCTACAGGCCATGGAGCAGTCTTTCAGAACGGCTAAGGCCCTTAATCAGCTGTGACAAGCAGAAAACACATATGTAGATGGAGACTGCATAGCTATGACGTAGAAAACAGAGAGTTTAAGGTCATTTTCTTTAAGGAAGTAAAGAGCATTCCTCTGTGATCTGTGAGTTTAGTAAAAGGTGTCATGTTCTTCTGCTCCCCAAGTCTCTTCCACATCATCAAGGGCAAAGAAAATTGATTTTGCAGGCCACGGGACCTTAAAAGATTTGTGTAGAAAAGAAATATTGATGTATGATGATTTTACAGCATTTTTTTTTTGTGTGTGTGTAGAATATTTTTGGCTTGAAGGTCCCTAGACAGTGCAATAAGTTTGAGAGGAACTGACACTAGATTTAAAAAGAAATATTAAAACAGCATTGTCTCATCACATATCTTGTAAGAAAATGTATTTATAGAAGTCTTAAAAACAGAAAAAGCAGCCGACCTCTAAATTAGAGTAACAATTCCACATCAAGCACTTTTGCTGATTCTGGTCCCTGGACTGGAAATGAAGTATCCCATGATCACCTTTAACTCAGCATCATGGGAAGCATGACAAGTCAATTGAGCAAATTAGAATGGATATATTCAGTTTTGTGTGTATTAAGCAGTGGGAAATGCATATTCATTACGGGCCAGTTGCTAATTATCCAGTATTAAAAGTGTGTGAGCGTGCGTGTGCATGTGGTTATTTAATGGGTAATTAGCTGAGATAAGAAACTAATAAGCACTGCACCTCAAACACTGGGTCCTATTACAGTGAGTCTACAAATGTATCCGGAGAAAAAAATCATGCGGATGGAAAAAACAAGACGGCGGAGTAAGTCAAAACCACACACACACACACACACACACACTCAAGAGTCTCCCACACAGAGCGAGAGACTGAGCCGGGCTATAAAAAGTGCAAAGGGCCAAACTGCAGGGCTGTCTGCGTGTGTGAGTGCGACTACAAGTGTGTGTGTGTGCCCAGCGGCAGGGCTGTTCATGTGGCTCACACTGGAACAGATCAAAGGAGACGCATCATTTTTGGGCATGTGTGCACCAGCTAGCCCCCACCCTCCCGCCCCACAACATCCCACCCTCCCTGCGTAATAGAACACAATAAGAACCAGCAGATCCGTCGTCAGCGGCTGATGTGGACAGACAAGAGTAGGAAATGGATTTGGAAACCTCCTCCAGCGCTCTGTCACATTTCCTCGCACTCTGTTGCTGACAAACAAGACGCATCACCGTTTCTGTTTGACCGCCCCCTTCGCAGTCTTTTTCCTTTCCCCCTCGCTCACAAGTATTTGACTTATACAGGAAATGTGGGCGGAGTTAAACGCTGCTGCCTCTGCTGCTGCTGTGGCTGCTCTTCTTGTTGTTGTTGTTGTGCCCTTGAGCACACATGCCAACCTGAACACGTTAATGTCCGGCTGAGTAAATGCTGTGATGTGTTTGGGAGTGCTGGGTGGGCTGCTGGGTGAGTTTGTGTGTGTACAGTGTGCGTGTCAGTAAAATGTGGAATGCTGGCCTTCGTTTTCCCACAATTCAATCTTGCGCCAAATTCCTCTGATTGGTTTGCCAGGCATTTAAAGCTTATTACAGTCCAAAGTAGGCAACTGTGTACTTGAAGTAGTATTTTTTGAACTAATTTAATGTTGATGGACATTTTTCAAGAAAAACTCAGAACCATCAAAAGTTCTAGCTTGTCAAATATGTCGAAATTCTGTTTCTGTGCTGTTTTAAGTCGCAGTGGATGGATTTAATGGGGTTTCAGTCTGTCAAAAATGAGACTCTTGCTGACCTTCAGTATGAAATATTGAATTTTATGAGACATTTTTATATTTTTTTACTATTTTTGCAAAATATGACAACAAAATTAATCTTTCTGTGATGGATACGTGCAGCTTATATGTTTTTTTTTTAAGATTTATTTTTGGGCAAGAGGCCTCTATTCTAAGGAACATAAAACAGAGTAAGAAACTGGAAGAGAGACTGGGAAATGTCATAGAAAAACAAGGTTTCCACACATTTTCAAAAATTAAGAACTTTTTAAGAATTATTTTAGGGTCTAAACTGGGAAAATATATACAATTTTTGGCACATTTTTTTCTGAAAGTTGTGAAAATAATGATTTTTTACACTGATACTGTAATTCTAATAAACCCGAATAAGCCAGGGAGTTTAATTTTAATTTATTACCATCACCTTTTACACCAAGGCAAAATTTCCTCCCAGCAGCACAAAAAAGAAATTAACTTGAGAGACCACATTCTTAAGGACAGAATACTTTGCAATGCTCATATTGTCAGATTATTTTCCCCTTAAAATCCCCAAATAGATTTAAAAAAGATAGACTCAGTCAAAAAAAGCTTCTACATTTAGCCCTTTCACAAGATTTTTTTTTTTTTTTTAAGATTTTTAGGGCCTTATATTTTAACAATCAAATTCAGACTTTCAAGAATTGAAAGAATAGCAGGAACCCTCGCTGGAAAAAGAAGCTGAACAAATTTGAACGAGGCTGCCCTCTCCTGCCTCAACATATGATGCCATTGAATATGGCAACAAGGTGGCAGGTGCCCCATTCAAACAGGTAATTCCATTACAGTGGTGTAAGGCCTTGGCGTAACCTTGCAGATCAGATGGACCTGCCTGATTCATTGACTGAAATCATGCAAGTCCATCTTGCTAAGCTCCAATCCTCTCTCAGCTAAAAGCTGAACGACCCAATCAGGGGAAAGAGGCGGGAGCTGCAGATGTGACGTCAGCAGGAAGTGACTGCATGTTTCAAAACAATGGTGGCTTCTGAAGTGGTCTCCGTGGATGCACCAATATCTGCAGTTTTATCAGGAATGGACTCTATTTTTTCTTTAAAAAAGAGCAAAGAACGTCACTTAAAGCTTTTCTTACGGGAAATCATGTGTTTGCTCTTCTCCCGACTGGTTTCAGTAAGAGTTTGATCTAACAACTGGCTCCTCTGGTCGTGAAGAAGATGGGAATGACTCCAAACCCCAGTGTGATAATCATGTCTCCGGTGGTTGCCCTCAGGGACGATCAAAGCAGAGAAAAAGGGGATCACTGCTGGGAAACTGGGAGAGAATGTAAAAAATTCTCTGCAGACGATGCTGGTTAGTCCATGGTAGTCATGGTTACTCAGTGTTACCTGACAAAATATGCTCTCCTCAGAAGTTTACCTGGAGAACTTGGTGGGGATTGTCATTGAGGAGGTTCATGTCACATAGGCTAAGGACTGAAACGTAGTTTAAGCTAGTGGCTAACAACAGGGTCTAGCTGCTACATCACACTGTGGTTTGATACGGATTGGTCTGTGATGAGTGTGACTGGCAGAACGATCGTCCAATCACCAGCTGCTGTTGTTTTGAAGGTTCAGCCTTTGAAAACATTTTCTATGGGCTCTTCTCCAGATGAACTAGCGAAATATTTCCATGACAGGTATATGGAACTGTCCGTCTGGCATGTCAAGTTAGCCTTGGTGATACAATGATTTAATCAGTCAATTCACAACTTTTGTAATGTACAATTTAAAAATTATAATTCTGGATTTTTTTTCTTTAATGTCTCTGCTGTTTCTTTTGCTCCCCCTTGGTCCCAAAGTTAAGATCCTTGTCCAAATATTCTTCAAACAGAGACACAACAACAACTGGGAAGCTGTGCCATTGTTAGAAGATATAAATGCAATTAAAACAAAATCTTTTAATGGTACTGTAGGGTCTAACACTTAAGCATAAGTTCAAGTTTAGGATTTATTTTCTAGATTAAACAATGATGACCGAGTCCTGTGCTAATGTTTTGTTAAAATAATGCAATATTCAGGGTCAATGTAGAAAAGCCTCCCTCATCAGAACTACATGGTGTACATTTGATAACAAAAATCACAGCATGCACTTTAAGTCTAAGAGAGATTAAAGTTTTTTTTCTGTGCCATTTGTCATTTTTATTAAGAAAGACAAAAATATTTTTAAATATACATAATTCAAGTGTTTTGGAAATATTGGAGATTTTGTCTTCGAGCCATATCATCCAGATGGAGCTGGTGTACTATCCAATTTACTAATGAAATATTAAGGCACTTCTTACTTAAAGTGCTCCCACAAACTCCTTACTGAGCAGCTGGGATCTCGTTTTGGTATTACAGTACTTTTGTCAGGAGGGGGCTTTCAATCAAACACAATTGTTGTAACAATAACAGACGATGACTGTGAGGGTGGCAGAGAAACATCAGAAATGGTGCTTGAACAAGCTCTTATTCTTATTTATGTTAGTTGGGTATGTCAATAGCCTCATTCTTATAAGAGTGTCAAGCCATTGTATTTATGCTGTGTCACGTTCTTTTGTGCTATTCCTAAGCTGTGAATTAACTCATCAGTATTACATCCTTGCTGCATTTATGTGAGTGTCTCAAGATAACGATGACAAAACTTCAATGCAGGATTTATGTGTACATGCACGGTCAAAAGGGTGATTGTCAGTGGCCACCTTTGCCACAAGTTACATGATATTTATGAAATTTAAGGACCTAAAGTTCCTTTCTTGTTTGTTGGTTTTTATTTTTTATTGAGAATGTTTGGTGCAAAAACTCTATGATCAGCTATCTTATCCATTTAAAGGTGCTCAAAGTAGGGATGAATCATCATATTTTGGCAGACTATTTTATAAAATCCATAATTCAGCGTAACAGAGCACAGCAGCCAGTGAACTCCTCCCACAGCAGCACTCCGCCACTGTAAGGCCGTGCTAATATTTGCCCGGCTCACTTCTAATACACATCAGCATCAGGAGTGTTTTCACTGTGCTGTCGCAAGCCAGAGAAAATATTTGCTTCCCTCAAAGCTCCCCCACCTCCTCTGAAAAACTCTACTCCACCTTCACCAGCCGCCACCCCCCATCTTACTCCAGACCCACACACACCAACAGCACCTCCTCCCTGATAGATAAATGGTGAGTGGATTTGCTTAGCAAATTGTTGTGCCGCCTAAAACGACAAGTCTTGTGTGGTAAAGATACATGTAAATAGTTGACGAGCAGAAAATGATTTTCTGTGATAGGCGGCCATTAGGCTGGAGCTCTCAAGAGTAGAGGGGTGTTATTGGAGGGGAAACCCAACACGTCTGCACAGACACACACACTCTAACTAGTGCAATGAGGTTACAAATAAACACATAAGAACACACATATAAGGTTTAACACTCCTCAAATGGTGTGTTTTACTTCTCATTTTCCTCTGGCTCGTGAAACATCATGACATTGTAGAGCCAGCCCCATTAAGGTAGAGCTTTAAAGCAAACATTACAGTGTCATCACACCACTTCAGACCTCCCCTCACACTGAATATCAAAGCCAGAAGAGCTGTCAAAAGCCCAAATTAATCAATTTCAAACTGAACAGAAAATTGTTTCCCACTCTCCACTCTTAGCGACTCTGATTTAGAGCAATCTCAAACCCTCTGGAAAAAGATTTCACCTCTGAAACTCCGCTGAGAGAGAAAAGAGAGGAGGCGAGAGGAGGGAGAAGAAGGGAGAAGAAAGAAGAAAAGAAAAAAGTCAGGGTCTAATTAGGAGTAATTACAGCCTTTTCATTTCCAACATGATGAAATAATTTGATTCTTTTTAAAGACGGGGGTCTGGTTTGCCTCAGCGCAGACAAAGCGCCCCTACGTCGGGAGTTGAGAGCTGTAGCAGGACAATGGCGGTCCTTCTGAGAGCTGAGCGTCACACCGGCCCATAAATCATGCCAAAGGTAGGCTTCAGACACAGCTATTTGACTGTGGCGCACTGATGGCCGCCATGCAGGGGTGACCCACATTAGCGAGATAAAATAAATACGGGCACTGGCAGCATTGAGATGGAGAGGAAGTGACAAGTTAGAAGGAGAAAGGGGACATACGTCACCACCAAACACTTTGGCTGGAACAGACATCCAAAGCCCATCGATAAAGGACCATGTTGTTCCAATTCACTCTGTAGGGATGAAGTAAGAAACTAAAGTGTATTTTGTTTCATCTAGGAGGAACTACTCATATAAGGATGGAAATAATCAAATAGTCTTTGGTGAACAGAAGAGCAAGGTCTTAAAGATGTAGCCGGTGTTTGAAAAAGACGAAGACAGAGCAAGGAGGAAAATGTTTCATCAGCAATAAAAGACGAGCGGGGAGGGTAGAGTCTGAGAAGAAAAGAGAGGAGAGAGAAAGAAAGGAGGATGCCAGGGCATAATTACAAGTAAAATGTGGAGAAATTAGCATAGAGAATAAGGGCTCGGAGTTTGTCTGTCTCTCAGGCATCCTCCCAAAGGTTCTCCCATTGGAGGAGCGAAGGTAAGAAATAACTCAGGCTAACTTCGACTCCTTTTCATCTTACTAAGGACACAGCACATTTAGGGCTTTCACAGCTTAAAAGGCCTCCTTAATCAACACCAACTCTTTCATGTGTTCAGCGATAAAGAGAAGAGATTCCTGTTTCCAAAGGCTAGCAAGAAGAGCATTGAGACTGTCCTGACTCAAGTTGAAAGCAGAAGATCAGCAGCATTGAACAAATAGATGGTAAAAATACCAACTTCAAACGTAAACTTTATCCAGTTGGTTAAGGAGAAATATACATCTGGTAAACAAGGCCAAAAAAAATCAGAACATACAAACATGTTTGCCTTTGTAATAAGCAAGGATGAGGTGTCATTAGAGAGATAGAAGCATTTGGAATCAGATATGACAAAATGAGAATGTATAAGATATAATTGATGCCAGTCCCACTAACAATTCTGTTTATTGATTTAATTCTATATTGATTTCTTTTCTACGTGCTTGATATAACAGCAAAAGATTTTTCTTCACCCCTCATCCATGATTACCTCCCTCGTTTGTTGTATTTCATGCTGACTGGGGATGTCAATTTCAAGAAAAATAATCACCTCATTCATGCCGCTGTTTCAAGCCATATTGTTTACCCTCCTGTAAAGTTTAGCCTGCCCTGTAAAATTCACAAAGACAGAGACAGGGAAGCCAGTTGGCCCTTATTTGTTCCAACCCCAAAGGTAGTATCAGCAGTGTAATATTGGTGAGAGGGGAGCACATGGACTCAGTGGGGGAAAGCAGCGCTGTGTGTGTATATCTGCCTTTGTGTGTATGTGAAACAAGCGTCTTGTCCTGCTCTCTTGCCCGCCTTCAAAGCTGCATCTAATTGTGCAATGGAGCAGCACATCCACTCATTAAAACTAGAGAAACAATCAATTTACTTAACAATAACAGGTAAGAAAATACAAAAAATAATCAGAACAGTTTTCAGAGGAATAGACTGTCTGTTATTACGCATCTTGACGTTTCATATGCCCTACATGTGTTTTAAATGTCTCCTCCATGTGATAGAGTTCTTCTATGTATAAGGCAAAAGGCCCTCTGCATCAGGACTTCTCTTTTTCCTCCCCTATTTACAGAACTGACAGCTGCCTGAAACAGCTTGTTCATCTGGCCCCCCAAATAGACCTAACAATGTTACATCCTACAAATATTTTGTCAACAATTTAAGCCCAGTGGGTAAAAATGGCCAGCCCAGTGCAGAGCAAAGACCAAAGAATGACTGAAGAGTCGTTAACAACATGGCACTAAACTTACCAATCACCACTGAGTAAACCAGCCAACTAATCAAAGCAGACTGAGCCCAAGTGGGGATGGAGTCTTTAACTGGGAAGGGGCTCTAACAGAACTGCCCTACAAAGGCAAAGAGCAGTAACGACACATTTGGTCAAAATTGAGTTAAGATGTAAAATTTACTCTGACATTCCCATCATCTGACAAAGTTTTCTGGTTTAACTATATACTGTTTCAGAAATAAATGGATGTCAAAATTGCAGTAACCACAAAATTCAGACAAAAACAAAGCCAGAGTGCAGTAACATCACATACTGCCCTCTGGCTTTGTATGACAAGAAAGCTACAATACTGCATTACAAAGCCAGAGTGCAGTAACATCACTTACTGCGCTCTGGCTTTGAACAGCAACATGGTAGCACACTACTGTACAAAGCCAAACAGCAGTAAGTGCATTTGCCGCGCTACAACTTTGTTTTCCGGTTCGTCCTTTTATACCACTTCTGGCTTGGTATTGTGCTATTATCTATCATTATCATATGAAATGAGGAGCCAGGATGTGAGGTACTTTGTAAAATTATATTGTTGCCGCAGACCCTACTGCAGCACCAGAGATAACAGGGTTGCCAGGTCAGATAAAAAATGTTAAAAGTGTGGGGATATCTATCTATCTATTCTGTCTATCGATCTAGATAGATAGATAGATAGAATAGATAGATAGATAGATAGTCAGACGGACTGTCTATTGAGTGAGAGCAGTTTTTTTTTTTTTTAGAGAAAAGAGGACAAGGGAAAAAATGAACACATTTGCATGGCAGATACTGCACTTTGGCTTTGTAATAGCTATGGAGTTGTTACATGTGTTCCAACGGTAGAATGTAGTATCTGCATTTTTGGGGTCATGAGTCACATTATAGGGACAGTTCTTGTACATAAAAAAATCCTCAGGAAAAGACATTAAATGTATACATTTACATTGATCTACCAACAACAGATTTGTCTGGCCGACCCAAAAACTCCAAGGGCATTTTTCTCAGTTTCAGTGTTTGCGTAGTTACTGCTCTTTGCCTTTGTAGGGCAGAGAAGCAGACTAAGCTCTCTGGCTAAGTTCTCTCTGTGGCTTATTGTCTTCATGCCTGGTTGCCAACTGCTGAAATTGATATGACACTCTTTAAATACGTTATTACTAAAATATTGCTGAAACATGCAGCATTAATGGAATGCTATGTGGTAACTGCACTTGTTTACATCTGGGTTGTACATTAAAAGGAGCAGGCTGATTGACAGGATCTACAGCCTGTCCCCAGCCACAGGTCTGGCTAGGGACAAGAGGCTTTGTTGGAGTCTGAGCATAACATTTGACAGTCATTAGACGCAAAAATATTAAGAGTTTATTTGACTAACTTAAAATTGTGGTTGCAACAAGAAACAGTGGTGACAGTTAGCAAAAATACTGCTCACTGTACCTTACTATGTTCATAGAGTAAAACATTCTGCTGTGTACAGAGGGCTAAACCTTACACAGAGATAATTTGCTTCTGCCTTGTAATTTTCATGGGATTTGTTGAAATTAGGAAAAATTTAGTATTTCACTAATTTCATCAAATTCAAGAGTAACTCAGAAAGGAGAAGCAGACAGGCTGACAGGTGCTGGCTGGAGCTGACTGAGCGCAGACAGAGGCCAAGTGAGGAAGTTGAACGCCAGCATCCCTGCTCAGCATCAAGAGCCTGCCTACAGCCAGCTTGGAGCAATCTCTTCCGACTCAACCTGCCAATCAGTGGACCTGAACCTCTCCCCAGGGCCCTGTTGTGGGCTAGAGGTTGGTTCTGCCGAACCTCAGGGGGCCCATCTCCACGGGGGTAAATAAAAGGAAGAGCTGAAATGGGCTGAATCAGTTTAGCCTTGTATTTTGGTTTGACTCAAATAAAAATGTGCGAGTACTGATTTTTCTCAATGAACATGTAAAGATTTAAAAAGCATAAGACTGAAAAATTAAATACTTGATCATGAGTTTAAGTAATACTTACATTTTTTGAGAACTGAACAAATGTAGAAGTCTGAGTTCATAGCCCGACAAACAGGTCCTTAAAAATGTTTTAATACTTGCAGATGACAAGGTCAGTGATTGGACCACAAGTGGGTGACTGACAGTCTGCGAGTATAGCACAGCCATGATTTTTATGTTATTTATTATGATAGAATGGTTTGAATTTGTGGAGACATTTTGGAACAAATTGAGGAAACCCACATTTTTGAGAAGGCAGGGTTACAAAGTGTTTTGGGACATAATTTTGTCATGTTCAAATTTTCAATGGAGACCAATTCTGCTATCATTATTACATTTAATTGTCTATCATTTAACAAAATGTGTTCTCTTTGCTGAATGTTTTCAGATGCTTTTTGTGTGCATGGGCGCCCAGGACTGCATGATCTTGGACATCCTCTCTGCTTCAGTAAAACCTTTGTTGTGCCATTCAAACCCTCATGCACATGACATGCAGTGTTCCCCATACACCTCAGTTACTGTACAAAAAAAAATTGGCTGTTTTGTTGTTCAATTCACCAAAAATTTCAAGTTAATACATTTCCAACACCTTAGCAAAAACACGTCAGTTCAATATGACTGTGCACTATGTGGTTTTATCCTTTTTAGTGCAGCCTCTTTTTTAATAGGCATCCTCCTGCCCCCTGACTGTATTTATTTAGCCATCGTATATTTAATTCTTTTAATGTTTTCTTTATTTTCCTTTTTTTAACAACTTAATGGTAATCATCATTCTCTATTGGCTTAAACATTTAAGGACCTAAAGACCCTCCATTCCAGTCGCCAGTTGTTGCAGGATCTGAGTACAAATTGTCCACTAATGTTTGGTACTACAGAAAGAAAAGAATAAATGTTCAAGACACATTTCAGTGTCTTAAAGGTCCCATGTCCTGCAAGATTTATTTTATTTGCTTTTAAGTTGTTATAAGGGGCTTGGGGAGTAGAAGGACATGAGACCTTTTAAAAAAATTTTTTTTTAAAAATTCATGGATATATGCGCTATGTCTCTTGAAAGAAAATGCCCCCAAAACACTAAATGTTTTACTTCCTGCACGTTATTATGTTATACCTATACAGCCTCCACCTACATGTGTGTTTCTACTCGTCACAGGCAGACACCATGACTGTTTTGAAAGTCTGCACCGCGTCTTGTAACCTCTCCCCCCCCTCTCATCAAGCATTGTTTGGGCCGCCAATCAGCGCAGAGCTCATAGCTATAGTCATCCCACCCCCTCATATCCAAGCATTGCCAAAGGAGAGGGGAATAGAGCTGCATCTCATCCTACACAGAGAAGACATTTTTAACTTTTTTTTTTAACTTAAACAAATCTTTGCAAAGTAGACACCCAAGACATGACGTAAACAGTCCAACACACCAGGACATGGGAAGTTAAAGTTGTTGGATTCTTGAAACCCCCTTTAAAATTTGTCAACAAATTTATGTCTTTAGCAATAAGCAACATATTTGGGCCTCTATGTAGGGATATGTACTGTACCATGACACCGTTGGAAATACCTAGCCCCAGGTCGAACCATGTTTAACTCTTTTAGTGATTTAATAATTATTCTTGTTTAGTGTAGTGCTTCCTGTAAGCCTCTTAATAGACATCTGAAGGAGGTGGGCATAAAATTTTGGTTTCCTTGCTCCCCCTTTCTCTCCCAGGTTGCAGATTCTGCACTGCCACTCTCTCCTGGACTGCTCCTCTTGCCACATTAAATATTTTAGGATAAATGTGCTTGGAACTCTGTCACCAACTGTTAAACCACTCAGCCTTTTTTTGAAATCTAGTTGCCTCATTCTCTGCAGGTTCTAGTCAAAACCTGAAATCAGCGAGTGTCTGTGCTACGAAAAGTGATTTTGCCTGCGAGATGATGTTTGACTTTTGTCAGGGCGATACACCCCTGTCTGCACAGCTTCACGTTTATCTCCGTGTGTGTGTGTGTGTGGGTACGTCTGTGTGTATCTGTGTCCGATTCCAAGAGGACCGGAAAATAAAAGCAACAGAGATGATGGAGGTCAGAGCCCTCTTTCATGCTTACAATCATAGCAGAGGCCCCATTGGGCGTGTAAAGCTGAGCTGAGCATCTGTCTGTCTCTTCTTTCCTTTCCTAACCACACACACAACCACACACAGCCTGAGATATAGATGTAACTACCCGGGCAGGCCTCCCCTTCCTTGCCTCCCCGTCCACCTGGCCGTTTGATGATGCCTCACTCGCTCATGACAACGCATCGATTTTACTTCTAGCCGCCGTGTAAGCCGTCCGCCTGGAGGAATCCATTAGGGCCAAACAGTTCTCATCCTCCCAGTGAGTGACAGCCGTGACAGCCCCCCACCCCCAATTGGCTCATTGCAGACTGACAGCTCTGCACTCAAACGGGCCTTTTTCACAGCAGCTCTAATAGTTTAAAACGCTTACCATTACCGGGCACAGACACACGGGGGTCCCGATAGTGTCCAGGCGGCGAGGGCAAGTGTTTGGGGGGAGGAGGGGGTATCAGGCCGAGCTCTAGTTGCCGCCACGCCTCCTATTCTTCCTTACATGCTTGCATCCAATGTGTCCATTATTCCCTGTCATTTTCTAACAGCAGCTTTCTGGAGAAGCTCTCATGAAGGGGAAATCCTTGATCCCTCGCTCAACCTGCCCTCCTTTTTCAGCAGAAAACAACTGACATAAATACTGCTATTTAGACCCTCCACCTATGAGAAGTAAACCACTGACAGCTGCAACAGTTAGGCGTTTATTCACCGTTTTTGACCATGACCCCAGAGATCAGCTTTCACATTTGGCAAATTGTGCTTCCCAAGGCTACATCAGATATGAATACTTTCTATGTGTGGGACAAGACGGCGGTTGTCCTTTTCATCTAGTTTGAAGTGTAGACTCTAATTTGTGAATGCATGTTTGATTGGCAAAGTATGTATTAATGCCTGTGTGCCCCTTTTTGACTGTTTTAAAAGAAGAGGCCACAGCGAGGTCTTCAGGGTTGAGGCCATGTTTTTCTGCTGATTGGGTTCAAAGCAGGAGGAGGTATTGGTTACATGCTTGTTTTCTCACCCTTTTAAGTAAACGCTTCATGTAACAGCATGGAGAGGGAAGACATGTTTAAACTGTGTTAGTCGCCTTCCTGTTTTTAATCCCCCATGGGAAAAAAAAACTAGAGGTAATGAGACAACTACATGACATAAATCCTGATGCAAACACAAACTCATGTACATGTGAATCTATTCATAGAAGGATTCAAAAAAGTATGGATGCCCCACTCACCTCTTTTTTTTTGCTACCAAAACCACCTGTATGTGAGATCAGCCAATCCAGCACTGATTAGGGATGCTATACATCTCAATAAAATAAGAATGAACCATGACTTCTATAGCTCAATATGTGAGTGTTATTGCAGCATTTTTTCATTGTTGCCCTGTGTGCTTAGGTTTGGCCATTTAATCACACTATTGTATTGATATGAAAGGCGGCCGCACCCACACCTCCAATATGAGAGACCCCTCATTCTTATCTGTAGTGGGAGTAAGGATGAAGATAGTTCAGCATTTGCCAAACCTGAGAATCACTCATAGTAGAGCTTATCAATATGAAGCTCATTGGTCTTGTAACATAGCCTCATTTCATTAAACTGCTGTTGCACAAACATCCATCAGGATTTGTAGAGGGACATGGAGCCCAAGCACATCAGCACAGTGCATTGAATTAAGCTTGACATGATATACCTTTTCACTGTGGTCTTGGACAAAAAACTCACATGAAGCCACAACAGATTCATTTCACACTGGCCTCTCCAGGAGGCCCAGACTTGTTAAATCCAGACCAGTGCCAGTTGGTTAAAAAATAATTATCCATTTTTGAATCCTTGTTGAAGTTGGCAGGATGACTATTAGAAACTAACTTCACAAGCCTTAATGAGGCGTCAACTGTTAAATTAGCAGCTCAGAAAAGGATTATTAGATGTATGGATAAAATGAAATCATGATTTGTGTCTAAAAACTTGAGTATTCCAGTAATTTGGAGGTCAGATTTGATTCATTTTACAACATTGTAAATTAACCATAACAGCATTTCACCAATGGTAAAAAGGACTTGGAAAGGTTATTTTCTAAGCCAGAAGCTTAAGATACAGCAATTTAATTTTCCTATTAATGTTAATGTACAAAAACGAATCAATTGGTAATACAGTCAGCCTATTTAAGTACACAAAAGCACACATGCAATAATACTTAGAGCCAGAGAGAGCAGATTTCTAAACAAAGGTGATCAGTTTTGATGACAAGTAACAAAGAGCCTTTTTCCAATCAACCAACCTTATATTATTTTTTAGAAAAAAAAAAAAAATCAGACAATAATGGTTGGTCACTAATCAATCCAGGCATCTCTAGAAGAAACACTCTGGAGACGGAAAAGTTCTATTGAGCTTTAGCTGCCTTAATATTTGCCAAATCAAATAAATTTTTCTTTTAAAATTAAGGAATCAAGTCTTTCCCGCTGTACTCAAACTCCTTGTAAAGGATGTCAACACAATTTGCACTTCAACTGACTTCGGTCTGTTTTCATCTTAGCCACATGCCGTCTAACTCCACAAAAGGCTTTCCACAGCGAATGTTCTCCATCTCATCAGCCACTCAGGAAGAAAAAGCATGACCTCACATTAAAATGACCCCGGGAGGAAATTCAAGTGTCAGACACACACCAAAAAACGCCTGCAAAGAAAGGAAAAAGGAGGGGGATCGGTGAACAAGTACCCAGTGATTAATTAGCTAATAATTAAGTCACGGGGTAAGATGCATTTTTCAATTAATTAAACCTTGCCTTGCGCCATAAATCAAGCAAAACTGTCATTGTTTCACAAATTAAATATATACATTTCCGAGCAATAATACTGTTGATTGCGTAACTGCAGGGCTCATCAGGGAGGGGAGGCATGACACGTGTGTGGCAGACATCGACTCAGTCCAGCGCCCAGAAAACCTTTGACAGGCCCATGAGTCGGAGGCAGAAAACACGCTGGAGGCCTCAACGCAGGATCCACATCACACATCTCCCACGCTTTGCGCAGGGCCTCAGCACTGAATCTGAACACTGTTAGAGATCTATAGGAATATTTATACATCACATACACCGCAGTAACTTTGTGAGCTCTCACTATAAAAGGAACGCATTGTTTTTTTACACACATTTTATAACCAAATGACGGTCCATCATGCATCCTGCTCAAGCAAAGTGACATAATATCTCTGTTTGCTTTCATTGCTCACAAAGCAAATTCATTACCTTACGTTTACAAATGCACCAGCCAATAGATGCAATCATTATCCAAAATATATTGTTTGTCAGCGATGGCAAATGATGGTATATTTTTCTTCCCACTGGTTCAGACGTTAATTTGCTGAAACATGATGTTGTAAATGACAAAACAAAGACACACACTCACACAAACACACACACACACATATAAATTTCCAAGTGCTGTGTGACACCAAGACGTATAATGAACAATATGAACCACTGCCATCATTATCCTACACAATGCATTTGTTATCACTGCAGCCATAATGAAGTGTCTGTTTGATGGTTGGTACAAAGTCCCATTGCTCAATTGCTTTTCATAAAATGGCATCAATATATCCACGTGGACACACACGCAAATGCAGAGGGGGAAACTCACGGTTCAGATGCAATTAATCAGAAAATAAAAAAATACTTGCCTCCGCAAATAGAAAGCAATGTCATGAGATTTATTTTACCTTTGTCTTAATATAATATGAGGGAAAAAAACACGTCCCATGAAAATTATCTTAATGAAACCTGCCAAAAACACACAAAAAAATGCATATATATATATTAATACTGTTTGGAAAAACAGCAAAAACAATTCAGTCTATAACTATTTATTTTTCAATATTTTTCCAATACAGAAATATCAAATAGTCGTCACAATATCAGAATTTCAAGTTTTTATAAGATATGTAGAATCTTATATATATATTTACATATATAAATAATGTAAATACTGAGGCATCTGGCTGCAGATGTTTTGACAGATGATCTTGTTTCCTTCAATAGTCCAGCTTGTCAATTAACTGTTTTTATTACTTTCTCGTTGTAATTTAAGTGTTTTACATGTCATGTGTATTTGTACGCAATGCTGTTGTTTCTGTAAGTAACTTTTTTTAATCGTGCTGCTGCCTATCTTGGCCAGGACACTCTTAAAAAAGAGATATTTAATCTCAAGGAGTGTCTTTTCCTGGTTAAATAAAGGCTAAATTAAAAACTAAATAAATATACTGATAAGCTGTTTGATACCATTGCATCAACATGAGGAATTCTAAATCCCATTTACACACAAAAAAAATTACAAATTTCCCAACCTTTCCCAGATGAGCCACATTTGTAAATGCTAACACTTGGATTCTAACCCTGACTTTACCCTGAAATTGCCCTGCTGCTCCTTTGTACAGACCTTTTTACACATGCAGCCATCACATTTTCCAACAAAATTTAGGACAACCACTTAGAAAATTCCCTGACTTGCTTGCTTTTTCACACTTGTCCCACAAAGCAGGAAGTTTGCATGTAGGCTAATGGGGAAGTGGAGGAGAGAGCCAGCAGGGCAATTTCAGGGTTAAGTCTGGGGGAAAAAAAGGCGTACTATTTGCATTCACACATGTTGTCAACAAGCAAATTCAGGACTTTTTCTGCAAGAGTGAATGACTTTGCTATGTGTAGAAAAACTGTCTTAATTTTTAAGGTGGGTTACTCTTAAAGTCACCAGTAAATTCCAGGACTGCATGCATTAGAAGGGTTCTTGAGTACAATAAAACACAATTAAATACAAATCTAAAGCTTCGGTCATGATCATATATCTTTTATTTCAGGCATATTTACAGTAGCAACATACTCTTTAGCGTATTTTGATATATAAAAGTAATAAAAAAATGGCAAATATATGATATGACATGAAACTTCCAAAATACAAAGTGCTTTTTCAGCCTTGTACTTACCTGATATATTGATTTCATATCTAGGGGTCTGAATTAACATGACCGAAACTACTGCCATTCATGATTCAATTAAAAACTGCTCTGGCAATACCTGCAGATTTGGTCCGTTTTGTGTCAACCATGGTGAACACTTAACACTCTTGATATTTGATGCCATGCTGCATCAATTAAAAACATTACCACTGGTGTTTTCCCTCTTGTTTGAAAATACTTTTATTATAAATTAAGTAGAGCTACAGAGCACTATCCGCATAGTTATTTGTGTAATGTTGCCTGCAATTTTCTATAATAAAAAAAAACAGCATATTGTTTTTTTGGGGTGTTCTGGACTTGTGTTTTTGCTTGGATGGGATCAAAAAGCTAACGATTGATCCCTTAGAAAACTAAAGGTTATAAGTTAAAAATCTAATCCTTATCTAGCAAACACATATTAAAAACATCCCGTGGTCAGCATGCCTGTTACTGTTAGTGGTTCTTACTGAAAACAATACCATTACTGAACAATAGGCCTGGTATAATCAAATCAATATAAATAACACTAATACAAATGGAATTGCCTAACCCATTATCTTGTTTAAAAATATATCAATATATCTTCAAAACTCAATATTTTCCCCAGCCCTGGTGTCTACAAGTTGCAGTCTGATCTTTTCACTCTCTTTTTATACGTGTTGAAGTTTTTGAAGGAACTTGCTCTTGTCGTAACCATTTTGCCCTCGGCTAGCATACTAATATGGCCTTGGGTTGGAATAAATTACAGCTGAGATTAGCAGGAAGGATGAAGAGGAGGTTTTATTTTTAGAAATTAGAATATTTGTTACATTATTAAAGGGGGGAACATCCTTTGATTCCTCTCATGTCGTCTTTTCTTTTTTCTTTTCACCCCCTCGCTCTTCCTCACTGCGATAGTCCCCAAACTGCCTACCTGTGTAAAAACAGAAGTCTTCAGTGGACGTGAACATGGCTTAGGGACATGAAAGCAGCATGTCTCTCCCTCCTGTAGCCCCGCGTTATGCTCGGTACGCCACACAAACTCGAAATCTACTGCCACAGCATATTTCTACTTTGCACCCCCACACACATCCACAGACCCTATATACCCCTGAACACCCCCACCACAACTTCATTATTCAATCAAGCCTTTTGTTATGAAGATTCATGTCATCAATGGAGGATCAACAACTTCAGACAAATAAATCAGATAAATAACTAAATATGTACTTGACTGAAACCCTTTTGACAGACTGAATCGACATTTGTTTTTTGTTTGTTACATAACAGTTTTCATTAGGCTTATAACGATCCACTTAAGTCAGGTGTAAATCATGATTGCATGACTTTTTAAGATCTTTTACTTCAAAGAAGGAAGAACTTATTTTCCCAATAAATTTTTACGAGGCTTTTATGGCTGGGCTGAAAATAACATGTTTTTACTTTTTGAACATTTCCAACTGCGAACATACTCCAGCAGTCTAGCAATCTAAATCAAAAGTACACTCACCAGAAACTTCATACATACACCCATTCAACTGCTTGCTAAAGCAAAGAGTTAATCGGCCAATCACAAGGCAGCACCTTAAAAGCATTTAGGCATGTAGACATAGTCAAGAGGGCCTGTTTCAAACCTACCACCAGAATCAGAAGGAGTGACTTTGAGAGTGGCATGGTTGTTGATGCCAGACGGGCTGGTGTGAGTAAAGAAACTGCTGATCTACCAAGATTTTCAAGCACAACCATCTCTAGGGTCCGAAGAGAATGGTCCAAAAAAGAGAAAGTATCATATAGCTGTGCCAAATACCTTATTGATGCCAGCAATGACTGGAAGGCAACAGTAACTCAAATAAACATTGTTACAATGTGCACAATGCCTCAAATCTTAAAGTAGATGGGCTATAGCAGCATAACAGGACTGCCAAAGACGTGATGAGGATGGTGCACCTTTACACTACTGTCACTGAGTCCATCCTTACCTCCTCCATTATGGTCTGGTATGTTGCTGCCACCACAAGGGACAAGAGCGGGCTTCAGTGAATCATTAGCTCTGCAGAGAAGGTGATCGGCTGCAACCTTCCATCTTTTTACGATCTGTACAGGAGCCGTGGAGGTTGCACCTGTTGTGGTCTTCTGCAGCTTTAGCCCATCTGCTTTAAGATTTGAGGTGTTGTGCATTCAGAAATGGTCCTCTGCATACCTTGGTTTTCACACATGCAACCCTGATATTATCAGGATAATATCCGGGCAACTTGCCCTGGTAACTCTCTGACATGGTTGTTCACACTTGCTCCTCTCAGCAGGGGAGTAGTCCCTGTTGAATGGGGGAGAAGTGTTTGGGGGGGGGTCACTGACAGGCAGCACACGATGTCAAATATACATGGCAGAAGTTAGTGTTCATAATATGAGAACGGAAAAAGAATTTATATCCTAACTTCAGTGTTACATGTTACATTACACCTATTAAAGAGTTAAGAGACGCACTGAAGCAAACAGGGGTGAATATGAAGCAGCGCCCCTATATGCACGATGATTATACCTGAGAACGAATGCTGCAGGGTTTCATCTCCGTGTTCAACAACGGCGTGAGACGGCTCTTTGGATGTGGAGAGACCCGGTGGTGATTGTTTTAGAGCAGATGTTGTGCAGTGGAAACAACACCTCCGATGTCCAGACACACTTTTGAGTTTATGTTTCCCCTTACAATCAGATCAACCATCAACCTCTCCTCCTGCAGCAGTTGTTTTTATCCGTCCTGTTAAGTCTCCCTTTCCTGGTTCCCGTTCGTCAGACAGAATTTCATCAGCCCTCCCCACTTGCCTCAGTGAATTTCCCTGATAATTCACTTTAACATTCAGACATGACCCTACTCGCCCTTTGCATGGATAAAACACTACAACTTATCTGGTTAAAGTCCGAGTGAAAAACTTGGTTGTTTGTGTTTACTCATACAGCTCACCTGAATACTGTCTGGATAATTTCAGGGTTTCTTTGCAAGTGAGAATGGGGTTTAAGTTTCTGGTGTTTTTACCCATGCTTGACAATAAATGCTGTGCGCTGAACATTTCTTGAACATGACATTAAGTACTCCAGTGGCCTCCACAGTTGCCAGAGCTCAATCCAATAGAGCTCCTTTGGGATGTGCTGGAAGGGGAGATTCGCATCATGGATGTGTAAACTACAAATCTGCAGCAACTGCATAAAGCTGTCACGTCAATATGAATGAATATCTCTGGGGAATGTTTCCAGCACCTTGTTGAATCTACGCCATTAAGAGTTAAGCTCTGATGGTAAGAGGAGGTACAAGCAAGGTGTTTCTAATAAAATGGCAAGTGAGTGTATAAAACTGAGTTAAAGCAAAATAGAAGTGCTTTAAACTCATCCACTGTTAGAAGTGTGTTTATTACTTTTAGTTCACCATGCATCTGCACTTCCAACAAGCCTCAAAATGTTGCTCCCAGTGTTGGTGAATCTCTTCTTCAGCTAATGACATGAGAAGAAAGAAGGTTAAAGTAGAGAGTGCCCTGTTTAATGTTCAGTTTTTTTCTCAAATAATAAACACTGTACAAATTGCAATGACAGGTATAGTTACATCCCTAGTTTCTGTTATTCTCCTATTTTGAGTGATCAGATCTGACTTTTGTTTTTCCCCTGAATTCTTTGGTCAGCTGTACCAGAAACAATAAACTGAGAAAGCTATCCCCTCATCTTGTGTTAAAGGCCTGAGCAGCTGACCTATCCAGAGAGTGAAGAGGAGGAGAACAGAAAAGCTTCACCTCCCTAATGTTGTTTTCTCAAATGATTTTATGACAAGGGAGCAACAAGGCTGAAACAGGATTAGTCTGCTGTGTCTGGATCCATTTAGCTAAAAATTGACCACGCACTGATTTTATTTTAATCACAACAGACCCTTTTAATTATTGGAGTAATTAGTAAAATATATGTGCCTTCACCTCATATTGATCCATATTGTCTGTACAGTTAGTGATGCAGAGTATTGACTTAAGACCCCCCCCCTTTTACACACACATACACACACACGTCCCTTTAAATACCCCCACTACAACTCTCTCCAAACCCCTCGAGGGCTTTGATATCTCTCTCTCTAACACACTGCCTCTCTCTTTTGCCTGCGGGTGCTTGGAGTGTTTGGTGGTGGGGGTCAGCCTGAGTGTGTGTGTTTGTGTGTGTGTATTGGGTGGTCTGTTTAGCCTGATGGGCCCTGAAGAGGACAGATGACCAGCAGAGCAGAAGAAACTGCAGAGCTGAATAACTCTTCCATCCCTCCGTCACGTCAGGAGGAATTCAGCGCCGCTCGAGACACCCGGCCAAAGTGTTGTGACGCCTAATTACCAGCAGCAGCAGCAGCAGCAGCAGCACCCGGTGGCACCCACGGCAGAGCAGGCTCCTCTTCGGACAGACGGACCCTTTGTAGTTTCACACGCTGGATGAGGAAGGAGGGAGGGATAAAGACGCCCATGTGATGCCAGGGGGGCTGAACGTGAGCATGTTGGGAGGTGGGCTGAGAAGAATGTGAGGTCTGTTTGAAGTTTGGAAGTTTTTGGCCGCTTGACTTCTCAGAGGAGTTGCCTCTCTGACTCATCAAAACACCTCTTCTTTTCTTTTTTCTTCCTTCCTTCCTTTGTTATAACAATATTTTTCTCGCTCTTCCCCTACTGAACTTAACACCTCAGCCCACTTTCCCTGGACGAGACACTAGGGCTGGGAAATATGAGCAAAAATCATACCTTGATACTCTTTGCTTAAAGGCAACATGGGATATAGCTCAATATGTTTTGTGGAGAGAAAATCCATTGTTTTACAAAACCAAAATGAGACACTCTAATACATTTCTAGTATACATCAAACAATACTGAAGATTATTTGATCCACAAAGACAATAATGAAAGTGCTGAAAGGGCTAGACACACGATATTGGGAGTTTGGCAGGGGTGTTCAAAATAATCCTTTAATCAAGTATTGTGATGCATGAAGATGATTCTGCATCGAGGAAACACACCAAACAATATAAACAAATTTATGGTTTAACGCTTTACACGTATTTACAGATGTAAACACCCTTGTTGTGTAAAGTGGCTAGACTGTCATGTCATGTTTGTGATGTCGCCTACATTTAGGAGGGCTCCTTCTGATGGCTGATTTACTGGCTATATATATATCAGTAGAAATTTTCACATCTGCAGATGCCAATATTATATTTTTAAGCATTATCTGCATACACCAGTAACACACCAATAATATTGGTCATCCCTAAAAATTAGTCATCATCTTTGATTAAAATATTTCTTTCTGGACATTGATTTAAAAAGCACTTTCTCAATATTCAGAAGGAGTTCATATATATCTGACTGCCTGGAAAAAAGCAGCCATGTTTAGCAATGTAGAAAAGCATGGGTGCTGCCCATTGTGTTGCACTGTGATGCATCATGGGATCAAATTGAATTGAAATGTTGGTTGAATACTTGAAATTGAATGAAATTGTGAGGCTAGTGAAGATGGACCACCCTAGAGTCGAGGACCTCTGTACTTGTTGCCATTTAATCAAAAAGGAGATTGACTAATTGACTGATTGATTGACTGATTGATTGATTGATTGGAGGCTATTTTTACCAAAAATAAAACACAGAGAGCCAGCCTTACATTGTTTCTGCAGATACATGTATGTGTACTTCAGCAGAATAGGTCACAGATAAAATGAACACAGTAGGGTAACATTTCCTGATTGAGCCTATAAATGGGCCTGGTTTGCTACTTCTGCAGAGGAAATCCCGTAGATTAAGCACACTGCCTTTATATTGCAGTTTCCCAGATCCATTCTGCAATAATTCAAGTCACTTGTAAGGAGATTTACTGTGATTCCTCTAAAATTTCCTATTTCCTGATTTACCACTGAAGTAGTCAATTTTTTTTTAACTTAAAGCCAGGAAAAGAAAAATAAATATATACTCAATGATGTTTATTTAGGCGAAATTGATGAGAAAGGCGGCTATGGCATCAAGGAAATGTGACAAAAACATAGCAGATACATTCCTGGTCTGAAAGCTGTTGTCTCGAGAGTCAGTCAATGAAGGGGGGGTGTTCATTTTGTTTTCATTCACACATGCAGCTCAGTTAAGTAAATTCTAAGAGCTTTCTAGCATGTCTGACTCTTAAATTAAATTGAATTGAAAGATTAAAATAGAAGTGGCTAACTGAATGCTGTCCGGTAAAAATACCTAAAAACAGCAATGTTTAAGTCCAAGTTCCTGAAAGCATGACTGTCTCTGTTTACTGTGTTCGCACGTCACTACAACATTCATGCACTTGCACTGTGTGGCGTGTGCACGTTAAAGTGTAAATGGTCAGTGTGCATTATGGCCAAATGACGTGTTTTCTTGCTCTGAGGAACATTCTAGCAGAACCAGTCCCATGCCATTAGCTGTACAGCAAATATGATTTCACGGCATCCATTGAGTCCTTCACCAGGAATTTGTGTCGAGGCGCTCATGTAGGCTCGAACACGAGTAGCAGCAGGGCCATCACACTTTGGTCCATCTCATTTAGAGCTGGCATGCTTAACATACTCACACAAACACACACACACACACACATGGTTGAGCAGTGGGGAGGGGGTGCAGGAGCAGAGCGGGTGTTCCCTGGCACACTAATCGGCATGACAGAAATAAAATAAAGAGAGTTGGACTCCGTCAAAACATGTATGGCCCCTTAAACAGAGAGCTAATAAAAGAGCTAAAGCTGCTTGTCCTTTCAGCGGAGCTGGCCTCATCACACACCAACAGTCACATTATCTTAATTCAGGGGATTCTTTTAAGTGTCTCCTCAAACAACGAGAGGGAACGCTGCTCGGGAGAGACAAATGAGTTTACCAGTTTTAGCAGGGGTAAGTGCCTAAATCCAGCACCATCGATCCCTATCTGGGTTATTACGGGGCTGTGAGCTGCCACCGGAGCTCGGCTGGTCGAAAAAAAGGCTTAAAATATTACAGGCTAAAGAGGGAGGGGAAATGCGTTTGAAGCAAGCCACCTCGTCCTCTGCTTTGGTCAATACCTGGAGGCGCCACAGGAAGGGCATTCACACATGCAAACACTCGAGGATGACAGTCACAGCCACCCCCACGATGCTCACGCACACACAAACACACACATATACATATTGGTAAAGGGATGCCTTCAGAATCAACAGATCACCCCTCTGACTCCAAGAGGGAAATTGATTTTTTTCTCTCTCTCTCTCTCTCTCGTCTGTTTTTTCTGTCCCTGGGAGGTGCTGGGCAGGTTTTTAACCTAACACTAACCTGAGTGTTAATGCACAAAGAGACATCATGTCCATTGATCCAGTGGTGCCGCCAGAGCGTCTTTAAATGTCTAAAGGGGGGAAAACAACACGGTGGGGGTTATGCTAAACCAGAGGGATCATAGCCTCTGAGTGGAAGCCTTGCAGAAGATTTTGTAATGCATTTATCTCTGTGAACATGAATTGAGTTTGTTATGATTCTGTGGGCAGGATGCAGTTTGAAAGGGTCCATTTCAGTAAAGGAAAAAATATCAAGTTTTATGACATATATCAGGGTATATATAGGGTAAGAAAATGATGTTTAAATCCATATAGATTAGCTTTATTTGGTTAAGTAAAAAAGACAGCAGGACTAGTGTCGAGATAAAAAGAGCATTTAAAGCAAGACCCACGAACAGTCCACAAGATAATCTGTTTGAACAGTTCAGTCTAAACAGAGGATTATCATTTGATTTGAAATATTATTCCTCAGCACCAGTTTTAATAGTTTGTGATCATCAAAAATTGTTGGCAAACTCCTGCATTCTGACAAAACTGCACAAATATGTTGACAGCATTTAGTAAAAGTGACAGAGTGAGGGTTTCCATTGCTCCACGAAAGTTCCACTAACTTTTCCAAATGCTGCCGAGGTAATGGCGCACTTCAGTCGGTTAAATCTCTCTCTTTTGGTTACAAATATCACTGAGGATCATTGATTTTCACCAGTTTTTTATACCACCTATCATCCATGTGACCAAGATTTTATCAGTCTGAGACAAGAGGTATTAAGGGCATTGACAATTTTGACGACCTCAGTACAGAGAAAAGTCGCCAATGTTTTTATGCAATTTTGACAGCACTTAGCAATTTGGCTTCAAGTTTTGCTGTCAAGGCTCAGATTTGTGTTTGGATCAGTTTGTTTGAGATTTACCAGAATTGTATTAACGTTAATGATTTGTTTTTTTTGTTGATGATTTGTTATTTCCAGGGTTGTAGAGGCATGTGTTAAAAAATCTCCTGGAAACTCCCGATAAGAAGTTTATAGTTAAGATTTAAATGTGTTTTATGTGAAGAGTCATAAGAGTAAAATGTATTTTGGTGAAGACTGTGTGGTTTATACCGTGACTGCACATAATCATGTGTTCATCTCGTGTTATTTTCTGTCACAAGTCACTCCATTTTGTTTTTTCCGATTTTACTCTCCACTGTGGCTGGCAGACTGACAAAATTCACCTGTTACAGCACAAAAGGCACCAGCATATGGCTGATACTAATTCTCAACCCTGCTTATTTCCCGATATAAATAAAAATCAATATACATCATACGTATTCAGATTTGGCTCAGGAATATTGTAATATGGTTCTTGGTACATCTTGCCCAGTCCAAGTTTCTCTGAGCTAATATGCTTCAGACTAAGTAGTTATGAATAATTACCAACTTCCCAGTTAAACCCTTTAGTATTCAGTGTATCAATTACATAATATTCAGTGGCCTAAAATAGCATAATGCAATACATCAGCATTACATTACAACAAATATTAATGTCATGATACAATAATACATACATTATGTAAACCAATAGGAATAAGAGATGTTAACAAAACAATTTAAAAATGAGCAGTTCTGGCATGTTGTCCATCAGTACTTGAAATTTGCTGTAAAAGGTTTTGACTCTGTGATTTATTTTATTGCAGTTGGCAATGAGACAGCAGCCTTTTTCTTGAGACAGCTGACTGTCCAAATGTAGTTTTATGACAGTGTTTCACAATTTTGTGGCCAAAGGCAATATATGCAGCACTGTCAGTACAAATAATAATGTCAATTCTTGAACATGAAGAATATGTGCCGAAAAGTGCCGTGGAGGAAGTTAACTCATTTTGACAATACAAAAAAACATGGACAAAGACCAAATGCAAAAAATCTTTTAAAAAAAAAGATACTACTGCTTTATTAGTTTTGATTGCTTGTATGTATTTTGTCGCTTTACAGGAAAATGCAGCAATTTTTCTGAATAACTTCCATGAAGCATAACTGTAATCACTGCAAAAATATATATATATACTATAAAGCTAAGAAAATCCACCCTAATGACTGTTTTTTCTTTGATAGCTCATTTAGATAATGTTAATGTTTGCAATTAAGTCATATTTTTGCTCCTTTTATCAAAATTATGAATAGCTTTCCATCTATTTTCCATAGAAAATCCAACTCTCTGCTCTAAATGTGGCCTTCCTGGCACCCAGAGTTTTCCACTCCTCCTCTGTAATGTTTTTTTTTAACCATGCTTCTTGATGCCCTCCTTCTGAACATATGGGGAGAGATCAGAACTCAAAACAGTGGTAGTTTTAATTGTACTATGCTAGTTTGGGCATTAAACTTCACAAAAACAGCTGCCTTTAGATGCAGAGCTTGATTAAAAACACAATTTAGATTCAGCAAAAACTTTAACAGAATAAAAACAGCACCTGCAACAGTGGGTAGGAGTAGGACAAAGAAAGTTCTCCAACCCTGCGGTGTAGCACATCCTGTCTGCTAATTATTGTAAAAAAAATAAAATAAAATAATAAGGATTAATAATACATTAAAGGCAAGCAGAGGAGAAAAAAATCCCAGCCATAAAACATATGTATTTTTAATATGAATCTCACTGAATCAATACCCTCAATTAGCAACAGCAAGCAAATTGCCAGGCGAGGCGTAATTACTGGAAGGTCAGTAGGTATTATTCACAGTCACTTTAGTTTACCACATTAGAACAAGACAGGACGTCGGGCTAAAAATTATAAATTCCATTCCCATATCTGTCCCTTTCTGATTTAGATGGATGAAGAATAATTAACTCCTAATTATTCAGATCACTTAAGGCACTTTCTGGATCCACAAAAGAGATGCAGCCGTGTCTGTCAGCCCACTTCAGCTGCTATCATTTAAAGCGATCCAACAACTTGACCAATGACAACGTAAAAATTAATATAATAATAAAAACGCCTGTCTGTCTGCGTCTTTCCCCCCCTCGAAGCTCCCTCCAGCTCCGACCGTTTCTACCTCAGAGGGTCTTAAGGAGGCACACTTCCTTTAAATTCACCCATATGCAAATGTTAAGATGTGATTTGCATTTTAAAGTATTTAACTCCCCGTATTTATTGGGCTCTGAGGCCTTGCTGATCATTGATTTATGTGCTTCCGGCAATCATATTTCCATATTTTGTGTGGTTTTTAACGACAGTAATAATTCAAATATGCAAAAAGTTGTTCTTTGAACGATATCTTTAATTATATCCTCAAAGCATCATTCCTTTTTCGCTGCTTTTTTTCCACAGTGCTGAGATTGTCTTTGAATAAAAAAGGGCTGAGGAATCATAAATTAGATTGTGCGACGAGACGTTGACGAGCAAAACTCCAGTCTGCTACCTTATTGCACCGGGGAGACGTCTTAGCATGTTTTGCCTGTCTCCGTCGCCACAAACAGACTCGGGGGTGCTCTGCTGCACAAGGCCCCGTGTGACCTTGTCCTCAGAGCCTTTTATTCATGCTGACATTCTTTCACCACAGATCCACTCTCAGATGGTGAAATTCGTCTCTTATGCTCGACCAAAACATAAAAAAACACATTCACAAGGAGACCTTCCCCCTGTTTTGCCGCTAACGTAGAAACTTTCTCTGTCACCTCTCCTTATTAGACTTGTCAGAGTGGCCGCATGCTCTTATGAAAGCCGTCGCCCCTCCACATGATCACAAGTGGCGGGTTCCCACCACCGTTTGGCCTATCAGCATCGCAGAGCAGCCGTCAAATGCGTCTGCAGTAATCTGTGGCCGTACTCTCTTTGTCACCTCTGCACAGCGTGGAAACTTTTTAAAATAATTGTCCAAGCATACACCAGCATGGTGACTAATGTATTAAATTAGTGCTGTCTGGATGCAAAGGGGAGAAGGGGGTGTTTCATTATCTCGTTCACTTGGTTTCTGCACGCTGAGAGTCAATATAAAAACAGAGAAAGTATTCATCAAGCAGGAGAGCGGGCGCATTAGACCTCTGACCACAAAGAGCTGCAGAATACTTACTAGGGCTGGGCAAAATAGACAAAAAAATCATGGCTGAAGGGTCATACATAGTGTATATCTTGATGTTTTTCCTAGAAAAGGGTTATCATAAAAATAATAAAATAAACACATTTTAATACAATTCTGGTAGAACGAAACACTATTAATACCTTTTTGATACACAGCAGCAAAAATAGAAGTTATTGACATCCAATTTCAGTGCTGGAAATAAATAGTTTGGCTTCAATTTTTATTTAAGAGCAATCATTTACCCAGTGTTGGGTGATTTTGATTTCTTTAATGTCGATAAAGATCTGAAAACGTAAACAAAAACAGATATTTATTGATGTAAGGATTATTATTAGATAAATAAAAACAATTACATTATAATTCCCTGTTTACACTTAGGATTTCAGCAAAAATAATGATGTCATGTATGTTTTTCTGTTAATATTTAACCAGGCATAAAGACGTTTTTTCCTTTTTTAAATCAACATGAACATAATGTTGCTGTAAGGCACAAACCTTACGTTTCAGTTTTTTTATTATCCTGATTTAGTGTTATATTTTTCATCACCAAAGAAGTATCACACCAACAGCCAACTGAGACAATCTATTTTTTATTCATTTGGATTTTTTTTTTTACCTCCCAAACATATCTCAATAAAAACTTTATCAGTATAAACCAAACTGTCACACAGTGCATCTCAAACAACCTAAAAACTTGATATATTGCCCAGCCCTGAGCGGCACCTCTAAAAGAATCAGCCAGGCTCTCTCTCCCTGTGTGCTAAACAGTGGCTCCTTTTCTATTTGTTTGTTTGTTTATTTGTTAGTGCGAGAGTGTGTGGGTTCCAGAATTGTTGCATTTGAGTCCTAAAATGAAATTTTGCTTTTAAAACGAGAGCTTTTCTAAAACTGTTTTGTTGAAAGCTCTAAGTTTAAATCATCAACATGAATTATAAGTAAATGTGTGTTTTTTGTAGTCAGTATGTACATCATTGCTAGTTCTTCCTGTAAAAAAAAAATTCACAGACCATTACAGTTGGCAGTATTTTAATAATTATCATGAACAGTGTGGTTGTCAGAATTCTTAAGGCTCCTTTAAAAAAGTTATCGAATGCATTATATCATTCACAAAAACCTACTAAACTGAAAAGGTACTTGACCTGACAAAATGCTTTAAATCTATTTTTTTAAAGTGATTGATAAATGAGCAACAGTATTCCATATTTCTCTGTTGTGTTTATTAATAACATCACATCACCTGATAATTTATGGCTGTATTTGAAACTGTACGCAGGAACAGGTCCACACACTGCCTCTGTGTCTCTCCCTCACTCTCTCTTTCTCACACACACGCTCATAGAGGAGAATAGTCCCAAACACAGCAAAAGCACTCCGTACATAGTAATTAACTCATAATGGCATTTATTACTTTTGAAGTTATTATGCAAAAATGATAAATAGATAAATACTCACTGAATTTACTAATGGTGGCTGATAATAGGACCCTCACAAGGATGTGGCTACCACAGGAGAGCCAAACTTTAACACATGAATGGACCCAGTGGTAATAATCCCTGCACTTACCAGTTGTGAATGCTAACAGTTCAAATACAGACTGAGACTGATTTTAGATACAGAGATGTGCTGCAAAAACAAGTTTCCTTTCCTCATTTATACTCAAAATACATCTAAGGCATTTTGAGTGTTGAAAAATGCCTGGCTGTAGGATTTGTGTGGCTAACATTTGAATTTGATATTCAAGTTGATGAGACACATCTTAGGCAATGTTTAACAAACATGGACAGAAAAGAAGAATAAGTATTCAACAAAACTAATATATATATTATACTCAAATTCTAAGTGGCAAATAATTTTGCGAATATTAATTGAGTTCTAGAGCAGAATTGTAGTAATAATTGTTGATTTCTATTTAATTTCTTGACAGTTTCTCTCATGAAAACACTCTGTGTGGGTGCTGATTGCACGGCGCCATGGTTTTAAATGCAGGCATGTAGAGACTCTGAGTTCACTACAAGCCAAACACATTAACACGGGGGCCCTTTGAGGATGCATTTCACCCCAACGCTTCACTATCACTGCAGAGCCCTGCACCGAGTGCACGTAACATATGTTACACCCCCACCCACACCCCAAACCCCCTGAGACTCCTGGCACAACACCCCTCCACTCCACAAATAAGCTTTAAAGCAAGATTTCTGCACAGTGACTCCAAAAACTGATCACTGCGGATCAGCGCTAATAAAATAAATTGATTTAATGTGGTGTTTTATGTTTGTGATACATAAACGGATATTGACCCACACACACACACACTTGGAAGTAACACCCTCCGTCCACAGCAGATTTCTGCTTTAAATCTGTGGGAAAAAAATCACGGCTTTGAATGTGTAAATCTGGATTGATTTTATGACATTTGATTATGTTTTAATTCAAATATGGATTCTATCTTAGAAAAGCTCAAAAATGTACAATTGAAGAGAAGTCTGTGAAATAAAGAGGTTGAAATCTGACCAATTTACCCAACACCTTATGATAAAATTCAAACTCATGCGTTCAAAGTTGCACAAGTGAAAGTAAGGTTTTTGTTTTGTAGTCAAATCAGGATAAAGCAAATCAATTAGGCTCTGCTGAAAAAATCCCTCATCTGCTGTAGCCGGAGCTGTGAAACAAAGTGTAAAACTGTTCTCTCCCCCCTCTCCACAAAGGTTATCGCGTTGTATCTTATTGCCTTTACCTGCTCCTATTCACTGTGAACATGCACTGATTTGAATAAGCGGCGCTCCAGAGGCTCTCTTATCAGATCCTAGACGGGTGTGCCGACACAGCAGTATCAGGTACAAACCATCGCTTTTTGCCGCCGAAAAAAAAAGAAGAGGAAAACAAAATAAAAGGTTAGAAGAAGAAGAAGAAGAAGAAGGAAGGAAGGAAATGTGGGTACATCTGGTAAGTGTTGCCTGATAACATGATCTGGTTTTAATCACAAGCAGGCTGGAAATGCAGAAAAGTGACCAAACGAGGGAAGCGGTTAATCCCTCTCTGGAAATGATTTCTTCTTTTCTCTGCTTCCTTTTTGAAACTTTCTCATCCAGAATAAATTCTCCACGTACACACTCATCAATTTAATTCACATATAAAAGCAGGAAATAACGCAGTGAATATTTAAGTGGGGTATTATTAAAAAAAAATCATTAAGTGGTGTGATAAAAACAAATTGTAGATCCCTTAATGTGCAACAATTACCCACCAAAGGCGTGATATTTTAAAGATTTCATTTCATTAATAGCTTGCATTGGGACTTTTTTTTTTCCACAGCCACAGGAATACAATTCCCTAAAGATGCTCCGGTTTCCAATTTCACATGGTTGTTTGCTTTTTGCCAGGCGCGGAGGGGAAAACACCGGCATCAGTCAGAGAGGTTAGCGAGCACGGTTGCAACATGACCTCAGAAAATGTATCCTCCTCGGGTAGGTTAAACACACTTGCGCACAAACAAACACGCACTGAGGCCGCGCTCATTTCCCCGCTCCTCTTAACAGGCTAACCTGCTCTCTTCATTAGGGGTGCTGCGGGGACTTATCACTGTGTAGTCTTTGTCCTTGCTGTAATTGCCCTCTCGGCATGTCAGCCCCCACCCACAACACCACCATCGCAGCAGCCCCCACACCCAGCCACAGCCAGCGAGGCATCAGCCCCCCTCGTGACAGGCCTGGTTAGACGGCGGTGCAGGGAGCCTCTCCTGAGACCTGCTGATCGGCCCCTGAGGTCCGCTGCTATAGAGAAGCTTGTCCTAGTTAAAGCAGCACCGGCAGGGACACCCCTCTGAACGCTGCAAGCCCAGCCTCCGAGTCCGCTCATTTACAACCGCACCTTCACCCACTGTGGCGTCCAACGTCCCACCGACCATGGAGAAGCTTCTACTTTTAAAAGTTGGTGGACATGGTCAGCTGGAAAAGTGCATTCAAATTATCTAGCTTCCTCTTAAGACACCAGCATGGTTAATTAGCAGTACAATCCACGTGTTACAAGAAAATATCAACAAAGTTTGCTCCATTACGGAGCTCTGGTTTTCCACTAACCTGCACTAATATTCCTAATGCATCCTATGGTTGTTTCATTCCAAAATGGCAGAAATCAATGGAGATAAATGGCAAAAATTGGAGCAAAACTTTAAGCAACTGAGTAAAATCTTAATTGTGTTTCATTCATGCAAGGGATCCACATATTCCACTCACTACAGCACAACTCAAACCTTCAACTGCTGCTCCCAAAGCAAGTTGAATGGCGCCATCTAATGTCCAACAAAGGGACAGCAAGCAAACAACACCAGCAAATGCTCCTTCGAGCTTCCAACTCATCTCAAAGAAACAAATTAGTTTTCTGACTCCTCTTGAAGGCTGTGTAGCCTGTAAAAGTCCAAGTAATCAGATTTTGCTGGGGGGCTTGGAAGGCAGCGGGCAGGCTTTGAAGTGACCATAAAAGTGGGCAGAGCGGAGCAGAGTGGAGCAGAGTGAACCCCCCTAATTTGAAATTTAACTGTAAAAGACGCAGAGTTATCGGCGTTGCAGCATAATCCTGACCTCTTGTTTGTTTTGCTGAATAAACAGAATAAATGAATAAATGCTTCCCCTGTTTTTCTTCTCCTCATCATGCTCAATGTTGTTTTTCTTTTCCTCGCAGGGTAATCAATGTGTCAGCGTTTTCACGGACGGCTGCAGGGGTTTCGGACCTGTGCCTCCGTTTGGAGGGGTTTGGTGGCGTTGGGGGTTAACGTGGTGCAGTGTCGGGGGGAGAGAAGAGTGTGGGGATTTTAATTTTTTCCCCACATGTCCACTTCTGTTCCCTGAGGGCTGCTATGAAGAGAAAACAAGTCCCTCCTGCCCATTGTCACCCTCCTTACACTCAAACAATGACTCCCATGTACCAATGTCTGGAACTTCTGCAGGATTTGGTGGCAAAGGCACAGATAAGAAAATTTAAGTGACAGTAAGGGCTGGGCAGTATTAGGGGTTTTAAAGCTACATCCGTTTAAGTTTAATCAATTTTCATACATTCTATATTTTCAAAGAAGCATTTCATTTTCAGTAAAGATGAAATAAAACTTGTACTTTGTTGACAGTACAGAAACAAAAATGGTAGTCCCAGTCAGGCAGTATTGAGTTATTTATTTCTGAATATTGGTAAAAGTTGGACTCAGTATCCTGCACTCTGTTTTAAATGCAGAAATATGTTGGTAAAACATTTAAGGGGGTAGAGCAGGCACTTCTCTGCCAAATTTTCTAAGTGTTGTTTTTTCGTTAATTTAAAAAATACATTATTGAAAACTGGGCGTACTGTAGGGTGCCAGTTTAGGTTAAAAAAAAAAAAAACTAATCATAATTACTTTAAAGAATATTAAGATCAAAATTAAATATCATGATCATCATTATAATTTACATTATTTACTACTACAATGTTTCTTTCACACTACTTATTTTGGGTGGTGGGCCAACACCCTTACATTACCTTCAACCACTCCAACAGGACAGCACAAAGTACGTTTTTAAGGAAATCAGGGAATATATGTGCATTTTCTCTAGGGATGCAGATTGGCATCAATTCAACATCAGTATCGGCCATTATAAGTGCTTCTTTTTTTTCCCAAACATCATCCGTCTGTCAATTAATGTGGGATGATCAGATATCAGTTTCATGTTTATCTTTTGTTTAATACCATTTTTTTGCTGACACACGGCTCACCTTACGGCAGATGTACATGATATTCAATTTAACAGGGTTGTAAAAGGGACTTGTTCAACAAATAATGCTAAAAGAAGTAATCAGGAAACCACTGGCATCGGTGTGCAGGAGCTTGCCAAATTTTGAATAAAATGACCAAATACTGGGCGTGAATGTTGGGCATGGACATAAGGCATTTGATTCTTTTTTGTTAGATTGTTTTTCCCAATTTTGTTGCTCTGGTATCAAGAGTGGGTTTATGTCTAACAACTTTTTCAAATGTTATCAGTGTATTTGTGTTATTCAGACAGAGTGCAAAGGTTTGCTGTAATTCTTGATCTACAGATGTAGAACTTGCCCATAATGTTGCGTGGGGCCTTTCCTTTTTATTGAGGTATTAACTCAACCAGCTTTTCCTTTGACAGTTTGAACCACTTGCCTGAAACTTTCAAAAGTTAATAGAGTAAACTACTCTTTATGGAGTGTGTAGGACCTCCTTTTCATGTTGTTGTTGCTATGGTATCAGAATTTGGCTGTCCTCCAACTTTTGCAAATCGTTGCTGTTGTGTGCAAACCTCTTTTCTCAATTATTTTAAATGATCTTTTGTTTCATTAGAAAGAACTATTGGTCACCTTCTCACTTGGCTGGTGAGTGGTTGTTATAAACTTTTAACCTAATTAAAGAACAAAAAACTGAGATCATGACAATACGATATTCATTAAGTAAGAGGGCATTTTTTGTCTGCTTTTTTATTAATTTCCTGAAAAGTGGCGATTTTGGAGCTAGGGCGTTCATAAATATCAGCAATAAAATTTTGCCAAAGTAGTAGAGAAATTAACTTGTGCCCTCTTTCTCTCTTGTTGATGAAAATATGACTGAAAATCATACAGCTTACGTATGTTTTTGATTCTATCAATAAGCATTTTATCAATATGAAATACTTAGTGTTCAAGAGTATAACAATGTTTTAATACCCTCAGTAAACAGAAATGTTACCAATGCTTCTATAAAAGTTAAACAGTTTGTGCAAGTTTGTCAGCAAATCAAAAACAAGAAACTGTACTTTTTAGGGATGAACAATATTGGATTTTTGCCAATATCCGATATGCTGATATTTCTTAAGTCATTATCGCCAATAACGATACCAATATTGATACCGATACTGATATTTCAGGTCAAAAGACTAGCTCTGTACTTAACAAAAATGGACTTGTATATTATAATGGACAGTATATTTTTGCAAGGAACAGATGTAACAAGAAAAATGGCATTTAACCCTTGCAAAAAAAATGAAACCCTTGATTTTTAAATGTACCCATGTAGTGATGAGAAGGTGCATCAGTACTGTGTAATTTCATATTTCAGTTGATATATGGCCGATATGTGAGGCCGATATATCGGTTGTAAATATCTGCAAAAATTTCAATACCGGCCGATACTGATACTTTACTTTTTAGGCTTATATCGGATGATACCGATATCAAATCGATAATATCGTGCATCCGTAGTATCTTTTCTTTGCCATGTTGTCAAATATTGTATGCATGTTTGCTTGTGGGCGGCACAGTGGCGCAGCAGGTAGTGCACGTGCCTCACAGCACGTGCACTACCTGGGTTTTCTCCGGGCATCTGGATTCCTCCCACAGACCAAAAACATGCTCATTAAGTCGATTGGTGACTCTGAATTGCCCTTAGGTATGTGTGTGAGCATGAATGGTTGTCTGTCTCTCTATGTGGCCCTGCGATCGACTGGTGACCAGTTCAGGGTGTACCCCACCTCTCGCCAGATGACAGCAGGAATAGGCTCCAGCACCCCTGTTACCCCAAAGGGATCGGTATAGAAAATAAATGAATGAATGAATGTTTGTTTGTAGGGCATGGTGGCGCAGCAGGTAGTCCGCATGTCTTACAGCAACAAGGTTGCTGGTTCATACAGTCGGGGCCTTTCTGTTTGGACTTTGCATATTCTCCCCATGCATGTGTGGGTTCTCTCCTGGCACTCTGTCTTACTCCTACATCCTCATTAGGTGAACTGGTGACTCTAAATTGCCCTTAGGTATGAGATTGAGAGTGAAAAGTTGTCTGTCTCTCCATGTGGCCCTGCAATCAGGTGGTGACCAGTTCAGGGCGCACCCCGCCTCTTGCCTAATGTCAGCTGGGATAGACTCCAGCCCGCCATGACCTCGAAAGGGAAGAGTGGTGTAGATAATGGATGAATGTTTCCCTGTATCATATCAAATTTTATGATTCTGGTATTTTGACAACCAATTTCCTATATATTTACAGAAAAAAAAACGTAGAGTTTAACATTATGTATTGCAATTCAACTGAAAAGTATTGCAGATGTGAGCTTTGGTCCATCTTGCCCTTCTCTGGTAGCACTTACAAAACATATTTTCTATTCTTGCCCACCACTACCTCCAACATCAGCAAGCAATGGCCACAAAAGAAGCTGGCAAACAAACAGCAAGACATAAAAGAGATGTGATACGCTGTATAACAATTTAATAACTTTGTAGCACTGCATCGGAAATGCAAACACATTAAAGTGGACACAGTGCCCTTCTCATTAAACACACAGCAGTGTAAACATTATTATGGACCCCCCTACACACACACGCACTTGCATAAACATACACAAAGACTTTCTGCATCCCTGCATCCATCCAAAGCATGCCACCAACAAGCCTTGGGAGTTTTTCTACGGGGGTGTTTTATGCGTCCCGTGGGGCTCGGAGACAGTGAGATGTGGATATAGCACACAGAGGATCCCAGTCAAGGACACCAGCAGCATCACTCACTGCACCATTATTTGCTCATATTTAAAGCTGGGGCTACCTGAGGGACTGTAGCTACACATGCAGAGGAGGATGGGTGATTTCGGAGTCCGACGGGTGTGCTGAGCAGCTGAGAGTTAAAGGAGATGCAGTAGAGGCGAGCAGAGAGAGAGAGAGAGAGGGAGTGACGGAGGGCTTTATATGTCAGCCCGGTGATACCAGCCTTTTTATGGCCGAATATTTTTCCTCTTGTCAGAGCCGGATAAGGAATCACCATAAGGTTGGGGAGCATGAATATTGCCCTTGAGGGCCCACTGTGGCTGCTCCTGTTTATGGTTGACTAGCAATCAGCCACCGATTCAGGACCCACAACCCCTCATCCATCCATGTCAGCAATTAATCAATTAAACGGGCAGCAGGGAGGAGTGGGATCGGGCTAGGTGTGTTAATACAATAGCCTGTTAAGGTTGATGTAATTTCATCACTAATGTCACCCATTCATCACGCCTTATTATCTGTTTCGCATAGACAGTGGTCAATATCACTTCATAAATCTGAGGATCAACCTGATTGTGTGGCATTAAGCCTGAAAGATGCCACTACATGATTGACTACCAAGAGTGAGTGCAAAACTTAACAAGTCTGCAGTGTTATGTATTATAAGACAAGAAAACAGACAGTTTGTGTAACTTTCTAATAGTGTTGCAACAGAAAATAGAGCTGTGCACAGTAAACAACACCCTTCCATAAAATATTGAACTCTTTGTTCATGCATCCTTGGTTTTTAATTGTGTTATTTTCTGTTTTGTGTGTCTTTAGTTTAGACCCCATGTTTTGTATTTCTCTGCATCTTTGTTCTGTTTTGTTAGTGCCTGTATGTCAACACATTGGGGGAAAAAATCCTGCCCACGAGTACATATCCTTTCACAGTGTGCTGAGGTTGGGGTAAAAATTACACTTAACATGAATTTGAAATGAGAGGCAGCAATATAACGGAGCGTAATTTCTCTCGTCTGTGATGGACATAATCCTGCATTTGTAAAACCTGAATATAAGTTACACTTTAGAGCTTCAGTGTGGTTTTTTGTTTTCACGATTCCTGGAACATAGTGCCTTTTATACCAGCACAAGCATTTGTCAGTTCTTACAGGAG
Source organism: Cetoscarus ocellatus (assembly GCA_037902135.1). Taxonomy (NCBI): domain Eukaryota; kingdom Metazoa; phylum Chordata; class Actinopteri; order Labriformes; family Labridae; genus Cetoscarus; species Cetoscarus ocellatus. The sequence goes on from JBAMNC010000647.1 coordinate 384,033, forward strand.
AGCTTCAGGATCATCAGTACTGTGAAACAGATTAGACCAAAATGTCACACCTTTCGATCATTAGTCTTGAATAAAAAAAAAAAAAAAACATGAATTTGGCAGTAGACTTATATTAATGGCTTCTGCTTCAGGAAAAAGGTATCATCATCCGCTCTAAACGGCACATAAAAAGCATGCCATAAAAGTTGTTTGTTAGTAAAAATCAATTGAATGTTGAAATGAGATCTGTGTTGAAATCAGCAAGATAAACTTTGATTAACTTACTTAATGAGGACATATAGCTACAGTATAGTGTGTTCAAGGTCAGCTCAGAAAAGGACTATTGGGTCAGTAAATAAAATGCCACAATATGTTCAAATGTCATTTTAACAGATAGAAAACTGAGATTTTGGCAAGAAACCTGAAAGATTTAAGTTGTTTAATAATTACAATAACAGTAGGTTCATTTTTCCTGCCATATGTGAGCTGCAGGAGTAAGGAGGCACTTTGTCTTCAGGAAGACATTAAGTAGTGTTTGGGTATTTACTCTATTATTTGTTTTTTCCCTAACTTTTTTGATGCAGCAGAAATACAGAATCATGCACCGTGGGAAGTTCCCTGGCTACGAATGGTGAAACGAGACTGAGTTTTATTGAAGATATGTGAAGGGGGAAACAAGACAACTGGTGGTCTTATTTTCCACCAAACAACACAACTGGCAGTGTCAGCATGGTGTGCTCAGGTCGAATGACTGGCATCACAAATCCTGTGATGTGACTATGTGTAAATTGTGGTGGATATAGTAAAGTAGAACAATTTACTTTATCCAAGATGTCATCTCTAAATTTCTTAAGGCCCAGACTTGGGCCTGGGATCATTCTGGATACACAAATATAATGTTAATTAAACATTTTCTGTTTTAGAACCACTAAAATACACAGTCTTTAATGGTAATGTAAAAGGCAGGCCCCTGTGTGTGTCTGTGTGTTAATAGACTGTGGTGTGTAGGAGGCAGCCCTGTGCGCTTCTGTGCCTGCTATGAGCATGTGTGGGCCACACACCACATGTGATCCACAAAGTGAGAGCAGTTTTTGGATTCAAAGTCTTGTATCACTAACAATGTTTTCTTGGACTTAAGCCACTGACAGCAGACAGTTTGTGCCAGCATCTCAAAACTAGAAATTTCACAATTTTCAAGGCCAAAATATCAGAAAACTTACAAAGAGAAAGTGTTCCTTGCTGTGTTTTTCCCTTTTAGACAAAAGACAGAAACACAATGATAGGATGGTGCACTTTGAACTTGTTATTATCTCGCAGTTGGATTGATGACCCATTTGACTTTAAAGCTCTTACAACTGCGTTGGATTTTTATTGTTTATTCAAAGTATTTTTTTTTATATCTTTGTTCACAGATGTGGCTCTTTTTCCAGTCCAGGCCTTTTCTGTCACCGTCTGGCTCTGTTGGGAACCAATGATCTTGTGGGCTTTTGAAACTCACAGACAGCATCAATAATAAAAAGCAAACAAATATGGACTGTCACGATACAAGAATTGTTAACTAAAATATTATACTTGTAAAGATAAAATCACATGTACACCTGTTTTGATACCATTACAACAAAAAAAGTTCTATGAAGCCAATATTAGCTAATTAAGTGTTTTTGAAGACTAAAATTCTAACAATCCAATACAGTAAAGCAATAAAGGTTATATTCTTTGTCCTGAACTTGCAGCATCATCTATTTGATGGGCTCATGCACAAAGACTATAGCTCAGAGGTGTCCAAACTATAGCCCGGGGCCAGCTGTGGCCTGTAGTCTATTTTTGATTGGCCCGCAGCAAATTCCTTATGGCAATCTGAGATATGGCCTGTGTTGAAGAACGAAGCCTGTGCAAGACTGGTGGATAAAGACAACTGGATAGAGCTACCAAGTACCACAAGTCAAGAAAAATACAAAAGCTCTGGGCACACCACGTTGAAAAATGTCCTGTTTTTAAATATAAAGAAAAAGAGGAAAGCTCTTATATGCTGTCTATAACAATGTTTGTTGGCCAAATGTTATTCACATATTCGTATAGTGGAGGCTGGTCTCTTTGTCTTTCTCTAACAGCTTCTAATTAAGAAAGTGGCTGAAGATCTAGAGCATTTAAAAATGTTAACTAGTAATGATAAATTCAAAGAAGCACCTCACATTTAAAAGTCGTGATACCAGTAATGGGCAGGTAAAATAAAAGTCTAGGCACACAACATTGGGCCATTTCTTGTTTATTTATATCAACATTTACTTTTTCACAGCTCCAAACAGCACGCATAGTTTGGCAACCATTTGAGCACAATGAATGATTAAATAAAAGAAACTGTATGGTTTTAGAACAATTAGTGAAGCCAAGAATCAAAGTGCTTTTGTGCTTTTATTTGAGGGGTAGGGCAGTGGAAAGAGCAGAAACAAGTTGAGAGATTAAGTGTGGAACTGTATGCTGGAAAGGAGCCACAAGCTAGAACCAAACCCTAGCCACCCACCCCAAAGACATGCTGTGTGGTCTTTGGGGGAAGTCCCATCCCAGAGAGAAATCCCAGGCTTTGCTGTGACTGTAACTTACAAAAACATTAGAGATGGACAGACTTCTCCAAACAGAAGTCTACATTATTTTTGTGTTGATTGTATAAGAATATAACTTCCTTTATAGGGCTGGGCATTGTTAAGAACCTAATGATTCAATTCGATTTCGATTCTTTGGGTGGCAATTCAATTCAGCATCAATCCAGTAAGCAGTAGAAATACACAAATAATTAGAGTACCTGTTGACAATTATTGACTTTTTTATTTTGATGCCAATGTGAACACGTGGTATGTCACCTAATATTTTTGAGCAAACATCTGAAAATTAAAATTTGCACAGTAATAACTTATATGTGCATATGGAGTACAGAAGTAAAAACATGACAGTTAACACTATAATAATAAATGTCCACCTGGTCTTTTTTTGTATTGTCAATATATGTGTCAGGAATTGTCCTTTGAATACATTTTTTCACCCTTTTTTTTTTACGAGAAATAAGAGTAAACAATTCTTGCAAGTATTTGTCATTATTAGGTTATAAATGCTTAAAACAGTGTGTAATTACAAAAAAGAATAAAAATGGCTTTGAACTTTCAACAGGATTCTCTTCATAAACAACTGTACATGAACATATTCACCCATTTTACATAAACTCAAACATTTTTGTTTGCCTACAGCATTTAGTGTCCATGTTACAGCCTGTAACATTAGACCAGTTCCTGTCAAGCCGAAGACAGAGATCTCGACATTTCTTTCTCCAATATTTCTAAAATTACCACTTATGGAATTCATAAAAAACGAACTAGATCAAAAATAGGATAAATGCCAAAAAAAGACGATAAACACGCGGAAAATGACGTCAGAAATACGACAAAACACAGAGAAAATACGGCAAAAGAACGAAAAGCAAACACTCCAGAATGATACTAATGCTATTGTGTTTAATATTTTACATTATTTAAACAGAAAATACTGATAAACCGCCGTTAAATCACTCTCATGTTAGGCTCTCAGTCCTATCACTCTGTAAGCATGTCTTCTTCTAAGACCGGCGGCAGCTGGATAAACACTGAAAAGGTGCACAGCGCCCTCCACTGGCCAGGAGGTGAATCAATTCAGAGGATTTGCTGAATCGATATTGAATTGTGAGGGGAATAATCGCAATGCACTGCTGAATCCATATTTCTGCCCACCCCTATTCCTTTATCAAAATTACTTCGCAAAAACATTGACTTAAAGTGGGAGCTGACAGTGATCCAGATACTTTCACTGAAAGAAATTAATTAGTTAATGCTGGCTTATTACTCAAAAAGGTTTTAATAAGGAAGAATTTCTTGATCTTTACTTCCCAAGCAGCTGATGTATTGATGCAAACTCATTGAAAATGTATAAAACTGCCCAAATACCAGTAGATTTTAATCCTAGCAGCAGAGTAAGGGGGTGAATGAGGATCCAAATTGCCTAAAGCATAGAGTTTACAATCATATCTCATTATTATGAGGTTATCATGGAATGTAAATGTGTCATTTGGTTGAGATTTATAGTAAAAAGTCTGTGTCACAGCTCCACACAGTGGTCAATGCTAGCAGATGGTCTTTTTGCCCTTCAACTCTATAGCATGGTTATAAAACAATCTATTTTTACAGCAAAGAGAGCATAAATGAGCCTTGCTTTGTAACTATACATAGTATGTTACTGCAAAACTTTGCTGCATTTATGATATGAACTGCACAGCACAGGCCAGTTGACACCCCCAATAGTTCTGACCAGGAGGCCAATACCCGCCCTGAATGTCTTTCTATTGCCACTAACCACTCCGGTCAAATGCAAAGACCCTCCTCCTTACTCAAGCCAACATTTCCTCAGCGCTCCCAGCAGGTACATCATCTCAATTATGATGATGGCAATGACTGATTGCATTTTACCTCTCCCCTGTTCCCCCAATAAGTCTCACCATCACACAGAGAGGGGAAGATGTAGGAGGAGGGAGACAGGGACACAGATAGCAGCGTCATCTCTAGTGAGCTACAAACATCCCAGCTGCCAGTCTCTGGTACGATATCAAACATCCCAGCAGCAGACTCACCATGAAAATAATCTATACCTACAGGAAGTCAATTAAAAAGTGCCAGAGGAGATTAAGAGCAGCATGACAGCTTTTCGACAGGCCACAGGTTTGAACGGGGAAGCCTACTGTATGTGTTTCACGTCTAGAAGGAAAGGTAGAGTGTGTGTCATGAGGTTTGGGCAATGTATGAGCTGTTATATATATTAATATATTTTTAGACAGGATAATGGGTAACACAATATTGTATTCTTATAGTTTATGTTGGGTATATATGTTAAACATTCCCTCTGACTTTATTTAGCCATTGGTAAGTCTAATACAAATAGCTGCTAATTGCTAAAAGAAAAAAGAACATAATAAATTAATTGCATGCCAAGTTGCCAGGTAAAAAAGATTGGTTTCACCCACTGAGTGTGAAATTGCAAAAACAGAAAAGAAAAAAATATATAAATATTCAAAGCGTGGTTGGAAATGACTGCTAGTGCTGGGCAGCTGGTATTTTCTCTAGATGGATGTATTTCTACAAGGAGCTGACAGTCGGCTGAGCTGTACAGTAAATTCCATTGATCGAAGCCTCAAACTACTTGACAACAGGTTAAAAAAGGATAACAGAGTGATTTGTGACCTATGATAGCAAGTTTTCCTTTGATACTGAATGAGTACAGCGAGCCACACAAACACACAGCACAAATGGCGCCTGTGCTTTGCATGGTGTGCTCACAGTAAATGTAAGTTAATGCACAGCAATATAATTGAGTCTCCTTAACAACAGTTAAAACAACTGCTCAAAAAAGCTAAATGTTTCTATAAATGGGTCATAGAAACAGATGAGAACACAGCAGCCCGGTTGGCCAACTGCTGACTAAAGCATAGCATGCTATCGGTGGCAGCTTATCACAACTAAGGAGAGAAATAAACCACATATTCTGTTACAGCAACAACGCTAAAAAATAAAAACAAAGAGACTTGTAGAAGTATATTTTCATAATTTTACGCATAAAATGTGTTTACTGTCATGTCACAAGTTGGTTTAAGGAAAGAAAAGGGGTTGCAGTGCTTGAATGCTGTGAAATTAATTATCCTTTTTATTGTAGTTTTAAAATTCTATAATACTACTTGATATAAATAATCAGTCATAACATCCTTTACTAGCTATAAACCCTTGTTCCTAGTGGTGACAAAGAGAGAGGGAACCTCTTACTCTTTGTTAGAAGATTTTATTTAATTTATAAAGTGCTTCTTGATTATTATTTTGACTGAAGATCTTAAAGTTTGACCTTTTGATATTACAGATCATTAAAATACTGAAAATTTCATCATTTTCAATCTACAAGTACTTGCGAGTAGGGATGGAAATGAAAATCAATTTCAGTTGAGAATCAATAGCAACTCTCTCAAGGAATCAATATCATTATTCTTTTTGCTAGTCAATTCCCTTATCAATTCTTTCCACTGAAAGGGGGCACAAGTGTTCACAATTGCGGCTTCATTTTTGACAATAAGGAACTTGGAGCACAACTCTGAGTAAGGGGACTTGCCAGCAACTTGCAGAAGCATATCTATTTATGCAGCAAAGCATTAAGTGCCATTTGTTTGATCTTGTTGCAACTGAAAACCAACAGGGCAACTTATTCACACACAGAGCATCAACAGGAATCGATGAGGGAATTATTAAGAACTGGAATCGTTAATGGCATTAATATAATTAAAATATTGTCAACTCCTATCCCTACTCATGAGTACAGAAAACTCACAATCCCAAATACTGCTTAAGTTTGTCTACCCTTTAGAAAATGTAAAGGAGTTTGTTTACTATTTCTGACCATTAAAACTGAACAGAAAGAACCAATATTGGGTGTTTGAGACTCAGATTTTTGTTTCTCTTGTTAAAAGAGGGTTATGTTTTGCTTGAGTTTTACAAGAATCATATAAGAGTTTAGAATTCTGGTATATTCCTAACAATTTAATTTGAGATATTGTTTTTCATCATTTATCCAATAATATCCAGTTATGATTTTTCTCCCTATTGTCTAGCCCCCTGTGTTACTCATGAAAACATGTAGGAAAGCAGGTGATATTGGAGGGAGTAAACATTGCCGTACACCCTTAAAAGCCTCCTCATGAATATTAAAAAGGCCGTTGGCAGACGGCTGCTCTGCTACAAGTTTGCAAACCAGCGTAATGTGTCTGTTTGCGCTGAGGAAGAGCTCCATCCCGATATCAATTAAATCAGGCGTTGTCAGTCTGATGGCCCTCTCAATGGAGGGACAGCCCATTCCCCTCTACACATCAGCTCAGCTTTGTGTCAACCATCCATCTCTCATCCTCCCCTTCCCTCCCGTCCTCCTCTCCCCTGGTTGCCATCTTTATCAGCTCCGACTCGCTCTTCTTCTCCCTCTTCATCTCTCTCTTTTTCTGTCTCTCAAGCAGCCGGTAACTGAACGCACAAATTACTCTCCCCTCCACCTTTAACTCCCACTAAATCTTTCCCCTTTTCCACTTTGCTGAGCCGGGATATTTTATTCCTCCATCAAATATGCATCCCATTAATTAAGTTAAATTACTCCTGACTGCCAAATCTCCCCTGCCCCGATGGGTGTCAACACAGAAATGCATGACTGTGAACCTGCAATGACACGGCCCCAACACTTAAACGTGAGTTACGGCCTTTTGCGAGCTCCATCCATGGGCAGATTACCAGACACTTTGAGCTGTTGGAATTAAGCGCCGTTTGCTCCTTTCCCCTCCACCCAGCTTTTTAATAAGTGCACAATGGATGACACTCGCACTTCTGACAATGAGAGGACTGATATTTTAATTACACCCCCTTTTTTCATCTGCCTTCCTCTTCATCTTTTAATTGCTGTTGTTAATCACTCATTAACTTTCCCCCTTTTTATTTTTTTTCTCCTTTAATATACCTACGACACGATTAGCTATATAGAATGGATTGTTCAGCAACATTTTTTACAATAATTCGACTACTTTAAAGAGTAAAGTTTGTACTTCTTTTGTGAGGACCTGGTGTTAGATAAAGGGTGAAAACTTTGTTCATCTCTCTCCAAACAATGGAAGTCAAATTTGCTTTTGTGAGCTGATTTTAATCTTTAAAGGGTACATTTAAAGAGTATAAATTTTATCTCTTGTAGTTTTTCTCACAACATGAGATTTAATAAATCCAAAAAGTGATAAAAAGCTGAGAAAAGCTGAGGCCACAAGAAGTTTAATTCTTTTACCAAGATCACACAGGGTGCAGACAAGAGCTTCTTAACTAAGACGACCCTCAAGAGCAGTATAACTTACCATCATACGCCTATGTGCTGTGTTAGCTCCCAAGCCTAACAACCGATTTTGCCGTTTAGCATCTGGTTTGTTTTTGTTTTGTCTTTGAATAAAGTGAAAAGCTTTGATTATGAACCCCCGCCCCCCCCCCCAGGATGCTGTTCTGGGCCCACTAAAGATTATGAGATTGTTATTAAAACCTAATAGGAATGATCTGCTGACACAGATTTCTTTCTTTGTGTGTTGAACCAAGAGATGCCGAGTGGGGTCCCATTCAAACACTTCAGGAGTATCTTTTTGAAAACATAAAAAGAACAGAAAAATCAGTTTTTTTCAAGTATCTGTGCTTTTAGTTGAAATACAGTATATACTCAGTGGCATGTTAAATGAAGCATTGGTTGAACTCTGCTTCGTAGTACTAAGTCTTGGTATCAGGAACTATGTTCCCCATTACAATAAAAACACTGATAGAACCTCAGCAAAGGCTGAGTTGTTTTACTCTGAAAAAAATGACTGATTGGATAAGCTTGAATTTTATCATGGTACTTATATTTTACCCATTCAAACCTTAGTCAGCCTATCTTGATTGTGTTATTTGGACAGCAAAAGCATTTGTTGGTGAAATGTCATTTAAGAACCTGTATCAAATTGCCTTCAATGAATTGAAATGAAGTGACTGAGTCTACTTCACATTGTTTACGCATGCTGGTACAACTCATTTCCATCATGCTGTATGAACCTACCATGGTTTGTGTTTAGTATTTTTGTTGGCTGAAAGGTTTGGTCAGACAGATGGATGGTTTGTTTGACTGATGTGTGGATGGTTTACAGTGTAGTGGGTTTAGTTGGTTGGATAGAAGACCTGGTTTAGTTTGGTTTGTTTGGCTGAATGGATGGATGAACGGACAGATGAACAGATAACTGGATAGTTGGTAAGTTGGATGGATGGACAGATGTATGGTTGGATGGTTGACAGGAAGTTTTGATTGGTTTGGATGGCTGGCTGAATGAGTGGATGGTGGTTTGATTCAAGGGTTGGTTGAATAGATGGATGGATGGACAGATGGATCAGAAAGTTGTTATACTTTTGTTAATGACTACATAGGGATTTTGTCTGTCATGCTGATGTCCATCTCGTTAGTCCAATAATTTGTGTGTACATTGCCAGTATTTATTGAATTTATATCATTACCAATATGAAATAGTACTTAATGTGAATCAACTTTCCATGAACATCATGTTTATTGTAAATTCAACAGTTTGTTTGTGCAAAGCTGCCATTAAGTCCAACACAACAATAATTGAGGACACTAAGGCAACAGTATAGTTAGTGATCAGTTGATGGCTTATTGTTATAGGAATGATAAATTGATGGTAAATTGACTTGAGATTGTCTGACAATTTTCTAGACCAGTGGTTCCCAAAGTGGAGATTGCCAGACACTGAGATTTGGTTTGCAAAAAAACTTACAAAACTAAGGAAACCTTTAAAGATTTTTAAAAGTTTGACCAATCCCCTAGTGTAAAAAAAGAGCACATAAAATAAGTTCAGATTAAAATAAAGCAATAATTATTAGGTGAGATTGATCAGGATATGGAAGTACAGTCTTACAATGAATCACGGATCCCAATATAATGTCTTTACAAATACTGTTGTCTTTTCTGTTGTATGCCAGGAATTAATAAGTCTGCATGGCGGCGTGCATATTATGTTTACAGCCTGACCATCCTCTGGATCACTGGGGGTCCACAGTCTCTGGTACTGTTATATTCGGGGTCAGCATCTTTTTTTTCTTTTGGAACCCCTGCGGTTGACATTTGACTTGTCAAAACGCCTCCGCCCTGCAGGTCACATATACCTGATCACACCCATTCACACAGTGATGGTTGAAGTTGGTGAGTAAATTATCCATCAGTACTAGATTATCGTATTTGTAAACTTAAACACACATTTACACACAAACAGGGTTATGTGCATTGCCTTTGGACACATGGACATGTGACTGCAGAAACCGGGACCAAACTAACAGACTATCAGTCATAAGATGAACCATTCTATCCACCTAGCCACTGAATAGGAGATGGGATTTGTTCTAGGGTACAAAGTATTTGTGATGCTTCTAGAGACAAATTTCTCTCTCCATTCAGAAGTCATTAGTCATTGTCTTGACATCATATTTCATTACTGGCTCAGATTGCTTTGATCCTCTCCAGAGGTGATACCAAAAAATGAATCAGGACCAGGTACAATCTCTGATGGAAAATCATCACATAAAAAATGAAGTCAAGATGAGTGAAGCCCACACAACACAGTGGAAATGCATCATTATTCAGACACAACTATTAAAGTCGTCTGTTTGTTGACATCTCCTCAGTGGAAAGATTGCTGAGAGGACATGTCACTCTGGAGGACATAAAGTTTGACAGTCTGGCTCCAAAACAAGTGTAAAAAGTGTAAAACTGTACTCTGCTGGATTTACACTGATACATCGATGCTGTCATGAATTGATTTCTCTCTCCTCTCTCTTTTTTCCACTCTTGCCTTTTTTCTTTGTGTGCATGTGTGTCTGTGCATGAGTGTGTTTCTATTGCAAAAAACATTAATTTTACAAACATCAGCCCAAGGCTACTAAACACATCCAATCCATTATGCTGCGCTTTATCGTGTTATGGGGGGTAACGGGCTGTAAAGCTGTCTCGGTCATAAAGAGCGATCGCAGAGTGCCGAGTCAAACCAGAATGCCGAGCTCTGCGAGCCATACGCAGCCCTCGTTATCATCAGAACAGCTCCGTCACATACTTAACCTTTCCAGACCAGCCTTTCTGCATTATTTTCCAAATGACCTTTAGCGTTACTTATTTCATTTCCTATAATGGCGCACTAAATTTAGTTAAATGCATCAGAGGAAAATGTGTTTATTTTAGTGAAGGGGACTTCACTGACTGACAAGGACCATGTTCTCGGACACAAACTCTTAATGTCTGCAGCAGTAAACAAAAATATATCTCCCCTGACACAAGAAAATATGGGGCTCTGTGTCTGACATGCACAAAGATAGAAGCTGGATAAAAAAAGGTAAAAGATAGTAGTATATGAGCCACAAAAATGTATATATATATTATTCCATTTTTAAATAAAAGTTTGGACATGCATACATACCTTGTCTTATTGTTCATGGTTTCTGGTTCAGTTTAGCTTTGACAACTTGGCCTTAACAGCCCATTTTATCTCTTTTTTATTTTTCAGGCATTTTTGGCTTCTTTGATGAGCTAAACACAGAATTCTGGTCAGCTAAGGCCGTTTTTTAATGCTAGCAACACAGTTTTGCTGGATATTTCAGTATATTGCCCACATGCATTCAGTTTGAGTTTGAGAGAAAAAATTACAGTTACAGCTCTTCTTTATAAGAATGTTGCTATTTTTAATGTTTTCCTAGTTGATTTTGTCATTTTCTCCTTGTGAATATAGCATATTGTCTTATTGAAACTGACTGGCAAGCTGCATTGATGTAGTGTGGGGGGCTGCATGTGGCCCCTGGGTTGCCCATGGCTCAGCCCTGATTTACGGTCAATCTAAATTAAAAAAGAAGAAATTTGATAGATCTTTAGTTGGTTTAATGTATTCTACTTATATTCTTCCTTTCAGTGCCTGCAGTTGTGTATCTAAAGGCATCTGAAGGTCAGTAAAAGCATTAGTAAAATCTGTAAACACAAAAGCCTTATTGAACATAAATATTTAGAGTAAAATATCCAATGTTTACATCTTTTATTATTAATTAATTTAGATTTCCCACTTCCAGTTGCTGCCAGTTCATAGAGCACGCTCTTGGTCAAACACAGCTTAATCCCTCTGGACATTATGAGCTTAAAAGTGTCTAACTTTAATATAAATACAAAACTACCCTGGAGCTGTTGTATCACAGACACAATCCCTTAGCAAGTAAGGAGTAAGCAGCGAGGGCTTTTACATCCGTGCTAGAGGAGCAGGGGGGTGGGGTGGAGGGATCTTAGCAAAATCGCTAACGTACGTGATGATTAAGTGTAACTCAAATAGCGAGTGTGTTGTTCATAGGCCTGACAGGCAGTAATTTGGTGTATTATATTCTGCGGTTTTAATTGCACGCCACCAACGTGTCCCTCTGACACGTTATGAAGCGATGATGTACAATTATTTCGGGGCGGCGGGAGATCAGTGGAGTGACATTATAATCATCCTCATAGGGATCCCTCTCTTCATCTGCAACAACCATTAATGTTTAAATGGGAGGAAGGGAAGAAAAAAAAATAAAAATAGTTCTCAGGGAGTTCTAACCAGAATCTGTTGGAGGATTATAGAGAATCACGTCAGGGGAGAAGGAGAGGGGTGTGGATAGACAATAGAGGGGCTGAGTTAAGTGACGGCTTTCTCTGGATAAGCAGCGAGTTAAGATGCTCCTCCACTGTCACTGCCAGGCCTCACACGACTCATACGGGTCCGGGCATTAAGGCACATTACAGTGGATGAGCCACGCAGGGCGGAACTGATGGGCTATTCTGGGAACAGACCAGACAATCTCACAAGACAGGGGGGACATAAAAACCCTGACATGAGCCAGCCCCATCCTGTTAACAGTCAAATCACACACACAACACCCTACATGAAATCATGACTATATATACTCGCTCCAACACTAAGTCATGAAAACTGAGACAAGCAGGAGGGGAGGGCAGAACACAAAGCAGCATCCACCGAGGAGACGAACTTTCGCGCATCACAAACTTTTTGTGTAGCAGGGAAAAAAAAGGGGGTTTGTTCACATTCCTGAAGTGACACTATGAAACGGGCAGCTTATGACCCATAATCATAAACCGCCGGTTCACAAGAGGACAATCTATGTCCATGATAGTGTTAATATTTCTAAGGGCCGGACTGAGATATTAAACCAATGCCTCAAAGCATTTACACAGTTTATGCATAATTTAACACCTACAACAGCACTGGATGTCCGCTGCATCTTCAGGGAGGTTGAGAGAGCGGGAGGGTGGAAATGCTGAATCCAGGCCCTTTCTGTTAGATGATGGAGGGAAAGAAGAGGAGGAGGAGGAGGCTCATTAAGTGGCCGAGGCCCCACTGTGGACAAAACACGCCGGGAGGAGCCGCGAGAATCTGCCGCCTCACATGCCGGAGGATTTTTTTTAACCAATTAAATATGAGAAATCTCATCTTGCATGCTAACAGCCAATTTGTGTTTTTCTGCTGTTTTTGCACTTTAAGAGTTCTTTATGGGCAAATTAAGACTGATCAGGCTGTTTAAAAATGAAGGAGCAGGTAGAAACATGGACAAACAAACCAGGGATTGGCAATAACTTTCCGAATATTTGAACAGTAAATCATGTGTATAAAATCATAGACCTATTTCGTCTTAATACAAGACAATATTTTCCATTATATTAACCAGCCCCTGGATGTGATGTGTTAAAATCTTTTTACAGTGGCTTTAGTGCAGCAGGAAGATGTTAGCCTACTGCCATTAAATTTAAGTTATAGTGCCAGACAAACTTCTAACTGTTTTTTGTGTAAAAATATGTGTCAATGGCCTGTCCGTGATGCCTCCAAACATGAAAAAGTCCCTTCTCTCCTTTTCTTGCACCACAAAACTATGGAGAAAACATGTGATCCAACAGTTCATTTTAAAAATGTTCACTAACTCTCCCTGAACTCCTTTTGAAGAAATTATGCAGTAGTTGTATTACCATAGCTTTATTTAATATGCAGTGTGTTTGCCAATGTTTGAAAACCTCAATGCTGACCTACCCCTTTGGGAGCCCTGACCCCAGACTGGAAACATAGAACCTGAAAAACAATTTATTTTATTTATCAGTTGAAACAATTAATGTAACTTTGGCCTTTTTCACATATTACATTTTGTGAGAAGCAGTGAGAAGCAAGACGGACTGTTTCACAAACCCTTGGGGGCCATCAACATGCAGCACAAGACATCAAATATATACCGCAGAAGTCAATTATTATAATACGATAGCAAACAAACGATTTATAACCCCACTTCAGTGTAACATGTTAAAAAGCGTATCAACAGCATTGATTAAAGAGTTGAGAGGACCACTCAAGCACACAGAAGTGAATATGAAGCAGCGTCAGTACATGCACGATGATTACACCTGAGAAAGAAAGCTGCAGGGTTCGATCTCCATATCCAACAGTGTGAAAGACCCGGTGGTAGCGCCCTATAAAATCCACGACAACTGGACATTAAACAATTGGACATTCAATATAAACACCGATATCATGGAAATGGCCGACATTTTACATAAAAGCTTTTTTTTTCTGACAAAAAAGGAACGTATCTCAAGGCTGCGGACAATGCACGCTTCACTTCCTCTCCCCCTCTTCTTCCCCTCATTCAGATGTCAATATGTCAAAGCTTCTGCCTCAGACACTGGCTAAGTTGGCAAAGAAGCTACGAAACTCTCCGCTAACTCCAAAGAACAGAGCAGTTTCCAAACAATTATTACATGTCAGGAGATCAAATGTTCTGCAGATTTTGTCATCATACTGTTGACTGGGCCCGTAAATATACGTGTGAGGACCACCTGAAGGGTGAGTGATTATATTTAATTACTATGTACAGTGTCTCAGGGTTAAATTTGCGTAAAATACTGAAAAAAAACAAATTCTCAAAAAATCAAAACAGAAAAAAAACGAATATGATAAAAACTAAAATGGAATTTGGGAAAAATAACATGGATTTTACAGGGCCCTATGGTGGTGATATGTTTAAAGCATGTGTACCACAGAACTTTGATGATGTGCAGACGAAACAACACTTCTGATGTTGAGCTTGTGTTATGCCCTTACAATCAGTTAAACTTCACGCCTTGGTAGTTGCCAAGGAGACAAATATAAATGACTGGGGACAGGCCTTCTTGGTGTTACCGCTTCATGCAACGCAACCGCCTCCAAATGAATGCGACTTATAGTCCAGTGCAACTTCTATGTTTTTTTCCTCTTCATGAGGCATTTTTTGACTGATGCGTCTTATACTCCGGAGCGACTTATAGTTCGGAAAATAACATAAGCAAACAATTCTACCAAAAGCCACATTCTGTAACCTTATTTGACCATGTCTACAGACAATCCCATGATTCCTAAACACCCTGCCCGCAAAATACCTATGACCTATCAAATGAAAAGATCATTTCTAAAGTTCAGATCAGAGCAAAACAATGCTAAATCTGTTAGCTCCTTAATGGCAGCTTCCATTCTGACCCTGGCATCATGCTAACATTTTAGATGTACATCTTGGTTCATCTCTTTGACTCTTTACATTTTCAACACATAATGGACTGTGACTTTCAAAGGGTCTTTCTCTTGAAATAGGGTAATGCCTGCATGCTTGTTCAGCCAGGCATCTCAAGCTGCGTTGATTTCACACCTGACCTTCATCATTAAATCACCTGAAAAAATCCTCCCATTCAGCAGGCTATTAAAGCTGCAAGATTTCCACTCTGCCTTGCATCAATACTTCACTCTGGACACCAAACTCAAACTATATTCTGCTGCTGCACTTAATTTTTTATGTAAATACAAACATGGGCTATCTGATGGAGATGTACGTCCCTAAAACAGACATCTACCGGGAGTGAAAGGAAAAGTAATGTAGAGACAGAAAGCCTATAGAGCTTTACCTATGACGAGAGCAGCACTGACCAGCCTGCTCAGGTTTGATTGGCAGGACGGTCAAAGGGTTCTAATCTGTCCTGGCCTTGCATTTGCATTTCTTAATTAAATGCCACAACAATATGATCTTCAACTATCAACAAGTTCCCCCCCTTTAACGTCCTGAGAAGATACCAGCTGGAGCTAAAGTGAGGTGGACAGCTAAGGAGCAGCCCATCCATTCGCTCGCCATGTCAGAGCCGAGGTAATCTTCCAGTTGGGAAGTTTAACAAGAGAAACAGGGCGATCGATAGTGGTTGGTGGGGTGTCACTTTTTTAATGCGGAAAAAGACTGAAAAAAACAGAGGCGATATGCTGAGTCCAGACTCCAAACAAAATGGGAGTACACAAAACCAACAAAACTTGGTGCCCCATGGAGGCTGGAGCATCTGCAAGCATGAAATAAATGAAAGAAAAACACATTTTATGTTGTTAGAAAGCAGCACCTACAAATAGTGCTGTGTTAATTGAAATGATTAATGCTTGTAAACAAAAAAATCCAGAAACTTTCCCCAATCTTCGCCCCGTCATTAGTATCAGTGGAATAATGCAGAACTTAATCGCACCATAATCACACTTTACACATTACACCCAAGCGCGGTCATCCATTAGTAACCTGTTTTAGATTCAGGTTAAGGGCACATCATCAAACGAGAAGAGTTTGGGAAGGGGAGCAGCCTATGTGTATGTATGACTCTGGCCTTAATGAGGGTGTTTCTAGGGGTTTTCTTTGTGTTTGCTGCTCTTTAGTCAAGAGGAAAGGACGGCCGGGTGATCAGTCAGCACTGAAAGCACACACCGGGCCGATTTGTCACCAGGCGGCTGGCACTGGCAGCACACAGCTCTTCCGTCTGCATGATTTGTGAAACCGGGGGCTGTATTTAGTGGTCCCATTTAAAGGCATATTGGAGAACAGCTTCTGTAAGTGGTGTGTGTGTACGTCCATGTTTATGTGTATGTAAAGCCAGTCACTTGGTCACAGCTCAACGTATTTGCAGCACTTGGGAGAAGTAGGTTTTTCAGCTGGAGGGCTCGTGAAACATGAGCCTTCCCTCTCATTAAAGGAGAAGCTGTGTTTAAACCAAAGCTTGTTTGCTCCCGCTGTAATATGTTTGCGAACATCAGCGGGAGTAAATAAACACGTTCGCCATGCTCGGCTTCTGAAGAACAAAAATCGGCCGGCGACTGAACTAAACGGAACGGTTTACACAAAATTACACAGAGGGAGAAACTAATAACTCTACATATGTCTTCATCTTATAGTGTGTGTGGCTGCAGAAGTTGATGGCAAAAAGCTGGAAAAACCCACATTTTACTGTATCCCCCGACTGCATGTTAAACAGCTTAACACGTCCGTTTGAACATGGTGAGGCAGTGAGGAGGTCCACCATGGGACTTGAACAAGCAGAGCGCAACATATGGTCTGTGTGTAGGGGGTACATGTGGTTGCACTGCTGGGTGTGTATTGACTTATGGCCGAATGATGTGGCTAAATTGACTGAAATTATCAGACACCAACTGAAAACTTAAGATAAACAAAAGTTGCTAACAGAAAAAAAAGGAGCTATAGAGCCAAAGCAGGGTTTTTGGCATGACTTCACAATCTTCTGATGTGAATGGAGGCAAATAAAAGTCTTAAGGAAATCCTCATTTACACAAATAAAGGCAAAATTAGCTCAACTCCTGCCTCTTTGATTCATTAAGAAAGTTTTTAAAGGCTTGGAGTAAGTTACACATTAGAGGAAGATGCTAATGAGGCTCAAAGTAGTTATTTTTGTTTCATTTATTTAGCATGGGATAACTTTTGCAAGTATTAAGCGCCTTAAATTTGGTCCTGTTTAACATCCAATGTGGATTTTGAATTTTAGCTGGTATAATAACGGTTGATGACTGAATGTCATTAATGCAAAAAGGTTGCCTTTGCTTTATACATTAGAACAAGAAACGTCAAAGTCATCTCATTCATAAAAAATGTAGATAGAGTAAAATGGTTCTCTTTAAATAGTGGTTATCATTCTTTTTGTGTCAGACCCCTGCTTTACGGTCAATCCCCCAAATAAAGTCACTAAAATGGCCGAGTTAAGACTGATCAAAATAAAATCTAAGGTAAAATCAAATTTCTCTGTTAATGGTCAGATTGTAAACAAAAATCAGTAGCATTCAGTTGTTCTTTATCCACTCCTCATACCTACTGCAGAATAGGGATGGGAATTAAGATTTTATTGAAAACAATGCCATTATAAATTCTTTTTTTGGACTCTATTACTGATCACTGAGGTTTTCTGTGTGGAAAACAATAGGCCTACGCAGGTTTTCAGGGTCAACAAGCTGCATGGATGAATTATTTAACAAGCTGCAGGTGCTTTCAAATTTTCTTGAAACCACGAAGGCACTGAAACTGGCTGTTGTGCCAAATTTTGTGTCAAATTAGGCAATAGTTTTGACTTCTTCTGTTTCCTGTCTGCTATGATTACATCTTTGACTTCTTGTTGTTCCTGCCTCTGATAAGACAGTGACCTCCATGATTTGAAACATATGAAGAACAAAGTTAAAGGAAAATGTAAGGACATTGTTAAGCAAAAGGACTAATAGTATAACAGTATAATAGTTCCTTGCTTATGGTTTTCAATTCTCAAATGGAGCTTCTTTTTTATTCCCATCCCTACTTAAGATACAATTAATTGTAACTTCTATGTTAACCATAACCCTTTGGCAAAATGGTAAATGACAAATGGTTGATTTTATATAGCTTTTCTAAAGTCTAATCTGACAACTCAAAGTGCTTTTAAACCGCTGGTCATACCTACTCATTCACATCCATTCACAAAAGTAATCCATCTGTATCAACTTACACATGGGTGCATGCAAACCCATTTACATTGTACAAGGGACACAGAAGCAGAAGCAATTTAGGTTAAGAATCTTCCTGAAGAACATTTTGAAATGAGACAGCAAGAGCAAGGCCTAAACCTTCAACCCTCCTACTGATGGTGCAGTGACTCTCTTAACTAACACATCACTGCCCTTTCCGATAGAAACACGACGGAGTGGCAACATTTTAAACACATTTCTTTAACGACTCAAAGAGAAAATGTTTGTCCAATCTCATATATTTTCACGAACTAACAGGAGGAGGCAAATAGCCAATCACAGGATTTGGGGTTTGACACCTGAGGTGATCAATTTCAAACTCAAGAGGGTCCAGGCAAGCCACAAGCCCTTCAGTGTTACCATGTGATTCACAATTTGAAATGCACCATCTTCAAACAATACTATTGTTATTTGGAGCTCACTGAGGTAACAGTGGAGAACGTATTGTAAAGCAGATACAGAAAAAAACATGTGATTTCATATTCAGCACCACATACAGCTGCACTGCTCATATTGTGGTGAGGCAGAGTAAAGTTGTTTGTGATCATGAAATGGTCTAAGAAAAACGGAGGTTTAAAGAGACCTGCACAACACATGAGTAGCACAACACTCCTGACACAAGAACCTTTCAACATGAAAAGAGGAGTGTGACTGCCTTTGACTGACTGTTGTTGACTTTAAACGTTTAAATGTATTAACAAATGTGTCTAGTTTTAACTTCTAGTTTTATTATTGTGGTTGTCAGGTGGGAAATTGTAATTTTTACTCTGTTTTCTTGTAATATTCTACACACACTTGGCCCAAAGGCAAAAGCAGGACCTACAGACATGCTTTATAGAAACGCAGGCCCTGAGCATTTTCACATTTGATGCCTTGCACGGGGGTAGCTTGGTAGTACTCTAAAAGTGATACCTTCAACCACTCTTCTGTCTAAGCACACTTTCTAAGTTTAGAGTCCTAATAGAAAAAATCTAAACTCATTTTCGGAAACTTTACCGTATAACTTTGAAACCAGATGTTTGCCATTTTTAAAACAAGTATCGAACACTTCACCATGCTAGCATCTCATTGTGTTTTTATGATGCAAGACTTACCTGGTTGGACATATAAATGCTTTAATGACTGTTTCCAGCCTTTAAACTTGTGATGATATAAGTTAATTGCAACAAAAACTCTTTGGCTCTGTAATTCTTATAAAAAAGGCTTTCTTTGTGACTCACCCACAGATGTCACATTTGTATTCCCTCATGCCGAGGTGTCTCTTCACGTGGTTTCTGGCGTCTCCCAGCTGAGCGGTGGCAAAGTTGCAGATCTTACAGATGAAGGGCTTCGATCCTGCAAAACAAATATGGGGTCTTTATTTAACCAATGATACCATATTGAAAAATGACAAGGAGAGGGTCCATTTTTTTGAAAGCAGAAGTTTAAAGATGGTGGGTAAAAGTTGGGTTTTATGTTTCAGGTACTTTCCCAGCACCAGACTTCTGAGTTTGTTTTAGTTCTGTAGCGGGAATGAAAAATGTTTTGCAACCTTAAAATAACTTCAAAATGTAAAAACGGATGTTCTCACAAGAGTCCCCACACACACTACAGCCACAGTCTGAGTGCCAGGCGTCCCTTCCTTCACTCTCTATCTATCCTTGTCACTCTCCTTCATCTCTTACCTACTCTTCCTTTGCCTGTGGATGCGTAAATTGGATTCCAAAGGTCAGGGCGAATACGTAAATCAATTCTGTGTGCGCTCACTACCTCCTATTCCATCATTAAAGCGCTAATCACTCTGGCGGGCTTCGCGGGGAGGTTTCTCCCTAATTATTGTCATTAATAAGTCCAGAGGGCGGGGTAGCGCTTGAGAGAGTGGCAGAGCCTCTGCCTGCAATCCGTCATTTAAGAGCAGAGCTGCGAGGGCTGATTCCTCTTCGAACCGTGTGAAGCACAAACAACTCCAAGCTTGAGTTAAAAGATGAAAGCTGGAACTGTTTTCTGGGTGAGGAAAGTCTGTAATTCATGTGGTTTACAGAAGTCAAAAGTAGTGTTAAGAAATAGATCAAGTTTTTAAGATATATTGATGTTTTTGAACGAGACAAAGGGTTGTTAAAAAGTCCTGCTATATGGATATAGTTACAAGAGATGCACACATGTATCGCTTTAACAAAGGTATCTACCCTTTGTACACAAACAGTCATTGGAAAATAAATGTTAAACGAGCAGGCATCAGTATGATATACAGTGCTGTGAAAAAGTATTTGCCCCCTTCCTAATTTCTTATTTTTTCGCGTATGAAGGTTTGGAGAGCTTTTCCCCCTTAATAAATAAGATCATCATTTGAAAACTGCATTTTTGTATTTTCTCAGCTTATCTTTGTATAATATTAAAATCTGAGTGATGATCTGAAACGTTTAAGTGTGACAAATATGCAAAAAAATAAGAAATCAGGAAGGGGGCAAATACTTTTTCACAGCCCTGTATTTATTGGTTGTGTCATACCAACAGAAACATGGCATCTTTTACATCATCATGCTAACAGAGAGAGAGTTTTTCATTTGGCAGAACAAAAAACTCATTTGACAAACTGTTTTTATGATTAAACAAGTTTATGTTGGTGTTGTGGGAAAATCACACCAAAGGAAGAGATAGGAAAAAATCATCTGCATTGGCATTTGCTAAATTGATATTTTAAAGACTGGCATCAGTAGAGGCTTCATTGTTATTTTAAAGAGGTTATATCGTGCATTTTTTTTTTTTTTTTGGTCTTATATGCCCTTTCGGGAATTTCACATGTCTTCCTTGTGACATAGAGGTGATAGAGTAGTATGAACAAGAAAAAGAAGTGTGCAGCATCAACCAGTGCTAGTAGACCAACCAGTGCTAAATCATTAGTTGAAGCCCACTGGCTTGTGGTACCAAGCCCACTGAAGAGCATAGATGTTAAAATGAATACAAAGTTGTTGACAGCATGGCTTAATGTAGTGCTGAACTGACCAATCAGCCCAGAGCAGACCTGTAAACCAATCAGAGCGGACTGGGTCCACATAGGGAAGGGAGCTCTAAAGCGGCAGGAGCCCAAATAGAGCATCCCAGACAGAGAGAGAATACAGCACTATCAGGAGTATTTTTTATATGATAAGAAGAGGGTTTTTGATCATTAGTCATTGTAAACATACTCTTCAAGCTATAAAAAATGAATTAACCTGATTTAAGGCAACACATGACCTCTTTAAACATCAGTACTGGCATTGGTAGTGGCTGGATTGATATTTTAAACATCACTATTGATATCAGCTCAGAGTTTCACAATAAGGACGTCACTAATTTTACTCCAGTCATATCAAAGTCTTAGGGGGGTCCACACATGGGCAACAGCAATGCCAACCTCTTCATTTCACATGTCCCTGCAGAATACCACAGACACATGCATGCAAAAATCACTGTGCTTAGCCAAAAAGGTGCATACATAAGGGGAAATGAAGGCAGAAAAACACTTATATCTCTATATGTGACCACAAACTTCACACCTAAATCTGCCGACAATCTCACACAAACTTAAAAATAATAAATCACACAACACAATCATCAACACCCACATAAAACAAAAAGACAGACACTCACACCACACCCACCTTCACACCTACAAATACCTAGATCTAGATGCGGAGCCCCACCTCACACCTATGCGTGTGCATACAGACACACACATTAAATTCACAAGACATAATCACCCATGGACAAACAGAAGGAGAGACAATCGCTTGCACTCCCTCTCACTCAAACACACACACACATTCAGACACACACACAGAAGCTAAAGTTGAGGTGAGAGCGAGGCGTGTGGGGAGCTGATTTGTCCAGATGGCTGGCTGAGTATGAGACATGGCAGAGAGGAGAGAGATGTAACGTCCCTCAGTTCTCACATCTTATCACATTAATACTCCACCACTCCACTTAAACAGCCTCCGTGAAACTGAAATTGACCATCAATGCGGTGTCATGTTAAATTAATATTGCCATCCACACAGGGGCGATGTGGCTCCCTCACATCCCAGATGAGACAGGGAATGACTAATTCATTTCCTGAGAGGAGAGACGAACCTCATGCAATGTTTCACTGCACACACACACAAATACACACACATACTCACAAGGTGGGGTCTTAAGGTTTGTACACGACACACTTCTAGCAAAGAAGTTGGCTTAGTTCTTAGTTTCTGGGAAAGAAAAGATAATCTATTAGTATATTTAAGAGTATTTCTAAACCTTAAAGTAAACAATAAGGTAGTCATGATAGCCGAATTGTAAACTTTGATACAATACCAGTAAAAAAAATGATATTTGATACCTTTTTTAATGCTTTAACAGAAAAATTTTAAATAAAAAAATAAATAGTCCTTGAAAAAAGACCTTTTCTTGTTTTCTTTTTCACTGACAACCTGCAGAGCAAAAAAAGGTCCAGAAAAAATTACTTTACTTATGAGAACACATATGCAGTTAATTCTTGAAGGTTTCCATGTGTTTTTTGTTCTTTTAAACAGATTTTTGTTATCAATGCTTGTCAATAATTTTTCTTATTTCTAATGTTGTCAAAAAGGAATACTAAGAGCAGTTGTTAGAACCATTTTTGTGTTCAGATAAAGTAAACTAAAAGGGCTCCAAGAGCACAAACCTCCTCCAAGACATATCCAACATTGTCGGGCAAGTCAGATGTGGAAAACCGCCCTATCTCACTTTGTTTACATGTTCTTGAAAAAAAAAACATGGGTCCACATACATATTTGGGTCACCACCAAACCCTTTCAGTTCTCCCCTGTGCTATGACCAATGTCGAAGGATTAGTCATAAAAATTTGTTGAGAATTTACTGAGTTATAAGCGAAAAAGTGGAAAACTGTCCAGTCTTGCAATGTTAACACATTGTTAAAGAAAAACCCTGAATTCACATCTGGATTTGGATCACCACCAAAATGTAGCGAATTGGTCACTGGCCCATTTCTGACATATCCCGAGAATTTCATCCAATTCCATTCATAATTGTTGAGTTATTTAGTTCACAAACTAACAAACACTGACAAAAACAGAACTCCTTGCCAGAGGTAAAAATTACAAAAAAATGAAAATGAACTAAAAATTCAATAACAAAAAATACTTTTCATGGTAGTTCAAGTAATATTTTGTTATGTAACTTATCTTTTTTACAACCATAGTCAATAATAACATTGAAAAATACATATTTGCATAATATTTTGTCACATTATCACATAAAGTAAACAATCACTGAAAGTTACATGCAGTTGTGAGTGCCAAATTGAAATGCTGTGCAATACTTTGTCAATTATCAACAGGCCTTGTAAAAACAAATTCATAACATAAATTCTTTATGAAAAAATAAAAAATAAAAAAATTTTAAAAAAAACAGTTTCCACATACATTACAACAAATAAACAAAATCTGCCCAAATTGACACCTCTGATTCTATGGTAATCTTTGGCACTCTGAAAATTGTGCCCATGCTCAGGTTATTTACATGAGTTTATAAAATAATGAGAAAGTGGAATAGCTAAAAAAAATGTGAAAAAAAATGTCTTAGGATTAATTAAGAATTGTTTGATATTGCTTGGCTTTGACCATTTTTACCTCTTTCTGGGTTCAATTTACACTTTTTGAGAATCCCTAACAGTCTGGAAATACAGTGGTTGTTACATGGTTTCAATGAACTTGTGTTTTATTTTAAAAAATGATTTTTTTCCACTTGATTTATTAATTTTTACAATCTAGTCTCTGAATATGCAAACTATGATTACTTTTTAACTCCTAATATGAGTATTTGTTACCAGTTGAATATGTCTTTCATGACAATGCCTTTTTTATATTCTCCTTCATTATTGCTATTTTGTGTAAGACTTTTGGTAGTCAAGGACCCACTATTTGAATAAGTGAGTCCAAGTGAAAAATATTTCCTACTGTCCGGGTTCAGCTGAAAATGGGTAGGGATATTAGTATATCATTTGTTTCAGTGTGTGATAATGAAAAAAAGAAAATATTAAAAAAACAACAAAAAAAGGATAGATGTTTGTTGACCTTAAGTGTCAATTATCTGTTTGCTCTGGAAAAGTTTTTCTTTTCAGCAGCAGGTAAGCCCCAGTTATGTCATGTTACTTCAATATGAGATGTTTCTAGAGCATAAAATCTCACCTGACTCAATAGTACACACTCTACCTTTGGTTTATTTGTTATGCTATTTTTTTTTCAATCAGTGCAGTCCCTAGATGTGTGTACTGGCAAGACTATGGCAATACATTAAGTTTGACACAACTGTTGTTGTTTTTTTAACCGCAGTGTCTTTTTTATTTTTTTCTTATTAAGAGTCCACAATATTGAACCCATGAAAGATACAGTTTCTCATTAGTGTTTTTAACATAAACCATGGTCCCTGTAAAACGGAAAAAATTCACTGGAAGTATTATTAACAATAAATGGAAGAGAAAGGCGAAATGTCAAAGGGTTGAAAACCTGCTGAAAACTAGTGGTCAGAGGATGAACACCAGTACCAAACAAATGTCCTGAATCTCTATGAACTAGTAACCTAACAAAATATCTTAATGGTGATATCAAAAACTGACTCTGTATCATGCTTCAAACTATTGTAAAATATTGTGGGTAGAACAACATTTTCTTACACCACTTGTGGCACTGATAAAGCAGATCAACAGCAGAGATGTTTTATGGTCTTGATAAAACTGTGGTTCATGTTAAGTTTTGTAAAGTTTTACTTTGGCATCACTATAAAACTTAACTTATGCATGGGCACAAATGCAATATTGAATTAAAATAAACTTTTTTAATAGTATTTGACTGAGAAAATATAAAATATTGAATACAGCTCATAATAAACTTAAATTAATAATATATGTCCTCACTTTTAACTAAATGTTTCAAATAGATAACCTTGTGGTCAATGAGGACATTTCTGTTTGCAATTTAAAATGTGTAAACAATCTGGTAACCAAGCAGAAGGCCTTGATTCTATTTTTACAACACTGCCAAAATACTTAATAAAAAAGATTATCTCAGTTTGAAAATCCTCTGAAAATACAAATAAATGTATTTAAAAAGTCTGAATACATGCTAGGGTTGCATACTTTGTGTATTACAATTCACAAAATAAAAAATAAAGTGGGATATTTTACCAGGACAACACTTAATGGCGTATACAAATAACTAAAGTATTTTTGTCTTAATAATGTTAATGACATTTTAACTTCCATTTAAAATGTTAATTTGCTTTCATTTATCTCACAAGCTTGTAAATTCTTCAGTAAGTTTAAAGAGAAGTGAAGTGATGACAGAAATTCCTCTGACAAAAGCCCACATGCTGTATTAAAAACTGATGAACGGCAGGACAGTTTGATTTTATTTTTTTTACATAGAAACACATCACATCCTGTTTGTAGGTGTAAATGCTTAGCATGTGTGTCTATTACTTTCAGGCTCAGTCTGAGGTCAGACAGCTCACTCTGGTGAAAAAGTGACCAATTTACCTCAAAATGCAAATTCCAGCTGTAGCCTCATTGGCAAAATGTTAGCATGTGTGTGTTTCCTTTAAGGGACAAATTGACAAATCTGTGTGCAGCCTCCCACTGCCGTCTCCTGATTTCACTGATTAATCAACTGAATAAAAACTAGGTCTTAATTAAAAGAATCTGGACGTGCTCCCAGCTCAGAAACTGGCAGCCCCACCACCGCCATGCAGCTCCAACAAACAAGCTCCCAGAATGAATGACCACCATATAAAAGGTGAATAATTCACCGTAATGAGGGAACTTAGCAATAATAACAACTGGCATATGTTGTCAAAATGAAGAGAAATGGGTGCTTTCCACAAATAAGAACAGCACAGATAAAAGTGGAGTAATCTCATAATCAAGATCGTAACTCAGTGGAATAAAAAGAAGTAAACCTTAAAAAAATGCAGAGTGTGCCCTTGACTTGGAGCCATCTGTTGGGACCTCAGAGTCACAGCTTTCATTTTCTTAAGTAACACTAAGTAAGTGACCTCAAAACTCAAGAAATATGACACCGGGTATAAATTATGAATATGTGAAGACTAATCGTTAATAAGAAGAAAGTGGTCGCACAACATTAATCATTGGGATTTTAACCTCCAATTCTCACAGCTTTAAGCAGTCTGATTTTAGCAGTGAGCAATCTGCAGTGGTTACACAAGGTGACTGCTATACATAATGGAGAAAAGGACAGGAAACGTTCATTTTAAGCAGATTTTAACTATTCCTCACTATCCCCTTGTCTTGTCTTGTATAAAGAGGTTACCTCATCCTTATTCTAGGTGAATTAACAAATGAAGCTTACTGCAACATATTTTTGATTTGCAGTATTTAAATCTGCTGTGTATTCGGCCTGGGAAACTGGCAGCACTTGCCCCTTGCTGAAGTCTATTTTTGTTATACATTGTGCTTGATGATTAATTTGAGGTTCTCCTGGTGTAAAAAATGTTTTCCCTTGTATTCCATTTTATTTTAAGCTTTTCATCATCACTCATTTGAGGTGCCAGTGGTGCCCCCAGGGATGGTGAGCTGCCCTAACATGTGCCTACATACACTGCCTATACCAAAGGCTGGATCTGCTTTCAATATCGAGAGCTTTAAAACAATACAGGTTTTACCATAAAACAAAGACAGGCAATTGCCTTTGGCTTTTAAACCGACACAACAGATGGACTGTTCATATATTTCACTGGCCCATCTGCACAGCAGCCCATAGAAAGTGTTTAAAATTGGTCAGAACCTTTCAAAAACATATCCAGCAGGCGATTGGACGATCATTCAGTCGATCACATTCAATATGGGCCAATCAGATTATGTAGTAGGCATTCACTACTGCCACGGTGTAAACATGCAGAACATGAGCCACTTTGTTAAACAAACTCTCTGCAAAACATGACAGCAGAAAAACAAAAATAACCTTTCAATAGAGAAGTTTTTAATGTTGTTATTTGTTCCTCATTTAATTGAGAAAGCTGTCCAGATCTGACAAACTGCTACTGAAGCTGAGCTGAACTTTGGGGGTTAAACATATTAGGGTGCAGTATGGACTGCCTTGTATGTGTGCACCTCATGTCACACTCCTTGTCCAGCCTTCAACACAACTTGATAACAGTCGCTTACTTTTTCGAATGTGCAAACAGCAATCGAGAAAAGCAAATCAAACACCTTTAAGAGCAGAAGAGGTTCAGGTTTGTTGCAATGGTATCAAAACAGGCATCATTACTCATTTTTTTCTTGGACAGCATTGTTGATCAAACTTTATGTTTCATGACACTTCTCTCTACAAACACAATGATGCATACTATCATGTACATTCATTGTTAGCACAGAGCATGGACCTCAATTACAGCCCCATTAAAGTTTAGGCTGAACCAAAGGAGGCAGAGAAGGGCATTTATTGATGGTGCCCTCACATCTCGTTCCTGCATTAAGTTGATTTTAAAAGCAATTAATACACATGGTCAGGGAAAAGTAATGGAGCACCCTGTGTTCTTAACCTGCTGGACGTTTCCCAGCCGAAACCCCGGCCAACGCCGCCCTGCTTTGCATTATAAATGACAAGATAAATCTTAATGGATTGAGCATAATCAGCTCGCCATGAAGGCTGACATATACACACTCACCGGTGCTAACACGCATATACACAAACATGGACATACAGACACAAGGGAAATTAAAGGGTTTGAATACGTCTGCATTGATTATTTTAAATTATTAGCCCACCTCTCTTTGGACCTCCAATGCTTTTAGCCTAAGCTTTAACACATTTACAGAGACTTATTGACTATAATTACAACTGAGTCTTGGTAATGGACACATCAATTATGAGTCGCACTTGTCTTTGACCAAGCGTTGCTCAGGGAATCCCAATCGGGGGTCCATTAGCGTCTCTCCTGCTGGTCTGAAGCTCAATCAGTCTTTACCTTCACCTCCACTGGAACTGCTATTACCTGGCTGCTTTAGATAGTAGCTTTAACATTAGCATTAGCTGCATCTGCCCGCTGACTAGAGCTGGCCCTAAAACAAAAGGCCTTGAAGCAGGGGAGTGCTCAAACTTTGATATATTCCAGGTCAAACACTTTAAAGAATCACTTATCCAAATCCAAGCACAAACTCTACTCCACTGAATATTTAGCCCACACATCTGATACTATACACTGCTAACCAATTCAAAACAGGAGCACTACTTCAACCATAAAGACATAGAGAGATTTAGTATTACTGTTTTTGAAACAATGCACACAAGTGTGAAAGCATCATGCTTAATACAATAACAATGTTAAAGGCATGCCATGTCAAAAAAGGTATGAAAGACTAAGCACTGCATCGACCAACACAGGGCTTCCTCAGTTTATTTTCCTTAATAGTAGGTCTGGTGAATATAATCCAAACATGTTAGGCCTGTTAAAACCTAAACTTACAAGATCTACCTAGAGACTTCCTAGAGTCAGTGAGTAACCACAGTTTGACATAATGTGTGATATCTGCTTTTGACAACCTCTGAGCAGAATGACGTTTGCACCCCTCTGAGATCTTTAGTGTCCTCTAGGAAGGGCTAAAGTCTACTTTGGAAACTGATAATCTAATAAATTAGTTGTCTGTGGCTGCAGAATGAATGAAAGTTAAGTAGCAAACATGACAGAAGATGTTAGGGAAGATTTAGCAGACAAGTACACAGTCTCAAACTGATGTGTTACAATGATCAAAGATGACTTGATGATTATAGACACAGTGTTCCTAAGCAGTTCTTAGAATTTCAGACTCATACTTTTAAAAAAATCCTATTTAAGTAAAGCAGAAAAAACACATACAACACAGGAGAGGTACAGTATTCAACTTTTTTGAACAAAACAATCTAAAATAAAAGGCGGTCAAAATTTCTATAAAGCTTACAAATTGCAAGCTTTGTTGCAAGGGTTCAACACAAAATTACACATTAAGTAAATTACCTATTGTAAGATACAATAGGTAATGTTGTGTTTGGCCCTTTTTCCTCTCCACTGACACTGCAGAAAATGCCATTAATTTTTCAAACGAAAAAAGAAAATACATAAAAAGGAGAATTTAAAACAAACAATACTAACCAGACAACGACGTTTTGTCAAGAAGGCCTTCATCTAAGCATCATATGAAACTGAAACTCAAGACCCCTTTCAGGCAGAAATAAGACTTTACAATAATTTTTGTGTCCTTAAATTACAAAAGTTGAATTAAGGACTATTTAAGGATCAAAAACCATGCAAATATGTTCAGCAGCAGACTACTTTTTTACTGTGAGCTAATTAATGAGCCTGAATGTTTACAAGAAAAATTTAAAAGCCTTTTCTTGTATTTTAAGATTATTCTTTATTTGTTGTTTGCAAATGAAAGATGACATGTCAGGATTAGGATGAACCTGTGACCAGTGTGACATGTACAGTTGCTTGACACTGTACTGTTGCTCTGTGAATGGGGTGTCTGCTCTACCAACTAAGCTTATCACTCGTGCGATTTTTTTTAACAAAAGACCAAAGCTTCTAATTAAAGATAAACATGCATCTACCACTGTGTGTGAATCAAAGGTTCCACATGTCTTAATCCAGATTCATGTTTTCAAGTTTAAAATACCTCTCAGTGTCTCAGAAGGGATCTTAAATGTTTTACCACATACGTTACATATTTATTAGGATATATTGATAAGAAACCAAGTATTAAAAACAACATCTTTCTCTAAACCATGATATTATGTAGAGGAAAAAAATTATGAGGTACAACATTGCTTAAGTTCTTTCTCTTATTGCACTTAAGAAATGGTGGAACAACATCTGTGGCCTGTTTTTACACAAGAGTTGAGAGGAAAACAGAGGCAGTTTTAAGGGATGAATGATATCGGCATCCGTGGGTAATTTCTAAAACCCTAGTTATCAATGTAGCTATTTGTAAAACTCTTACTAATACAAGAATTGTGTAAATCAGAGTCAAAACTGATGTTTAAAATACTAACTTAGCCAATTGCCAACACCAGTGCCAATGTCTTTTATTGATAATATTATCTGACAATCTGAACATTTGCTTTTATGTTCATGTTTCATGTTGCGTCTCAGTCTTGTGTGCTTAGTGTCAGTATTAAAAAAATGTAACTCAACCGAAAACTGCAAATGACATCTTTTTGTGCCAAATTATCACTGGATGGCAGATGAGGCTGAGTACTTCCAGATGGGGCTGAGGCAACTTCGTGTTACAATATATGTCCCGATACAGAGGCCACAATATGATACGTATTGGGATAAACGTAAATTGTAGACATTAACTACTCCCTTTACAGACTTTCCTACAACTTTGTTATTTTTTGTAAAAACAAGGACAAAGTTTAAAGGTCCTTAAACTTACGACCTTTAAATTTCAGGTCTTGGGAGGTTTAAGAGGTAATATATAATCTGAAATATGTGCTGCATTTTGTTGTTTGGCTTCCACTCCCGCCTTCTGAGCTGCACCATGTGTGAAATCACCACAGGTTTATTGTACAAACTGCTGTCAATGCCTATGGGACAGCATCGATTCTGTCAATACAAGTATCAAGAGGAGTAAGTGACGATATTTTGCCCTATTGATATCTTTAGTACAGGTGTAGTAGCGGATGTATTTACTACTACACCTGTTTGTATCTCTCAAAATGGCAGACTAAGCTTTGTTCTACTGTTTCTGTTAAAAATATTTGCATATAATATACATGTACCATGAAGTAATGACTTTATTTCTCCTAAAATGCTGTTTGTCTTGCTTTATGCCCGTTTTAACAACAAAGAGACCTTCATAATAGACCTAACAGATCAACAATTGTACAAGACTTGCTTTACGGTGAATAAAACGTGCCTATAAATTAGTCTCAGAAGTAATACGTTTGGAAATACAGTGGTACCCCCGCAATCGCAGGGGTTAGGTACCAGACCCACCCGTGATAAGTGAAAATCCGCAAAATAGAAGTACCCTATTTATATATCAGGAAACGTCAGAAACTTTCTCTTCTTCTTTGGCTCTCTAGAAGCCTTAGATAAATGGGCGTTTGGGTGGCATCCTTAGGTATAACAATAAAACAAAAACACAAACTCAATGCACAAAACACTAAAGTTATGCAGAACGCCGATCACTGTAGAAAGAGACGTGGAACTGAGAAAGAACAATGCACGCATCTCTCCTCCCTGCGAGATGCAAAGCCATGTGATACACAACAGTCTATCAGCGGCCGAGAAAAAAATACCGACACTCTGATTGGCTGAATCAGTATGTATGGGCTTCATACTGTGACGTGTGAGATTCAAACTCATAAACAATGCACCAGAATGGCGTGAAATGGCGGAAATGTACGCAATATCAAAATTAATAGGTCTTTCAGGAAAAAACATGAAATACCGGGACCACGAAAACTTAACCGTGATATCACGGGGGTTTACTGTATCTGAATATCAGAAATCAGTAAAAATAAATTGCTGTGCAAACCTGATAGAGTATGTTAGTAAATGGAAGGACACATACCTGTGTGCGTCCTAATGTGTGCCAGGAAGGCCATGGAGTTGCTGCTCTTGCACACCTTCCCACAGTATTTGCACACACTGCCCTGGTTCTCCTCTCGCTCTCGGTTGATCTGCTCTGTGTCCTCCATCACGTACTTGTTGACCTCTCTCAGAAGCTCTTCATGCTTCTCCTTTATGTGGACAAACAGCTCCTGCTCGGACTCAAAGCGGTCTGTGCATTTAACGCACTTGAAGCTTGCTCCACCCTCAGGTAGCTCCTCCACACTGTTCAGCTCGTTGCGGAGATGGGCGGCACTGCTCAGGTGCTGGTGCAGGTTGCTCTCAGAGTAGAAGGACTTGCCACAAACCAGGCAGTGGAAGTGCTTGTCCTTGGTTGGGTGCTTCATGGAGATGTGGACGTTGAGGCCGCTGATTCCGTCTGCCAAGAAACCACAGTCCTCACAGCGGATGCGAGAAAATCCCCCTTTTGAGACCTCACTCAGTCTTATTTCTTTGGTTTTGAGCTTCTTTATATATGTAGCATCAGAAAGCATGGCGCTGTTAGGCAGCGGCGTTCCTCCAGTCAGACATATCACAGGTGGTGGGCCTCCCTGTGCTTCACCTTCTTGTAGGTCCTGCTCCTGCTCCATGAGGACCTTCATGGACACAATGCAGGCATCAAAGGGAGGGGCTCTGGCCATTTGTGTATCTGTTTGAGTACTTCCCTCTTGTTCTGCATCTGACATAAGATCTGAATTGTGTTGCTCATCACCAGCTTGTTCACCATGCTCCTTCTGATACTCTTGCTGTGGAGGCTGATCCACTGCCGGCTGATCTGTTGGATTCTCCTGAGGTTCGGACAGTGCTTCAAGTTCGACCATCTGGTTAGTCCCCTCTTCAACAACTTTCTCCTCTTGCTTTTCATCTGCACAGCCTTCTACACTAGCTGCAGCTGTATCAGGCTTGGTGGGATTAGTCGCAGTCTGGCTTTCCATGGCTTCACTGCCACCATCAGCTCCATCACATTCTGGGTTTGAGTTTGATCCAGCAAGCTCCATGACCTCTTGCAGTTGTGCCAAGGCTCTCTGTCCCTTACTCCCACCTGGTTGGACATATTTCTGGCTCCTCTGTTTGTGCTTCTCCGTGTTAGCGTGGCGAGACATTTCTCTGGTGGTCACAGCGTAGTAGTTACAAGCAAGACAGACAAACTCAAAGTCTTTGGTGTGCCTTCTCTTGACGTGAAGATGGAGTGAAAGGGTGGATTGAGCTACAAAGTCACAATGGCTGCAAGCATTTAGAGAGTCCTCTTTGCTTTTTTGGAGGCTAGCATCTGACTGACCCTGCTCCTCTTCGCTGTTCTCTTTGGTGGCAGCACTGTCTGCTTCCTGCTCTTGTTCTGAGGCATTTGGTCCCTGGTGTTCAGCAGTTGTAGGTTCCTGTGTTGGTGCAATGGTGTCACTGTTGTCCAAGTTCTGATTTGCACACTCTTGTGCCCTTTTCATATGTTTCTTGGTGACACAGTGGCGGTCCATGTCTCCTTTGGTCACACAGCTGTAGTTGCAGGGAATGCAGCTGTAGCCATACTCCTTGCTGTGTCTCCGACGGACATGGACACTGAGGTTTGTGGCATTTGACACAACCAAACCACAATACCCACAAGTAGTTGTCCCATGCTTTGGTCTTCCTCTTTTCTTTTTTGGAGGTTCATCTTCCTGCTCTTCTGGCACAGCTTTGGACGCTTCTGCTGCCACTACAGTCTCTTGACCTCCTTCTGCCGTAGTAGCGACCTCTTCTCTACCAGCTACATCAGCCGCGTCCTCTTTGATTTCAGCATCGTCTCTGCGTACACTCTCAACATAGGCCTCAAACGAGGAGAGCTCTGTGCTGTTTTCCCCTTTCTGCTGTTCCGTGTGGCTAACTGAGGACAGGTGCACTTCCATCCATTCAGACGTGGCAGAAAAAAAGTTGCACAGCTTGCAGCGGTACCACTCCACCTCCAGGTGTTTCACTCGAGCATGGCTCTCCAGCAATGCAGCACTACTGACCCTAAAATCACAGCTGGAGCACTTCAGCTGAAACCTGCTGGTTGGACGTTTTGTTGCCACTCGTGTTGGAGTGGTGGGTTTCATGGTGTTGCTAGGATCCACAACTTCCTCTTCTTTATCCATTTTCTCATCAGTAGCAACTGAAAGATATTCAAAAGAGACACTATTAGTCCATCAAAATTTGACTGCTCAATTCAATATGTGAGTAAGAATAACCTGAGGTGATGGAAGAAACATTGTGGGGATAATAGCATATGGTTCAGCAAAAAAAATGATAGAAGGTAAAACAAGGTCTGACATTACACTGATTTTTGTTGCCTTTTTATCACTGCTATGTGGTGTCAGGCATTCACAAGCAAGCAGAATAGGGATGGGAATTCTAGTTAAGGACCAGATCTACCACAAGTTTGAGGCATTTAAATAAATGATTCCTTTATAAATGGATTCCACTTATTTCTAAACGCCTTGAAAAACAGCGATCACACAAGTGGTAGTCAGCCTGAATAACAGCGAAGGAATTAAGGAAGTTATCATAGAGGATCAAAGAAAGAAGCACTCTTAAAGCGATAGTCCAACATTTTTTTGTTTTCATGTCTTTACTCACTCCCAAGTCAACGATAAGCAGAGAGACAACTTTCTTTCGGCTCTGCATGAAGTAACAAGTAAGAGACGGACAAAGGTAACCCACTGCTAACTAGCTTAGCTCAAATACCTGAAAGTCAATGGGACTTATTAGCCTGCCTCTGCCTACAGTTATTAGATAAACTCTTCAGCAACTCCAAACAATCTTTTATGCCTGTTCTGACTAATTTTTACCGCGTTATGTTACGTTAGCTTCTACTATCACCGTGTTGTCTTCTTCTATTCCTAAACAGAGGCTTTGTTTTGTTGACCTACTTCCGCAGTAGGTTAGTGAAGTTCACAGACAAGTTGAGTCTTTTGAACGGCTCTTTTAAGTGAACAATGAGAACCGATTCTCAGTTGAGCATGATCCATTCGTTTGTGAGCCATTCTTAAATGCAAATTGCATTATCTATTTGCTTGTCGCAGACTCTGGAGTGAGCAAAGACATGAAAACAAAAAGACATGAAAGCAAAAAAAATGCTTCATTAACTGTCACTTTAAGAGTGGCTTACTTTTTCATAAAAATCACAGTATGGCGAGCAATGTCTGTTGCTGCATGATTTCAAGCAAGAGTGGAAACACCAGCAATATGCTAAAACATGTGTCAATACAGTACAGCGACATATCTTGTAAACCTAGTATATGCTGACTTCTTCCCCACACAGAAAATACACCCCTGTACGCCCCTGTATCAATAAAATCGTATTAATTCCCATCCCTAAAGTGCATCAGCCACTCACCAGTCAAGTATGGGATTCACAACATCATTAGTATTGTTTTAAGCAGACATGTTAAGTTTATTATATGACAGAATAGACGGCTGATATTTAAACATACAAATCAAGGGGAGAATGCACAAATGTACAAACCCAAATTCCAATGAAGTTGGGACAGTGTGTAAAATGTCAATAAAAACAGTATACAATGAGTTCCTCATCTTTTTCAACCTCTATCGGTTGAATAGACTACAAAGACAAGATATGAAAAGTTCAAACTGACTAACTTTGTTGTTTTTTTGTTCATACATATACATATATATATATATATATATATATATATATATATATATATACTATATATATATATATACACTTGTTGTTTTTTTTAAATTGATGCCTGGAATACATTCCTAAAAAGCTGGGACTGATTGATAAAGAATGAAGTTCATCATTTACACATTAACTATCTTCTCTTTCTGTGTATGTTATTGAATGTAGGTGGAAATGGATTTGCAAATCGTTGTATTCTGTTTATACTGACGATTGACACAATGTCTCAACTTTACTGGAATTGGGGTTTGTTTGGGACTGCTTAATCTTACAAAGCTGGGGTAAGATCTTAGTAGAGTCTTTAGCAGAACCAGTTGACTTTTCTCATTTGACTTTTGCTTACATCCTTCATCCTCAGACTGAGCTATGGATAGTTTCACTTTTGCACTTAATTAAGATGTATCTATTTTTTTACTGTTACTGTTAAAAAGATGTTGGACAGTGTGTATCATGGAGCTCTGAGATTTACCACTAACTGTGGATTTCTCACTCATCATTGTACTTTATATTCCAAAGTGAGCTTATCTTTACAAAGCCATTCTTGGAAAGATTCTGGACGTAAATTCCTGTCTTTTAATCACAAAAGACAGTGTGCACAACATCTTTTCCTTGGACATTTTGTAATTTGTGGTTCCTAAAGACTGGACTGAGATGTAAAAGAAAGCTTCAGCTTTTCAGTTCCTCTCAGTCTTCAGACTGATTTTTAAATACAAAGCTTGTTGGCCCTGAATACTTTTATATCTTTGTTTAAAAAATCTGCAATCTAGTTTTTCATTATGAAACTTTTTTAACTGATGTCACATTATTGTGGTAGCATTTCTTGTGTATTATGGGTTTAAATGTTTTTTTAAAATATGTGTTGTTGCCATTCATGGTCAGGTATCCCTTGGAAAAGGGATCCTGATCTTAGAGGGACAAACCTGTCTAAATAAAGGCTAAATAAAATTAATTAAAAAAAAAAAAAACATCTTAGACATAATGTGAATTTTGTGTATTTTTTTGTTGTGGATTACTGAATATTCATGTGAAAAAGAAAGCATTTATTATGTGTTGTCAAAACAAATCTAAGTATATTGTCTGTCTCATTAACAATAGGCGGTCACAGACCAAATCTAGCAAAGGACAGTGTGATGACATTAGGCCATTAACTATTTTGAACTAAGATGTATTTGTAAAAATGTTTCTGCTGTAACAATTGAACCATGTAGACTGTATGTGACCTTCGATGCGGTGGCCTCAAGGAACTGCCATTTTTGGCTCTTTGCATTGGTTTTATTTTTCAACCCCAGAGGATGCTGTGATCAACTCGACTGAATTAAAGAACGGTTCACACTTACATGTGTAAGGGGTGTCTTTGGCGTGGTATCTCTGGATGTGCACATCTAAAGGAGCCTTGTCTCTAAACTCGTGCCCACAGAAGTTGCAGGAATATATCATCTTGGGTTTTGGGGTTCTCTTGCTCAATCTTCTCTCTTGTGTGGGAGTCACCTCCTCATTATCTGCCTGCTGTTTGTCTGGTGCAGCTTCTTTCTCAGGTGAACTCTTTGTGTTCGTGTTGTTGTCGCTGGTTCTTGATCTTGGCTGAACACGATCAGACTGTTGGTTCTGTTTCACTTCAGCAGCACTTTCCGTTTCCATAGCTACCTCTTCTTGAATTTCAGGAGGACTTGCATCACTTTTTTCAGCCTGTTTTGCTGCTAGGCCTGTAGCCTGTGAGTTCTTCCCATGCCTTCTTGCAAAGTGTATCTTCAGTGATCTTGGACATTTGGCTGAGAAGCCACAGACAGTACAGAGGCTCTCTCTGTCGTCAGGTAAAGAGGCTGCCTGCTGCTCCTCAGTGAGATTTTCTTCTGCTTTATCAGGCTCGGCAGCCACACTGGGTGAATGTTCTTTAGTTTCCTCCATTTCCACATCGTCTGATTGAACCTGACCACTGCTGTCACATACAGGAACCTTCTCCAGGGAATCCTCCTCTCCTGGTGTCAATTTTTTATCCATGTCATATCCTGAAAGTGATGCTGATGTCTTTCATGGAAACTAGACCAGAGTCATGTGGAGAAAAAACACAAATGTCATGTTTTTCATCTGAAATTTACTTAGGAGTACTAGAGTGAGGCATGAAAAAAAAATAATGGTAGAAGAAATATATTTTTCATTATGCACTTGAAGGAAAAGGGATTTGAAACTACTAGAGAAAAAGTTTATATGATCAAAAAAGGGTAAAAGCTGCACAAACAAAGAACAACTTCAGTGTTTCTGAAAATCTCAATTTTGTTCCTGAATTGTACATCCAAGACATCTTAATTTTTGACTTTTTTAATCACGTTTTGATCTCTTTTCACAAAAGTGTGGGCCTATTCCAGCTCTACAGTTGAAATGTTTACTTTTTTCTTAACGTTTTCACTTTTCTCAATATTGTAAGCCTAATTAAGCATTATTTAAAACCTACTTTTCCAAATATTGCACTTTGTTTTCCCAGAAATATTTTTCAATTTTACACTCTTAATTTAAACTTGATTCTTGTCGTTTTGTGCCCGATGAAAAAAAAATCCTCCTTTGAATTTTGCCAACACCTGAGCCTGACACTCACTTCTACAGATTGAATCAAACGCTGTCCACTACATAAATTCTATAAATAAGAGACATACAATAGTCAAATAGTTTAAATAACAACAAGACTCTGAAAGAGATCGATTCTTACATTTTTAAACCACACTTTCTGAATAAATATAGGTAAATGACGCCATCTAGTGTCTCTAGTAATAAACTGTTAGCTTGAGCCAAGGCAGCACCGGGCTGCTTCCAAAATGAGAAGAAAACAACCCTCAGTCACAGTAACTAATTGAACTGGGTGTAAATGACGTCTCCTCTGGTTTTACATTCATGACAAAATGTTTGTTTACATGATTTAACAATCATGGCCCAAAATGGATCATTAATAATCTAATACTAGTTGTATTATGGATTGAGAGTCATGTTGACCAGGTATTAAATGCTTCACAAAACAGCAGCCTGTTCAGTAAACCTGTACTTTACCTCTTTGCATGGTTTTCTTCATTTTTCATTTTTTTCCATGCATACTTGAGAATTATATGTACTGTTGAACTTGTCTGCAGCTTTTTCCCCCACCTCAATTAATTATTTTAAATTATTCTAGGGGGCAAGATGAGGTTTTTAAGGTACGTCTACAGTGCCCAGCATAAAGGAGTACACCCCCTATTAAAAGTAATGTATTAATCAATATCTAAATGACCAAAAGAACAATTTCCAAAGTTCTGACAAGCTGAGTTTAACATATTTTTTTTACCATAAGATGAAAATAAGGGTAATAAGATAACTAATATCTAGCTTTGCTCCCAGCCCTTTGATTGGGGTGTACTCATTTTTGCATCCTCATCTTAAATTGAGAAAAAATACTTTTTTGTGTGCAACTTAAAAAATCTTGTTTGCAATCAATGGCCCACATTTGGAGGAGTACTTTGTGGTATAGTATGCCATAGAAAATGTTGATTTTGAAAGGAAACTAAAGGTTTTCTGACAAATCTGAAGAGGTTTACTCATTTATGCCGAACACTGTATGTTTACTTCATCAGTTATTGACGACAGAGCTCCAGGAATGATTTGATAGAATTTCTCTCTGTGTTGTTCAGCTGGTTGGTTTTGAATAGTCACTATACTAGCCTGTACTTTCCTTCCAAATATCGTTTTGACTTTTAAATAGTTTACCGTTGTCTATATGATCACTGAAGTCATATTGTATAGTTAATGTCTACTCTTTACGATATGAAATAATAGTGTTATATGTAAAGCTGTCATCAGTTAGATTTCTTTTGTCTGCATGTCAACAAAGGCCTTGAATAGTTCAAAAACCTTGGCATCTATTACTATGCTAAAAGTGATCCTAATACTCACAGTGATGATACCAATATTGATCCAGAGAAGCCATCACGTAGGGTTTTAAGACTAAACCAGGATTGCCAATCAGAGTTGATTGTCAGTGGAATTAATAATTATTTTCAACACTGTGCCTGTTTTTAATGAAGATTGACATAGATTAGATGGAAAAATCACCATCAAGAGTGCATTTGAACTTGGAAACGTTAAAATAAAGGACTTGTCATGACACAGGAACTGCAAACATTTATTTTAAAGTGGAATATCACAAAATACTGATATTTGATTTGATACCAAAACAACATAAAAAGTAATCCTGGGCACCCAGAACTGGGTCTTCTTTTTCTATCAACGAAAACTGCAAGCATACACACTATTCTAAATTGAATATACTAATTGTATTAGTGCAATAGTGAAGTATGTACGAGTTCACTTGCCAATGTCAGTGGACTGTTCCTCTACTGACCACTTGAAATTTTTTTTTCAGTGCTGACACCTCATCAAAACAACGTCACATTCAAAATGCATGGCAACTTAAAATATTAAAGAGGGGAAATCAGAAAAGTGATACATCAATACACTGCTATATTTTGCATTGTGATTCTGTATATCTGTATTTATAACACAATAATAACATTTAACTGGTCGATAATTTATAAAATTATGGGCCTTTTATGTATGATAGTTAAGCCTCTGGCAACTAGTTAGTGGCAAACCATCAGCCATCTGTCTCTGTAAACACAACTGTGATAAGTTTTTGTCAATACCAAGACAACAGAGTTTATCCGTGGGAAAATAGTTCAGAAATAACATTTATTTATAAATCTGTATTACATTTGCATATAATATTGTTGGTTCTCAATACTACAAATACATCAGGACATTGGAGATTGCCCTGCTTATAGCATCACATACATCTTGATCTATCATATCATCTTCCCTGTAGACCATTTTAGAGTCGACATCACAGTTACGTTGCAGCGGATGCACATGTATACTGGTGTCAATAGGCCGTCTGAATACATGGGGTAAAAAAACACTGTTTAAATACATGGGGGTGAATATGAAAAACGGGTTTAAAATATTGATAAAAGTGTATTAATATGCCACAAGATGGCAGTGTAGGAATGTGTAAAAAAACATTTCCATGCATTACCATCACTAAAATCACTCCCTGAAGCAAAATACAAACGTTTGAGGCCTTATCAGGAGCAGAAGCAATGTGTGCTTAAAGTTATTTACAGTGTAAAAACATTCATTGGAACATTTGTTGAATGATTAACAAAGGGTTACTGCTCATATAATAGGTAGGTTAACCTTCAGTTTTTCGACATGTTGATAGCCCACATCTTGAAAAGCTGTGTTTATGTCCTTGCTGCTAGCTAAGTGTTATTGTGAGCAGATCCTGTTAACCAGTCGAGCAGCAAGTGTTGAAGTTGTACCATGTCATAACAAATGTCTCTTTGTTTAGATTTTCATTAAAACTGAATCTGAATCTGATGTGTGTGACTTTATAGTTTTAAGGATGTTCAATGCTTTACACATCTCTATTATGATGAAAATAAAAGACACACACCTGTGAAAAAGCAAATAGTCCACATATTGTCTTTAACTGTTGAGTTGGTTAACTGTTTTTCATGTAGTATTATTTATTGGTGTGTTTTATGTCTTTAAAGGCTCAACTTGGGACAGGCATTGCACATTAGCCCAGGCTTTAAATGTGGAAGTATACAGCAATGTTCTCTTGTTCATATTGTCCATATACTAACAAACTTTACATGAATAAATAAATAATTAACTATCACACTCAGCATAACTCTGGTCCTCATTACAAAAAAAACATCTAATAAATCTCAATTGATTTGCCTGCAAAAGTCAGCCAAGTCCAGGACATTGCCTCTGTACATGTGCGTACCCTCAGATTTTCTCTGTTATCCTCGTTGGGGTTCAAACACTCAAAAACAACATGAAGATGTCTGTCCACTTGAACTTTGTCGGTCTAATTAATGGTTGATCCATGAATCCAACAAAGATATACAGCTAAAATACTCCCTCACTGAGGGTTTGCTTTCTACTGATGGACAACTTCTGCTGACAAACTATAGCTCAAGAGAGTGTCTGGTAGGTCCAAATCTCCAAGATGAGTATTGATCTCAAGCTATACCAAGCCAAGTGTGTGCCACCAGTAAGGCTCCACCCACAGAAAACTATTGCTATTATCTCAGCCAAGGAGGTTATGTTTTTGCCAGCGTTTGTTAGTTTGTTTACAGGATAATTTGAAAAGACACAATCTGATTTTTATTACATTTTCAGGGAATGGTGGTCAAGGCTCAATGGAGGAGTGATTAGATTCTGGTGGTGATACAACTTCTAATCCAGTATTTTTTTTAAAGGACTTACGAGGGCTGATTGATAAGTTGTGAGCCTTGTATTGAAGAAGATAAGCAGGGATGTCCTTTTTCAGCTCTACTATTCCCTGACTATTTAAGGCTGTGTACCTGAAGACTGGTGTCATTTGGTCAGTTTATGTAGAAGTGGTAGCACTCTAAAGTAAACAAGGCAAGTGACTTTTGCAAAACGGACAAAATGCCCCTGTTCACAAGTCTGTCATTGCCATGGCTGCCATTAAAGATTGTTGCTTTGAATTGATTGAGCATCCACCTTATTTGCCTTATCTCGCTCCATCAGACTTTCATCTATTTCCAAAATTGAAAAAGTCCATTTCCGGTACCCACTTTCGGTCAGATGATGACGTCATGCATGCAGTGGAGGACTTTCTGAACGGTCAAGAAAAGGACTTCTTTAAAAGTGGCATTGAGGCCCTTAAACATCACTGGCAAAAGTGTATAGATACTGAATGGGATTATGTTGAAAAATAATGCAATATGTCTGCCAAAAGTCAAACCCTTAAATATGAGGCTCACAACTCATCAATCAGCCCTTGTAACATTGCACAACAGGGCAGTTTTCCACATTTTTGCTGATGAGTTCCTCAGTAGAGTTTGATGATATTTTCTGGGAATGCTGGACATGGCACAAGGAAAAAGTGATTCAGTTTTGGCGGTTATCTGAAGCTGGGTGCAGCCCCAGCAAATGTTTAAAGGACTTGTTCACACTGTATGATAGGTCAGTTTTCCAGATTTTTGACACAACCCTCCTGACAATCTTGCAAATGCATTGGTGGAGGTTTGTTCTCTTGGAGCATCTCCAGTTTTTGAAATAAATTCTTCGAGAAAAAAATATTTCAAGATTAATATGGTTACTTGAAAGAACTAAACATATACAGACTTAAAATGTGCAGGGACACGAGTTCGGCTATACTCCATGGTACCAACTTGGTGTGCCTTGAGATTTTAGAGTAAGCAAAAAATAAGTTTGAGGACAAATATTTTAGAAAATAAGGTCACCATGCTCGATAGCACCACCCACTGTTTATTATAGTGAACTATGCTGCATGGTTATCACAGCCAACCCTGCTTTTTGTTACTGGTGTGTTTACCTCGTCCCTAACCTGAAAATTGCAGTGCACAGGGAGGAAAAACGCAAATGACGTCTACAGAGGATAAGTTGATGTTTGTAAGTTTTGGTTTGTGATTGTTTTTGCAGATTCGGAGGTACTCTCCTTCTACAGAGCATGGACTCTGACAGGGTCTAACCAATAGGCACCAGACGGTTTAACCCATAAATCAGAAAGAAAACAACACTGTCTGCCTCCAGCACATACCCAACACTACGACTAAAACCACGATGTAACTGTGACAACGTC
This sequence comes from Cetoscarus ocellatus, assembly GCA_037902135.1. Classification (NCBI taxonomy): domain Eukaryota; kingdom Metazoa; phylum Chordata; class Actinopteri; order Labriformes; family Labridae; genus Cetoscarus; species Cetoscarus ocellatus. The sequence continues at coordinate 427,434 of JBAMNC010000647.1, forward strand.
AAACTATCTGTGAACCTGTCTGAGTGCCTGCCTCTGTCACTACTTAGCAGCTCCACTAGCCCTAAAGTAATATCAAGTTAGCCGAACAGGTTGAAGGCTGCATGTTACAAACCGCCATGCAAATCTCCAAGCGCTGCAGCCGCACGAAAACTCTTGTCAAAGTGTAAATGGCTAGAACTGCCGTGTAAAAGTAGCATTTAAGTTGTTGTGGACGCTGCTGTCATGAACCGCGGCTAAAATGCTAACTAGCGTTATCTTCCCTGACTGTACGCTGATGGACACACAGCGCGGCCAATACACGTGCAATATGAGCCCCGACAACCAATCACGGCGAGGAAGAGGCGGGACTTACTCGCTGTACGGTTTGGAAAACGACGGCAGCACAGAGGCCCAAAAAGGAGGCTAACGTCGACCTTCTTAAACAATGTTGTATGATGCAGAAACACCACTTGAAAATACCTGGGAGACACATTTATAATTCCCATAAATCCTATCCGGTATACAGTTGGCTAAAGGAGTGATAAAATCGTTGAACTCACCTCTGTTGTTGGACTATTTCCTCGGTCCGCGCTTTTTGCTGCTAGACACAAATGGCGTACCGTAGCGTGAGCCATGCGTCACGCGAGGAGGCGGACTTTTTTTAACTTAGCTGCTTCAGTCCAATGACATAATCATGCATGTGAGAGATAAACACACAAGGAATTAAAAACAAGGCCCAGAAAATGAAATAAAGAGATGGAAAACTAAAGGACTGGAAAAACAAACCATATAAAAAAATGTGATTAAGTATCTGTGTGAATTTAGTTATCCCTCCATTTCAATCAATGAACATGTTACAGTGATCAGAGGAGACAGTTTGTACAATTTGACAAAAGGTTGGGTTTCATTCACTGTATAATTTAAGGTCTGTTATTTTCTATTATTTCTATGGAAGAGGATTGGGGAAAAGGGAACATATAGGTTGAAATAAATAAGGCTGTAAATAAAGAGATTCTTGTCATAATTCTTACCTGATCTTAGAAATCCAAGACAAATTCAGAATTTAATTTAGAATTCTGTAATCAAAGTCAGAATTCTGATATTTATCTTTGAATTCTGTTTTTTATTCCCAAGAATTCGGGGGGGGGGGGGGGGGGGGGGTTTGTGTGTTTTTTTGAAATCTAACTTTTTCAAAAAATTAAAAAAAAAACAGGCCCTAAAAAATCTAAATACATAAAATTAAAAGGGGAAGAAACATTTAGAGCTTAGTGAAGAGATAAAAGCTGATTAAAATGTAGGATTCAGATTTATTGTGCTGTATCAGTTTGGGTGTTTATATTGAAACTGAGCTTTCAACAATTAAAAAAGACCTACCTCGACTCGATGGACTTCATTTCTAGCTTAACCTGACCCTCTCTGTTATTTCACATATATTTATCTAGATAGTGTTTAACAATAATACTTTATGGATTTTTTTGTTCTATCTTAATTATGACATTGTCTGGGTCTGTTTTACTTACAATTATTTCATCCTCATTTCCTATTAAAATTAATCTATTTTTTACTTTTGATTTTAATTTTGTTTTCCCTCATGTACTGCACTTGGGTCAACATTTTTCAAAAGTGCTTGAAGAATAAAACTGAATTAACTTTCGACTTTGGTTTTGTTGCCAATTTTCAGGTATCTCTTGAATAAAGATAACCCTAATTTCAATGGGACTAACCTGGCTAAACAGAGGTTAAACAAAGGAAACAATATTTCATTTTCTTTAAAGGCTTCTTTTTCTTGTTTAATTGCACTTGGCCTCCAACATGTTGGTGCATTACCACCACTTTCCTCAGCCATCCCCATTACACGTTGAGTAATGCATTAGGTTAAGTGGGACACTTTAAGAGGCTTTTCATTCTTACACCATACATTGAATTAAAAACGTGTTTGTCAAAATCTAAATGTTGTGAGAACTCGTCGTGGACAGAAAATATCCTCAAGACAACAGAAATGTACAGTGTGCAAATGCATAGCAAGAAAGCTCATAGTAGGCAACAATTGAAAGATGTCCCTATAGATTTGGCAGAAGGACCTTGCTTCTGTTTTTCAGAGGTTATGCTCAGCATTCAAATTTGACAACACACCCAATCGTATAATCACACTTAAATAAAGAGAATGGGACTCATTATAAACCCTTCAAAGAAATATAAAACTGGACTATTCTGAGCATTGTTTTAATAATACATGTTTTGAGTGTTAATTGCTTTTATTATCGGCATAACACAGTGGTGTACAAACTATTTTCTGCCAGCATCTTCATTGATGTTGAAAGACTTGAAACTATTTGCAAGTCCACTAACATCATGAATTGCACACAGACTCCTACACATAGCCTGTACCTAACCATAACCGGTTTTTGTTTTTGTTTTTGTTTTTGTTTTATTTTGGAGCCACAAATTATTTTGTCATTGTGCAACCTGTTGCACAATGACAAAGAACTCCCTTGTATCCTTGTATTACATAAAAAACATTGGCAATATTTATGCATCTTGAGACTGCTATTAAATGCCATGTGTTTGTCCATCCATCCATTCATTTTCTACACCACTTATCCCTGTGTGAGGGGTAGGGTATACCCTGAATCAGTCGCCTGCTAATTGCAGATACATAGAGAGATGGACAACTCACACTCATACCTAAGGGCAATTTGGAGTGACCAGTTAACCTAATGAGCATGTTTTTGGTCTGTGGGAGGAAGCCGGAGTGCCCGGAGAGAACCCAGAATGCATGGGAAGAACAAGCAGACTCCACACAAAAAGGCCCTGCCTGACTCGGCGATGGAACCACCAACTTCCTTGCAATGAGGCACATGTACTCCCTGCTGTGCCACTGTGCTGCTGCCATGTGTTTGTCAATAATGAAAATCCCAAATACTTTAAAGTCACATGGTGTCTGGATATCCGACAGTTTCTCCCTCATGACTGATTGCTCCTTGGTTTCCTCTTCCCTTCAGGTCAAAGAGTCTGGGTGTCATCCTCCACAGCACACTATCATTCCAGTCCCACATCAGTAACATCACCTGGTCTGCTCTGGCTCCGCCCCTCCCTCACTCCTCATACTACCTCCATCCTTTTCTACAGCATCGTCACCTCCCATATTGACTGTAGTACCTCTCTTCTCTTCAGCCTCTCTCAAAAGTCCCTCCAAAAGCTCCAACTGGTTCAAAACTCAGCTGTTTGCACTGTCACCAGAACCCCCTCATACGATCACCTCACCCCCATCCTACAGCACCTCCACTGGCTCCCCTGTAAAGCACAGGATTGACTTCAAACTCCTTCTGTACACGTTAAAGGCCGTCCACAACCTCACCCACATTATCTGTCTGACATCCTTCACATTGCTGTCCCAGCCCTCATCCTCAGATCCTGCTCCACCATCCACCTCACTGTACCCTCCTCCCGCCTCAGCACCATGGGGAGTAGAGCTTCAGCTGCTCTGCTCCCCAGCTTCAGAACTCTCTGCCACCAGACATCCATAACTCTGACTCTCTCCCTACCGTCAGATCTAGACTCTAAACCCACCTATTCAAGACTGCCAAAGAGGGATAACCACACAGAGACGCGCCCACCAGTAAAACCATAGTTTGTCTATGTAACAGTGTGCCTGCCAGGTGTTTTTCTCTGAGCCTGTGAAATACAGTTTTCAGTGTTTTTGGAGCACATGTGATAGCTAAGAAAAGTTTAACTTTTTCACCTAAGAAATGAACCCAAAGCACTCATTAATGTCACTTTCAGCCAAAGCAAACACAAATAAAGACAGAAACAGGCAGAGACAGGTGTCGGGGAGTGTCAGTGCCCTCTGTGAGCCAAATGTGGTTTTATTTTGGAATATTATAAATCATTTTGATAGAAGAGGGAGGGCAGAAAAAAGTCTTGGACATAAACCACTGAGTGACAACTCACTTCTGTGTGTGTGAGCAAATTAAGGCTGAGAGCATTTTGTCTGTTCAAATGTATTTTCTGCCAATTCCGTTTGGCCTCATGTCTGTGGATGCAGACTTTCTACAAAAGACACACTCCTTGTTCCAGGACAATTAGTAGTGCTTATCAAGTATAGAATTAACTAAAATAAGTCTTTGATGTATGAATAAAAATGTAAATTCACTTTTTTGTCCTCAAGGCCTTTTTTATGCTTCTCTGAACTGCAACTGAAATGTTACAGCTGTATGAAAGGTATATATCTTTAATTACTGTAGCCTACTAATGCAGAGAAGTTTCATCATATTGTCTGCACACAGACAGTCTATTTTTTTTTAAATGGTCAGCCTGTGATGAATCACCTCTTCCATTTGACATGTGTGAGCTTCACGTAGAGACTGAAGATGGATTATTGCATGGGCATTAATTGATTAAGTAGTCTGACAGGTCAGGAGGTGATAAATGATACCTCCTGCAATGAATACACAGTTTACTTTGCAATAATTTCCTTTAATTCATCACAGTCAAAAATTATATGACATGGATGGTTGGAAACACATGCCCCTCCTCTCCTGCCTCCCATTTTTCATTAGGATTCTTCATTCATTTTTCTCCATTAGTTGTCTATTAAAACAGAGAAGGCTGGCCTGAGTGGACGCTCTCTCTCTCCTCTTTTCTGTAGCTGCTGTTCTTCTTTTACAGTGTTGGAGTCAATTCAACAAACTTTTTTAATTTGAATTAATTTGTTCATGTTATGCAAACACAGCCAATCAACTTTATCAATAATTTCTAGACCTTTGAAAAAACAACATATATGAAAATGGATTAAAAGGGAAACATGACCTGTGAAGTGTCAACATTATACTATGATCTCTTCATCTTTATATATTAATGTTAAATTAACTTTAATTTTTCATACACCTGGTAAGTACTATCTATAGGCTATTAAATAATGTTGTAATATGTTTACCAGGACTACATTTGTCTTAATATGTCATTCATATCTTTCACAAGCTGTGGCCCTTCAAGAGGTCAGATCATGCTTTTTTTGTTTTAATTACCCTTAAGTGTATTTCACACTTGTGATAGAGCAACTCTGTGAACAAAAAACGTCTGTTAAGACTTCTCCCTCTTCTCGTCTTCTCGTCTTTGGAGCGCCGGCAGCTGCCTTAACCATCTCATTCCCTCGTTCCCCCAAAGTAGACCTATCATTGTTTTAACAGTTTTAGCCCATTGGCTCACAGTAGCAAGCTCATCGCAAAGCAGGAACGTTGGAATAATTACAGAGTTGTTGGCAACATGTTGCTGAGCAGTGCTGAACTGAACAATCACCACAGAGCAGAACTGGACCAATAAGAGCAGACTAGGCCCACAAGGGGAAGGGGGCCTTAACGGAGATGCAATGGCATCACTTTTAAAGTGTCAGAGTCAGTTTCAGCCTTCGCTAAATATGCTTCTTTATGTGCTTTATTAAAGGAAAAGGAGGACAAAGGAATTAGGCTGGTAATGCTTTACATGTCACCATGGGGTGCTGGTTTGACAGAGTGGTAAGCAACATATACATGCTTCTGCTGGCCTGGGTTCGTATCCAGCCTGTGGTCAGTTTGCAGAGTGTCCTTTCCCTACTCTGTCGCCCCCCCTTTCACAAGCGTATACACTGTCTCTCTCCTGTGCACAAAAATGCCCCAAAATAATCTTTAAAAAAAAAAAAAACATGTCACCATTATATTATTATTATACTTTACTTTCTTTCTTTTGCAAACTTTATTTCTTTACCACTGTCTTGTTTATTGTTTTTAACTCTGTGGAGCATTGCTGTATTGAATTGTTGTATGTATGAATAGTGTTCTGTAAATAAAGTTACTTTGCCTTGCCTTACCTTTATTAGGAGCAGATTTATTTTTCTAATCATAATTATTTATTTAATTATCTATTTACCCCTGAAAATTTGCAGGAAGCCATATCCAGAGGACAGGCTTAAGACCTATGAAAAATATCATACACAGACCAGTTAAGTGTTGGTTGAACCTTTGGATGAACACTGCAGCTTTAGCAGAGAATTTGTGACACTTGTAGAATAGTTTCCCCATAAAACATGGCTACATAAAAATGATGGCTAGATAAGTGCATTGATGCTCTGCAGGATGGATTAACCTCACAACTACATCCTCAACATGTCAAGCCACATTAAATTCAGCAAGAGTCTGAGTTTAGCAAGCCATGGGTCACTGTATGAGCATAGCAGAGGCATACCAATCACTTTAGTTGGAGCAGAGCAATTTTAACCTGAGCCATGACCTGCAACCCTTCTTAAGCTGAGCAGCAGCAGGGAGCAAGACTGGAGCACCAGCTGAGATTATGACTGCAACTCCCACTGGTCTCTGTAGGATGGGATTTTGGCAGGATTCTGTGATGTTATCAGCCCGCGACATAGTGGCAGATGGGTTCATAGATGCAAAAGAGGCAGCAGTTGAGTCGATAATACAAAGCTTATCCAGTCGTATGGGAATGTGGCACAGTAGGTTATGTTAAGGGAAACAAGGCCGGAGGTCACCAAAGAGAGCGATCATACAAGTACTGTCAAGAGTCACAGAAATCTTACCAAGGTATATTAAACTAGGGTGACCATACATCCTCTTTTCCCTGGACATGTCCTCCTTTTTGGTTGTAAAATTGTGTCCAGGGGAATTTTATAAAATTCCCTAAAATGTCCTGGTTTCGCTCAGCTTGTGCTACTGATGAATGCGTGATTCATATTACCGTAACTCCTTGAATATTCACACCATCCAAATAATTCTAACAGATTCTGAAAGCTGAGAAGTGGAGCTTTCCGGTGACATGAGGTACATTACAGTACTGGAGTGACCGAGGGGGGAGGGGCGGGAAGTGAGCTGAGCCAGAGAGCAGAGTGAGGGGATTCAGAGCCAAACTTGAGAGTGATTTATCAGTGGTTTTTCAGTATTTTCTGGGTGAATCATGTAAAAATATTGTCAATAGCAGCATTAGTATCATTTCTGGAGTCTTTTATTGCCATTCATTTGCTGTATTTTTGTCAAGTTTTGCTGTATTTTTTAGTGTGTTAGTTGAATTAAACACTTATGATCGGCATCCAGTAAACTATCCAAGTTTACTCATGTGGCTGCAGTATCAACTGATAAATACTATTATTGTAATAATAAATATTTATTTAATGGTATTATTGGGCCACATAGAGGAATTGGCATTAATTTGGGATTCAGTCTAATCATGTGTTCAATGTACCATGGCCAACATTTCCACAGAATTTCATAAAAGTCCATTCATAACTTTTGGAGTTATATTGCTAAAATTAAGACAAACAGATGGACAAATGCTGGCAAAAACAGAACCTCCTCAGCAAAGGTAATAAAGGTTCCATGCAGTTTGTTCACACCATGTTAAAAAACGGGGCGTGGAGGTGCAATCATGAAAATGAATTTGAGGACCTCAAAGTCTTTTTCAGTCTTTGCAGAAATAATTTTGATGGATAAATGTGATGTATTATTTTTAAAGACACTTCTTTCACCTTGTTTGTGATGAGATATTAAGATGGTAAGGGCCATGTTTCTCTCACACCAGATCTGCAAAAAGGTTGTTCCAGTAAGACATAGCATTTGGAATAGTGACATATTCTTAGAAAAATAAGGCATGTACAGTGCAATCATTTATTAATATTATTTTTAGCTTGTTTTAGTTATCAAATTTCAGAATCAGTATCACAAATCGGTCATTAGGGTCATAATCTGAGTGCCAAATAACTCATTCAATGTATTTTTTAAAGTAGTTGCTCCAGCTCCTCTCTTTAAGCCATGTGAAAACCATATTTCATTGTCCAACTAAGTTTTCCAAAAGAGGTGTCATTGATCGCTGAGCGTGACTCTAGGAAAAAACAAAATCAGATTTTTGCTTTTGCTTAGCAAATAAGAACAATTCTTTGTGTTTGGGGTTGTCTCTTAACCCTTTGACACTGAGAGAAACTACTGATAACAACAATATAAAGAGGAAATATTTTTTCAAACAGCGAAAATCTATCCTGTTCTTTAGAATAAAAAACGAAGGCCTTGCATTTCACACTGTTTCTTTACCACATGGCATTAGTTTGTATTAAGGACTGAAACATAAATATGGATAATACCTGAATCCCATTTAACTTGAAAACTAACACTCACAAACCTCTCCTATGGTGAGTGAAAAGAACCTTCTGCAACAAATTAGAAACCATATCAAAATTGTTTGTTTTTTTTCACAAGTTTTAAAATGATTATAAGTTTAATTTAATCTTTAAGTCATTTGGAAAGTCACTCTTTCTTAGAGTCATAAATGCAAAGAATGCCTGGGTAGAGCACAAGAAAAGGAAACTGTCCATCATTATTCTCTCTCTCATTACAAAAAAGTATTTGTGTGTTGTGGTGGTGGTATTTTGGCGTCATCTGCTGGCAACCCAGAGGTATGACATAGGAAAAGAATAAATTATGTCTGCTGAATTATTTTAATGTGGGCTATAAACCACCAAAAAAATAAATAAATAAATAAAAATGTCACTGCTCCACCTGAACACTTTAAGACAACATCAAAACAGTAATTAATATCTGTAAACTCACTAAGGCCCTGAGCTTATTGAATTAAATTTTCTGTTTTACCCCAAAAGTTACTCTAAGAGGAAACTTTTAAGAATACTGGAAAACTTTTTTTTAGTCATAATGTGTTTTTCACTTTGACACACTTATTACACACTTTTTCTTATATTTTATTATGAGTCACAATATAACCAGACTTTGATATCACTTATTGGTAACACCCCTACAGGACCACTTCTGTGAGCATACCTTTCATTTTCAGTGAGATAAATTTCATTTCTGAAAATTGATTGGACTGATGACAGAGAAATGAATGCTGTTTTTATTATTATTATTCATAGAAGTTATCTGAAGCGTCGTCACAGACACTTAAAGGACAACTTCCTCCGAAGCCAGGCCATGAATCTCTGGCAACGTGACCGTGGTGCATCACTGCAGGCCTCAAGAGCTTCTTCACAGGATGGTGGTTCAGACGGGATGTCCTCTATGAAGACTGAGGGTCTGACATTGTCCTCAAGGACTGAAAATTTTTCATCTCCAGCTAGCAGGGTTGGAGCCTTTATTGTGGCCTCAGCCATCTGGACTGAAGCTTTATCGGCCACTTTATCTGGTAGGGCTGGCAGGAGAGGTGGAGCTGGTTCCACAGCTGGGTCTGGTGCTTGAGTGGGCACCTCAGTGATCAGCTTATCCTCCAGGACTGACTCTCCAGCTGGCAGGGTAACCAGTGGAATTGGGACCACAGCAGGATCTGGTGTAAGAATCATCCTGTCCTCCAGGTCTGAAGAATTGTCTTTACCATCAGCTAGAATGTTTGCAGGTGGTTCTGGTTCTGGTTCTGGTACCACTGCAGGCTGTTGGGCTGCCATAAGCTCTGAACCACTTTGGGCATCACACTAATCACCACGTCTCTGACCACTGACTGTCTGGGGACTGATGCCTCTGGTTTTTCCTTTCCCAGGATCCTGGCGCAGTCCTTGGCCTTCTCCAGCATCTTTGTCTGTCTGTAGAGACGAGGCAGGTCCTCTGCTGTGTCCAGCAGTCTCTGGCCTCAAACTCAACGTCTCTCATCTGCAGGCTGACATTCAACTCCCATACCAGCTCCAGGAGAGCCTTGGTCTCTCCCTTGTCGAAGCCGGCCATTCGTGCTCCCAGCACTGATTTTTGACAATCTCCCTCCTGTCCATCATCAGAAGATCAGTCATGGCCTCAGCAGTAACATCTGATGGGAGCGGCTTGTTGTGCTGAAGCCGGGGCAGTTCAGCCATCTTCTGGTGTAAAGCTGGTCATCCCAGCAGATCAGGAGACAGCGCTCATATCTGGCTGTGGTAAATAACGGTCTGATGGCTCCGTAGATGCCTTTGCTGCCTTCAATGAACGCCATTTTAAATGTTTTCTGTTGCAGTTCACAAGACTGAAACAGAAAATCACAACTCCAGCAATAGACTTTTGCCAAGCACCAACTCTAATACAATCCAACCATGAACTCAAACCCACCGCGAAGAATTGATGCTCCATGCTTAACTACTCGAGGGATTCCAGAGCATGTTTTAATTCAAAGTCAAAGTCAAATTATGGAATGACTTTTATCTGGATGCCTGAAGGCTGTGGTTTCCATGGCAACATACAGTAATAAACAACTGAAAGTCCAACAACAGCTGTGGTGAATGCACACGTTTAATTAAAAAAATATTTACAAATTAACTAAACAGAACCAAAAGGCCTTTAATTATTTAATTGTTGGTAATTTCCCCAAAATAAAAAAACTACATTGCTCAGTTTATTTTTATTGTCTAGTTGTAAATTCATTATAATTCCAAACTAGAAGTGCTTTGCCAAGTTATTTTTGACTTTATTAGCCCTGTTAATATTAAAAAATAGAGCAGTTTTCTACATTTTCACCCATAACTCTTGAAGCTTGCTGATTTTGATGAAATTTTCATTGAATGCTAATCATGGCATTAAGGGGGGTCGATTAGATTTGGGTGGTGATCTGAATCCAGATGCAGATAAAGGAATGTATTTAGAGCATTCTCATCGATAGGGGATAAGGCAGTGATTCATACTTTTGATAATAACTGAGACATGAATGTCAGAAAAGCCGTGGCAGAGGTAAGCGCTCTTGGAGCATTTACAATTGTGAATTTTTAAAGGAACTCACACCTGATGGGTTCATCACCTTTTTTTAACCCTCTTTTTAGATAAAGTGTTTATTAAATCTACATATCTAACAGAGGGGTGTGAGGGCTTCGTTGGCCTGCAGCTATCTGATTTAAAGGTTTTTGTGTTTCATTATGTACATTGTTAATTAGTGTCCTGTAAAAAAAGGGCAGATCATTTTATGTATTGTTTATTTGACATGGACACACAGTAACATTGATGCTGTGATATTTAAATATACACAGGTCCCAAATACACTGCTGTAAGTGTTTATAGCACAGTGCTAATTTTCAACACCAGTCCATGGGAGGCTTTTAAAGATTAAAATTGTACAAAGAGAAATTTATGAAGAATAACAGAGATACCCATGACACAGTTCATTAGAAAATACATCAGAATTAAAACATTCAATCATAAAATCATAAAAGATTAGTCTTCTTTTGGCTCCTTTTCATTTATTGTTCTTGTGTTTTTTGGTTTGCTTTTCTTAAAGTGCTTTCTTTTATTTACTATTATTTATTAATTGATGAATTAAGTTGTTTTTTCATGATCATCAAGCAGTATTTTGGCAACTTTATGTGCTCCCATAACACAACCCTCTGCCAAGGTATTTCTGACATTCTTGGCAGAGTTTTTTTTTGTAGAAAACTGACCAATAGCACAATGTTAACAAATCCTTTAAGACGTGGATCTGCATCTGAATTCAGATCCCCACTTAAGTCTAATCACTTCTTTCTGGTGCTATGAACAACATCCCCAGATAGTTTTATCAAAATCTGTTGAGAGCTGTTGAGGGAGTTTTCTTGCTCACAAACAGACAAAAATCAGCAGAAACATGGCTAAAGTAATCTGTGAAACAGTTTGTTTTCTTATTTTGAAGTGCATTTGTGGAGACAATAAAATGTGGAATAGGGTGAAGATATTAAAGCATTCAAGAAACACTTTTTGGTGGATATACCGCAAACATGAAGTACCTTGAGATGTTAGCTTGGTTTTAGTGTGTCTTGGGTATTAATAGTTTCAAAATCACTGATCAATACTCTTTTTTCCTTTTGGAGTTGTGGGAGGCTGGAGCCTACCCCAGCTTACACTGGGTGAGGGGCAGGGTAAACCCAGACCTGGGTGCGAAGGAGAAAACCACCCAAACACATTTAAACCCAAGTAGGGGTCACCAGTTAACCCTGTGATTCCCAAACTTTTTCTGCTGGACCCACTCCTACCCCTCACCACACACATTATCAGATGAAAAGATATTTTGAACATATTTATGAACAAGCAACAGCCAAAGTGACTGTTGCACATGAAATATTGAGGGTGAGACATGGCTCACATAGTTTTTTTTTGTTCTTAATTCAAATGTAAATTGTAATAATCCGTGTACTTATAAATTATACACTAGTCACTAACATTTGAACATGTTAGTGCCATATGAACCATCTCGGACTCTGAGGACCTCAGGGCTCCTGCTGGTGCCCAGAGTCATGACTAAACATGGAGAATCAGGGTTCCAGTTTTATTCGGCGAAAATCTGGAACAGTCTTTCTGAAGATGTGAGACAGGCCTCTACACTGACAATGTTCAAATGTAGGCTCATAACAGCTCTATTTAACTGTGCATATGACTGAAGGATCTTATCTGCACTCTTATCTTTCTTTTAAAGTTCATTTTATAATGATTATTTTTGTTTTCATTTTGTATTGTGATTTTAATGCCTTTTTCTTGTTCTGTAAAGCACTTTGAATTACCTTGTGTATGAATTGTGCTCTACAAATAAACTTAACTTGCCTTGCCTTGCCTAGTCGTAGTTCATTTATTTGAACTCAAATGCAGGCATTGATAGTTTATCAATGCCTTTGTGGTGGCTGCAGCGGTCTGGTACGCTGACAAACACAGACTACAGCGGCTAACAGAGAAGCTGATCAGCTGTAACCCTCCACCTCTTTGTGACCCGTACACCTCCAGGAGGCAAGCAGCTAAAATCGTGGCCAATCCCTCTCACCCTGGAGTCAGACTCTTTGTATCATTCCTTTCCTGCAAAAGGCATGTAACATGTAACATTGAAGGCAAATTTTAACTTTTTTTTTTTTGAAAATTTGAGATTTTGAGTCCAGATCGCTCCAGGATTGGCATCATAGCATTTTGGGTCAAATTTAAGCTTTTTTCAAAAATTGTCAATTTCACTCCACATCGCCACAGGGCAGGCATCATCGTATTTTGGGCCTTTTTATTTTTTAATTTTCAAAAATTGGCGATTATAAGTCCAAATCACAACAGGGTAGCAGCATTGTGTTTTGGGCCAAATTTTGAGTTTTTTCAAAATTTTCCATTTTTCACTGGAACAGAATGAGCTGGCATCATCGCATTTTAGGTAAATTTTTGACTTCTTCAGATTTTCACTCCAGATGGAGACAGGGCCAGCATCACTACGTTTTAGGCTAAATTTTGACGTTTTTCCAAAATGGCTGATTCTTAGCAAAATAGCAACAAGGCTGGCCTCATCGGGTTTTGGAACCAATTCTGCAATTTTTTCAAAAATGGACGATGTTGAGTCCAGATGACGATAAGACTGGCATCATTGTGTTTTGGGTCAAATTTGAACTTTTCTCCAAAATTTGCAGATTTTGAGTTCAAATTACAACAGGTTTGACATAATCACATTTTGGGTAAAATTTTGACTTTAATTAAAAACAAAAATCAGATTTTGAGTACAGATGCTGACAGGGGTGACAGCATTGTGTTTTGAGCCAAATTTGGACTTTTGTACAAAAATGCCAATTTTCACTCCAGATTGCAACAAGGCCGGCATTATTGCGTTTGGCCCGAAATTTTATTTATTTATTTATTTTTTCTTTTAAATTGCTGATTTTAACTGCAGCATACACCAGAGCTGGAATCAACATGTTTCTGGTCAAATTTTGACCTCATCTAAAAGTTGCGTATTTTTACTCCAGATGGCAACAGGGCCAGCATCATCACATTTTGGCCATATTTTGGCATTTTTCAGAAATTGCAGATTTTGAGTCCAGACGGTGACAGGGCCAGAATCATCATGTTTTGGGCCAAATTTTGACTCAAGCTCTCAAAGCTTGTCCTCACTCATTCTCCTGTGTCACCATAGGGTGGCTACTCAGCACATGTCAGGTATTTCTTTTTTAAGCTGCTCTTTTCCTTGCTGGTTAATATGCTTTTCTTTTGATTGACATTAAAGTTAATATGTAGTATAATATTAATTAAATGAAATACCTTGTGTCAATCTTATCAAAGTTGTATGCCAAATGAATTCTGACCAATGTACCCATGTTGATGGTCATTGAAGCAAAGCAGCAGACAAACTGACCTGGCAGCACCAACAACACAAGTCCTTTTACAGATATAGTTTAATATTTCACACAACAGTTTACATTTCAACAGTGTTGACAAACAAAAGCCAACAATGTGATATCAACTGTAATGGCTACAACTCTACAAAAACACTTTCATTTGTTTGTTTCATAATAGATGAGTTTTCTGTTGGGGAAAAAAAAAAAACAAAAATAAGGGTCCAATTGTTTTCAGATTTTCATTGACTTTGGAGCTGTAATTCTTTGGCCTTGTCCAAATACTACCATAGTATTGTCCTTTAGTTTGTTTTACATGCCTCCTCCTCGTGAAAGAGTTCAGTGCAGAAGACAAAGTCTGTGGCATTATGGACTTTACTCTTGACAGCACCAGTAGCTGCTTGAAATGGTTTGTGGTCTGTTTTCATGATCAGATAGAACAAAAAAATAGCATTGTGTGATTTATGCACAAAGAGTTCATTAGAAAAACATCACTAATGACATCAGTATCAGTTATCATCTCCAGGCCTTGATTGCTCTGTGGTTGGATAAAGGAAAGTTGGATATTTTATAAGCTTTACACACCAGAACAGACTAATTTCACAAGGACTGCAATACGTGTAACTGACATAAACAGATTTTCCTCCAGGGACAGTTAGGCAAAATATCAAGTAATCAAGTATGATAAGTATAATTAATCTTTACATTTCTGACTTCAGCTGCTAATTAAAATATACAGAGATTCAAGGTCTTAACTGTCATAAGATTTTCCAGAGAAAAGCGTTTTTATTGAACACAGAATAATCTTATTGAATGTTTAGGCTAAAGGGAGAATAATTAACTGTTGACTTTATTTGGTTATATTGCAGTTATTGGTCTTAATGAAATGAACTTAACAGTTATATACCACAGTTACAAAAAAAGAAGTCCTGAAGATCCAATATTGAGTAATTCATCACCTATTCTGCCTCTTCCCTAAAGTGTTGTGCGCGACAGGAGAAAATTCCAGCTACCAGTTGGCAAGAGGACTACACCCCGGGTTGGGTATTTCCAGCAACCTCACAATACGATATGCATCTCGATACACATGAATTGTGAACATTTACTACGCTTTTAACAGAATTCCCGACAAGTTTTGTTTTTTATCACAAGAAGAAAAAGAACAAGGAAGAGTTTTAAATGATTCTACAACTTAAGAAACTTAAACAAAGGTCTTCAGAGATTGTAGACCGGGGTGCTGGGTTGGCGGAGTGGTAAGCAACCAGACATGACCCATATACATGCTTCTGCAGGCCTGGGTTCGAATGCAGCCTGTGACCTGTTTGCAGAGTGTCCTCCCCCTACTCTCTCTCTCGCCCCACTTCACAAGCCTATCCTCTCTCTCCTATCAATAAAGTCACAAAATGCCCAAATAATAATCTTTAAAAAGAAAAAAAAGATTGTGGACCTAAGTTCAAATTTGGAACATGTGCTTCATCATGTAGTTTGGCCTCTACTTTGAACTGTGCCATTGTTAACATTACACAAAGTGTATTGACAACAACAGTCAAACAGTCAATCGATTCTGTAGAATCCGTATCGATACACGTATCCTCAAGGAGTGCATGATGATATTTTGCTGTATCGATATTTTGAGCACAGGCCTCATGGAGACTGATAAATAGTCATGCTCACACTCAAATAGGCCAAGTGAGGATGTTTATGACTGACCTGCGAGTATCTCCAGCTTATGATGGTAAATACTCGACCTTGTCCTCAGTCCATAAATTCCTGTCAGCTCATATTTCGGGTAAGACCTGCCTCTTTGAAACTGGTTGAGTGCCTCTCATTCATACTTTTGCTCCTTACAAATCTTGGATTTGTGCTGCTGGGAGACGACCTCCAGCCAGCATGTGCACTTTTATTTTGTCCCGTCCCATAGGTGAAGTCGAAGGAGTTTTGGCGAGCCATAGTTTTGGGCCCTGCGGCAGGACTCTGGAAAATCCAGTTAGATCTAGAAGGAGGCTTTATCTGCTGGGAGGTGTGGAGCTGTGGTTGTAATTTGGCTCCTGGGAAGATCTGTGGTTTGAGATGGCTTCTCATTGAGGACGAGGTATCTGTGGCTGGCTGTGGCAGCTGGGTGAGCTGCTTTTGCCTGTGGGGTTGATTGTGTCTCTGTGTGCCTTGAGATGTTGCAGGAGGGGAAAAGACTTTAGGCTGATGAAGAATAAAATTCACATTTGGTTTGAAGCTGAGTGAACTGTTCCAGTTAGGTCTTTGTGTGTTCAGACCTGATAAGAGTCTAGTTGAGTCATCTCTGTTTCTCTGCTGAAGGAAAAGACCTTTAGATCCCACAGTTTGGTGCTGTCCATTTGAAAAGGTCTCCAAAATTGAGTGATATCGAGTAGTCCTGTTATGCTGAAGTCCAAGTTCTGGGGGAACCATCTGCAGTTTGTCTGAGTCTTGAACTTTTGCACTTCTTTCTCTCACAGTATTGACACTGAGGATATTTAACAAGGACTGGGCATTTGTAGTCTCAGTATGTTTCTTGTTTGGATTTTTCTTCAGAGGTTCAGTAGGAAGGTTGCAAACAGCTTCCTCCTTTTGCTTTGGCCTCTCTACTTGTGCACTCTGCAGTGGTTCCACCAGTGGTTTTGGCTTTTGTGGGGATTTTTCATGCATTTGTCCATCGGCATCTTCCTTGTGTTCAGGTTTGGTGTCACATTTGCTCTTTTGTTCTGGGATCTCAGTTAGAACAGGCATTGGTGGTCTTGTCTCTGTGTTTTCGCCATCTTTAATCAAATCCTTGAGGCATGGTCCTATGTTCTTACTTTCTTTTGACTTAGTGGCAGCAGTGTTTTTGTTCTGGACTGAATGCAAAGTGACATGAGGAGGGGGAGCCTGGGGCAGGGAAATATAGTTGTCAAAGCCTGGGACAGGCTTGGAGCTTGAGTAGAGCCGGTGGAATTCTTGATTGAAATATTCGACTGTGCTGCCCTTAAAAACAACAACCAGACAGCGATGGACCTGCCAGGAGAGCCAGGAGAAACTGAGGAGACAAAACATTAAAATCAAAACCACACAATAGTATTAATCGAGCAATCAACACTCAAGAGAAGGGACAAAAGCTAATTTACACAGAACATGGCTGCTAATTAATTACTAATAGAAAGCTAATTAGTATGAGTGTAAGTTTGTATACCTGAATGAACCAGTCAGTGCCTCTGTCCAATCAGCAATCATAAAACTCTCAGCAATCTGACCCATCAACTTCCTGCCTGTTTTGGCACAGTAAGTTTGTCCAGTGACACTCTGTACCGACAGTTTCTAAAAAAAACAAACATGCATCTCTTTGTCATGTTTCTTTTTAACTTGTTGTAGAAAGTAGTCTTTAAATGAAGGCAAACATTTTAGAGTTACAGTTTTTGTGATAGCTGGTGATGGAACCAAGATGAGACTCTAAATTGAAATGTTCAAGAAATATACACTCAATGGCCATTTTATTATATATTTATATTTATAACACAAACTGCTTCTTAACTCAATTCCTCTTATTGTGCTTCTTCATCTTTTATTCATGTTGTTGTCTCCTTTAACAAACTGACTTAGGTTCACATTACTGTCAGTATTTGTATCCACACAAGGAGTCACTGAGTATGACATGGTGTGCCAATTTGGCAAGTTAATCTGTTTATAGGCCGCTTTTTATAATTAAATTCCAGTATTTGGAAGCAGTTCGATAATGGTATCATAAAGGTCAGTATGATGATATATTGATGTGCTTTTTTAGTGTTTGTTTGGTTCTGTCACAATTCAGCAGCATACATACGATAAGGAAATCACCTTGGTAATAAATAAAAAAAAATGTTTTTTGAAAATTAAACTTTAGAGTGATACCTTTTTTAACACTAGGGAGATTTTTGTTTTGAGTAAGCCCTGATCAACATTTGTTACAGACTGATTATTTCATAGAGCCAGAGAGAAAACAGAAAGTAACTGCACGCAAACAGACAGACGCAGAGACTCACAGGGAAGCTTTTGCTGTCCAGTCTGAGCTCCTTCCACATGCTGACGAACAGGTCGAGGTTGAGATGATCCAGCAGCAGGTGAACAGAGACATTCCTCATCCTGCTCGCCTCCAGGAGATCACACAGGAGCTCCACGTCACTGAAGCTGTCAACCACTACAGCCAGGTCCTACACACATACACAAGCTAGTGAGAACATAATCCTCTATAGTACAAAACTCTGCAAACATTATTAATCATCACATCACCACAGTGACAGGCACACACGTGAAGTCAACAGCTGCATGAAAACCCATGCATGAGAAGACACATGTAGAAACACACGTGCACCTACCGATCCAGCTTTTCTGATGAACTCTCTGACAGAATCCTTCATCCCAGATGATTTGCTGTCAGACTGAAAATACATCCTGAACCCATCACGACCAGGGGTCTTCACATCTATAAAGAGACAAAACATGATCAGGAATGAGGGATACAGCATCTTTGATCTTTGCCAATATCCTATATTGGCAGATAACAGTAAAAGATGAGGCAGGACAAGATAAACCTTTATTTATCCCCTATTAGGGAAAATGTAATTGTTACAGCAGCATTTAAAAAGTAATCACAGAAAGAAGTAAAATAGAGTACTTATATAAAAACAAAATTGAAGTTGTTAGTACTCTGAAAAAAAAAAAAGAATATCAGGCACAAGGTGAGGATTCAGGCAGCAGGGACAGTTCATGTCTTTCAGGGCAAGTCTTTAATCCAAAAACAGGTTCGGTACACAGAAAAGGCAAACAATCAGGCAGAGGTTATCAGTCCATAAGGCAAAATCGGAAGGAGATCAGGCAGGGTCAAACATGAAGAGTTAATCTAGAAAGAAGTATTCAAAGGGCTGGAGAATCGACTAGTGTGGTAGTGATAATCTGGCAGGGAAGTGGGGGAACACCAGAGTTTAAGAAGGACAGGGGAGTGAGTCTAACAAAACGCAGGTGCAACACATTAGAGAGGGACCCAGTGATCACTGGTGAGGGAAGCAGCACGACAGGAACTGAAAGAGACCAGAGACAAGGGTTAGCAAAATAAGACAGAAACTGAATTAACTTGACAGATACTGATAAAGAATATGTTAACATTTATATTATTAATAATAATAAAGATAATACATTATCTACACCATAACATTTACAACTAAGCTTAAAAGATAATATTTGTGCTCACTTTTTAAATTGTTAAGAACACCAATTCTCTCCTACACTATTATTCTTTTCTTTCTTTCTTTTTTTTTTTTTTTACTTTTTCTGTGACCGTCTGTTTCATGAACAAATTCTAAAAGAAGAGGTCAAATAACTTTTTCTTTATCATAATGTTGTTGAGCAAATTCAAACTAAGTCAGTCTTTGGAGTACGTCTTCATTACATGCTTAAAGTAAAAGTATATAAACGTATCATTAACAGTAAAAAGAAGTTAATCTGCCTTTTTACTGGCTTGAAACAGCTCCGTGGCAACCTCATGGCAGACAGTTAGTTCTGTAGAGCACGTAAAATAGTTTTGCACCTTCTTCAAGCTCAAACTTTCATATGTAAATGAATTCTCTTCATGGTTTGCTGGGGGGATATGACAAATGTTGAGGAATTCAGCTGAAGAATTGCAGTCCCTTTGGAGTACTTCAATATTAAAGTCACCCAGAAGAACGCAAACTCGTCCCGTTTTCTATATCAGCTCCAAAGTGTTAGAGAGAACAACACTGAACATATTAACATCAGCATCAGGAGGTCTGTAAATGCTACAAGTATCCAAAAAAACATATCTAAACATGATATTTCAACACAACAAGATTGTACAGTAGTAAACTGCAGCATTGAGGAAAGAGAAACTAAACCATCACTGAGCCATGTTTCTGAGAAAGTAAGCACTGAAGGCTGTGAGATATAACTTGGATTTTTCTGTGCTACATGCTTTTGAGGCTTGCAGGTCATCCAAGTCAGCCTGTAAAAACTGGACGCTAGCTTTCAGATCTTGAATATCTTTGGTCATAATCTGCACACCTTTCATGAGGCTGTCCACACGAACAAATGG
Source organism: Cetoscarus ocellatus (assembly GCA_037902135.1). Taxonomy (NCBI): domain Eukaryota; kingdom Metazoa; phylum Chordata; class Actinopteri; order Labriformes; family Labridae; genus Cetoscarus; species Cetoscarus ocellatus. The sequence continues at coordinate 447,518 of JBAMNC010000647.1, forward strand.
TGAATCAACAATCACTTGGAAACAAGATTTGTAACTCCTCTCGTTCAAGAAACTCCTTGTAAAAACTCTTTGGTGGTTTCATGAGCTTGTAAAGCACAAAATCTTCACCACCCTTTTTTGTCATCATAGTTCTGTTGTTTCCACAATGCCAGTAATTTGAAGCTAAGAAGCTTACTCTGTGAAGAGGAATCAAAACTGTCACTGGAAGTAGTTGATGAAGGATCCAGCAGGCAGGTGACATGGAGACTGAAGGCCAGGAATATTTATCCATCGGAAGTCTCTTTAAGAACTGGCCATCCAAACTTCAGCAATTTACCTCTGTATGAGACTTAAATGCTTTGCAAAACAGGAGTTTCATTATTTTATAAGACTTCTAAAGACCCAAAGAATTTGATGAAACTTTAGAAAGGCTTGAGAGTGAAGACCATGCTGCTACCAAACAGTGACTCCTATTAAATGAAGTTTTTCTAATTGCATTTGTGTTGAAATGTATCAATGTTTGTGTCTATATGTTCACATAATATTTACCTCATGGTCACCAAAGTTACTCATCCCTGCTTCACTTGATACTTAACTTAAATCCACATCTGTCTCACAGCTGGGCAGAACAAAGCCAATCCCAGCTCAGGATTTTGAGATGGACACCATAACAGATTTCTAAGATGTCTTGGCCACACCTGGCTATCCCCTGCATCCAAAGTAATTATTTCCTGAATCAGCTCATTGGTTTTACCCACTCCAGGAAATAAAGACTTAAACACTGACCTGGTTATACTTTGAGTATCAAAGTCTTTTTTTCTTCACAGCAGTTTTACCTTTTTGACTGTTTGGATCCAAGCCTGGATTCCCATCAGTGGACATTGCAGGATAATATGTGGCAGTGTGGCAGCTTGAGGGCAAGTTCTCTGAGTCTTTGTCATCCTCATCACCATCTGATGCACAGTGATCATCTACATACAGCACGAAAGTTAGTAAGTTCGTTTTGGGTGTGGCAGGAACCACAGACATTTGGCAACAAACCACAACATCAACACTAACACTGTGAATAAATAAATAAAACACAGTGGCATTGATAGATACTCACTGTTTACTGTGCTTCAAAAATTAAATACAATAGTTCTTTTTTAACATTTCTATTATTATTATTATTCTTAAAATTGTATGCACAATAAAACTTAAAAAAGAAAGGTTCATTTAATTTGATTAATTGTCACTTATTTTGATGTAACTCTTAAAACAACTTTTTCACACAGGTGATATTTTGCCTTAAATCAGGTCCATATATTAATTCCTGATGACTTCCAAGGTATGCCTACAATCGCTAATGGTCAAAAAAAACGTCTTGTTTTCATATGCAGACTATCCCTGATGGTGCTGTATTCTCTATATATGTGAGACTCTCTTAGACCTCCTGTGGTAGGGTGTCACACTGGTGGGTCTATTCAGGGGAGCCAGGGGAATGAGACGTTTCAAGCAGCTACTGGTGCCATAAATATGGGGAGGGGGAGAAGTCCTTATGCCTTGGGCTTTTTGTCTTGTTCATAGAAATGCTTTACCACGCAGAGGAGGCATGTAAAACACAGTAAAGGGCATGTAAAACTCAAAAAAGTATAACGTGGGCTCTCTAAACCAAAACTGCACCTCGACGTTGTTCTCAATGGTACGTCCTTTATCTTAACTACTGTATATTGACACCATTTTGACTTTGCTGTTGTTATTTCTACTGTTTTCTTAAAGGGATTTGCCCAACCTTTTTTTATTCTTTCCGTGTCTTGCCTCACTCTTGAGTCCATGACAAGCATTATTTTACATTATCTTCGACTATCATCATATTATATTCTTCTACTAGTAAACAGAGGCTTTGTTTTGTTGACCTACTTTCGTGGTGGTTGAGGATGTGACATTGGCAAACAAGACGAGTCTTTTGAACAGCTCTTTTAAGTGAAGATGAGAACCGATTCGCAGTTGAGAGTGAGTCGTCTGTTTGTGCAGGCAATTTGCATTTAAGAATGGCTCTAATTCAGTTCTCATCATTCACTCAAAAGAGCTGTCCAAAAGACTTAATTCGTACGCGAACGTCCCATCTCTAGCGTAAACCACCGCAGAAGTTGGTCAACAAAACAAAGCCTCTGCTTAGGAGTGGGAGAAGATAATACGATGATAGTAAAAGATAATGTAACACAACTTGGTAAAAAAAAACTACAAAAAAAACAAAAACACATCACAACAAGCACACAGGACTGTTTAGAGTTGCTGAAGAGTTTATCTATTGACTGTAGGCAGAGGCAGACTAACACTTCCCATTGACTCCCAGTGTTTGAGCTAAGCTAATTAGCAGTGGGCGAGCTTTGTCTGTCTCTTATTATTACTGCACGCACAGTTGAAAGAATGGTGTCTATTTGCTTGTCATGGACTCAGGAGTGAGGCAAGACATGAAAAAAAAACAAAAAAAAAGTTGGCGTATCCCTTTGAGGTGCCAAATAAAAGAAATGACCCCCTTTTTATACTTTTTCAGCCTACCTACATTCCCACATGAAAGACTTAACAAGGCATTAAAATATTACGTATAAAAGTATTTACTACCTGTGCTGCTGTCTTTCCCATTTTCCAGAATGTATCTTTTCTCCAGCTTTGACAGAAAGTCCACCTCTCCCTCTGCGTTTAAAACCTGGTGATATCCCTCCAAACCCCTGTTGAGCAGCGAGTCTGCAGCCAGCCGAGCGCTCTCATTGTGGCTCAGGTCCAGTGTTGGAGGGGTGGCTGTGAAGTCAGAGTAAGAGGAGGAGGGGATGCGAAGGTCCTGCACCCGGCGCCTCACTTTCCCCACAGGTTTGGACCTCCTGTACCACAGCATGGACACACTGCTAGAGTCCAGCGGGGATAAAACCAAGTCTTGCATGTTTGTTAGTTTAGATGAGAAGGATGATTTCTACCCTTCTCTGACACTGACAGAAAAAAACTGGTTGAAGCACATGCTGAGGTAAAAAAAACAGGCTTGAGACACACCCCCTCTCATGGCAGGATGGTTTTGCAGTGATGAGGATTGACAGCTGACAGCTGTGAGAAATGTTATGCCATCATATTCTCTATGTGCCCTTCCAGGATCTAATACATTGAAGAAGAACAGAAGCTGAAAGTTGTGCTTGAGTATGGAGACTCAGGCAGCTACATGCCCTGTGAGTGTGGATTAGTGAAATTTTGGCTCAGGTTTATTTCTAACTTTTCAAAGGAATGAAGCATATGTTCCTGCATGTTGATTAACAAGGACAGGATTACGAGAACACAGAGTGATCTGACTGTTTGTGCTGATTTTTTAGGAGCAGGTGAGCAGAGATAAAGGTGGGTGGAGAGAAATGACAGAATGAGTGACAGGAATGAAGATGGTTGTCTCTTTAGATCATGTCATACAACACCTGGATGCCGAAAGAAAAAGAAAGAAAGTCAGATGTAGGCACACCCAGACTGAAGGGGAATGGGACATATGCATGTTCTTACGTGTGTCAGACTAGGAGCAAAGGGCAAATGCAGATAAAAAATTATGATATGCACATAAACTGAGTTTCCTCACTTTATAAGCATTTAAACAAAAATGGCTTAGTAGTGCGGTACTGCAGAAAACAATTGCACAAATTTGTCTCACACCTAGATGGTAGGGCTGGGTGATATGACCTAAAGCTAAAATTCCTGTTTTTTTTCTTTGTTTTTTTTAATTTACGATTTTAATCTGTTTTATCCCTCTCAAACTAAATGGAATTTTCCTCCTGTAGTTAAAGTGCATGCTGTTATCATTTCATTTCATTATCAACACCGCTTATCCCTTCCAGGGGTACACCCTGAACTGGTCGCCAGCCAATCGCAGGGCCACATAGAGAAACAGACTGCCATTCACGCTCACACTCATACCTAAGAGCCATTTGGAGTGACAAATCAAGGAAGCCGGAGCACCCATAGAGAACCCACATATAAACGGAGAGAACAAGCAAACTCCACACAGAAAAGCCCTGCCCGACCTGGGGATTAAACCGGTGACCTTCTTGCTTTTAGACACGTGCACTACCAGCTGTACTACCATGCCGCTAGCATGCTGTGATTTTTTATGAAATCTTTCGTATGTGTTTTGGACATGGGCAGCTTTGACTATTTTAACAATGAAAGCCACATCATTTTCATAGTTTATTAACATGAAACTCTCCTATCATTATTAAATCTAATTAAAAAACAAATACAAGCCTAAAAATGTGCCTGAGCAAAAACTGACTGGGCCTACCATAACGAATACAGTGGACATATTGGTATTTCAAACATTGCCACAACTTACAAGTGGAGCAAAAGTGAGAAAATACACTTAAAAAATGTTTTTCATTTTTAAATCTTCTGCAGAAAAGAATTCTAATAAGTCATTTTAATCAAGATATCACCCGGCGCTATCAGATGTTCACTTTGTCTTATTGTTATTGTAAATGGTTTCTTTAGATTCAACTTGAGCTGTCTCAAAAACAGACATCTTTAGATCAGTGGTTCACAAATGAGACAAGTCTAGGTGTGCCTTGGGAATTTACACAGTCATGTGTTATTCCTACAAACATACAGCGGCTGATGATTTAGTTTTTGGTGTACCTTTTGTGTGCTTTGTATGTTTTAACCCTTAAAACTCTGAGCCATATTCCACTATTTTTAGCCTGCCTGGATTTTGGAGGCTCTTGGACACATTCTCTGTCTCTAATTGTAAAAAGTGCGACATTGCAGTGCTTATATTGACAGCTGGCCATCTTGTTCCTTGGTGACCTCTGGCCGCTCCTGGTTGGACACTATCATCAAAAAACAAGAGAAGAAGAAATTGGGCACATTTGATTGGTCAGTGGACTGGAAGTTGTTTCTTTCTCTAAGGGTCTAAAGTGAGGTCTAATAATAAAATTACTAAAGTAACATTTTAAAAACATTAAAACCTTTCCAAAGATTGTCAGAGTGGGCTTTCAAATACAGTTGACCCCATCAAGAGCCACTGTACCCTTACAGAGATATAGGTCTACAATGCCAGTGTTACTGCTGGCATTGCCATAACAGGGTGTACAAGTGATCTCGTGGAGCCAAAAGTTGAGAATATCTAGACTTATTGATACTCAATAATTATTGAGCTCCAAATTAATCAGGATTGAGCATCAAGTAAAAACAAAACCTCTTGACTGTCATCTTGAGATAGATATAATATGATATTTTAAAGACCAGCTCAGAAAAATGACTGTTTGAATTTAAATAAATTATCACTATTATATGTTTAAATGTAACATCAAGAACAAAATATGGTTTTGGAAAGATATTTTGATGCATCCAATTCAAAAATCTCCTGTGTAATTCAGCTGTCTGTCTGTTTTTATTTGGTTAGCATATAAAACTAAACATGTTCAGACTGTTCAGATACTGAAGCTCACATAAAAATGCTATTTTACAAGGCTATAAAGACACGCCTAGAGATTTTGTCCTGATATTTGGTGTGCCTAAGGCACAATCAGTTTGAGACTCTGCTTCAGACAATAGAGGTTGTGCATGTCACTAAAAAAAACCTTTCACACTGAATCCATGATCTGATAAACAACATAAGTGATTCTCTTTGACCCCTCCAAGTTCAGCAGAAACCGGGACTGCAATTATTCTAAAACAGACTCTCAACTTTTTACATCAAAACATAATTTCTGTATCTTAGTGCACCTGTGCACTTTGTGTCTTTGCTATTATCTTGTACATATTCTATTCCTTACCTTAATTTTAATTTTATTTTCTAATTCCTGCTTTTCGATTTTCTGCTTCTGTTCTGTTTGTATATGTATTTACACTCTGGTGTGTATCTCGTCTGTACTTGGAGAGTAAAGTAAGCCGGCATCAAATTCCTTGTATGTCTTACGTACCTGGCCAATAAAGCTGATTCTGATTAAAACATGTTACAATCATTGTGAAATTTTTGTAGTAAGAAAATGGTTTTATGTTTTCTCTTCGATCTTAACTATGACTTTAATCTTAAGAAAAAAAAAAGAGGAAAAGGATCACTCAGGGCTGTACTCAAAGTAGAAAAGTGACCTAGTTTGGATTTTTAAGATTAAAATCTATTTTTTGACTTTTTTTTTTCAAATCAGATTTTCGTTGAAGGATATAAATCCGATACAGGCAAGGCCTTTTGTAATGTGACCAAATTCTGAGCAAAAAAACAATCATCAGATCACAATATTCACTGAAGTCTGTTAAATGTTAAAACTAAAATGAGAAAATAATATTTTGAATCAGCATCATAATATATTGTATCGTGTTCCAGCAGTGAGGGTGAAAAGGGGCTGAGAGATTTTGGCATCTGACATACAGCAGACTGTGCTGAACAGTCACGGTAAAGAAGGCGCTGAGCCTGAAGGGAAAGCTTTCAGTTTAGATGTTTATCTTCATTCCAACCCTCACCTTTGGTCAGTATTGGATTCCTCAGAGGAGTTTAGCCTGTGGAGCTGAAGACACCCAGAGGGAACTTTAAAGTAGAGACGTTGCTTTTCATCAAAAAGAGCCATTTGATCTGGTTTGGGTATCCATAAAGGACACTCCATGTTTGTCTCCCTGTGCAGGTCTTCCAGGCACACTCAACTGGGAGGAGACCCCAGGCCCAGACACAAAACTCGCTGCAGGGAATAACGCCCCCTCCCCAGCCTGAGAAAACCAGAGTCCCCCCAGAAGGAGCTGGAACATGTTGCTGGGAGAGGGTCGCCTGGGTTGACCTGCTCGGCCTGCTGCCTCTGCAATGCTAAGCAGAAGAGGACGGGTGGAGTTCCCTGATAGTTTTATGATGGGTTACTGTGTGGAGGAATGGGGAAATGCATAGAAAACCAACACAAATTACATCTCTGAGTACGAGGAAGAAAAACTAAAAATTACGAACATATATGGCTGCTACAGCCAAATAAACAACATGTTTATTAATGAATGTGCTCTAAAATATAACTAGTTACTTAGTGCTAATACAAACCAGAAATGTGTTTCTGCAAAAGAGGTAAACATTGAACAGTTAGGACAATAAGTTTAGAGTTTGAAGTTCAATCCAGTAATTAAAAATGCTTGAAAATATGATGCTGAACAAATATTTAAAACAGGCATGATGACTGTATGAAATTATTTTTTTTGGTTGTTTCTTATTTTTGGTTAGTTGTAATGCTATTTTATATTGTCATGCTTGGCAATCTCAGGTTGTTGTTTTCTCTGTATGAAATGTATTATTGTGTAATTGCTCTTCTTCTAGTTTTTTTCTCTAGGAAATCCCATTGAGATTAAAACTATCTTTCACAACTTGCGTTAAAATGACCAGGGGCCTTTCATATTGGAAGAACAGTGGGTAGAACAAGCTTAAGCTTCAGCCTACATCTGATTGATCTGTTTTATTCCTCAGTGTTTCTCGTATATGACCCCAGTATAATAATTATTAACTAGAAAGGCACTCCGAGAGCGCAGACCTCCACCAAGCAGCTCAGTTCTGGCAGTGGCTCTTCCACAAACCCTGTATAAGATACAATTCTGGATCACCAGATCCAGTATAGTGCCAGGATCCGGACCAAACTCAGCACATACACGGAGGTTGTTATCCTGTATGAACACAACAGGTTTTGGGAACATCACTTAATATTTTGATTTTATATGAATTATTGAATGTTGTCAATGGGATTTCCCATTCTAAAGTACAATGGTTTTTTTGTGATTTCAATCTGGATTGAAATTTACCTTGATGATAGAGACATTGGCCCCATATTATCCTGTAAAATTGGAAGTGAATCTGTTAAAAAATGGCAGAGACATGATTTTTTTTAAATTCAGCCCAATGTTAACTTATAGGATTTTTTTGAAATTTCTGGAATTTTTTGCATCCAGAAAAATGTATGTATCACCACCAAAATCTAATCATTTTTAAGTTGGGCCATTACCAACATCTGCCAAAACATTTCAGCAAAATCCGTCCAGTAGTTTTTTCGTAATCTTGCTAACAAACAAACAAACATATGCTGGCACAAACATAACCTCTTTGGCAGAGGTAAAAAAATAATATAAGCAGGCAAAATCTGATCAGAGTTAAACACCTGGTTCGAGGACTTTGGCTAACAGATCTGAGCTTGCTCTGGAGGAAATATGTGGTCCAGAAATCTTTAAGGATTATCAGTCAGTCATATCCCATCCCCTACTCTGAGTTCCTTTAATGTTGTCAGTGTTTTCTTGTCTCTACAATAAAAAAACAAAACAAACAAAAAACTTAAAAAAAAAACACACTTAAATTCTTTTATTTCTTTTCTTTCATGTCCTAAGCTCCTTCATATCATAAGGTGTTTGTATATATGTTTGATATTTAGATTTTTATTCAGAGGTGTGGTTTAGAACTCTTGAGAGTTTTCTCCTTTAGGTTAACTGTTGACAGTGATGTGTCTGTATGCTGCTGCTGACTTTGTTTGTCTGGTTGGCTGTAGGCTGAATAACTCCTATGGGACAGATGCAGTGATCTGATTCTGAATCGGGGGCTCCCACAGTTTTTGTTCCTTTTGAGTTTTTGGAGACATTTTTAAGACCAGAGCAGAGAACATTTAGACGATGTTTAACACCCAAGAACAACACCCAACACAGGTATAGTACTAAATTTTTAGGCGTGTTGAATGTCAAATGACTTAGTGAAATATTTTTTTAGGAGACAATGAAAGACAAAGAGATGTCTTTGAAAAAACTGAGACTGAATATTCTGTCCATTATCTTATACTGTAATATACAGAGCTGAATAAATCCAGTGTAAGGTTTACACCATCACTGCCCTACATTAACATCACTGGTAATTAACAAAATCATTTTTATGTTTCTGCAATTGTTAATACACCAGTATGTAGATGCTCTTTAACTGAAACTATATTTTTAATGCTAAAATATTACTATTATTGATATCCATTACTTTTCAATTTTACTGTTAAAAAAACTGTCATTACCATTTTTGGTTAAGATGTCAAATTATAGTTATTTACTTATGGAAAAACTCTTTTTAATGGTTGAATGATATGCTTGATAAATTTCTGACTTCTCAGAGGAAGACCAGCAAGGTGGCTCAAATTTGGGTATAAAAAGGTGAATTCAGTTTGAAATTCGTCAGCCATTACCAGTAACAAAAACCTTTTCAGTTTTAAACAAGTTTCTGAAAGATTTGTAAAATATTTATGAGTTCCTGGTTTTTATGACACTTGGTCTTACAGATTTGTTAAGCTCTGTATATGTAACTAGGGGTGTTAGAAAATATGAATACACAAATTCATGATGATGTTTTGATGTGTGATACTGTGCAGACAGTTTACAACGTAGTATTGATATTTAATCTAGTAAAAACTTTACAGAAATTCTGGAAACTGTTTTGTATTATAGATCAGCCTTTAGACGCTAAATGTCAGGACAGATTCTGCCATTTCACTTCATCTCTCTGTGACATTTAATGTCCTCATCTCTGTCACTGGAACAGACAACAAAGTTTATCCATGCCGCAGAAACCTACTTTATATGAAAAACAAAACAGAAATTGTTGTGGGTATCTGACCTTTTTTTTTTTTTTTTTCAAAACCAGACTAATTAGTAATAACACTGTGATTAGCTGCCCTACTTATAATACTGAGAAATATTGTGTTTGTTTTTATTATACTGCCAGATTGTTGTCAGAACACACCCCTATATCTTACAGTAAAACTCCTCCACACAGGACATTTTTAAATACAGGCTAGTGGCTGTTTAGTTTAGTGATAAAACACTTGAATTAAATAATGACTTTCAACATTAATAAACCTTACTTATAAATATTAGAGTGCATAAAAGCCAAACACAAAAACTTCATTTCTTTAGATTTAGATGGATCAGACACTTTTAGTAAAGGTGCCATCAAAAATTAAAAACCCTGTGATGATAAGACTTTTAAAAATGTTTAGCCTTAAACTTCAAAAATGCCATTCAACGCTTTTTGAGATGTTTTAAGGATCCCCTGACTGAGAATCAGAACCTGAATAAGGACGTATAATACAAACGTGAAGTCACTTTTGACGTACATTGGAATGAAAGAGTTTTAGAAGCTGCAGTAAAGTCAATCACAGCTACAGTCACTTACCAAGGCTGCAGTCATTCATATATTAACAACACATGTGAACCTAAAAGGGTAAAAATGAAAGAGAATAATGAATCAGGGGCTGCACAGTTTATCCAACAATAAATTTAAATAAGACACCAAATACAAGAGGTATTACAGCTAAAAAAAAATCAATAAAAAAGATGTTAACGATGAATAAATAATGCACAAATAAACATCATATTAAGACCTATACTGCACTTTGAACAAAAAAACTACACATTAAATTATGCAGTCAGCAGGGATAGACACAGCTAATTCCTTCAGAATTATCTGCTCTGAGTGACCATGAAATGAATTAAACTCTGTTGCTTGTAGAGCGTTTACATTTTTCCGCTCAGACACAAGCTGAACAGTCATGTGCACCTCACATGGAGCAACAACACAACAAAAAAAACAATCTGTTTCTTTCTTTAAAAGAACCAATTTGAGGGAATGGGAGAGGCATTTCCTAAAAATCTTGGTTTACGAAAAGGATATCAGAGTTTTAAATCATTTGATACTTTCTGATCTCAGTTGTTTCAAAACAGTTCAAAGCAGAGGAGCTTTAAAAAGCAGATTTCAATGCTGCCGGTGTATTTGTGTGGTTAAGACAGTGCGCAGGGTGGATGCCAAAGACCTCGACTTTTGTTATAGTACTGTGGCAGTATTGATATTGGATGTTTACTGACAATGTATTCACATTTTTAATTCTCGTATCATGAAAAACCCTACTAGAGAATTGAACTGTTTCACTTTGGTTATATCAATAATCAGTCATCAGGGATGGAGAGAAGGATGGTCTCTTGGTTCTTGGAAACTGTGTGAATCAGTGTTTCAGTTGTCGAAGCTCATTTGAGACGAAAAGCTGTTTTTCTGACTCGGTGGAGACATGGAGCAGTGTGTGCGGTCACTGAGAGACAGAGGACAGTGTGTGGACAGACTGTGAGGAGGCTGAGCTGCTCTCTATCGCTCTGGCTGCAAGTTTCTGTCTCAGCTCTCTGATTTCCTTCAACAGTTCTCTCTCGCTGCTGTCCAGCTGGGCCCGCCCTCGATCCAGAGAAACTGAGAGAAAAAAAGGAAAGAGGAGGGTATTAAAGACCTAAAAACTATTATTTGGTTGTTTTGTGAAGAATTAAATACAAATCACAATTACTGGGAGTCATAATAACTCATCCCCTCATCTATTATCCAGCCAGTGCTCCAAAGTTTGACTTTTGCAGAGATTTATTTACATGCAACTCCAGCTTCAGAGGACCTAAAGGTTAAGTAGCTGGACTTTGCATTGGATAAAAAAAACATTGTGTCCACAGTTGGGAAAACCTCATTTATGTTTGCCAACCATTTTATGCTGGACTGCCTCATTACACTTGGACTGTACTGTGTTAGTCCGACCCCCAAACTCCTCCTGAAAGAGCATCCACTACCAACTGTCTAAAGAAAATCAACTGATGAGAGAATAGTGATTATTCTGATTACCAGAACGTTTCATGTTTCATTTCACATTGAGTAAGTTAACATGTTAGTGACATGAGCAGCTTAAAATGTTAGCAGGGGGCTAACATCTTATATCAGTGACAGCAGTTTTTGGTCAGCATAAGTTACAGCAATGTTTAAAATCCAAATAGTTTGGGTACAGTCCTCTTTCTTTTCCAGTCTACACTTAAATTGTGCCTCCTCAACATAGGCACAAGCAGGGTCAGCATAGTAATGCTGAAAAGACAGTGACATTATAAATACAACAAAGCAGGAAACAGAGTTAACAGTGAAGATGGCTCCTGGTTTGTGGCTTTTTGTTACAGTAAGGAGATGAGGTTTGTTTCAGTGACAGCTTCAAGGATCACCCCCCAAAGCTCAGCAGCGTCTCCATATCGCTTTTGAGGTCCTAATTTTATGACGGCTTTTTTGAAGGAAAACAGCGTGCTTTATGCCGGTTGTTTGTTTATATGACAAGGGGGTTTTGGGCGCCTGAAAACAGAGTGATTTGAAAACTGGCTCCAGACTGCAAACTTTGGAAAACTGCAGTGATTCTGCCACTGAATACACAGACAAAATGGAGTGTTTACAGCTTTTTTTCCAATTGCTAAAACACAAATTTTCAAACTAGGCTGGTTTTATCAAAATACTTTACACAAATACACAAAACCACACACCCAAACTGCAAAATACCACTGCAACCAAAACAACATATAGCATTATCAAAATCACATTTTTGCACCAAATGGCACACACTTCATTCTTATGACCAGATTTTTGTCTAACCAACTACACACTGTTGGGCATTATGAAAAACACTCTCTGCTTTATTATGCTTTGCCATAATAGTAAAAAAGTTGATATTGCAGAAAATTCATCAGATTCAAACAAGTCAGTGCAACATATGCACAGTAGATATATTTACATTGGAGTGAACAAAAGTATGCTCACAAAAAAACAGTAAACAGAAAAGAAAATTGCCAAAAAAAGAAAAGGGCAGAAAATATATAGCAAAAAAAAGAGGCAAAAAAATCCATAAAAAAATAAAAAAAATTAGCCAGCATCTTGCCGCACAGCTGGGTTTGGCCACAACGCCTCGTCCACATCACAGGCAATATCCTCACTTGCCAGACATCGAGGGAAGAAGCGCATTAAGTACCTTATCCATCCCTGAATCGCACCCACAACAATTTCATCACATGCCTTTTCCATAGCCTGCACAAGAGGCATGCGCACAAAGCGCTGCCGGTCGTATACCTTCCACGGCACAGATGTTGGCCAATTAGCTCATGTGGTGTCATTTTGAGTGGCAGAGTTTACAGATGGCAAACTTGACTTTATGTCAGATTGTTGTGTCTTATGCAGAAAGCTGTGTTCAGTTTTGAATTGCAAAATGTGTGTAAAGCAGAAAAAGTGTTAGAGTTTTGGAGACTTGAGAAGAGGTTTTGCTCTCTGTGTGTCAGTTTAAATAATTGTGCTATGCATGTCATTTTAGTGTGTTAGCAACTGGAAAAAAACTAAAAAAAAACAGGGACTTCTTGCACATGTGCAATATAATCTCAGACTGTAGCCATGGGGCGTTGGTTGCACAGTCTGTTTGTGCACTCTGCCAGTAATTTGAAGGTTGCAGGTTTGAGCCCAGCTCCAGCTGTCACATGGCGATGTGTCCTTGGGCAGTCGAGTGAATGGGTGTGGATGGGTGGTTGTGGCCTGCGGTGTAAAGCTGAGTAGTAAAAGAGAGTAGAAAGGTGCTGTACAAGCTCAACCCCATTTACTATTTACCAGTCCATTTACCATGAGTGAGTAGGCTTCCAGTACATTACACTTCAAGTACAGTGGGCACAAACACAACTGAGCCCCATTCATACCACTCACTTCCTTAAATTACACAATGCTTCTTCAACAAACTGTAGATTCACTTCACTTTAACTTTGCTCAACAACTTTTATATACGGTTCGTCCACATAAGCATCTGAGTGTTTGACCACTTCAGTATTGACTACTCTGTGGAAGGAAGACCATGTGTTACGTTAAAACAAAAGTCTCACCACTAACCACTGGTCCGGTTTGTATACTGAATCATTTTGGTGGTTTTTGTAACTGCGGGCACTGCAGCTGTTATAACGTTTGCATCTGTACACAAAATCTCCTTGAAAACAAAAATAAAAAATAATCTATTGAAATAAAGAATTTCAATAGATTATTTTCATGTCAACAAAGTCTTAGACTCAGTTCAGCTTGCTGGAGCCTTTCCTGAGTTGATAGGGAAAAACTGCCAGGTACTAGGTACCCTGATTGAATACAAACATAACTAAGTAGAGTAGAACTGAGTTGAGTTGATACCATGTGGTGCAAATGCCCCAGTATACAACTGGGCTACTTTGTTGCTTCTGGAAGATGCTGAAAAACTGCCGTCTAAGCAAGTAGCTGGACTGGTGTCCACACACCCCAGAAAGTCAGAAGCAGGGATCAGAATTGATTACATTTTATTGACACCAGTGCCATTAACCATTCTGTTTACCAATTCGATTTTTTAACAACTCCCTTATCATTTCCTGATGACTGTCTGTGTGGGTGAAAGATGGCCTACATAGATGTTCTGTGGCAACAAAGTCAAACACATGAACCCCTGATATTTCATCCTCTTAAAGTTTTGCAGGAAGCGTCTTTTGTTGAAATTATGACCACTTCCATTTCTTGTCTGCCATGATTTTGGACTTCTGTTACCAATTCTGCTGACAGCCTCTGATGAGAGTGTGGCATCTTTGATTGCAAAGCATGCATCATTGATAATCAAAAAGAACAATGGTATTGATTCCTTGAGGGAGTTGTTATCGATTATCAACTGGAATTGGTTTTCGATTCCCATCACTGGTCAGAGGGACTCTGCTTTAAAGAGAATATTGGAAACCAGTTTATACAAGGTCAAAAACCTCCATTAGTGATTGCGCCAAAACACAGCTTAGGTATTTCATTCAGACCACAGGGGACTAAGTTTGAAGGTTAGGAAAAGTTTTGAGTTTTCAGTCTTTTTAGATTTACAATATAAATAAAGTGACAGTCTTGTATTATTCAGTGAAGCAGTATGAATGCTTTGTGTATAAATGCTGCTCTGTAAATAAACTTGATTGGCTAATGAAAAGTGAGCATGTAAAACACAACAAAAGACACATGATACATAACATTATAAACTACGTAGAAAAATAACCAAACATTCTCTGGGGCCCTTTAAAAAATCACGTGTTGCATAATTGACATCACAATACAAAGTCTTTAACACAGCCTGTGCCTTCCATATCCAGCAGCCTCTGAACTGAGTATCACATATCTGATCACTTACAGACGGTGGATGTGCTCTCTGAGGGTGAGCGACTGTTCAGACACGTTATGTTGGCTCCTGTTTTCTTTGGTGAGGGAAAGTTCGGGCTGGTTGATGGACCTGCGGTGTTCGTTCCAACACAGGCTGTAGTGGTTGTGGCACTGGGTCTACGAGGACACGTCTGTCTCTGCCCATCTAGCAAAATCCAAACAAGTAAAAGCTTTAACAATAGTACAGGGCATGTACAGTTACAACGAGTGTATCGAAATATGCATGAACCTGTTTGTGCTGAAGATGAGGGCTGATGTTGCTCCTGTAACTGAGCTCTGCTTCTCATCACATCCTCCCACTGAAAAATGAGCAAAAACCCAATTTCATTTAATAGTTTATTTCCCCAAATCCACCAAATTGTCCTTAGGGATGAATATTTACATGCTCCAGTGCAGAACACATGTCATATATTGAGTCAATTATGTGAATTGATTTGTTTACAAACAGGCTCTTGTTGCTTTCACCTTCCTTCCTGCCACATCTCTCATGGTGTCAGCCAGTCTCTCCTCCTCTGCCAGCGTCTGTCTGTGAAGCTCTGCCAGTCTCTCCCTCTTCCTCTCCTGCTCGGCCTCCACCTGCTGCAGCCGCTCTGCCACCTCTCTCTGCCAGTCAGAGTCCAAGCCCAGCTGGTACGCCTCCGCCAGAGACTCCTCCAGGGCCTGATTGTGTGTACAGAGAGGGTAAATGAGGACACAATCAGAGTTTGGACGACTGCGAGGTTTTGACAGTTTTTGGTTAAACAGATGTACGACTGAGGCGGGATCTGAGCAGGATTTGTTGCTATTTTTGCAACTCCTCTTGAATGAAATGTACTGAGGTTAACCTGCATATTTGTCTCTGTGCTGTGCAGCAGCTCCCTGTAGCTCTCGTCCTGCCTTTGTGCCCTCCTCAGCCTTGTCTCCACCTCCTCCTCCACCCTCTGTCCCAGACGTTCCTGCTCCTTCAGCAGGGACTTAAGCATAAAAAATACAAACTTTAGACACAGTTTTAAAATGATTAAAAAGTTCACTGATATTTCATTAGATCCCAATATTCAACTGTATTTCATCAAATACTTTTTTGTTTGACATTACAACTTGATCCAAGACTCTTAAAGCTAATAAATAATGTATAACACAGCACAACATAATGTTTTATTGTTCAAACATAAAGCCCAGGATAGAGCTCTTTTGTTAAAAAAATAGAAATTAACTTATAGATACTGTGCTCAGGCCCACCTTTTGTATGCATGTCATCACATCAAACCATTGCACGTGCACGGCAATATGTCATGAAGCACAGTTAAGAGCACAGGGAACGCCACGACAACAAAAAGAGTATGACGGCCACTTGAATTACATTTCAGCCTGAACTGAGCTGTTGTGCTCAGATGTGACCTGCCTACACTTCTGGATTTCTTGCTGATGCAGGCATTGATCTTTGGTTAATCTTGCTACGCCACGTCTGTGCTTATGCTCCTGCATGAGTGTCCTCACCTACCTGCCACTGTTGCTGGTGGATCTAAAACGAATCAGGCACTAATATATTTTAACAATGACTTTATTTTAACCAGAGGCATGATGTAATCATGAATAATAATATAGTCAAGGCTTGTAGTACTAAGGTATTGTGTTGAGAATGTTTTAAAAACAAATCACAAGCCCTTTGTTTGGCTCATAAATTGGGAACAGAATCAAAAATCTATTCCAGTTGAGAGTTGATAACAAGTCTGTAAAGGAATCAAAATCAAAATCTTTTTGGTTATTCCTTATCATTCATTCACTTAGTTTTCCAAGTCAGAGGCAGAAATGACAACAAACAAGTCCAAAATGATGCCAGAAAGGGGGAAAAAGTGGCTGAAATTGTGTCTTAATTTTTGACAAAAAGGGGACTAGTACAGAACTCTCATTGTGTGGAAACATCAGTCATTTGCAGAGGCATTCGCCTATGAAGAAAACCGAATATTAGGAGTGTCATGTGTTTTGCATTTTTGCCACTGAAAATCTACGTAGGGAAACTTTTTTCAACACAGAAAATCATCGAGAATCGATAAAGGAACCATTAAAGAATTGACTCAATAAGCAGAATCATTAATGACATTGATATCCATAAATTCTTATGAATTCTCAATCCTTACTCAAAACAGAAAAAAAGTTTATTTTGGTATTTTTTTCTTTTTTCTTTAATGTTTTTAGGGCTTGTTGGAGTTTCCATTAAAGCAATGTCCTCAGAGGTTGATTTTTCTGTAAGAAACTGATTTAAACGTTTGTGACTACACAGAGTTTGTGAAAAGTCATCCCAATTTTAAAGCATTATGGTGGATAGTGTGAGTTTTTTTTTTCATAGTTGTTCATAATTCCACTAATTTCATGTTGTTTTCTGTAACAAATAACTCTTCTCTATCGTTTTTCTAGCCACCACAGTGGCTAGTAGGTTGAGCAAAGACACCAAAAACACACAATCGGCTGGTGCTATTGTCGAACCCTAAAGTCAACTGAAACAAATGACAAAAAAAGTTGCAAAGACAAACTACAGAAAAAGTGCAAGATAAGAAAAGAAGGGACTGAATGTTAGTCACCTGTTCAAGTCGTCTCCTCTGCGCCTCTAACTCCATCTGTCTGACCTCCAGATCCTGAACTGCTGCAGCTGTTTCTCGCTCCCGCTGATCCATCTGTCATATAACATAAAGATCTGTTGACTTAGTGCTAAAAAATGAAGTTTGTTTCACAGTTCTTTGTGTGGAAAAATGTTCATTTTGACAAAGAAACACGTGTACATTAGTCATGGTAAACCGTGCAGCATAGCGTGGGACTACTGTAACAATATTGTGAACCATCTTTACTTATATGAATACAAGTAAAGGGGATTTTATCTATGGGTTAAGAAAAACCACGAAATATGGGCTTTGTTTGTTAGCCTAAAAAAACTTCATCAAGGACAACGGAGATGATTGTTGGTGAAGGACTGCGCAGAAAACAGCCACGACATCTCTTTTTTGAAGCTCACTGAACACATTTGTGTGCACATTAATGGAAAAAAACTAAGGAAGCAATCATGTAGAAACTATAGTAGTTTTTAATGATGCTTTGGAAGCACAACTAAGAGACCTAGGTGGTATCGGGGATTGATAAATCGAATCAAGATTCAGTCACAAGCTTGACTACCCACCAACATAAAAACAATAATTATGTAACAGTCATGGGTTTTGGCATGAGTAGTACATCTTTGACACCTTCCCTTCCTTTAAAGCTTTGTGTGAGTCCTGCCCCTCCCACCAACATAGTTCTCAACAATTATTTTAATTGAGGAACAGAGTGAGCCACAGGTAACAGCATGTACTCAGCTTTACTTATAAAGTTAGCGAGCTAAAGGGAATGCCAGAAAGGCAGTCATGAGGTAACAACACTTAAGCATTATGAAATCACTCTGATTCTGGGGAGTTGAAGCTGTAAAAGTGCAAAATGACTTGATGAATTTTAAACACAGTTATACTGTAACTGCTCTTCATGGCAAATTCATTCATTTATTTGAAGTCTACTCACAAACTTCTTTGTACAACAGTCATTAATCTCAATTTGAGCAAACCTACTAAATGGTTCTGTACTAGTAAATGAAGTTAATACTCTAAAGGCTGTCTTGACAAATCTAACATTGCCTTGCAGATGAAATGACCGTGAGATTTAAGTCATCTTGATTCTGTCCAATGTCACATATGGTGAGGAATGGGAATCGAAAACCAGTTCGAGTTAAGAAATGATAACAACTCCCTAAATAAATCAATACCATGACTTGTTTTGCTTATCAATTTCTTCCACTGACAGGGATCAGAAGAGGTCAAAATTGTGGCTTAAGTTTCAACAAAAGGCGCTTACTGCACAATTCTCTATAAGTGGAAACACCATCAACATGCAGCATTGAATCAGGAGTGAAATGAGTTCAATATTACTGCCACTGGAAACCTACAGGACAACTTTGGCCCACACAGAAAATAACTGACAAGGGAATTGTTAAAGAAATTGATCAATGATCAGAATCGTTATAGCACTGGTATAAATAAAATCCGCTCAAATCCCGTCCTTACCTATGGCACTGTTCAATACTTGTCCCAGTTGTTTAAATCTTGGTTCAAAGGCTTTTGAACATGGTAGATTTTTAACAAATTTTGTCTGTATAAAAATTGTCTACCTTTAAAGTGATTTGTAGATTAGTATTTACCATTCTGTTTTATAATAGATCCTGTTTATTGGTTTCTGAGTCCTGAAAATGTTGCTTTAAAAAAAACATATCAAAGATCTTCAAACCGAAAAAACCAGTTTACCTTTCTGCTGATCTCCTGCTCTAATTCTTTGATCTGTGAGGCTCTCAGGCTCTGCTGGTGTTTGAGGAAACGTCTTCTGGTGGCGTCCAGCAGCTGTAACTCTTTCACCTTTAATTCTCTCTTCATGGCTGCTAACCTGCAGAGCGTGAAGTGGTGTAAGTGAGCTAATCTGCTTGATCATGTTCTTGAGTTTGTTCTCATAACCATGGAGTTTAAATGGTCTTGTGGTTTTACTTTGATCTCTGCTCTGTGAGTTTTTCCTCCTCCTGTGCCAGGATGTTCCTGCGCTGCTCCTCTGCCTTCTGCAGCAGCTCCTGAGTTCAAAACAAAAATGACAAAACAGTTACCTCAGGACTCCGATTATCTACGAGAGCAAATACAAATCAAGCTACTCTGAAGATTTACTCTTAAGTGGGTGTTTTATGCTCTGTTTTTTAATAAGGTTGTGGGCAGGGTGGGAAAGGTGGGGGCAGGGAGAAGTGACATGTGAAAAGGAGTTGCAGGTCACTACAACACCTACTTGGGGGACCCTTCCTCCCATATATGACTGTAACCCCAAATGAGACAGTTTTAAAAAGGTTTATACTTAGCGAGGAAACTGTTAAAATACCTGTTGAGCATAATACGCCTCCTCTTCAGCCTTGCGACGCACAAAATCTACACGCAGGGCCGACACCTCCTGCCTGGCAACACAAAAACACATTTTTTTTTTCCATATAAGACTCTGAATGTATCATACAACAAACAGTATATCTAGGATTGTTTTGTAAATCAAAAAGATAGAATGTATTCATATGATTGTTAGTTTAACAGCACACACACAGTTTCATCAAATAGAAAAGACGAGTGGAATAGAAATTAAATGAATAAAATAACTAATTAAATACATTAACTTACAAACATTTGTACATATACACAATTAAAATTAGGGGAAAGACAATAAAATTTCTACACTTTAAAAATATGCATATTAAATTAATTTCATTTCCACTTAAAGTTTCATACAGGTTACTTGGCCCTCCCACCACAGTCATTAATTTTACTAAACATTACCAACAATTAAAGTAATAAGTCCTTTTAAACTTCACCATCCTTTTTCTCTTAGATGTTCAGTTTCCATATAAAAAGCATAAAATGTATAATTTGTGCTGGCTTCTAACACAATTTGCTATCCCACATCACTTGTTTGCTTTTTTTAGCTTCAAATAACAGTGGCTGAGTTCACACTGACCGACAAAGTCTCTTAAACACGAGGCACAAGTTTGGCAAATGAGAGCGCTTCATATTCTTATAATTATCTCTAATAGTCATCAGATGAACCTCTCCCAAAAGTTTTTTAAACTCTTTTATCAGGATTTTACTGATTTTAAGATACAACTTGAGCAGAAAAAAAGATATCAGTTAAATTAAGTTTGTAAAAATGTAATAGAGTGAATAAAAATGATAATGATAAAAACATTTTAAAAAGGAAAAAAGAATTAAAAGAGTAAAAAAAAAAAGAACTGGATCTACATTCAGATTGGATCATCAACAAAATCTAATATTTTTTTCCTTGTGAGCTGACAAACACTCCCTGAAAATGTAAACTAAATCTGTTCAGAAGTTATTAAGTTATTAGCAAAAATGTTGGAAAACTGCCCTCTCTCGTAATGATAACAAATCTTCTAAAAAATCCTGGATTGGCATCTAGATTGAGATCACCATCAATATCTAATCACTTCTTCCTTGTCCCATGACCCAACATTACCCAAAAATTTAGTCAAAATTCCATTCCTGACTTTTTGAGTTATCTTGCAACCAGACAAACTGACACATGCTGGAAAAAACATAAATTCCTTGGCAGGGGTAATAAACAAATATAAGTACTAGTAAAACAATCCTGACACCAGCTCATAGGTGAATATAAATATGCAAACATGGAAATGCTTTACATGTAGGTCACACAAAAAAGCATGAAAAAATGTCATATTTTAAAGACGTATACATACACACATTAATGAACAGAACATAAATAATTATTTTCTCCTTTCCTCTCCCCCTCCTCACCCTGTTAACTATATTTTTAACTGCACACATATCCATGTATGTATTTATATATATACATATGTATATATATATGTATGTATGTATATATGTATATATATATATATATATATATATATATATATATATATATATATATATATATATATATATATATATATATATATATATATATATATATATATATTTGTATATGTATATATATATATACATACATATATATATACACACACACACACACATATATATATATACACATATATATACATATATGTGTGTGTGTGTGTCTGTGTGTGTCTGTGTGTGTACATGTATATATGTATACACATATGAATTAATAAATAATAGCTTTAATCACAGTGTGGTTTCACACCATCTCAGAGGGAATTTGATCTTTTCAAATCCAAAGTAATCCATACATACAGATCTTCTCCTATGAGAATAGGATGTGTTGGTGTTTATGTGGGTTTTCAGTAAAATAGTATCAGTCTTTATACCAGAAGGGCCATAATTCATATCATATTATGCTATGACGTGTTTAGCACAGTGTCTGGCTTTTTGATTCTAAATAGTGCAAATAATGGGTCAGCGTGGATGGGCTTACCCAGCACCTGAAGTGAAAAAGTCCTTTTAGCATTACTCTGTTGGGAGCGTGTATCTGGCACATTAGGGTGATAGTGGTGTAGCATTGATGGTGTTAAATATGTTCAAATGAAACTGTGCTTAAAACAATTTGAGCTCTATTAACAGAACTTCTGTATTTTCTCACCTCTCACGGAGATATTCCAGCTCCTGCAGTCGAATCTTCTCCCTCTCCCTGCTCTGGTACTCTACTATGAATTCTGGGTATTGGTTAAACACAGGGTACTGTCCTTTCGTCAGAGGCGTAAAGTCAGAGAGCAGAGTCCTGGGATGGATGTCAGCTGGTGTGCTGCTCATGAGCCGGTATGTCTCCTTTATCATGGCTCCCACATCCAGGTTGTTACGATGGTGGAAGAAATACTGAAAGGGCATAAAGCAGGAGAGATGGAACAGCATTTTATTGTCCTGTTGACTTTAATTTTCAGAGAAGAGGAGGAGGTATTCACCTCAAAGTCCTGTTTCTGGGAGCAGAGCAGCAGAGGTTCCCGACAGCAGGTGGCGTAGGCCACACAGGCCACCAGCAGGAAGGAGGAGTGGTTGGAGAAGATGTTGTCAAAGAGTTTGAGCCACTCGTCACGAGTCAACACCTCTGAGAACAACGTCTCTAGCAGGGGCCAAACATAGAGCTGTAAGAGAAATGCACAATCAAATTTGTATTTAGAATGTTGCATTTTGGGTAGTGAGGGGTAACGCTTCTCCTCCAGACATGTGCTGCTGTTACCTGTGAGGTGATCCCACAGTCCACCAGGTGCTGCAGCAGCTCTCTGTCATGATGAGCTAAAACATTCTCCACCATACTCAAGATGTTCAGAGGAGGGTTGGGGAAGTATTCAAACCAGTGCTGACACCAATTTACTTCAAAAACAAAACAGAGAAGTCAGAGTGGACACTTCTGTGCATGCCCTCTATAAACACCATGAAAAATCTTGCACTGTTACCACTTTCACACTAAAATTAACAGGTCAGCGCAGGTTTTTTCAACGTGGGTTAACCCGCTGACAATTGGCAAGTGACTCTTTCCCACTGTTAGAAGACCTGGGTCTAACCGGAAGCAGACGACCTTTGTGGCTGTTGTTTTTCCTCTGGTGCATCAAGCTGATGTCATCACCTTGACGACACCACCAGTGCGCCAAAACACAACCACGTAAACAATGGAAAGGAGTATGGAAGCTGTGGACACGGTGGTCAACAGTTTTCAGTACTTTCTACTTTTGTCCCTCTTTAAAAACGTACAAACTCAGTGCAGACTGAACGACATTTGAGCGCTGATGATACGAAAGTGGATTGAATTTGTTGCTGAGATGGCAAAGAGTCACGGAAATTACAGACGGAGGAGACGTACGCGATATTATGCCGTGGGCACGTTATGCCGACGTCATCTGTTAATTAGCGGGTTGACCTGGGTGTGATGTTCCCACTGAAGCCAATCAGAGGCGAGCCGATAAAAACCTGTGTCGCTTGCAGGGTCAGTCGACCTGGGTCGAAATGCCGATTAGACCCTTTCCCACTGCCGACAGGAGCCGATTGTTACCGGGTTTAAACGGGTTTTTTGGCCAGTGTGAAAGGGGTATGTATGTTTACCTGCACAGATAAGCCGAGCTACAGTTTTATATCAACTGGTCTACATAGCTGGACTGATGTCCCTTTTAGACTGTGAAGCTTCAGGTGAGGACTGATCTATTCACAGAAACTTTCCCACAGGAAACAGTGATATCTTCTCATTTGGCAACTTACTAGAAACATTCGTCCAGGTGACCTCAGTACAAAGGTAGAAAGCGACGAGACTTGTTGTATTTTAATGGTACAGACAACAGCTCTGCTCTGTGTATTCTATACATACTAACTATACTCTTTACTCTCTGTACAAATGCAGCGCATGCTATCCACTGACTTATGGCCGTTTCTTAGGGCAAACAGCAGGATTACTAATGACGCGTATTTAAGCAAGCCCAGAATACTTGGTCTTGTTTGTGCCACATTGAGAGTAATATCATGGAAAACTGACATACATGCACATGTTCCAAGTCTGTTAAACTGACTTTGTGAATTTAGATGAAGTATGATTTAGATGGATTAACATGTTTACATTAGCAGTGGAACACTGGACAAAAACAATTACTGTTTCTGCTACATTTAAATGCTTTATAACCGCTAAAGCATTTTAATGTGTCTGCAAGCATTTACAAAAGTAATGCTGGGATGTGAGACAATGTTAACCTCACTCTCTGGAAGAGAAGCTTTAATTTTATTTGTCTGTCACAAGTTGTTTGTTAAACTTTTCTGTCAAAAACTATCCATTGCCCGGAGCATACAAGTTATTACTTTGTGAGGGTACATTTATGTAACCATTTGTGTGATTAAACATACGTGTGTGCAGTTGCTTTTTTTATAATTTCATTTTTTGTTGATTGACTGCTAAGATGTGTACAAAATGATGTCCACAAATTTAATTGATTTGGTTATTTTTGTTGAATTCATGACGGTGAAAGTAATAATCAGTTCTTTTGTCCTTGTTTTTATCAGCAGTGTACAGAACACTGAGTTTATAACTCATGAAATCTGCAATATAAATCAAATTCACCATTGTTTTCTCTATACAGATGATTTGATGGAAAAATGATAATAGAAGCCCATCAGTACCTATGACAGTGGCCACCACCTCAAAGCAGAGCATTGGGTTGTTTGGGAAGAGCTTGACAAAAGGGAAAGCCACAAGAGGAAGGTAGTCCACCTCTCCAAAGATAGCCGCCCAGTGAGCTAAGGCAGACAAAACCCTGAGATGAGGAGAAAACAGTCACAAAGCAAATTATTACTCAAAATATGTTCCTGCACTATCCTCAAATTCTGAATTCTAGCAATCAAAATATTTGTCTGTATAATAACAAATCGGCGTTACCTCTGCAGGCCTCTCTGCAGCTTGTGATTTTTGATGGGGTATTTATCCTGCAGAGTGAGGTACGCCGTGTGCACACCTTTGTCAGTCAGACTGCTGTACGCTGCATGGTTTTCAGGGAGACACAACAAAGACCGCCACACAAACATCCTGCAACACAGACACATGGGTCATGTCAATACTGTCACAAAAATAAGCACTAAAGGTGAACATATGCCTGAAGAATTCATTTTCCTACTTGAATTATCTTTACCTGTATTTAGCAGGATACTCTCCAAATGCTTTCAGCATGGATACTAGTCTCTTCTTGTTCAGTCCAGCAGGAAGTTCATTCTGAGGAGACACAAAACATGAAACTCATCAAACATAAATCATCATGAAAGAGAGGCAATAAACAAGAGCTGTTTAATTTTTATCCCTATAAAATTGTAAGTCAATCTGAAGCAATAAAACCTTATTGGGCCCCCTTCACCCACCATTCTTTGAAAGAAATATAAACATAGAATGATGAGATAGCCCCTTCAGATCTCATTGCTGTGTGGTACAGTATTCAAAGATATGTGGCACTGAGAAGGTTAAGGATACCATCTTGGATTTGGCTGATATCCAATATGCTGATATTTCCAAACTTTCCAAAGCAAGAAAAGTTATTATTTTCTTTAATAAATTACACTTTTGATTTATAAGAGTGGAGGCAGCAAAGATGATATGAACCATTAATGTTCATTTGTGCATTCTGCAAATACATGGGATATTTATGGTCAATTTGTATGTCCAGAATATTAGCTTTGAATATCAGCAAAAATGGTCATATCTTCTGACATCAAAAATCAGCTTTTCAGACTGATACTGTCAGTTACCAATGCTGATCCGATAATATTGGCATCCCAACAGAAGATGCACACATATACAAAACATCATCAAAATCAATGAGAGGCATGACATAATATAAGTGTTTCCTTGACAGCAAAAGAAAAACTAGACAGCATTCGGAAAGCGCAAACCTCCGCTAAGGTAACTCACATATTGCCGTTACATTTATAAGCAATAGTTTCATGATAAAGTTAGAATCCTTTCATGAATCCTTGACCTTGAAAACCCACACCTAGCACTCGGAATCATGTTGACATCATGATGATTGTTGATTGTTAGCTAATGTTGGTTACATGGATCACAACCAAAATCTAATCATTTTTAAGTTGGGCCATTACCAACATCTCCTGAAAATTTCAGCAAAATCTGTCCAGTAGTTCTTGTGTAATCTTGTTAACAAACCAACAAACAAACAGACAAACATACACCAGCAAAAACGTAACCTCCTTGGAGGAGGTTTCTGAAATAGAAACAAAACTGTGACTCTAAGTTCTAACTCATTGCTGAATATGAATAAAAAGACAAGGTATCTTTAACTATAAATCAATGGTATTTTATAGGAAGCCACAGACTCAGTTATGTTACCCATGTTAAATTTTGTTTTATCAGCATTTAAAATCATTTTTCAATTCCCCGTAAAGTATAAAGGCCTCTTGAAAAACAGATGCTGTGAAGTAGCAGAGTATCAAATAACAGGAGACTGGTGTGTGTTTTTCCTACCTCTTTATCCTCTGTGGCCGACACAGCAGGAGGTCTGAGTGTCTTCACTTGTGTCCGCCTACCAGAACTCTTAACCGGTCTATGAATGACATCTGACTGAACTTTGACCTTTAAGTTTGCCAGCTGCTGATCAGCTTCACCACCGGAGACTACAGCAACCTGAGAGGGAGGAGGCTGCAGAAGGACAACAGACAAACACAGACACACATACAGAATCACTTCACGTACTAAACACTATCTGAACGAAAAAAAAAAAAAATACAGCTCACCCCCCCTTCACCATGTTATATTATTTCAGCCTCCTTCACCTTGTTTAGTTCCTGAGTGAGACTCTGAACACTATAGACATTGATGCTGCCGTTATCCATGATGGCCACGACGTGTCGGCCGTTTGGACTGACAGCCACGGTGGTGATGGCATCATCATGAGAGCCCATTTGGAAAAGCAGCTTGCAGGAGTGGATGTTGATGAAACGCATCACCCCATCCTGACTCAGAACACCTAAAGTCTGAAAAGACAAAAACATTTTTACACAAACAAGGCCAAGCACATGCTTACAGAAGAAATGTCTTTACAATTTAACAAAATTTAGGGTTACACACTACAGACCTGACCTTACAATGCTGAACAAATAGTGATTAACCCAGTGTGGTGTTTATTTTTTAAGCTATAATGCAGTGAAATGCTGATTTATTGAAGTGAGATTTTTAAAACCTGTGAAGCAAAGGAGCTTAGTATTATTCAATTAACAGGACAGCAACGTCCGTTACCTCTTCAAGAGAGGGAAAGAGAAGTAAGAGTGATGGAGTTTGCACATACACATAACTTTAAAATGTTTAACTACAAGTGTCACATTCCTGCTACCATTTTTGTATTTCCTTAGCAGCCCTTGAAATATTGCACTGCAGACATTATAGAGACAGTCTTGGTCAAAAAACTATCTTCAGTTTGACACCTCTTACATGTACGAGACTCCATGGCCTTAAATCTCAAAAATCAAGTTTAAGACTTTTCTAAAACATTTTAAAGATCTGCTGGAACCTTGAATACTGGAGTTTTTTTCAGAAAGAAACTTAAAAGAAATAGCTTGGAGACCCCTGAAATGAATGTAAACTTGTTGAAAGAAGAGCATTATGTGGCAATCAAACATACAAAGATTTATTAACAGAACTTACTGAAGGAAAAGGAGAAAAGACCTCCTAAAAAAAAAAAAAAAAAAACTCCATCACTGGAGGACAGAAGAAGTCGTGGGTGTACCTGACTGGCGCCTCCGTCAAAACTGTCAGGCAGGAACTCCAGCTGTCTGACAGTCCGGACCTGTGTGGGCATCTGGATCACTCTGATAAGCTGCTGACTGTCCAAACACCACAAGTGCAGCAGGTTGGAGCGTCCACCAGCAGCAAGGCTTTTACCATCACTGTCAATACAAGGATGTATGGTAAATTATGTTATTTTAGGGCAGGGCAAGAACATACATTTTATTGGTATGTTTTCAGTTAAGACAAAGGGTGTGACAATATTGTTTATATTAAAAAGTTTATGTTTGTTAAACAGATTGTTTACAGTACATACCACTCACAGTATAATGCTTAGTGACCAAAAGATAATCCATTTCAACGCTGAGCCTAAATATTGGTAGCTTAACATTTTTTAAATTCCAACAAATTTGAGGAGAATTTCTGTTAAATGTAAAAATCAAATTACTTTTCATATCACAGTATTAATAAAAATAATAATAACAACTTTACTTATCTAACACTTTTAAAAACAGAGCTTTACAAAGAGCTTGGACAGAAACATAGAAACATACACAGGGGCAAAGCACAAAAACCCAAACAACAAACATGCACACCCAACATAAATGACCCAAGCATGAAAACAACCAAAGCATTACAGCATTAGAAAATAAAATCCCAGGAAATACAAGGACCCAACAATGAAACAAACAAACAGTTACAAATAAAAGAAGTCCTGGGCACCCATCTTTGGGTAATTTCTTGCTTTAACTACCTTCAGCACACTGTCTAAATTGAACTAATATGTTGTGGGGGGAATCCCAGAGGAAACCCTCCACAGAGAAAGGCCCTGGCTGAGAGTTGAACCAGCATTCTTCTTGCTGTAAGGCAACATCACTACCTGCTACACTACCCTGCAGCCCACGTTTCCAAATGTTACCATAGCAACCACAGACATTCTGCATTTAAACAGTGCTCTCTCTCTCTCTCTAGCTTATTAGATTGTCTGCAGTATTTAATGATGTGCTGTTGCTGTTGTATATATCAAAAAGGCTACTATAAAGACTCCTCTTTACCAGAATCAAACCAAAGTTTCTAACTTGACAACCAGAAACAGAAAGATACAGATGCTTCATCACATTTCAGCTAAAAAAAACACCCAAATTTCAGTCCATATCACCCAGCCTTGTAGAATTTATTTATCTAAATTGTTTAGAGGCCCAGTGTAGTAAGTTTAGTCATAATGATTCCCAATAAAAGCCACATGGTCACTGTGTGAACTGTTTTTTGATGTGATAGACTCACCGTGTGACAGCAAAAGCCTTGTAAGAGATTTTTGGTCCACTGTCAGGAACAGGGAGTTGATATTTGCAGAACAATGTGTCGCTCTCCCAGGCAAAAATGGAGTCATCACTGAAACAGCTGAGGATGGTGTTGCTGAGAGGCAGGAAAAACACCTAAACACAAACCACAGGCACCCACCAACATGATAAGGAAAGAGAAATCAGCTTAAAATCAGCTTAAAATCAACCAGAAGCAACACTTTTTAAAGAGGTCTTCAATCCTCAGATGTAAGACAACCATCATTCAGAGCTTTGATATTTGTTGATAGTTTTTGTTGAGGGTCTGTGCATGCTTACCCTCTGGATGCCGACAGACTGTTTGATATTGAGCTTTCTCTTTCTCTGGAAAGTGTCCAGGTCCCAGAGCTGAGCCGTGTCTGAGGACGTGCTGATGGCGTAGCGACCTGAGCTGTGGACAGAGATGGACGAGATGGCGCCCTCATGACCCCGCATCCAACTGACCAGCTGCTTTGTGTCTGTGCAAAGACACAGAAGGCAAACAAGAAAAAGATTAGTTTGTGCTTCGTTTCATCATGCAGTAAATCGTTTATTAAGCCACAAGAAGTCATAACAGCTCTTAAAATAACTGTGCAGGTGTCTTGCTGTCCCACCTTTGTCAAAGCACTTCATGGTGTAATCAGCCAGAGCTACGAGGAACTCTGTGGTTCTGCGGAGACTGAATGCCAGAGCAGTGCAGGCCTGACCTGTTTTCTGCACCAGCCGAAATCTAGTCAAAGAAAAGGCAATTAGAGGTTAAAGTAGCTAAAGCACAAGATTAGAACAATGTGGTAGAAATGACAAAATACAGTCAGTGTAAAGTTAAGACAGCTTTCAGGTGGCAGAAGAAGAAGAGATTGTGTCAACGCTGAATGGCTACTACACCTGCACAATCTGAGAAAAATATGCAACGTGAAGATTACACTGTTCAGTTACACTAATAAATGCATAAAGTGCAACATAAAAAATGGAGAGTGTGCTTTTAGGTTGAGGTCGCAGTTTCTAACGGCTGCTCTCTATGATACATCCATGATGTAAGTTTGCAACATTTCGGTCTGCTCAAACATGTCAAAAACAACAACTGTAATTACTTTGATAGACACTGAGATCATCTGACATGGTAAGTCATTAATATTTCAACACCTCCAGCACATGCAATAAACACAACACTCTCTACACTTTAATCATTGTGACATTTTTGAAAAACAATTAATGGATGAAACTAATAAGTGAGAAACATAAACATAAAAAATAATAATTTCAACAAATGATAAATAAATTAAAATAACAACACAACAAGTAGCAGTGAATTAATCTGAAATATCCTGTTTATGCTTATTGGAAGCCAAACTGTAACCTGACTGATTCCCTGGTACAACATTGTGCTGTTCTCCAGGCAGTTTTCTTTCTCCACTAAATCAGCACCAATCAGTTTAATTCCAGCAGAGGGCTGGCATGAGCTCTATATCATTGCATCAAAGTACTGAGAAAGAAAAGTTATATACCTCCACACAACAGCTAACTGTGTTCATGCTGAGTTTGAAATGATGCTTGTTAAAATTACAACAACATTTTTATTTGTCAAAATTAGTTCCAACTTTTGCACCATATTCAAGCTTTCACTGAACATGAGTATTTTGGCATTGTGCTTGATCACAAACTCAAATGGGACATATGACCTGAAAGGCTGATTACAAAGTCTCAGCAAAGACCCTCTTATTAAGGAAAGTTTTATCTTTTAATGTCAGCAGAAGAGTGCTCCAGTGCTTTTATTGAGAGTGTCCTCTTGTTTAACATTATCTGCTGGTTTGCAACAGAAGCTTCAGGACAATTTTACCACTGTCCAGTAAACTGTCAGGCGTCCCATTTGCAAATATGGACTGCATTTATAAACAGAGAACATTAAAAAAAGCATTCAGCATTGTGGGTGATGGTGATCAGAGACACCCCCTTGCCCCTTCATTTACACTGTTGCTCTGCAGGTGGCGTTATTGTGCTCCTCATTTCACCAAAAACAGATCCAAATTTTCTTTTGTTCAACAAGTGATCAAGAGAGAAGCAGTCATGTTAAATAGGTCTAGACCCATCCGCCTGTCCATCACTACAAGTTTTCCTTCTTTTTCTCTTGTATGAGGGCATCGTTTAAGTTTCTAGGGATGCTGTTGTGTTTTTATTTATTTAATGTTAACACTGTGTCAGTGTTGATATTGTATTTTGTTGCCAAATGTCTGTGATTCCTGCCACACCCAAATTTCCCCACAAGGACAAATAAACTAAGTAACTAACTATCTTGTGATGGGATTAATCTAAAGTAATAATGATGAATTTGCAGCTTAATGCACAACTGCAGTAGCAATCACTGAAATATAACAGAGTATATGGACAGTAATGACAGTGAGAGGCTCATAATCTTGGTGATCATTATGCTATAACAACTGTTCAGCTTAGAAATACAGAGCTAATCATGCTGATAAAAATGAGTAAAAAAAAAACACAAAGACAAAACTGGTGGCTTTGAGCAATTCACCTGTTTCTACTAATGTCAAAGACATATATGTTGCCATGGTGATCTCCAGCCAGAAAGGAGTCTCCTGTGGTGTCAAAGGCCACATGAAGGAAACGCACCGTCTTTGCCTGCTGAGCAGTGCGGATGATTGTCACCAACACACTGAGGAAGAGAATAAAACAAAAACACATTCAGACAGGTCTAAGATGAGCAACACAGTTCAATCACTCATCACTGCTCTCTAGCGGTAACTACACACCCTGAACAATGAAGTTGCCCAAACATAACTTCATGTTTTACAGCAACATGGAGCTACAGTGGAACTAAGAGGAGCAGATTAAGAGCAGCAGATTTTGTACTATTTTCCGGGTCCTGATGACTTTTCTGGGCTTGATTTTGCTGAGGGGTTATAAAAGATGCCTTTATCATATTCAATATAGAGCAGCGATTCCCAACCAGGGAGCACATGGCAGGGGGTATGTGAAAACATTTAATAATTTATTCCCAACTTGGAAGTACTGAAATAAGCCTGTCAATAAAATGGTAAGTGTACGCTACTTCTAGTTTCCCCAGGGAGAAACTAGTATTGTCTTTTACAGACACTTCCCGAGTGTTTGGTGTTCTGGCATCGCTGTAAATGGGCTGGTTCATTGAGTTATTTGCCAGGACTACACTGCAAAAGGAGCACTGAGGCTGCGGTGGGGCAGCAGACGTAGAAGTAAATCCATATAAACCAAGATGATTACATTCTATTTTTGAAGAACTATCAACACGTATGAGTGAGGGGGTACTCATGGTATGACAAAAAGACTCGGGATACACAAGCAATACATGCAACAAGCACTTTGAATCCAAGACCTGGTGCAAAGTCTTAGATTTCTTAAGCCTTAACATGCTTTGGGGAATCGGGTCTCGAGTGTTTGCTTCTTCCAAACATTCGTGTTGGGTAATATAAAGAGAGAAAGTGTAAATACTTAAGAAAGTTTTCTAAATACCCTCTATCTTTATCCTTGTACATTATGTGAGAGCAAATAAGGTGGCAGCACTGTTGGTTTACAAAGTGTTGATTAGTATAGGGTCAAAATCAATCCATGATCTACTTGGGGAAAAAAATCCACCTTTTGGATCACTCAGGTCATCTCAAACAAGTGTGCTTTCTGTCCCCTTGAGTCAGAACCAGCAATAAAGAGTTCATTTTTGATTCTCGTCCTTCCAAAAAATGTTATTTACACTGAGGCTTGGAATTTGGCGGATTACATCATTCTTGAGGTCATTTGATTTGAAAACCTTGAATGACCTTGTACTAAAGGGTAATTTGGTTTGCAACAGAAGTTAAAACACCCATTCTTACAATATCTCTCTTCACAGTAAAAGCACACAAACAGATACACAGAGTCAGCCCAGTTTTACCGGTGCATCGTCTCCATCAAGCAGGTAAGCTGTTTTTTAATAGTAATTTTAATGTCTGCCTTAGTACACAGAACTGAAGTTGTGGGCAGATGCCATGAAAATGTAACTTCACTGGCTTCGCTATCATATAAAAAAGAAACCATAAAAAAAAATCCATGACTACATCATATGCTGCCCAGAGTTTGGACCAGGCTGCGTAAGAGCAACAAGTGACTAAACACAGCTTGTTCGAAGTGTTTCTCACTTCGCAACATTTTAAGGCTCAAAAGCAGATCTTCCAGAGAAATCTGACGACATAATCAGGGGGCCTGTGAGTCTAAAAAGTCAACAACAGGTGCTCCCTTTATTAAATAGTGTAATTTCTAAATACAACACTTACCCTTTGCCTGCTGCTGGTTTTCGATGCCAGACTTTCCCATCTTCTTTGTTTCCGATGTCTGTCACCTCCATATTACAGAACACTTCAAATAACTCCAGGCATAAGTTTGAGAAATGAAAATATCCTCTCTAATTAATCTGATCGTCAGTGCCTCAGTAATGAAGATAGCATGGCTAGATTTTTGGCTAACGAGCTAATCCGTTTACAGGCGGAGCAAACAGCGCGAAATTTGAAACAGAAACATTCCGTGTTTTTAGATTTTAACTACACACACAAAAGCCCTGAAGTTCAGACAGATAAAGCTATAATTAATACTCACTGAACAAGTTTAAAATACTCAATGCTCTCGGCTCGGTTCAACTTCTGTTCCAGGATTATTTTTTAATGTTTTGAAGACGGTTATTGTGTCGCCTGAAGTTGACGTAGCAAGTCTTTCAACCAGTGCATTATGGGAGTTGGAGTTCCTCAAAAAAAGATTTGTCGGTACTTTTTTGAGTCTGCAGTGCTTCTGCTCTTTCGAGCATTACCGAAACACACACAAACACCAAGCTGTGGCCTGACACTGACATGCAGACCCGTAAAAACAATTCAAAAGCTCAGTAGTCTTCTTTGCATTTTAATGACTTTTGTGTTCAAGTTGTATGTATTACTTGACATAAACAATGGTAGGCTACAATTACAAATTACAGTCAGTCCACATAACTTATAATGTCTTCAGTGTTATCATAGAAAAAACTTAATAAAAGAGGGGGTGTGGGGCTTAATAAACAAACAAACAACCCAAAAAACATCATAACACAATATGAGAATACTTAAAATGGCTTACAACACTTTCATGTCATATAAATTACACTTTTTTAGTCCATTATATAGGCCCGTTATTGTATGCTTTCAACCATACAGATTCACTGAAATAACACACAAAACTATTGCAATTTATGGTTACATTGTCCTGTAAAAGGGCTAAATCACTCAATTTACAAATGCAGAACAGCTCTGAACATTTCCTGAATTCACCCAGGTGAGCAGCATGTGTGAAAAGTTCAACCATTTCATCCAAACTTATCTCTGCAGCCCCCTTAGTATGATCCCCCTCTTCATCCTTCCATTGACTGACAGGCACATTGCATGTGGGGGAAGAGAAGTGTATTCTGTGTAGGTTAACCTTATGGTGCATGTCATGTTATTTTAAAAGGGCACTCCATTGCTGTGTTTTTGTATCTGTTTATGAATTTTTTGAATATGAAACCACAAATAGGTAATTCATTAAAAATGGGCATCAATTTATAATACTTAAAATGTGTGCTATGGTGTAGAAGCAATCAAAATATATTATTATCTCTTTATTATCTTAACTATTTTCTCTCTTCAAGTTAATGCTTCCTCACAGTCATTGTTCCAGCTGTGCACTGACTTAAATTACTCTCCTCTCTCTCCTGAGGTTTAGGTGTCTGCTAAATAAAAATAAACTGAAACATTTGTCACGCCTCTTCACTCTGCTGGCTGCGTCTCAATGGTCAAGTAGGAGCTTTTGCGTATCAAACAGGAAGCACTGTAATAACAAGGATAACCAAAACATGTTGAAATGAGACAATAAAATACATCCGGTTTAAGTGTTATCCTTCAAATTAAGAGCAGAAAACAAAAGCCTATGTTTTCAAGTCGATGATAAATAATACCACTAGCAATATATTAAAACATATAAACAGTTTTAAGTGGGCTAAATCAAGAAGTAACCCGAACTTTCTATTCTATTCTATCTATCCATCCATCTACTTATCTATCTATCCATCTACTTATCTATCTATCTATCTATCTATCTATCTATCTATCTATCTATCTATCTATCTATCTATCTAAGCAAAACACCAAAGAGTTTCAATAACTGCAAAAATATTTCACATGATACAAAACATTCAATGAAAGTCTTTTAAAAAAATGACCATGAACTTTAAACTTTAGCCACTGAAGTTTTCAAACTCTAGGTATATTATTCTGCATATTTAAAGATTGCCTTGAACTTGAGAAAGCAGGCAAAAATTGTATAACATAACAACAAGAACATTTTTGCACATTTAGTTGAGAATAATGGGCAATATGAAACCATTAAAATCAAAATAAATAGATAAATAAAAGATGAAGCCAAATTATAGAAATATAAAGAAACAACAATATAAAGTCATTGAAAAAGGTCTTTCGCGCTTTTTCTGAAATCATCTAAAGGAACTTATCATGGAATTGATATACGTGGTAAGATTGGTGAGGTCTTAAAGAGCAAAGCTTTGTGAATTAAAATATCTCCACATTGCTCATATCATTTACCATTCATTCCACTTTTCTGGCTTTTACAGAGAAAACAAAAACAATGCCATTAGGAGTTCTGGTTTTAGTTTTGCGTAGTTGTCTTGAGGAAAATGGGTAGCCTTTAAGAGCATGAAACTAAGGTCTGCCTTGTTGATTTCATTTTCTCTTTCTCAGAATATATGTTTATGTCTCCAAGGCTGTATGTAATTTTGAAAAATCCATAAGGGTGGGAATTATTCATCACAGAATGATTATTATCAATATTATTATTATTATTTTTATAAAATTATAGAGAACTTTCTTGATGGTTAACATGAATAACAGTAAAGGACGTTAGTTTTACTTTGAAAGGATTAACCGGATGTGTGTGCTCTGATAGCCGTTGCTCTCTGAGATTAGCCACGTCATGTAAACTTAGCAGTGGAGCAGTTCTTACTCAAACGTTACGCGGGGTCCTCCGTATTTAGTCCTGTTAGTTTATTTTATAAGTGAAGCTCTAGTTTCTGTGCAGTCTCGCGGTGTTTATCGTATGGAAAGATGTCGGATATCGGTGACTGGTTCAAAAGCATCCCTTTCATCACCCGGACCTGGTTCGCTGCCTCCATAGCTGTTCCCTTCATTGGGAAGCTGGGACTGGTTGATTTCAGGAACCTCGTGCTGGACTCGGGGCTGGTCTTAAACAGATTTCATGTAAGTAAATCTCCTCTTTGTTCACCGGTGTTTAAATGAATGATAAAATGTTAAATAATAAAGGCTGTGGTTGTTGGGTTTGTGGTTTGGTCGGGTAGTTAGCAGGTGGCTAACAAGGCTCACTAAACAGGCCTGTGTCGGTCTTCAGCCAATCAGAGAGCGAAACGTAAGAGGCCACGACTTCCGGAAGCTGTCAAAATGAGAGTTGTTTTAGAAACTGAAAAAGAGGGTAAAACTGAGGCTGGGCGACGTGTACCAAAATTACTCCTCGATGTCCTTAGCTGGGAAGTGATTCACGATAAACATCCTGTTATTTTTCTGTATAGATAATTGTCAAAACAAACAAGCTAATCATAGGTAATGACATTTGAATTAAAAAATAAAACTTCTAAAATTAAAATGATATTGATATTGGGAATCTGAAGATGTAGTGATACCAATACTACTATTGATTCTGCACATTGTTTCGTGTCTTTGATTCTCTTTTATATGGTAATGGAAAAACAGTTTGCTGCAGATTTTCTGTGTGAACAATTCTAAACACATGGCACTCGTTGCAGTACTGAATTAACAAACGTTTCAGCATGTTTTTTGCTTAAAATCGCATAACCACAGACTTAATATGTCATACTGTCAGCATTATTTTGAATAAAAGTAAGCCACATTCAAAAACATGTATGTGTAATTAGTAACTACTGATTCTAAAACATATTATTTTTCAATTACCATCCCAAAAATTGATTCTTGCTTGATATTAGGGCAACAAAAGACCTCTTACACGCCCCAACATTTATCTTTTTTTGTTTATAATGATCAGAAGTGGCTAACAAGCTCCTGTACACTGACTAAAAAGTATTAAAAGATTTGGAACATTTGCGGGCATGAGGGTAGTTTATTTTTTTTTACTCTCCTAAATTTCATAGTTTAAAATGATAATATATCCTTACTTTGATGATTAAGACATTGGAATTTCGAAGGTATGACTTCTGTAGTCATAGTAGCACCCAAAGAGAAGGGACATTGTCTCAGTTGCAGGTTTGGGAAGTCTTCCAAATGCGTTCAGGGTATTTGTACAGTCAGGACAATGTGCAGGAGTTTTTTTCTGACATAAATTGATAAGCAAAAATAACAAAATTGTTGAGGTGTTTGAGACTTCTACTTTTGTTGCCTTTGTATCAAACGTGTATAAAGAATATTGTAAATTTTTTTAACCAATATAATAAAGGCTTTACGATTAGAATGAAATAAATTTAATAGCAATACTCTTTTTAGACCTAATATGTCAACAATATGTTTTGGTTAATATGCATATTTCTATAATGGGTCTCACAGTAATTAAGAATAAGGCCTGACCTCTATCCCCCTCCAATTAGACCAGTAATACTTGCACTCATCATTGGACAGATGAAGTCAGATCGAATGTATGGAATTATTCATATTCTAAATTAACTAAAGTAACAAAGGTAACCCTAACACTAAACTAACTGTATTGTTTAAGTTGATTTTATAGTCAATCAAAGTATACCACTATATTTTAAAATCTCAGTAAACTGACCAGCCATATGTACTTACAAAATAAAATGAATTATCAAATAGTTTTATTGCATGTCTGTCACACAACATAGACACAAACACAATTTTTGCAGTCAGTAATTCCCTTCTGTCATTTACTTCTTGATGAAAAGCAATGACAGAGAACGCTCTTTACCTCTCAAGGCTTCTTTAAAACATTGATCACATCGATCTGATCTCTGCTACCATCAAACCAAACTATTGAAAGAAAAGGTGAGTTAACAGACAATCTGAAGCAGCTGTATCTGTGCTTAGAGGATAAAATTAATATCCACGAGATTTCATGTGCGTTACAAGTGCAGCCTTTAGCCTGGATCTGTGCACAGTCTCAGCTTTGTTAGCATCCCACCAGATGACATTTACATAAGAGTAATGTCTCTCATGTTTGTTTCAGCTCTGGAGACCAGTGACAGCCACCCTGTTTTTCCCCATAACACCAAATACTGGCTTTCTGTATATGGTTAACCTGTATTTCCTCTACCATTACTCCACACGGCTAGAAACAGGTGAGACTTACATACTGATCCTCTCAGTGGCTGTCATACAGGTGATAAATACACGTAATGTGACACTGACCTTTGTTTTTGTTTTCCAGGAGCATTTGATGGCAAACCTGCGGACTATATTTTCATGCTTTTGTTCAACTGGATCTGCATTGTCGTATCCTTTGACCACCATATCGTAGATTTAGTTTCAATCTTAATGTCATATAAAGGTTCCCTGACAAAGAACATTCAGTCATGTGATTGACCAAATTTGAAAATAATCATCCAATACTCAAAAGCTTTTTGTGTGCTTATTGATCCATGTTCTTCTTTACAACACAGTAGAAAACATGCAATTGGACTGTTTGTGTTCTTAACTTGGAATTTTTATATGATGTTGATGGATCCATCCTTTCTTCCTTCTTACTAGGCCCACAATGGTGACATGATGATTTGGGGTATAACAAATGTACCTGTTTGCCATACAGAAGACTCAGAGCTCGTGATTGAAATTCCTCCCTTGGTTGCTCACTCCACCTTTCAGAAAATGTGTGCTCGAACAGTCAATTGAAGAATTTTCCTCTAATGTCATGGGGGGATATGCCACCTCCTCCAGATGAGACACTCTGAGCCAGGTGTCTGTTTAGCCCACATCTTTCTTCAGTGAAGAGAACATGTTTAGTGCAGCCACAATAAACATTAGAGCACAGCAGCGGAGGCTGAAGCTGCATCCACTTCTTGGGAGGAGTATGGTCAGACACACCTCATGAGCTTTTACGCAAACCAGTGTGTCCTGAGCAGGACTAAAACTGAGAGGTGTAAAGGCATGCCAAAATCCAACATGTGGGTGGATTTTTAGCCAAGAAACTAAATGTCCCATGTCCTGATGTGTTTGACTGTTTACATCATGTCTTGGATTTTAGTCAAGCAAGGATTTGATTTAATTTGGATTGAAAAAAAAGAACAATTTCTTTTCTGTAGAGGATTAGATGCAGCTCTTTTCCCCTCTCCTTTGGAAACTCTTGGATCTGAGGGGGCAGGGAGGCTACAGGAGGCTGTGATAATGGAGCGCTGCGCTGATTATCTGCCCAAACAATGTCGGATGGGAGGGGGGAGGATGGGAGGTTACAGGACCTTCAAAGCAGTCATAACATCTGCCTGTGATGAGTGGAAAACACTCATGTAGGTGGAGGCTGTCTAGATATACATAATAAACCCCAGGAAGTAAACAACAGAGCATTAAAGGGCATTATTTTGAAGAGGCATAGTGCATTTCTCTGTTAACTGAGAGTTTAGTAAAAGGTGTCATGTTCTCCTCCACAAGCGCCTTTTAACAACATTAACAGCAAAGAAGACTGAACACTAAACAATAGAGATATCTTGAACCAGTGTTAACTTGTTAAATTGAGAATAATATGTGACCTCTAAAGTACAGCAGTAGTTAGCTACAAAAGTTTTATCTATACTGTACACATTAACAAGTAGAGTATTGAACAACAAAAACTAAAATGGGGTCCTTCTTTGTCAACAAACATGTCAAACAAAGTAGTTTGTATTGCCATTGCAAAATGAACTTAAAATAGAATACAGACTTGGATTTTAGTGTTGAGATAATACAAATGTCTTTATTTACAAATCAAATGAAATACTGAATCACTATGATGACTTAAGAGATTCTCTAACACTAACATAATCCTTTATTTTTCTTTTCTTTCCTTTCTTTTCATTTGAGTTCTCTGTAAAGTAAGTGTCAACTAAGTTTTAAGTATGTATATTATTTGGATTATTCAATTCAATTCTTTATTGCCAGTGTCACATTAAATATAACAACGAAATTCTGTTCAGAGCAATCACACACTGCATAGCAAAAAGATTAAGAAAGATTACGTTAAAGAAATACACAAAACCAAATTTAACACACACAGGAAGACAACGCGGTGATTCTCAAAAGACATATGAAGGAAGTATGCAGTAAGTGTTATCATTGTTTAAGTTGATTCATATCAACCTAATTTTAACAGCTGCAGAGCTCAGAGCCTTGTGCTCCAAGAGATGTAACCAGTGACCCTCAGATTTCCATCATAGATTATTAATAAGCTGATAGTTTTACCCCAGTACAGGCTCAGTGGGTCATGATTACTTGGAGAAAACAGTCAAATGCACGCAGGATTTCACATTGAGCACCCCCCTCATACAGCTGTAATGGAATGATCCTTGTTTAATATGCAGGTATACGACTATGAGATCAGCAGACTGGTGAGACCCTTTGTAACAATTTGTTAGCTGTTTGGGTCACCCCTAAATGTCACTGAACCATAACTTCATACTCAAGGTCATCTCTGTCAGACTTTCTCATTCCACCTTTATTGGAGCTCAAGCTGCCTTGTTTGCCTGTGTGTTTCTCTTTCATCTGTCT
This sequence comes from Cetoscarus ocellatus, assembly GCA_037902135.1. Lineage (NCBI taxonomy): Eukaryota > Metazoa > Chordata > Actinopteri > Labriformes > Labridae > Cetoscarus > Cetoscarus ocellatus. Next base: position 488,302 of record JBAMNC010000647.1, read on the forward strand.
TTCTGTCCATTTCTCTCTCTCTTTCTCCCTGTCCCCTTCTACCTCCACGTCGCTCTCTCTGCAGCACTGTACCATGTCAGGGTGGCTCTGTGCCAGTGGCCCAGTGTCAGTCTCCCCCTGCAGAGCAGAGAAACCTAATCTAGGTCACATGCAGCAGCAGCAGTGCAGCCCAGCCCACATCGCAGCACTGTGCACTTCTGTCTGGAGTTTAGCTCTGACTTTTTCATCCACATTTCTGCCTCTCCTCATGTCTATAGGAAAAGTTTGGTGATAGCCATCTATTTATCAACTCAGAAAAATAGTGGGAGTGGGTGTCTGGGGTTATATGGCATTCTCATGAAAAGGGAAATGGCAGATTAGAGACTGTCTGCATGGGGATTTGATCTGGCAGCTTTTCAGTAACCCTCTGTGATAATCTTAAGTTTCCTGCTGTCCTTGTGTCATGTTATTTGATTTTCTGTCCTTGACTTTCGCTACAGATAGTTGGGATGATGATGGACATGAGGGTAAGGCTTCTTTTTTATCTGGTCGTTCCCCCCAAAGCATTTTATTAGAGAGCAGTGTAAAGTGTGCTTTAAGCTTAAACATCAAGGCGTTTGCATTTCAAGATCAAGATGAACTTTATTCCCTCACAAAGTAAGACATTTGTCATGGGCTTTTCACTCATGCTGCAGCCATAAAAGAGCTAACACCAGTGTTCCTGCAGCTCCTTAAAAATCCTTATTTTTTATTTAAGGTCTTGAACGTCTTTATTTTACTAGTGAGAGGTCCTAAATTTTAGATGGCACATTGACAGTGACTACATTTAGCAAATCTATTCAAGGGCTGCTCCAAAATACACCAGGAAAAATACTGTGGCAGCAACATGACAGTTAAATGTTTTCTTTTGGCACCTCTCTCATGTCTGCTCCCCTTTCCCTCTTCTGGAAGTGAAATACTGCTTGAAATCCGGTTGTTAAATTTATTTAAATTTAATTTAAGTGCAAAAAGGATTTCACTTTTTAATATCTGTATTTTCATGTATTGTAAAAAAGTAGGCAAAATGACGAGATTCTGGCAAAATGAAAAGTATCACACTTTATGGCTGATGACATGAAATATCCAATTATATACCACAAAAAGGGCAATATGTTATGATTTTTTTTAAACTAAAAAGTGTTTATTTTGACATTAAGACCCCACACTATTGTACGCATAAAAATAGGTTTCTAAATAGAGGTGCTCAGAGAGCACAAACCACTGCCAAGGCATTTCAAACACTGATGAGCAGATTATTTTAAAAAAATTGGAAAACTTTTTCGCACTGTCAAAAAAATACTTGAAAAAAATTCTGGATCCACACCTAGATTCAGATCATGACCAAAATCTGATCAGTTCTCCCTTGTGCCATGACCAACATTTTGTGGAATATTTTGAGTTATCCTGATCTCAAACAAACTCACACACGCCTGCAAAAACATAACCTGCATGGCAGAAGTAATAAGTATCATCTATAAAGCATGGTCCCTGCAACTTTGCTAAACTTTGTTGTGTGTCCCAGGGACAGAAAAAATGTCAAAAACTGACAGAGGGGGAGATTTAAATGGCTGAATGTCTGCCCAAAAGCTGCACTAAAATACACAAGAAATGATCAGAATTTCTAAAGAATATTGAATAATAATATATCAACATATTGCCCTGAAAATATCAATACAATATTGCACCTCAAATAATCGTGAGATATTGGTGTATCCATATTTTCGTGCACCCCTAATGAAAATAATTGATATAATGCTCATGTATCTGTTCTGTAGTTAAAGGCTGGTATTAATTTCTCTCAGTTTAGGTCACTTATCAAGGATATACAAAGGATAAGGCCACCAACAGCATGTCAACACCTCACTGACTTGCATTTCATTTAATGTTTCTGTTAGGGATGCCCAATATTTCATTTGGGTGTAATTTTTCATAGGTTTCCATTGCAAGGATACAAGGCTTATGTGTAGCTCCAAAACAAAAGAAAACACATCTTTTCATCTGACTCTGTGTGGAGGAGATCAGAGTGAGCATAAACTGTGTTTAGCTCATCTGGTAACGTGGCCTCACACATGATAGGGGCAATCCTGCTTTTGTAGCCTGTAACACTTTTGACCGCCTGCCACACGTCTTTGCTGTTGTTGGTGTTGAGGTCTCTCTCCTGCTGAGGCCTTCACTTTGCCTCCTTGATGCCAGATTTCAGTTTTGCTCTGGCAGTGTTGTAAGCTTCTTTGCACCTATCTTAAAGGTATATTTTGAATTTGAACAGTTTTCCAGTCAGTCCTTAAGCTTTAAAAACACTTTCATCAGAGAAAGGTAACACATATTTTGACCTGTGTCTTATGAATAGACAATCAAAACATCATGTCAAGAAGGCTGTGCTGCTTTTCAACACTCCAGCCTTTAAGTTTTAGTACTTGAAATACAAATAATGTAATTTCTCACAAGTTTAAATAAAATGAATATCACACTTGACTGGTGTGATCCCATTGGCCCTGAGATGGATTTATTAAAGAGATTAAAGGCTCTTTCAAGACTTTTCACAATACATCCTCTTTGATGAGAGCCACATTATTTAAGAAGCCCTTGGATATTCTGTTTTTCTTTTTGTAAAGTTGAATAGACGAACACAACCTAGTCTAAATAATTCTGAAGTTATAAACTCCAAACTTTGAATATATTACTGGGGAAATTGTGAGCTCAGCTGTGATGTTTGTCTGGACTCTTATTTTGTTTTCTTCACTCATATTTTTATTATGTTTTTCTCAGTTGCTGATGATCCCTCTGATCATGTCGGTGCTTTATGTGTGGGCTCAGTTTAACAAAGACACCATCGTGTCCTTCTGGTTTGGAACAAGATTCAAGGTATGTCAGAGTTTAATCACTGCCTGTCACATTACATCTAATAGAGTCTGATCTAGTGCCATTAAAGGTTTATACTGTCTTAAAGAAACGTCCAGATTTATAACAGTGACTGTCATTGTGTGATCATGATTCTACTTATTATTTATTACCAGCATTAAAAGTTTCTGTAACTTATCATGAAGATAATTGAAAATGTCGTGTTAATGATACTTCTCTGTTTTGCCCTCTATTCAAGGCACACTATCTGCCCTGGGTCATCCTCGCCTTTAACTTTATCATTGGAGGCTCGTAAGTTACTGGTTTTATTAGTTCAATAAATGAAAATTTTATTGGTAATACTGGAAACACACAGATCTGTGAGTCACTGTTTGAGTAAGTTAAGCCGAGGTCGCATTACACGTTTTTTTCGCCGGTAACAACTTTCAGTACGTCAGACTATGCGATCGCAGAGCCATATGTTTGCACAGTGACTTGCTGAACAAGCATGACGGACAACACAACTGAGACGACTTCAGGTAACAACTGATGTGATGACGGTGGAAGGACGAGGGGCGACACCGAAGACCCAAACAGAGTATATTTAGAGCATGGGACTTTAGTTTTGTCTACAGAGGTTATGTTGAATAAGATATTGGTTTGCTAAAGCAGTCACTCACCGTGTTCCTCGCTGTCTCTCTCCAACATTTCTCTGTTTACAATCTTTGGTAGCTCCTCTTCAACACATCATAAGGGCAGGGATTTTTTTCATCTGTCTCGTAGTTCTCAAGCAGCTCTCAAGGCATCAACCTCAGTTAGTTCATGTCTGTGGTTGTCACACATACAGAGCTCTCTGTGCTCTCATTGGTCAATATCTCTGACGTGGAGGAACAAATTGTAGGAGGCAGGACAGAAATCAAACATGCAAGACTTTCTGTTGCGGACTCTTGTGGTGTCCCAGACTGATCTGTTATTGTCGGTCATTATGACACACTACACGAGGTGGAACGACGATTTTTGTGGCCGACGGCTCCCGAAACCCTACAGCTGTCTTATGCCATAATAGTGCATAAATCATGTAGTCTGACCCCGGCATTAGTGGTTCTTACTGTTCCTGCACTACAGTGTAGAAAAATAAACTGCAATGAAATTTCAACTTGTGACTTTTCTGTGTATTATATCTGTTCATTGAGTATTTTCTCTCTCCTAATTTTTGCAGGTTTGTAAATGAACTGACAGGAAACCTGGTGGGTCACCTTTACTTCTTCCTCATGTTCAAATACCCCATGGACCTGGGAGGGCGCTCCTTCCTCTCCACACCAGAATTCTTGTAAGTTATGATTTCCAAGCTTTGCCTTCTTTTAAGGCACATCTGTCAGGTTTTATTTTCAGTTACGTGAATAAAGTCACAAGCACTAAAAACTGCAAAGATGTAATAAAGGGTCTTAGAGCTGTTGAATAAAACAAGCCTGGTCTACACTATACATTATTCTCTCACAAATTAAAAAAGTTAAGGCCAAAACTAAAACAGCATACCCATGCTCAGTTTAGTACAATCAAAACATTTTGCTGCATCATTATAAAGACATCTATTCTGGACAAATGGCAGCCTCTGGTGATGAAATATGGAGTCAGTGGAGAACTACATAAAACACGCACATCTGTTTGGATTTTATGAAGCTTGAGAATTATTCAAAAATGTCATAATTAGGTGTCCAGCTAAGTTTACTGACAGGTGGCTTTAATCCTGCACCAGCTCTGCCTGTTTGCTTGTTTATGACTTGATAAAAAGTCAGCTTGAGATTTGTTTTTAGCAGATAGAAAACACAGTCCTGAGCCTTCAAAATGCCTTAACAGAAATTAATGGAGGACATCACTCAAACTGCCATGTGTTATTTAGTCTACTGGTATGAGTCACAGCATATTATTACCAATAGCTGTTGATTGAACACTGAACTCAAAGTTAACTTTGTGCAGTCCACTGCCTGTTTTGAACTTTTTCCTGAAATGACAGTGTTTTATGTCTACAATTGTTCTGTGAATACTATTTACAACTTGAGTGGTTGCTGATAAGGTTGGGGCTACTATACTTGTATCAATGGGGAGCTTTGTTTTGCATCCAGTGAGATAGTTATGACACAAAAATGACAAAAACATAGGTTAAGGTAAACTGCATATGATATGTTTTTAAATGACTAAAGTGTTCAAGGTTCCACAAATCAGGGCGTGTAAAAAAGACAAATATTAACACCCCAAGACTAAATTAATAACCTCTTGAATTAAGTTAAGCTTAAGTGACTTTGGCCTGCTTCAAAATGTGGCACAAACTAATGCAACAAAACATAATCAGACCAGTTTAAGGCAGTTAGATTATTTGTTAGACAGACATTTGATGGACAATAGAGAGGGAAAAAAATATAAGGACAGGATGATTGTTTGATAGAACAGTTGAGAGGTACAGGACAATACTTGAAACATTAAAATGAGATAGATAGATAGATAGATAGATAGATAGATAGATAGATAGATAGATAGATAGATGGAAGGAATAAAAGTGAAAGAGGTCAATACTCAAAACAATAGCTAGACAGACAGACAGAGAAATGGGCCAAGGGTAGCAATAATTTGGAAAAATAGGAAATTGAAATAACAGCCTGTTATCTTTTACAGGAAACTGAGAAAAAATTACAGGCTTCAACAAGGAGCATCAAGGTTCAAACACAGTACTCATGAAATCTGGTGCAAAAAAGTCAAAGATGGTAAAGAACAGTTGTCACAAATACATGAACAACTGGGTAATACATCATGCTATTGCCAATTAAATCAAATAAAAGGATACAGATGATAGTAGTAGTTATAATCTAAAATGAATAATATCTTACATAACATAGCCCAAGTCATCTACAAATAAAAGATAGATTCATGTATTCATTTATTAATAGCCCAGATACTATGTACATTTCAGTGGGTGTCCTGTTTTTTTGTGTAAGGCTTGTCAATTCAGCCAAAAATCTTCCTTTAAAAGAGAAAGAAGTCATGGGAAAGAGAAATGTTTATCACAACTATTAGTTGGGCCTGCTTAGTAGTTTAACTTAAACCAGCTTGATCCTGTGCTGTTGTGTCTGCACTTTACAAGAGAATGAAGACACATCACAGTCGACACAGCGTATGCAAACTGATGAACCAAGAGGACATTAAAATAGCTTCATCTGCTCACCACTCCCTGCTCCTCCCCTTACACTTTTATATTCTCCTCCCTGCAGGTATCGGTACTTCCCCAACAGGAGGGGAGGCGTGTCAGGCTTTGGCGTCCCTCCCAGCAGACCAGCGCAACCTGTGGGAGGGGGAATGGGCGGGGGAATGGGCGGAGGTCGACACAACTGGGGACAAGGCAACCGCCTGGGGGGTGAATGAGGAGAGAGCTCCACCCATAAACCCCTCCTGATCACAAAATGGCTGTGCAGATGATGAAACGGGTTAAAATGCTTTGAATTTCACGTGGTAATTTAACTTTAGTTCACATTTATGTTGAAGTTTAAGATAAAAAGATGAAAAAAGCATTTTGACCAAGACTGCGCTGCACAGCAGGACTCCAACTTTGCCTTCAGCTCCACTTTAACAAACACTACTAGGTGTTCATGTGAAGCAGATTAAAAAGTAAATGAATAAACAGATTTTTTTATGCAATGATCTACTCTCTCTGCTCTTCTTTTCCTGTCTTCTCTCTGTCCTTTTTTCACCCTTTCTGCTGTTCTCCTCCCGTCTTTCAAACTGAACAAATGGGACTGCACACCAGCGCACCGTTGATTTAGACTCTCTGGTTCCTGCCATTTCTTTCTTTCTTTCTTTCTCCCTGTGACGCCATATCAGATTATGTTGTAATTACAAACACACCAGGAGTGTGCTCTCAGCCGTCACGATCAGACCATGTCAGAGCATCACTGTCTCCAGGTCTGAATAAACACGGGTCTCAGATGTTTTTTAGCCACTGTTGCACTGAATGGATCTTCTTCTGTCTTAAGATAATATTTGAACCAAAACAGGGAGATGATGGGATTTTTCTCTTTTCTTTTTTGTAAATATAACAGTTGTTTATTGAAAGGATGAATGAGTTTGAGTGTTATTTCTGTCCTCTGTCTCTTAAATGATCAACATAGTTTGACTCATAACAAAATAAACATTTGGTAAAGGCATTTAAAGACAAACAATATATAAAGCATGCAAGGACACCTAGATTACTAGGGGGACCACATTAAGATTATTTTGACAGTCAAATGACTGCAGTCTCACAAATTGTGGGATACTTACGAGAACACTTTTAATTATCTGTCATTTTTTAAGGGATAAATATTTGAAATTTTCATCCGAAATTATTTGTGCACATTTCATGTTTTGAAGCTCGGATGCAAGCGCTTAACCTCAAGAGCCAAAAAGGACCTCCAAGGTCTCGTGTCATGCAAACGTCAGTTTTTGATGTTTTGTAAAAAAAAAAAAAAAAAAAAATGCTATCTACAAATCCCTGAAACATGAGGAAAATCTCTCATTTTTCTCTGTTTCTTGATCCCTCTTCCAGAGAATGTATGTTCAGTCAGTTTGAATTATCCCCTGATGATGCTATGCCACCTTACCAGATGTAAGACACCTTCAGAGCAAGGGGCTTGTTCGGCAAACAGGCAGCTCCATCTGATGGAACATGTCTAAACATGTCTGTACAGCCACAGTAAACAGTAGAGCACAGCACTGAAAAGCTAAATCTGAATCTACTTTTGAGGAGTGGTGTTATCAGAGACAGCTCTCGAGCATAAACCTCAGAAAAGCCTGCTATGTGGAGGGCTATAACACAGGGGCTTAAAATTAAATTTTCCAAAACAAGACAAATTTGTTCCTCAGGAATCTTCAATGACTGTTGTTTTGTTTCAGCATGTAAAGATAACAGGCTGTTTACGTTTTTGTCAAAGAATCACATCACTGGAAAATCAAACAGTGCTCTCACACACAGAAAACCTCAGCATTGTTGCTGTCACTGTCCATCCCTTTAAGGCTACAGTCTACCCGTCCTCTAAAGGCTATTTCAAGCAGGATAGTGTTTCAAGCTAAATCTCCTCAAACTAGTTTCTTGAACATGATGGTGAGTTAACTGTACTCCAGTGGCCTCCTCAGTCACCAGAACTCAATCCAGTAGAGCACCTTTAGATGTGGTGGGATAGATGCTCAGCTGACCAGTCTGCAGCAGCTGCACGGTGTGGTCTTGTCATCATGGACCAAAATCTGAGGACTGTTTCCAGCATCTTGGTAATGCCATAACCTTCCTGTGAGATGGATTAGCCTGATTCAGTGTCTATAATCTGGCAGATCCATCTTGCCAAACTCCAGTCTAAAATGACTGTGAGCGGCCCAAAGTGGCACGGCCCAATCAGCGTCCTTTAGAGCAGGAAGAGGTGGGAGCTAAGAACAAGACAACATCAGGAAGTGACAGCTCATAGAGAGATTAGCATAAATGCTAACAGCTTCAGTAACAGTTTTATCAGATCTGGACTGCATTTCTTTATTAAATGAAAAACAAAGAACACCACACATCTCTCAATAGAAAGGATATTTTCAGTCCACTGCTGACATTTTGTGGTGAGAACTTGATTTATAAAAGTGGTTCGTTTTGTCCTTTACACTGCGGCAGTAGAGCCCGCCTACTCTATGATCTAATTGAAACACAGAGGAAATGCAGTTCTGAAGGCAAAAGGGGTCAAACCCAGTACTGGAAAGTTATATGCAAAATGGTGGCTGTTGAATGTATATACTGAATGTATAAACATTATGATTACTTACACGTTAATTTATAAGTGATCATAACGTATAAATTAAATTTCCTACCCATAGCAGAGGGGAGAAAAACAATGTGGCCTTCTTAGTAACCAAAGTTGCAAATTGATGTCCTAAGCTACACCAAATTTGTTCAGTCATGTTTGATTACCTCCGCCAAGGTTAATAACGACATCAACATGATTCTGAGTGCTGGGTGTGGGTTTTCAGGGTCAAGGAGTCATATTATGATTTTAACTTTATCATGGAACTGTTGCTTGTAGATGTACCATCAATATGTGAGCTACCTTGGTGCTTTCCAGTTGAAAATGTGCAGGATAGATATTCCTTTTTAGATTTCATATCCTGTCCACCAAATCAACTTAACCTAATATAATTTAAAGAAAGTCAAAGGGACCTGATAATCTGGGGTGTAGTCCTGAGGAAGCTCTTCTCACTGACTCCACGTCTTTTTCTTTACTTGACTTTTCATAATTATGTATTCAGTCCACAAGACAATGCAGGGTTTTACAGTCGGTTGTGTTTTATTGAGTTACAGCTGACTTAAAGTACAAAATGAAAATGCAAGCGGTTTCTGAAACTAGCCGACAGAGTGTACAGTATCCCAGATACTCGTCTGAACATGAAACTAAAGCAGCAGCAGCAGACATTCAGCCAGCAGACAGCAGTACACCTACTGCTAAAAAAAAAAAACAGCTGACACTTCACCTTTTGGCTTGCTGAAATATTGCAAGCACTTGCAGTTTGAACACAGAAATCCCTTTTAAATTATCTTTGAAAATGAGTTCTTAAAATGGAAATTGTTGGAGCGCATGCAGGCAGTTCGTGATAGCTTCATCTGTTGTGATTCTGCGAGTGCTGTTTGCTGTTTTTGAGGAAATTGTCAGAGTTGATTGTGAACATCTGCAGCTGGGAGACTCCTAAATCATTTCAGGTGCTCTGGAGTGACTGCATGAATCCAGTGAAGACGCCTCAGCTTTGAGTGGGATAATTTCCTTTATGTCGGCATGACTACGGAGATGATGAGAGGTGTGTTGACAGATCACAGCTGAACAGTGTGGACATGTGATATCGGCCATAAAAGGAGTTATTCAATCATGCGTGAGACACTTTTGCCAACATGTTCTCGTCAAGATCAAGTCATAATGCAAAACCTGAATACCGTAAAACTTCAAATAGCCCGGGCTTACATTTTTACTTCAGTCTATCATGTGAGCCTGCCTATGAGAAGTGTCCATACTAAGCAGCTATCTCCTGAAAAATGAAGCTGAGGCTTAAGTGCAAAAAGCTGCAGTTCTTAAAGTGTCCACTAGAGGCTGGCTGCAGAGGCACCAGAAGACACACACACACACACTCCACCTTAAAAACATAAAAAGAACAACAGCCTGGTGAAAACATGGATTTGGTCAAACATTTTTTGTCTTTCTTGGATCAGTGTGTATTTTTTTAATATATTTATTCTTTTATTTTTGTGAAGACTGCAAATTATGCATAATTATGGGCATGATACAACTGCTAGTTAGCACAGTGAGGAGGCTTGAGACCTGCTTAAATTTCCTCTCATTGTTTATGTTAATGTTGACCAAAGGTAAGTTTGAGACAGTGGTCTGTAATTTCTTTATCTATGCTAATTATGAGACCGACCTTTAAAAATTTACCAACAAAACTCATGGCCTCCAGAAAGCAAAGAGAACATAAAACAACAAATTTCCAAAAGACTGAATATTTAATTGTGCACAAAATCAAAATATCAGTAAACTAATTGTGGATAAGATCCTGCTTCATAGGACACAGAACCAACCTGCAGCACAGCTAGTTCACATACTTGAATATTTCTGTTTCTCCAAATTAAATTTGGCAGCTATTTTAGTTTGAGTTTTAGTTTTTAGATGAACATGATCATTGTTTAAGACACATTTAGTCATTTTTCCTTTAAAAGGTCTTGTTCTAGTTTTAATCAATGGAAAGTAAACATTTTAGTCTTGTTTTTGCCATAAGAAAGTCATACAAATGAGTGACTACTTTTAGTCAAAGTATTTTACTTTACACTAAATTACGCGCCAATTTGTACGATTATAAAACAGTTAACCATTCTTATCAAAACTTAAATTAATATAATATTCACTGGTGACAGTGCAGACCTGCATTAAATAAATGACTTTTAGTTCATCCTCAGTTGATTGTTGTTAATTTTTATTGATCTTCATACCCTAACAGACACTCCTTGTTAACCGAAGACTGTTATGATATTGAAACTATTCTTTAATTTGGTGGAAAAATGAAACAAAAATATGATTTTAACAAGGGGTGCACAGTATTGGATTTGTAGACATATCCAATATGCTGACATTTCCAAACTCATGACTATTCAGACACCAATATTTTTCAAGAGTACGAAATCTTTAAAAAAACTGACTTGTTGATTTAATGTGACAGTCTATTTGTATAAGGAACAGATATTAAAACAAGAAGAACATTCAACTCTTACAAAATACAAAACTCTTGATTTTTATATGTACCCATGCAGTGATGATAAGTTAAATCAATACAATACATTTATGGATTTTGCCGATATAACAGCCAATACGCTGGATATACATTGCTTGACAAATTTACTGGACCGCCATCCGGATGTCAGGTTTACGCCACAGCTGCCCTAAATTTACAGCACTGGTAATATTCAAAGTCATTTTTACGTGTATTAACATACACAAGTTCTTAGAAGCTCTTTAACCAAAATGATGTTTTTGATGGTAAAATGTATTTAGTATTATTCTTACTCATAAATTATTTTTTTAAATATTTAATTTAAACAAATTTAAATCAGACATAGTAGCAAAACCAGGCTTGTAAAAAGCAGCACATCATGACCACACATTTCTCATCTATGACATTGTGAAGCAGTGAGTCCTTAGACCCTGGCATTTTAGTCGTTCCTGTGCCACTGTTTCAAAGTCTGCAAGATCTTTGAATGAATTTGGTTCAGACACCTTAAATGAGGTCTGAGATAAACAGAAGATACATCCTAAAATGTCCCACATGTAGACTTTAAAGCATTTTCATGTCTTTCAAAAGATGGATTCTAACAAGTAGCTAACTAGAACTACAGAGTTTATGGAGGGCATTAAAATTCATTTTGATAGCCTTAAATAAATGGTTAAAAAAAAACCTTTTGTTTGACACAGCCATGCTAACTGACTTGATCAGGTCACAACAACATTACGACTTTTATAGAAACAGGAAAAGATGTAAGTCGAAGTAATAAGCTGTGGAGACCATGAGGTCATCCGACTTGAGTTTAGTTGCTTTTATAGTATGACATCAACTTTTTACTTAAATTGTGTTTATGCTCCAAAATTGACATAAGTAGTATTCACTTGTACAGATTATCTTGATAAACAAAACTTGTGTCTGAAATATGTATATATTTAAATTAAACATCTATCAACCCACAGGAAAACAGTGTGGGGGTTTTGTCAATGCTCACTGTCAGGCTGGCCTAAACACATTATGTTAAATGTGCAGTGACACAAAGCTGGTAAAAGGGACTGAGCCCTTAATCTGGGGTGGGCTTTGAGTTGAAGTTTTACAGTATTTCAAGATTCAAAAACAAGGAATAAAAAAACTTCACGGTCAATCAGTGCTGAGCCCATTCCAGAGAGAGACGACAAATGTTGAATAAGAGTTTACAAGGCAGCACGGTGCGATCAGACAGACCCTCCATCTTCAATACGTCATCCATCATCACTACATCAGGACAAAGAGACATTCTGAAATGTTTCAGGCCCAGAAACTGATGCAGAAACCCGCTGATTCCTCTCTGAAATTCAGGACATATAGTGCATTAATTCATTCATGTGTCTCACTCCGCTCCTGTGGATGACTGTGTTCACTCTTTTGTCTCCCAGGAGAGACAGTAAAGTTCTCCCAAAACTCTCCTCCAACAGCACTTCAGAGCGATTTCTGTCTTCAGTGTACTTCTATGCAGAGTTAAGGTGACACTGCAGGAGAGAAGAAAGTCCCCATTTTTAAACAGCTTGAGATGAAGTGACCTAGCGTGTAAATATCTATCGCTACCAGGAAGATATATGCAAGTGCCATCAAACGCTACTCATACCAAGTACTGCAAATGTTTGCTTTTCAAAAAAATAGGAATAATCTTCAGCAGATAACAAACTATCATACATTTGATCTTTAAACAACAAAACAAAAACATTCCAGGTTTTGGGGCTCCGGACCAGTCAGACTTTTTTTCTTAAAAATGTAACAAAACTCGCCCTCCCCGTAAAACTGTACAAACTTTTTCTCTTTTGTAAAACAGGAAAATATTTACAAGGGTGCTTCTTCTTTTTTAAAAAAAACAAACTAAAGTGTAGTAGTAGTAAGAACAATGCATCAAGTCCAGCTTTGGCACTCCTCTTTACGTCAGCATCTGAAACACATGATCAGTGCTTTGACTCCAGTCTCTGGCGCTTTGTGATGACATCACAGGCAGACAGCTTCCTCGCTGGTTCCACATCGAGTCATCTTGAGTTTGAAGACACAGCAGTTCATGATTAAGTCAACCTGGAGGGAGAAAAGGAGGAACAGGGGTGGAATTTATCACATTAATAACCATCAGTTATTTTTTTACAAAACAACTTCCTTTAAGAAGATTGGATTTTATTGTTTTATTTACAATCACATTTCCTAAATCCACATTTTAACAACAGTGTGCACTCTGTGGTAAAAGAATCATAAAGCCATACTGGCCTGCAGTAAAAAATTAAAACTAACCAGAAAGATATTGTGTCTTTAAAAAACTGACGAAGGTGACATGAAATAGTACAAAGACAAAATGTCTTATGATTTTGTTTAGACACAAACATCCTGACAGACGCATAGACTATTTTTATAATCTGCCTCAAGCATTTTTGATTTGATTTTACATAAATCCTCAACAGCACTCTCTCTTTCCAATCACACATCAATAACATCACCCGGTCTGCTTACTTCCACCTCTGTAACATTAACCGTCTCCGCCCCTCCCTCACCCCCCACAGTGCCTCCACTCTTGTTCACAGCCTCCCGTATCGATTACTGCAACTCACTCCTCCTCCGCCTCCCCCAAAAGTCCCTCCATAAACTCAGACTGGTCCAGAACTCAGCTGCCTGCATTACCACCTGAACCCCTTCACACCATCACATCAACCACATCCTACAGCACCTCCACTGGCTCCCGGCCAAGCAAAGAATTGAATTCACACAGCTCCTGTACACCTTCAAGGCCTTCACAACCTCGCCCCTCCATATCCGACCTCCTCCACATCACCAGGCCGCAGATCCCCCTTCACTGTTCACCTCACTGTGCCCTCTGCCCACCTCAGCACCATGGGGAGCAGGGCCTTCAGTCGCTCTGGAACTCTCTCCCCCAAGACCTCCGAAATCTGAACTCTCTACCCCTCTTCAAATCCCGACTCAAACCCACCTGTTCAGGACTGCATACTCCATTTAACAGTAACCTGTCATCTACATTCTCACGTCTGTTTTGTCTGTTGTTGTTGTACAGTGTCCTTGAGTGTCCTGAAAGGCACTTTTAAATAAAATGAATTATTATTATTATTATTAAAAAATGTGACCCTTTTTTTTTTTTTTTTTTTTAAAAGGGGTTATGTTCAAATAGGCCGTTTGAGATATTTAGTGACACAAGCTCAAATCAAACTGAACCAAAGCGTCCTCACAAATTAAAAAACCAAACCAGCAAAGCAGGGGAGCCCCAGTCAGACCTTATGCTGTTCATTCACTGATCATCTATTTGTGAGATCAGACAACACTGGTCATGTTTTGTGTTTTGTTCCTACAATGGGTTGGATGTTTGTTCAGTGCAAATGGTACAGCAAGAAAAGGCAAGTCTCAAAACATTAACTCTGTCACATCATGTAACTAATGGAAGATTTGACTTTCTTAGAAAAGAAACAAATTTCAGCCCCAAATGACACCGTTTTGGAATTTTATTCTCTGTTATCTGATTTTCTTTTTATTATCCTACTTTAGCTGATTTTATTACGCATCTGGTGTTAGGCTATCTCATTTTACCATATGATTTATTCAAATTTTATTTAATTAGTTAATTAATTAATTTATTTTTCATTTATAGTATCTTTATCTAATTTCTTATCATGATTTTTAATTATCCTAACCCCCTAGCTCTTCCTCAGTCCTCTAATTCTGTTTTCTGTCATAATTTCCTTTTGATGTCTTTGTGTGTTTGAGTAAGTGAGAGTGTGTGTTGTATGTGGATTGTGAGGGTGGGTGGGGTCTTATTTTCATTGTTTGCAGTTTTCTACTTTTTATTTCATTTATTGTCATTTTATTCTATTTTATTTCTTGTGGAAAGCACTTTGTGCTATAAAATCTTGTATGAAAAGTGCTATACAAATTAAGTTTGATTGACTGATTGACTGTTCACTTAAATCACTGAAGCACTGTTTCATGACTCCTCAGAGGGGCATTTTATCATGGATAAGGGTAAACTAAGTTAAAAGGTTGACCAAATTAAAAAAAACATCTGGATATAAAAAAGGAGAGAGGACAGCACAGTGGTGTCAGGACATTAAAATGGTGCGACATGATTAGATGTGACATCAAGCCTTAACTGCCGTAAATAGAAACATCAGTCCTACATGTTACCTTCAAGCAGGCCTTCAGTAATATCTACCAGCCTCCCTTAAAAAGAGCAAAACATTGGATCATTGCACCTTGTTTTGAATTGATATGTATTTGTATCATGGAACAGATCACAAGTTGATCTTAAATTCTCATCCCTAAATAAAAACACTTGCACTTAGCCCCACACCCGCATGCAACAGTAAAAATCTGCTTTGTGTGTATTTTGTGTGCGTCATTGTCTGTATCTTTGATACTAATGATGGTGTGGTCCAAGAGTCATCCTGCCTTCCCAGCATGCCGCCCTCTTGACGGACTAATCAGAGGTAATGACAGTCTAATAACTTCCTGGATAGCAGGGGGCTGCAGCTGTGGCATCTTAGAAAGGAGCAGTTCCCCATTTATTTACCAGTTTAGCGAAGCCAAGTCCCAAAGTGAAAAATCTTCAAGCTCCAGCTGATCATTCAATTCAGACAATTATTGCTGATCAGGGTCAAAGAAGGCTGGAGCGTATCCCAGCATGCTCGAGAAGGAAGGATACATGAGAGTATTTAAAGGAGCAGCTATGTCCTCCTCCTCTTGGTTTAAGCTACAATTTAGCAAGCAGGGTCTTGTTTTTGATTGTTTATAAAAGGCAGTATATCTATTTATTTATGTACATTTACAACCAAAAGGGTATTAGGTCTTCCTGATTATTTTCATTCATATTTAGTCCATAACCTCTATGCAGGTGTAGTAATAATGCTTTTAAAATTCTAAACTTTAACTGTTTATTTTTTAAATTACAAATGCAAAGTGAGTGAACAGAGTAAAATGTGCCATTCTCTTGCACAAAGTCAGGGACAGTGCAGGATTATAGTCTGCTGTCTGATTAACTAATGACAATCATCGCTTGTGGGTTAAAACACAGTCATTAACTGTAACAGAAACAGATATGTGGGAGGCACAAAATTGGGTGGTACTCTGTGAAGTTGTGGAAGACAGTTTCATGTTACAAGTCATCCACAAAAGAAAGACTGAGCACAGCATCAAGACACAAGGTAGTTATACTACATCAGCATGGTCTCTCCCAGGCAAAGATTTCAAAGAACTGCTGTTCAAGCTCTTTTGAAGAAGAACAGGGAACGCTGAGGACTATAGACAAAATGGTCGTCCAGGGGAGCTCAGCGCAGCAGATGAAGGACACAACGTGCTCAGTTCCCTTTGAAATCAAAAGGTGTCCAGCACTGACATCAGCTCAGAACTGGCAGAGACCAGCTGGATCCAGGTACAGCCATCTACTCTCTGGTGATGTCTAGCCAGAGGTGGTCTTAATGGATAAAATGCTGCGAAAATGTCTCAACTTCAAGCACGAAGGCAAAGCAACTCAACTATGCTTGTAAACGTTGGAACTGGGCTGCAGAAAAATGGCTGCAGCTGCTCTGGACTGATGAATCAAAATGTGAAATTCTTGGCCATAGCAGGAGGCAGTTTGTTCAATAAAGGGCTGGAGAGTAGAACAATGATAACTGTCAGCAGGCAACAGTGAAACAAGGTGGACGTTCTTTGCAAGTTTGGAGATGCATTTCTGCAAATGGAGCTGGGTCAGGATCAATAGTGTCCTCAATGCTGAGAAACACAAGCAGATACTAATTCATCATGCAGTACCATCAGTGAGGCATTTCACGGGCTCAAGTTTCTTCTGCAGCAGGACAACCACAGCCGATGTCATTTAGTAGCTTCATCTTACAGAAGAACAAGGTGTCCCGTAGGTGTTGGTATGGCCCCCAAAGAGCCCTGATCTCAACATCAGTGTTTCTGGGATTACATGAGGAGACAGAAGGATTTGAGCCAGCCTACATCCACACAAGATCTGGGGTTAGTTCTCGGAGATGTTTGAAACAACACACCCTCAGAAGTCCTTCCAAACTGCGTACAACTGCACCAAAAAGAATTGATGCTACTTTTGAAGGTACAGGGTGGTAAAAGCAAATATTGATTTGATTTACATTTTGCTTCTGCTCATTCACTTTGCATGTTTAAAAATATGAACCAACATTAAAATAAATGAAGTCCCTCAAATTAAGAAATGGCTTTGAAAAGAGTCCTGGTGGGGAATACCTCACTGTATTACAGGTAACTTTTTAAAAAAGCATCCAACAGTTTCTCTGAACCTTTGCTGATCGAGAGCAGTCATCAATATTTAAGACGGGGTCCTTAAAGCACCATTAATTAATGTCCTTAAAGCACCAGGATCACAGAAAGAAGGGGAGAGTGGAATTTGTAATTATTAATTTTTGTATGTTATTCCCAAAAATCAGAAGTACATAATACTAATTATTGCGCAGTCAGATTACTTCACTTCTGAAACACTTTTTGTCAAAAGGTGTACCACAGGGGTCTGTCCTGGGGCCATTTCTTTTCATCCTTTACTTAAACAACATAAATGAGGATGCATTAAATGCAAATTTTAATGTTTATGGTGATGACACTGTCACATACTGGGCAGCATCCAATCCAGCCTCTCCTAGTTACAACTTGCTTTAAACCAGTGTTTCTGAAATAGTGGGGCACAAACCCCAAGGGGGGCGTGACTTGTCTGGGCAGGGACGTTGCCAAAGTGGGGGGGCCTGTGCTCCCTGGAATTTTAATTTGCTATCAGGGGTGTCAACCCAAAATTCTGCACTGTGATTGGGCATTTGTTGTGTTGGGGGTGGAATTTATGTAAAAATCAAAGTGATGTGGGCTGTGTAACAACAGGCCTCTGGTGGCCTTTGTAAAGTTGTTTAATGTGGACAATTTTATTTTGTTTGAACTTTAAATTGTGACTCTGGACTTAATCTTTTCCTTGAGTCCTCACAGAAAATAAAAAATATAGCTGTCACTTCCTTAATTTTATTTTCATAAAACATGATGAGGGTTAGAACATAAATCATAATTCATGTGTGTATATAAAACGGCAAATTAATACCATAAATGTCTGTTTTTTACACTTACTAGAAAGATTAGTGATCACATACTTGGACGTATTTATTTGCCCTTTGAGTGACCTTGTGGATGGTTGAGCATGGTGGGCATGGGAAGGGGGGGGATTAAAAATATTAATCTTGTAGGTAGGGCACAAAAGCAAGTAACTGGGAACCACTGCTTTAAAGACTTCAGCCAAGTTTTAATGACTTATAAAACTTGTATTTATTCAAGCTGCTTTTTAATCCAAATCCAAGCCGTAGAACATGCCTATCTGCACTTCTCAGAATATTCTAATTAAGTTTGTTTCAAACTACAGATATCACAGCATTTTAATTGATGAATCCCTCTTTTACCCATAATATTTAGCTGGTAGTATCAAGTTTAAAACTTTAACTGGGTTTGTAATTTCAGGATTAAACCCTGCCTCATGCCTTCTGACCTTCAGTCCAAGAATAAAAGCAAAATAAAACAAAGAATTCTTCTGTTTTCACAAATTCAACTTACCATCAACCAGTGACTCTCCCAGGCTGCTCCAAAGTCACAACATCAGTGTCTGCTGCCAGTTTCTGTCTCTCCACTCGTTCCTCACCCTCCTCCTCCACTGCCACAGTCACCTTTACCCACCTGCCAGGAGGATACGATCACATGATCAACACAAACAGACAATTCCTCTGAAATTAGATGTTTGCATGCTGATTGCCAGGTTTTTAGAGAAATGCATTAAGATCCAGTTGATGTAACAAACGGCAGGAGCATAGTGTGATTCATAACTCGCTATGCCCATACAGTTCAGTATTTTTAGACTGTTTACAGAAAAATCCTAAAATAACTCCTCAGATAGGCCTTAAAAATCTAACATTGGCAGGAAGGTGATCTTTTTTCATCTTTGTCAACATGAAACTCCCACAAGAAAATAAATATAGGATAAAAAGGATCTGTTTTCATCCCTGCACCTACCGTCCTTTGTCAGCGGTGTTAGAGCTGGTGTTTTCAGGTCCAGCTCGGCTCAGATCAGTCACACCTGGAGTTAACCTGTCAGTCAGCCACTGGACTCTGTCTGCAGCTGCTGCCGTGTTCTCACCTGCCTCCTCATCTAAAAAAACATGCATCACAACAGATAAACTCAGAGTCTAACAAGCTCAGAGACATTTTGCAAGATGCTAAGAATAGGGAAAAAAAGAGTCTTCCTTAAACTCACTTTTCACGGCCTTGATTTCCAGGGAAGCAGCCTGTTTTTTGTCAGAGCTCTGTCCATTCTGTTCCTGGCTGCCTCTCTGCTGCTCTGCAGGGTTTTGATTTTGGATAGTTTCCATCCAATCCAGAGTTTCACCGTTCTTAAGCGCTGAGCGATGGTCTTTAAACCAGCGAACAATGTCTGTGCGGCCAAGGCTGGTTTGGACCTCCAGCTGGCTGTACTCCTCAGGTGATGGCCACTGAGTTCGACAGAAAGTCTGAGAAGACCAAATATGAGATAAAATACAAAACTTTCAAGTGAAAAACATCAGGGAGTTTAGATATTGCTTTATTACTGATGGTTAAATGCCAAAGCACAAATGTTTCACCTGCGCCATCAGACATGAAGGTCACAGGAGCAAATGTGTCAAACAAGACTTGGCCTGCAGCTCTCTTTGTTTCAAATGTTAGCTTTTCACAGGTTATTGGTGAAACAGCCCTCTGTTTTATCATCATTAGAGTTAATAATATTTATATTGAACTAATAAGACAATAACTTAAAGGTCCTATGTCCTGCAAAACCAATTTTCTTTGCTTTGAATGTTGTTCAAGGGCACTAAAGAGGGAGAGGAACATGAAACCTTTTACTAAACTCTCAGTTCACGGATGTGCCCCTTAAAACACTCTGTTTTTTTAACTTTCTGGGATCTATTCTGTCATAACTGTACACCATGTGTGTTTTCTGCTCATCACAGGCAGATGCCATGACTGTTTTGAAAGTCCTGTAACCCCTCCACCCCCCTCCCATCAGACATTGTTTGGGCAGCCAATCAGCTCATCTTTAGAGTTCAAGATGAAGAACAGAAACAGCTTCATCAGTCTGTGGTTTTGTATTTGTTTCTTAAATCAAAAGCTGTGGTAACCCGCAGGTCGGCAGGACACAAAAATATGTGGTCAAAGTCAGTTTTCATAATAAAGGACCAGAGCAGAGCAAAGCTTTACGCAATGATCACAATTTATGTCCTTACTTCAGCGATACATGTTAAAACGCGTATCAACAGCACTGATGAAAGAGCTGAGAGGAGCATTGTAGCACATGAAGTGTATTTCAAGCAGTGTCATTTTGTGCATAACAATGACACCGGAGAAAGAAAGCTGCAGTGCTTCAGCTCTGTATCTAACAGCAGCATGAGACAGCTCTTTGGCTGTGTGAGAAACCCTGTGGTGATGGTTTTAGAGAAGATAATCTACAGAGCTTTGATGATATGCAGTGGAAACAACACCTTCAAATGTCCAGATACACATTTGAATTTGTGGTACACTCCCTCCAATCAGACAAACTTCTCCTGTAACAGCGATTGTTTCAACCCATCCTGCCAAGTCTCCCTTTTCCAGTGTTAGGACAGTCGCACAGGATGATGTCATTAGCACTCCCCACTCAACCTCAGTGAATTATCTGGGCTATTCTCTGCTGCATTCACACTTCAGCTCACTCAGACTTCACGAGGATAGAATACTAGGGGGGTGCTAGAAAATTACCCAGGTAAAGTCCAGACAATTTCAGGGTTTTTCTGCAAGTGTGAAGGGGGTTTAGCGAACACTGGCAAAAATATAACCTCCCTGGGGAAGGTAATAATTCTCTACACCTGCTGCAATTCTGCTTACTGGAAGACTCTTCAAGTTTTTGTTTGATAACAGAATTTGCAGATGTACAGTTAATGTACACAAGTAAATGAAGGAGTAAGTCCAGAACTCACGCAGAAGTTGTCAAATAAAGTCATGATTGGACAAATGCAGTCCAATAATTTGAAAACCAGTGTTCTAGGGACATTGAGACCAATGTTAATTTGTTCTTTTCTTCTCTTTATATATGAAAACTCATCGGGATTTAAAAACAAATGAACTACACAATGTTGGTTATGATTTAGTTGAGATTTGTGTTAAATTACCTTAATGTTGATTACATAAGACTAGACGATACATTTAACAACTTTAGGACCTGATTTACGGTTAGCTGACTTCAGGTTTTAAAAAAGCGAGCAGAAGCTGATGAACGTTTATGGGTCATCTTTAACTGACAGCCAGAGCTTATGTAATCTGCTACATGGTATAAAAAAAGAGATATCGCTTGGATATATGATCCATTTATAGGCTCTGTGATCCTCTGGGAAACTGCAGTTTTTTTTAGAAGCTTCGACAGCGGCTCCTCTTTACATTGTTAGATCTGACCTTGCAGTCGTCAGTCTCTGTATTTCACTTATTGTATTTAAATCTCATCTCGTGCTGTCACTCATACAGACTCTACTTATAAGACCCTCAAAATTAATCAGTTTCACACAGCATCACTTCAGTTTTATTAAAAAGGTGACATCAAGTCATTTCTTTAAAATCAGGATGAATAAGTGTCCGTCTACCTTTAGCTGTGATTTCAGGACTAATCTTCTTTTTGTTGTCACAGCTTGCATTTTAGTGTCATAATTAATTTCGTTATAATCTTCTTAGTGTTGATGCTGACGTGTTTCTCTACAGATTCTCTCACCTCTCTGAGCAGGGCGAGCGAGCGACCGGTGATGGGAGCTGGGCTGGCGGAGGCCGACAGGATGGGAGGATGAGGAGAAGAGGAGGAGGAGGAGGATGTGAGGATGGGAGGAGACGCAGAGGCGGAGAGAGCGGGTGGGTGAGGGGAGGAGGCTGCCAGGACGGGAGGGGAGGACGAGGACGAGGACGAGGAGAGGACGGGCGGATGAGGAGATGAGCGTTTTCCGTCCTGCTCTCGATGTGATGCTCCGTTCAGCAGCGCACCCGGCCGGTCCGCTCTGTCCTCGGTGTTCTTTGAAGCCATGCTGAGCAGAGCCTTCTCCATGTTGTCCCTCAGCGCCCGCCGCTCTGAAAACCAGCAGTCCACCTCTGTCTTGGACAGCCGCGTCTCCTGGGCCAGCTGGTCTGCAGCAGGACAGAGTTCACAGGATCAGAGTTACCTTGAAGATGAGGCTTATTTTAGTATTCAGGCTCTCAAGGGGGGGTTATAAGTGGGCTCATTAAAACATTTCTGCTATTTATGTCATGAAGAAATCCACCAGAGACTCTGTGACTTCTTTTAGGTGACATGGAATGAAATCACAGTGAAAATCTGGCTGAGAAAAGCTGTACTCTTAAAAATAATTTAACACTTAAAAGCCTGAAGATTGTAAGTGTATTATGTCCACTCCAAAAGCTTAAATATCTCTGTAGCTTTTTGTAAAATTGTATTTCTATTAGATTATCGAGTCTTGTATTCCAGAAACCAAGCTCTGAATTTTCAAATTTAAAAACATGTACATTAACAGGTAACCAGACTCAATAATTTTGTCATTTTGAAGTATAAAATAGTCTTTTGGGGAGGAAAATCATAACAGATAAAGCCATTTTCCTTGTATAATGTCTACAGTTACAAGGCCAATTAAATTATTTCTTAAATTTGAACTGAGTGATGAGGAAATATTTGTGGTTTTAGCCCAAAATCCTCATAAAATCAATAACATCAGGACTTTAAGGAGACACGGTTGTAGATTAGGACAGCTCACTCTCACATTTACTCTTGATGGGTGAATTTTCAATTGAAGGATAAGTTCGGTTTTTTGACACTTGGACCTTATTTTTAGGATTAAATACGCTCGTAGACTCACCCAGACAATTTTGGCGGAGCTCGGAGCCGTTTTCGAGCAATTTAGATCCATCCAACAGCGTTTTTTCTCATGCCGTAGTAGCAGACGGGGCCAGAAATCGTATTTTGGGGGGCATCAATACGTGTTTCCTCTGGTCTCAAGTCCCACTCTGAGCAGCAAAGGCACTCCTCCTCTGTTGTGTTTGCCGTGCAATGTCCACAACAACACCAACAGTTAGCCCCCATTCGTGGACGTACAGTGGTTGCTTGTTCTCTGGCCAGCTGTCCGGCTCTTTCCCTCTGCATCCTCCTTTCAAATAGCTCCTCGTCGGTATATTCTGGCTCAAAACGATACGGGCATCCATTATACTCAAAGTGGTAGTCAGACACTTCTACATCAGATAAATATTCCGCCATGTTGCACAAAAGTAGCCGTGTAGCCTAGCAACAACAGCGGCTCTACTCATGTTCTTGTCTATGACGTCACCAAAAGTTACCCGTCCTTGTAAAGCCCCGGATGACCATAACAACAAAGTTGAGCTGACATGGTGATAACACTGGCCATTCATTTATAAAATGTAGCTGAAATGAGCGAGTTTCGCAGCAGATAATGTCGAATTTAGGGGCTTCGATTTCTGGCCCCGTCTGCTACTTTGGCATGAGAGAAAAATGCCGTTGGATGGATCTAAATTGCTCGAAAACGGCTCCGAGCTCCGCCAAAATTGTCTGGGTGAGTCTACGAGCGTATTTAATCCTAAAAATAAGGTCCAGATGTCAAAAAAACGAACTTATCCTTTAAAGTTGTCCATCAGTATCAGTTTACCCAACCACATCCAACTATCAAAGCCCTTTGAAACACATTTCAGGTTAAATTTATGACTATAAACATTCATAGCATACAAACATTTATATGTATTTCATTTATATATTCATTACTATTATTTTTGTTCTTCTTGTATGTACGGAGATATATATATATGTATATATATATATATATATATATATGTATATATATGTATATATATATATATATATATATATATATATATATATATATATATATATATATATATATATATATATATATATATATATATATATATATATATATATATATATATATATACATACATACATACATGTATATATTGTTTTTATTTTTTAGCATTCCTTAAGCTCTCCATCGAGGCCAAACGAACTTATGCTACTATTGTTATTATTATAAATATTTTGTTTGTTGTTACTCTTTCCCATGGATTGAGAAAAGCACCAGAAAACCTAAAGAAAAAATTGTATGAATATGGTTTGATTTTTGAGGAGACTGAAAAGTTTGCCACACTACTGTACAATTTGGGTGTTATTTATGAATGTACTTGTTTATTTAGTTTTCTTTTCCTTTCTCCTTTTTCTGCTTAGTCCTGAATTTGTGTATATGCGTTTGTGTGATTTATGTTTGAGCAGAAAATGAAATTTCTATACTCTGCGGCAAATGAAAATAAAAACTAAACATTATGTTAAAAAAAACACATTCAAAGCCTGGTATCCTCTTATATTACTGCAACTTTCCTACTCTTTTGTAATGGTCAACCTCTCTGCTCATTTGATCAGCAGCTAATATCATGAACTCGCTCCCAGATTAAAACCAGGGGAGACCATACACTTGCAATATTGCCTCTGTACTCTGGAAAAGCACTTTTTTTTTAATAAAATCAGCTGGAACTGTGACTTCTTTGAAAGAATGTTAAAACCTCTTTTTCGTAAACTAGCTTACGTACAATAACATCCTGTTTTCCTTAAGCTGTTTCTTTTAAGATGCAACTTTTTTAAATCTGGATATGATGTTCAGGAATTTGTCCTCCATATGCCTGATTGGTTTTATGCATAGTTGCTGGTGTGCATGTGGCAGGTGTTCGCAGGTGACGTGAAGAACTTAAAGAGTTCCACATGTAGAACTTCATGTAGTAATTAGTACCAGGAAGGCTGGGTTCATGGACCAGCCTCTTTGAGGTGTTGTGGTGGCTAATTGGATGAGACACCTATGACAGGAGGCCCCCACCTGCTGACCCCACTGATGTTCTGGCTCTTGCTGCTCATCAGTCTATGTAGTGAAGTAGGAGGATCGGAAAGAGGCTGTGTGTACCTGGAGCTTGCATGTACGGAGCCTGGGTCAGTTGAAGGTGGTAATGCTGTGGCAACCAAGGACCATGCAGCTGATTAGGTAACTCCTCAGAGATGTATATGGATACTAGTGAAGTTAAGGGTCTCTTCAATGAGTGCGGATCCTTTCATTAGGGCACAAGCAACATGTGTCTCTTTAATTTTTTTATTGCTAGCATTATTAGAATTAATGTTATCATTTTTATTTTGAGTATTATCATTCAGGGTTTTATTGTTATTTTATCATTTTTATTGTTATGATTATTAAACTAAAACACTTCATGTACATGACACTTATATGTAAATTCAACAAATACTTTCTTCATGGTGTTTCCCATTTTGTTTTGTTTTTTCCATATTGTTCTTTAACAACATGGGAGTCATCTGACCAACACCACACTGCCCTCCCATGTTTAGAGCTAATGAAGGACACACTGAGCCTTTCACTCGTGTATCATTTTAATGGCTTGTGTTGTGAAATTTTCATAAATATGCACAGGACTTCAAAATAGTGTTTTAAAACTTAGTAACTGTCTTAGTAATGTTTTGTGACAGTTTGCAGTTGTCTGTATGTGTTGTCTATATGATTTAGTATTGAGACGGATGTAAATAAATCCAGATAACCAGGGCTTTAAATGGGACTTCAAATGACATTGTTTCCCCACAGGGGGCACCAAAATCAATACTCTATACCATACTTAATGATATATTATTTTCTTCACCTTGTACTTGGCAAGGCATACTCTCCGTTTTCTTTTTTTTTGTATTATATAACGTAGTTCAAGTGCTTTGTGTTGTCAGATGTGCTGTCCTTTGTTGAGTGGGTGTTTCGTTGTGCGTCTAGCACCAATTTTATGTGAGACTACTGAAGAAAAATCACTGCTCACTGCTCCAAATATTTCCTTTTTTCATTGTCATTGCACACTGTCCTCTAACAAATACAAAAATATGAATTTTCCATTTTGGAGCACAGCAACAGATGCAAGTAAGAAGACAATATGATTTCCAATTTTTCTTCTCTGCAAATTCCACCCTCGCTCTCTCCAACACTGTAATTTTTCTTTTTGACAAAAACAAGATTTTCAATGCCTTATTCCACCTCCGCCTGGCCTTTCCTGATCCTGAGTAAAACTCTGAAGTAGCCAAAACCAAACATTTCCATTACCTAGATCTGCTTCTGATGGAGAGCTGCTCCTCTGGAAACTCTCCTCCAGCGCCTTCAGCTGCTCCGATGATTTCCCCTTCACCCTCTCCAGCAGGGGGAAGTGGCTGGGCACCGCTTTCTTCACAGGAGCGTCTTTAGGTGCTGATGTGACCTCAGCTTTCACGAGTACAGGAGGAGGAGGAACACCTGCAAAAAGATACAAAGAGAGAACATATGAACTAAATATCACAGTACTTAATGAGAAAAAAAAATGCTCAAATTAAAGCTGCTGGATTGTAAATGTTCTAGAAATCATTAGTAATTGCTGTGATTAATCACAGTTCGGTCACATATTTCAAGTTACATTTTGTGTGAAGCAGTTGTTGACTTAACTGTTCTGATGTTGATCTGATATAGGATATAGGAGGCATATTCAGTGTATTATAGTGTTAGACATAAGGTGACCAGACTTTCAGACCTCAAAACTGGGACACTTTTACAGCGAACCTACACATACGAGCTCAAGATATTAAATGATTTTTTATCAGAATATCTTTAAACACCGTACAAATCAGCAGATAATCAATCAAACCTTCACATCAACAAAAATGCATTTTAATAACGTAATTATCTCTCATTATCCTTCTTATACCATGTTGGTTAGGGATAACCACTGATGAATAACCACTGTCTTGTTTTCCTATAATGTTTCTTATTACAGACTGCACAACTTATTCTCATGTACATCCATTGATGCCAACATAGTGATTACATTTGTCCAGACGAACACATATGTTATGTGTCAGCATCATTTGCTTCATTTCAACAGGGCTACTTCCAGCCTGTACCTCCGTTGGTGTTTGCTAGTCTAAATATGGCATTACATATGTCGCCGTTTCCCCCGTGGGGGATTAAAAATGAGCTCTTGCAGTGTATGCAGCACAAAACACATCTTTTAAGGTACTTGCAGAGAGCTGTGCCTCACCTGAAGCTCTGTAGAAACTCCTGCCATCCTTTCTGAGCCATCACTCTCTTACCTGAACTAACGCAGCTGTCAGTGTGATAAGCTCGACAAGCTGCAGCTGCACTGAGATTGACTGACGCCAAAATATATGTGAAAATAATACAAAATAATGACAGATGGGGAAAAGGCGAAACAATTGCAACATGTCATGCAGCACTTTAATTTTAAATCTTGATTTTTCAGTTTTCATAATTGTGGGAGGCAGTATTTGCCTCCCACAGCTAAGTGTTTGCTGGCATTTGTCTGTAGCAAGATAAATTAAAAAGTCATGAAGGAAGTTGGAAGACATTTTCAGGGAATGTTTGTCATGGAATAAGACGGAAGTGATTCAGTTTTGAAGTTGATATGAATACAGATGCAGATGCAGGAATTTTTAAGGATTTGTTTTGTTGAAGTGCGAGATCAGCAGTTTTCCACATTTTTGACAAAAACTCCCCCTCATGTAGGAAACGCCTTGGCAGAAGTTTCTACTCTAGAGCACTTCTAGCTGTGATTGAAATCAAAATTTCATTAGTTGGCTAGCTCTTTTTCACTGTGTAAGTAACTCAGTCATTATTTGTATTTCCCTCTGCATTCAGAAAGAACGGCATTTTCCTGTACACTTATTTGCTAAAAAAAAAAAAATATCTGTGCTACATCAATCACACTCAAACAACATAAAGCAAACACATTTAAATCATTAATCAGATCACATGTCTATGCTCTTTTATAACAGCAATATCCACACATGGGGTCAGCAATGTGGGGCATGAAGACAAGCAGGAGGGCAGCAGACGCTGAACACAATGAAGTTACAGCCAAATTTTTATGGGAAAGAACTAAACAGACAGACAGAAAAATTAACAGTGCCACAGAAAAAGAGACACAGTCGAGCATGTGAGGGTTTTTTGGTGTTTA
The DNA here is from genome assembly GCA_037902135.1 of Cetoscarus ocellatus. Lineage (NCBI taxonomy): Eukaryota > Metazoa > Chordata > Actinopteri > Labriformes > Labridae > Cetoscarus > Cetoscarus ocellatus. The sequence continues at coordinate 516,607 of JBAMNC010000647.1, forward strand.
AAGCTGTTACGCTACAATGTGTCATGACTTGCAAGCAATGTTTTGGCATTGCTACACCTGAAACGTTACCACAAAATCCACTCACGCCTCTCTTCCCTCAACCCTAATTAGTGAACCTAGTGGAGAGACAGATCATGCAGCTCCACACAGTAGACGTGTTAAACAGGTAAAAAAGATTGGCACTGATAGCTGCCTGAGTGTTGTCTTTGTCTGGGCAACACATCGGTTAAAGTGATTTGCAATGTCTGGGGGGGAACTTGTTTAAACTTGTTTATATCTTGGTTTCATCTTTGGTTTCCCCATATTTTTTTTTTTTGAAAACCATTTTTCCACCTTTTTTTTTTTTTTTTTTTAAATCAACGTCTTTCCAAAAAAGAGAATATATTATTTTCAAGAGTCAAAAGAAAATGGTGACATCTTTGTCTTGTCTCTAATGCTAATGTCTCTAATGCAGCATGTGTTGCATCATGACGCAACAAATGCTGCAGAGGGTCCTTTTTTTGGGGGGTTTGCTGAATATGGTCACCCTACTGCAGAAGGCAAAATATCTGTATTTTCCCCCAGTGGCTGACAGTGGTATGGGTGATATGAACAAATCTTTTAAAGGTTAAGAAACACACAAAATTGCAATAAAAATAAAAATACTAAATTAATAACGGTGTGTCTATGGCCGGTGGCTGGAAGTTGGCTGCTAATAGGCTGGAAGGGAAACACTGAAGCAGCTGCACCTGTATGTTAGTTTGACCTAAATATTCATATCATTACATTGTTTTAGAAAATGTTTTAGAAATCTGGCCCGTGTAACACCTGTCAAATAAAAAACAGCCCTTGTTCCAATGTAGTTAATGACCCCTGCTCTACAGCATTTAAAATAATCCCGTTGGGTGTTACAAAAGAGAGAAAGAAAAAGACAGTATACTGTTTTTACCAGATATATTTAAGCTCAAGTCCAGCACTTTGTTAGCAGTCCTGTGCCTCAGTGCTAGCAGCTTTAAAAAAAAAAATCACTGAAACCTGATTAGTGAGAGTTATTTAACACAGCCTGTTTCTGTTTTTAAGGTTTTGGTATAAAAAACCATCCCTAAGGACAAATCCTGCTCTGTTTACTTGTTTACCAAAGAGAGTGACATTAAGGATTAATCACAGTCTGTGTTTTATCGATGGATCTGTGTGTCCCCAATCACACCACATACCTTTGAGATTAAGGAGCCTCTGTTCGCTGAACCACTTCTTTATCTCTCCTCTGGACAGCCCGGTGGTCTCTATCAGCCTGTAGATCTGGCACATGACAAGAAGCAACATGAAATAAACAAGTCTGGTGTTTATCAGTGACAGTGGAGTGTTTGTAACAGAAAACTGGAGAGTCTAGGCAACAACACTTAACCTCAGGAGAAACAGCACTCCAAAAGTAACTCACTTATTCTTACCTCATCTTCCTCGGGGAAAGGACACTGTGTGTAGCTGGACCTCAGCACTGAGAGCTGCTCTGACGTTTTGTTGTGGTCGACTGTGAAGCTCAGAACTTTGGGCGAAGACAGCTTGGATGGTGTTAGAGGCGCAGAGATGGTCTGAATGATGGAGGGTCTTTTACTCTCTGAGGTGATCGCCGGGGAGGGCAGGGGACGTTTGTGCGACTGCGCCACCTGTGGACAAAGGTGGTAAAGATACAGACAAGCATTCAATTCACTCATGCAGAGGAAAAGATACTTGTGGCACTACATTTGCATATTTCCTTGGGATCACTTCATGTTCACTCCGCAGTATTTTGAAGCAGGCCAGATCCAGACTATGAGATATATAACAAAGATGAACATACTTACCAATATTTAGCACAACTTGTGATAAAAGAGTAAACAAACTATGTGCATAAAGAAGAGGGGCTTTTAACAGCAGACCACAGAGAATACCAGATAGCATGATACCTTATTACAATGCAACACCTGTAGAGGCATCCACAGAGAAACTGGCAGTGATGTGGAAAGACAGAGAGCAACTGTGGAAAGGATCAATTCTCCTGCTTGAATGAGCTAAACTAAATTCTGGGAACTAAACAAGTTTTTGCATCAGTCAGTGTGGTCCAGTTCTGTGATGACCTGCTGTGGAGACGGTGAGTTATGTTAAACTTTCGCTATTTTAATGGTATGTTGTGTCTGTGCACAGAGAGTTACTTTATCCAGATCCAAAACATGATTATTAAGAAGAATTATGTCAGACATTTTTTAAGTTTGGTTGCCCACTGATACAATTCTTCTTCCTGTTACCATTGCTTAACACTACTACAGCAGTGTGATGAGTTAACTCGGCACCCTGTTTATGTTGTTTGTTGGGTCTACTGTGTCCTTACTACAAGGCTTGACTGACTGGCTTGGAAGCTAGCTGAGACCACCTCTTTTAGGCGAGCTCAGTGAGGTTGTTTGTATCAACACAGGGATCCACTGCTTTTTCCACATACAGAGCTTAACAAATTTACTGGACCACCTGTTGTTAAACAAGAAAGCTGATATTTTAGACATCTTTCAAAAACTTGTTTAAACTGAAAATGTAGTTGTTTTGGACATGAATGAGAAATTTAAAACTGACTTCCCCTTTTTTATCCCCAAATTTGAGCCGGTCAGACATTATTGAAGCATATAATTCAACCACTAAAAAATGTTTTTTCTGTTCAGGAATACAAGTAAATAACTATAATTTGACATCTTAAATAATAATGAGATTTACCATTTTCTGCTTTTCTGTAAAACAGAACGTTTTAAAATTCATGGATAACAATAATAATTATATTTTGGCATTAAAAATATCATATTATTTTTAAAGCTTCTGTGTATTGGAGTATTAACCATTACAGAAAATTCAAAAGTGACTTTGTTGATTACCAATGCTGTTAATTCAGGCAGCTGTGGCATAGACCTCACTTTTTTCTTACGTAAAAACAATTTTAATATTATGACTTGGCAAATTTAGAACGACATTTTCAGTCTGCCCTATTTTTTATCAACAATTTATTTCCAAAAATTATACATTCATCTTAAAAAATAAATGCCATGCATCCATCAATTCTAGAGGTTTGCCTTCTCTTCAGTTTTCAACATGCAAATGAAAATTAAACATTTCCAAAAGCACATCAGCTTTCAAAGAATGCCAAACAGGAAAGGCCTACTTGTATGGGACCAACTCTCCCACATGATCTAGTGTGGAAACGACCTTGGACTAAAGAGACATTTCAGAGGAGTGATTTATCTTAAGAAATTTAATGAAGTGAAAAAATGTAGTCAAGCATAAGTATTTGCAATGAAATGGCTTCGAGTAACCCCCTTTTGTGGCAATTTGAGGCTCAAGGTGCATAATGGTGAAAATTAGACAATCTGAACTAAAATAAATGTAGAAAAAAAGAAAAAAGTAAGTAATTCAGACTTTATCCCAGATGAGAAAATCTTGGAGAAAATTTTCTCCCCTAAATCTGCTGTGACAATGTCAGCAATGATAGTTCAAGTTCTCCCAGTTGGAAACAAACATCACATTTATGCTACACCTTATGTCAAAGCTTTTGTTATTGTCTGTCTGGTCTGAATAATTTCTAAGTAAAAACTGGTAAATGGTAAATGGACTTGAGCTTATATAGCCGTGTTCTAGTCTTTCTGACGTCTCAAAGTGCTTTTACACAACAGGTCAGATCCACCCATTCACACCCACATTCACTCACTGATGGTTCTGAATTACAAAGTAAGATGTCCATCAGTTTTAAGCTAACATGTCCACACCCTTTCATTACCATTTACACGCCACTGACGCAGCACTGGGAGCAACTTGGTGTTAAGTGTCTTGCCAAAGAAGGAAGCACTGACTTGACACAGCTGATGGTGGAGTGAACAACCAGGCTAAGCCACCAATGATACGTTTGTCATGAGTGATATGCTTTCATGAACAGTCCTAGGAATAGTATTCTACTCTATTTGCATTATCGCACATAAAAAACAAAAGCTAAAAAATGTGTGGACACAAAATGCAAGATTTTTTTTTACCCAAATTGTACCTGAAAGTTTTCCTTTTAGTCTAAGGCAGGGCGATATGGCCTGAAAGTAAAAACTCAAATTCTTTTCATGACAAACCAGATCACTAATTTAATCTCTCCCCTCCTTTAAAAAATGAAAGACTCAAATATATGTTTTTATATTACCAATAAAATCTAACCAGAGTAAACTTAGCTTCTCTTTTGGGGCAAAAAAATATCAGCTGTTTGTGTATCCTTTTGTCCTTTACATTAAAAAAAAAAAAAAAATAAGCAAGATATTGTTATATACTCCTTGCTGATCCGAGCATTGATACGGATTCAACGGAAATGATTTGGCCCCAAATGCTGTGCCAGCAGTCGTTAAACAAACTTTGAGTGATGTTGTCAATGGTCCACTTTAAAAGACGGCAGTAAAAGCCAAACTAAATAATGCAGCACACGTTCCAAATTTATCATTTAAGATCTTTGAGGGCCTAAAATTTAAGTATCATGGTTGCAGAACCCTATAAACCGTGTCCTAGCACTTTTTCTATTCTAAGTTGTCTGTAATTTTGTTAAAGGTGTTGTCAATGTCCAAAATGTACACATATTGCGATACATATCATGTCATGGCTTCAGTCGGGATGCGTATCGTATCATGAGATTGAAAGAAATATCCAGCCCTTGCATCCTTACACACAAACAGCTAAGATGGCTCTTCGCTTATCTTTTGAAACGAACAAGTGACAGCATTTTGTTTGGACAAAAACTATCATCCTCATGTTGTATGATGAAGGTCTTATGGGTATTATATATGTGCGCAAAAAAGCCCCAAGAAATATCTTTAAAAGGCTTAAATTCAACACCCCGATATGGAGTAAAGAGAACAGATATTCGAGCAACAGATGCCAGAAAAAGAAACACTCTAAAGTTCAGTGACAGTATTTGTTCTTCTTTACTCTTCGTGTCTCCTTGTAAAAGTTTGACCTTAAGTCATAGACCTACAGTTTCTGCACATGATCATTCGTCACTCATATTTTTGTACCTGGTTAGCAACAGTGAGTGCCAGCGGTGCGCAGGTGACTGTGGAGCCGTTAGCTACAGGAGTGAGGACCAGACTGGTTTGTCCCAGGAGCTGACAGGGCAGAGACTGCAGGACGGAGGCAGCCTGCTGCATGGATTTTGAGGCTGCAGAGGAGGCGGGCGATTGGGAGTTGATCTGAGGAGCGACCACAGCGAAGGTCTGAGGCACAGAGGCGATGGTGCCGTTGAACATTTTCTTCCTGGCTTCTTCCACCTGTAACAAAAGCAAAGTAATATGAGAATATTAATTTTCATTGGATTATTCAAAATTATGTTCCCCTATTTCAATTCAAGGTCCTTGTCTACTCAATTCTATTACTTATCATTCTACCTTAAAATAATGACCTTTTTTGCGTTTTGTCTGTAAAATTCCTTGGAAGTTGCTTTTTAAGGTGCGAAACAGGATTTTTTCCAACATGGAGGATCAACAATTAAAATAACTGACCTAATGAGTGATTTTTAAAATACACATGCACTGAGGTATAATTTGCTTCAAGGTGACACTACATTCAACATGCAGCCCAGGATAATTATTCTCATTGTCATAATCTGAGTACAAGATAATGAAGTGCATTTCAAACCTAATGGTGACAGAGAAACTGTTTTTATCAACATGATTATTCTGAGTCTTGCAGAGAGCAGCTGATGCCTTTTTAAGCTTCTGTGTTTTGAGTAGGAAATGCATTAAACCACACTTGAGGGAGTTCACAGAGTGCTTAAAATGTTATTTTTACTTTAATACCTACCTCCTCTGGAGACCAGCTAATGCCCTGTTTGAGCCTCTGTGTGGTGAACCAGACTTTGATTTGCTCCTCTGGATGTTTGGAGGCTGCGGTGAGCCAGGAGAGCTCAGCCTGCGTCGGGTACGGGAACTTGTTAAAGGAGGTGATAAGAGTCAGGTTATCATCCAGCGAAGGGTTGTATTTGGTCGTGTTGAGGGGCACTGCGATCTTCGGCACCTGGAATAATAAAAATCATTACTTAAACATCATCTTTATCTGAAATAATGATTTAGTTTGGCTCTTTGGATACAAATATGTAAACAAATCATGGTTCGTCAGTGTCAAATGTAGAAGGAGCAGGACTAGATCAGCTTTTGTTGCATTTTGTCTCTTCACAGACTGGGTTGATGTGTTAACATCCATGCATATGTGTGTTTATTTTTCTTTTGTGTTTATTTCTTTGGATATGTACAGTGGTGTTAGTATGCAGATGTATTGGGTTTTTTTTAAGTTTGAGATGCATTAAAAAAATCTAACCAGAATATAAATCAAATTTTAAAAAATGAACATAAAAAGAACAAAACAAATCTGCCACGAGGGATTTCAATCTTAGTTTCCACTACAACACCACACAAAAAAAGACAAAATCCATTGGATAAGATTAGGAGAAAAATATTGATAAACTACCTTTGATTACTGCTATTATTATTCAAGTTATTACTATATAAAGCTAAGTAAAACATTTTCTATTTAACTCAAAAAGGTGGGAATTGCACTAAAAAAGGAGTTGTAATATTTATGTTTAATACATTTATAGTGAAAAAAAATTTTTTTAAGTTCTGACCTATACCTCCTTTTAATTTATGTATGATTATAAAATGTTGTATATTGAGTATAAACTTGTTCAGTTCAAATAATGTGGAGATACAAATTTGACAAAAAAAGGTACAGTAAAGTCTGAATAAATAGAAATCAGCTGCAAGTTCATAAATGCCATTTTTTTTACATTCATCTTTAACTGTATAACTGCCATACTTTTTATGTTTTAGTTAACCTGCTGTGCTCAGACTTATAGACTCTCAAATTGGCAGTAACAACCTAAGTGCGTCATAAAAAACCACCACCTCTTCATTCTTTGTAATGAGTAACTTATTAGACAGCTTCCTTTGAAAATAAAAAAGATATAAAAAAGAAAACATCAAAAGCAATACCTGGTGTTGCATACAGTGCCAAAATTTGAAAGACACTTTTAGATGTGGGGGTTTTTGTTGTGGAAATCATTAAAACACAGCAGCTGAGGATAAAGCATAAACTACATTAAGCCTATCCCAATTTAAAAACTCTGCATCTATGGCTCTTGTATTGTGTAGATATTTTGTCTCTTAATAATGATAATCATCAATCTGTCTTTTCGTCTGTGTATTTGTCAGCCTTTATTTTACCTGAAAGCTTAACTTTCTTAACCTCTGAAGAGGAAGTCGAGTCGTTCATTTCTACAGAGCTTCAAAAGCTGCTCACAAAGCTGCTTTTGAGAGATGCCCACATTGATCAGCAACTGATTATTGTTTATGGATTTTCATAAAAATGCTGTTAAGACCTGTATTAAATCGTCACCTAAACTGACTCACCTGTGGTCAGGGCTATAGTGTCGTGCAGTTGAGAGAAGCACAAGCAGTGCAGTGCTGTGTAATGACGTAGGCTCACTGACTTGCCAGTTTAACGTTTTATGATAATCAGTTTTATAACCAATCATTGAAATTTATGATGAAACCTTGAGGACAAAAGCTGGCTAGCTGAATGAATGACCAGCATTGTTACATTATGATGTGTTTGTGGTTAGGTCATTAATTTCATATTAGGTGACAGCAGACAAACACAAAAACCTCTGCCAAGGCATTTCTGACATTTTAAGCCTGGTTATTGGGGAAAATGTGGAAACTGCCCTATCCCACAATCTCTACAAATCCTTTAAAAATCCACTAGACCTGCATAAGGATTTGGATCACCACCAAAATTAGTCAAGAACGTTTTGTGTTTTCTTGCTCACAGATGAACAGACGGTCAAACAAACAAATGTACAAACACAGACAAAAAACAAAACCTCATTGGTGGAAGTAAAATATTTATGTTTTGCTGAAAAATATGACAGACACAGCTGTATGGAGCACACAATTTTTGTTCTCTTCAAAAAAAGGGTTATGCTCTAATATGTATTGCCTTATTATTAGACTGTATGCACATTTGGGGTTTTTTGTTAGGCATATTTATTTTTTGGTCAATTTAGATCAGTGTAAATTAATTCACAAAAATTAACACATGTAATTAGTGAATCATGACAGGGTGTAATTCATTTTTCTGTCTGTAGGACAGTTGCAGTTCCAGCAGACTAGATTCTATTATATTATATCATATTATATTACATTATATTAAATTAGATTATATTAGATTAGATTAGATAGTATTTTATTAATCCCCATGGAAAAACTTCATTAGGGAAATAGGGATTCAGTAGCAGTTCAGTATTACAGATGAAAAAGTTATATAAAAAAAAGATATATCTAAACAAAAATATAAATAAATATAAATATAAATAAAATACAAATAAAAATATATGGCTACTGGCTGGCTACTGCTCCTTCCTCAGTCTTCCTGTTACTTCTCCTCACCCAAGTGAGTTGTAGGAGGAGGTCTTACCAAAATGACATCCTATACCATTGTTTTACAGTTTAAGCCCATTGGCTCCGGCTGGCAACCCCAGTGCAGAGCAGAGACTGTAGAATAGATGTAGTGTTGTTGACAACATTGCACCATGCAGCAATGAACTGATCAGTTACCAAAGGGTAGACTGATCAACCAATCAGAGCAGACTGTACCCAAAAGGGGAAGCGAGCCTTAAAGTGCGTCTCAGAAAGAGAGAGAATACAGCTGGATCAGGGGTACTTCGGATGTGAAATCTAGAAAGTTTGGTAGACTTTAGTGAACATGTTTAAGTAGTTACCAAAATTAAGCAGATGAACCCAAGTTGAGGCAAAATGTGGCCCCTTTAAGAAGGTAAAACCCTTCTATCCAAACAATTATTTCCACTTCATTTTAAAACACATGAAACAAAAATGCTCCATACATTTGTCAGTGTATCTCACCTGGGTATAGTTAATAGGCCGCTGTAGAGAAGGCATGATGTGAGAAAGGCCGTCTGCTTTAAGTAAGGTCGTCTCGGGGATGATAACTGTCCCGTTCACGTTGACTGCTGTGATTGGTTTCTTGGACAGATCTGGGGTCAGCTTACTCAGTTGAGACTCTGTCCGTTTATTATCTGAAGATGTCATTTTTGGTTTACTGATCTTGACTGTGCTGGGTTTGCTGATTGGCAGAGCCCCAAGTTCGTCCACCTTCCCAATACCGGATGTGTTATAAATGGCTGCGTTGTTACTGCAGCCCTCTATTGTCTGTTCTAGGATTGTCTGATTGTTCATTTTGATCCGTTTGAATTTAAAGTTGCTCTCTCCTGGGTGACACTTCTCGTTGTGCTCTGTCAGGGTGTCAAACTTTTTTGTGTATAAGTTACAGACGGCGCACAGGTACAGTGGGTTGAGGATGACATTGGGATGGTTGGCGTCGACGTGCTCTTTGAAGGTGTTGAGGTTCTGCGTGGAGAAGGGGCAGTATTTACACTCGTAGCCCCCCTGCTGTCTGCGCTGAGGCTTGGAGGGGTCCGGTGGCTCGGCTCCTGGTTTGTCTGGAGTTGTGAGGGGGTCCGAGGCTTTTCCAGACAGGTCCAACTCCACAGTGGGCTCTGTGTCTGTGGAGACATCTGTTTCCATGGGGGCCTCCCCTGTGTGGTTCTCTATTGAAGGCTGAAGAATTTGAAGACAAGAAAAAAATGATTATAAGACAAAGCAAACTAAAAGTTAGAGCTAAAGTTGTCAAAGTACCAGAATTTTCATCTTTGCATATGATACCAGGAAAAATCAAATTACATCAATGGCTGTTTGATGAACTACTTGCCAAACAGAAGTCCTCAGTACTTCTTTGGGCACTTTCTTACTCAAATATTCCCAAAATTTAAGCATACTGTCTAACAGAAAAATAGGGGAACGATTTGGTCCTCTTTCACTCATGGTAATTCCTGGTTAATATTATGATGAAAGATTTGACTTCTTTTTTCATTTGACCCTGGATAATGTACAGAGCCATACAAAACCAGATTATAATACATTTGTGACATTCTGGTGCTTTTTCGATACAGCATGATTAAAAAAGACCTTTATTGCCTCTATTCAGGGTCATATATGATTTTGATGCCCAAGGCACACCTAAAATCAAGCTGAAATCTCAAGGCACACTATATTCATTATGATGCAAAATAGCCCCTTTAACATGTTGCACTGCCTTAGTGATCTGTACAATTAAATAAACATCTTATGTCTAATTAACAAACAGAAAGCTGCATAACTTTCGAAATGTATAAACATATTTCAACTTGAAAGGCCGCATTTTAAAATTTGAATTCCTTACAAATATCTGGAAAAAGTCGTATCTCTGAACACCACCTAGTTCTGTTAACAGCAGAAGACCTTGATCCCTTGGGGGGTTTTATAGATTGTCAAGACTGTTACAGAATTTGCAGCTGCATAAAAAATGTATTCACCTAAAAAGAGTTACTTAAAATAGTAACTTTTGGTTGTACAAATTCCCAAGGTACACTCAGACTTGTCTCAAGGAACATTTTTTTGAGAACCACTGTGCTAGAGTTTGTTCACAACCCCTAACGTTCAAAAAACCTCTCAGTTTTCATATACAGAGTACTCCTGCTCCACCTGTTTCTCAGTCCGTCTGAGATGCTCTGTTAGAGCTCCTGCCACTTTAAGGCCACATGTGGGCCAAGGCTGCTCTGAAAGGTTGACTGTTCTGTTCTGTGTTAATGGGTCAGGTCAGTTCTGCTTGATGCCACATTGCCAACAACTCTACATTCATTCTACGGTGTACGCTCTCCACTGGGCTTGCCAACCCCAAACAGCCTGGTAGGTCTATTCAAGGGGGATGAGCTGAGACATTTTTTCTTGAGCATAAAAATACTCTATCATGAGGGGGAGACGTGTAAAACACACACAGGACAAAGAAAAATTTGCAGAAGCATAATATAGGATCTCTATTCATTGGTCATGCCTAATGAGATATGATGACCAGAATCTCAGATTTTTTTTAATACCAGTCAAATTTATAAAATAAAAAATGTTGCAGGTTGGACTTCCAGATATTGTGGGAAAGTTCTTAGTTTTATTTGGGAAGTCCACTTTTAGAGGCTTTTTTCCCTGTTAAGTGATATTTATCCACACAGTGAAACCTTATGAGGCTTTTCCACTATGTGGGATTAGCACAACCTGACTCTCATCGGTTGTTTTGGATTTCTTTAGAGATCTGACCTAGTACCTGCCACATTTTTTGGATCACCTACAGTGGGGTTCTGAGCCAGCTGAGCAGAGACTAAACTTGATGTGGGGACACTGCCTACCTCTGGTCAGAGCATCGCCCCAAGTCAAGGGTATCAGACGCAGATTCGCAGATATGAAACGCCTCTTGACATGGGCCTCTGTTTCCTCCTTTGTTGTTGTGAGGATGCCAGTTTTGTGACCCTGCTTTCTTTTCAGATTTACAATCAAAGTTTATATAGTAATAGAAAGTCAAGCACATAATAACCAGACCATGTGGAGTCCAGTAGAGATTATCACAGATGGAAAAGACCCATATGTTTGCTGTGTAGTGAACAGAACTTAGTCCACAATTTTCATAGAAGTAACAAATAAAGCAGACGAAGAACACAGTCAATCCCTATTTGAATTGTTAATGTCTTGTTTGGCTGTTCTCTCAATCGAGTTACACAACAGCAGAGTTTTTCAAGCAAATTTTATCCTGAAATTTACCAGCTGCTACCCTTACTCCACTCCTCCCAGGGAAACTTGCTATGAGGGCCAAGTATGAAAGAGAGGGTCAGGGACATTTCTGTGTAGGTTACTCAAGTATTTTCAAGGACATACCAGGATCGTATGCCCAAAAAGGGAATAAGGCAAGACAATGCCCTATGGGATGTACGCAGGACTTCTATTTTTCTGTTGTAGTATTGAAACAGGTAAAGATATCATTGGATTTTTAATCAATTCCACACTGAAGTTCAAAATTCTGGTATCATGACAACTCTGACTGAAACCTGCAAAGCAACTCTTGATCCCAGAGGTTCTAGTTCCATCCAAAATTAATCATTAAGTGCTGACTACAACAACATTAATTCATATATTAGACTTATTTGGGAGGATGTGTAAAACCATCCTTATGTTGCTGGTAATAAAAGTAAAAATCTGATGCTCTCATCTGAGCTACATGTATACCTCCATTTTGTGTGAATCCTCTTCTTCATCATCCAGCTCCACCATGGTCTGCTCTGGTCGGATCATACAGGGAGTGGAGGCCTTTCTTCGACTTGACATGATGATTGCAGACCGTTGGTTTGTCTTGGTGGACAGCTGTCCTCACTTGGTGCCCGTGCTTGGCCAGCAGGGAAACAAAAGTGGCTGAGGTGCCCAGGTTTCAGGATACTGGGCTACTGTCACAGAAAAATGGTGGATGAACAGTCTGAGATGCTATGAAACAGCTGACTAGCTTGTGTTAGGACCCAGTGACAGGCCTGAGGTGTTTTATCAGGACAGCATAGGACTGTTTCTGGGGTGGGAGTGAGCAGCCAAGGAGTCTGAGGATCAGTCGTCCCCCGGGGTCAGATTAAAGCTGGAGAGAGTGGAGGGCAGAGGAAGGTGAAGGTCTACTAGAGATGGGACTGCTGCAGTGTGCTGAAGGCCAGGCTCGCTGACAGTGTCAGCTCCAGTGCTCCACAACCTCCTTGAACTGCATGACAGGAAGCTACCTGGAAGGAAAACAAGAGGAGAAACACATCAAGGAAAACTGCTTATGATATTATTACCTTATTGTTTTGTACGATTCTGATACACAAAATAAAACTCTAACCACAACACTCTAATACCACAAGTTGTGAATACCCTACTAACAGGTCTAAAATCAAATTTATACCCTGATCCTGCCACCAAATATCAGTTGCCACTTTTTTTCAGTACACACGTTCAACTGCTTGTTTACTCAAATGGCTAATCAATCATCCACATGGTAACCCATTAATGCAGGTATGTAGACATGGTCCAAACAACCTGCTGCAGTTCAAAGCAAGCATCAGAGTGAGAAAGAAAGTTAATTTAACTGACTTTGAACATGGCACGGTTGTTGGTGCTAGATGGGCCGGTATTAGTACTTCAAAAACTGCTGAATTTTCATGGACAACCATCTCTTGGCAATAAATGGTCTGAACCAGGAGCAAATATCCAGAGAATGGTCATTCTCCAGGCAAAACTTCCATTTGGATTAAGAGAATGACCAAAGTGGTTTGTGATGATAGAGAGGTGACTGTAAACCACAGAACCATATTACAACCAAGGTAAGCTGATGGCCAGTACTGAACACACAACACATCAAATCTTGAGGCAGATGGGCTACAGCAGCAGAAGACAACATGGGATACCACTTCTGTCTGAAAAGAACAGGAAACTGAGGCTATTGCATGGGCTCACCAAAATTGGACAATGGAAGATTGGACAAAAGTTACCTGGTCTGATGAGGTTCAATTTTTACTGTGACACTCAGATAATAGGGTCAGCAGAGGTGTAAACAACATAAAGGTATGGATCCATTCTGCCTTGTGGTCAGGTCAGGTTTGGGAGCACATACCAGGTCAGGACTTCACCATTCATCATTCCTGACTACTTACCTGCACCACTAGCAACGTTAACCCTACTTTATTCAGAGAGGTTTACATACGATGAAGTTTAGACCCAGACTGGTGGCGGCAGTGTTATAGGGGATATTTCCTTCTACACTTTGGGCCCCTTTGTACCAGATTAGCATTGTTTAAACACTACAGCCAGCCTGAGTATTGTTGCTGATGTCCATCCTTTAATGACCACAGTGTACCCATCTCTTAATGGTACTTCCAGCAGGATAACACACCATGTCACGAAGATGAGACCCCCTCAAACTGGTTTCTTGAACATGACATTGAGTTACCTGTACTCCAGTGGCCTCCACAGTCACCAGATCTCATTCCAACAGAGCACATTTGGGATGTGGTGGAAAGTGGATTTGTTTTATGGATGTGCGGGATACAAATCTGTTGCAAATGTTTGATGCTATCATGTCAATATGGACAAAGTCTATGAGGAATGTTTCCAGCACCTTGTTGAATGTATGCCATGAGAAACAAGGGTCCAACCTGGTACTACCAAGAGGAGCCTAATACACAAGTACGTTTTCAAAATCAGAGTAAAGGAGATACCTTGCAATCTTTCCAAAAAATATCTGTATCCGTATCAGCAATGATATGTTCGGAAATATCGGCATATCTGCAAATTCCCAAAATCATGCATCCATAGAGAGCAGTATTTTGATTATCTTACAAAATTTTAAAATTTACCGGCCAATTAAAGGGTTAAAAAGGATGTGCAAATCGAAACACCAGATCAAACATTTAGGAGAACAAGCCAAAATAAAACAGTGGGACAGAAAAACCACTGATACCCCTTTCATCTGCCCAGTTCAAGGGCACCAAAGAGTCTGGTTTGAGTGTGTTGAGAAATGCAGCATGCTGGGATATTTAAACTCAAAAGCGTCTCATGTGGATGTGGAACGAGCTTTAAAGAGGTTGAGTCAACAATCTGTTGGTGGGCACGAAGGGCTCTAACAGAAAAAAAGGCTAAGGGAGGATGACAAACAAACAGAGCAGCAGAGCAGACAGCCCACGGGGTGCCACTGCTACATAAGTGTGACTGGAGCTCAGGAGGAAACAAAGTGTTTAGTAGCGACTAAGCAATGCCCTGTAGAAAACTTTAGACTAATTGCTGTGAGCTGAGGAGCAGAAAAGCTCAACACTGGAGGTCTGTAATGGCCCTGCTTAATAAGTGTGTGTCGCTGGGTGCTGATGGAAAAAAGATCTGAGCATGATTTTGGCTTTAGTCAGAAAGTTTCAGAGTTAAGTTTGTGAGTTTAAAAGGCTCTGAAGCCTGAATTATTTATGGCCTTCAGTGTTTTTCTCTTTGTAAATACCTTTAAATGATATAAAACTAGAAATACCCTAGGGCGGTAATATGTCCCCCCAAGGTAAATAACTGTCAGACAGTACAGGTACAGTTCTGGGTTAAGAGGAGGGGCTGGGGTGGCCTTTTTTCCAACTTTGAAAACTCCCTAGCATTTTGCAACCCTACTTGAAATAGCAGTGTGAAAGAGGCTTTAGAAAGGGTTTTCTAAAATACTGTCAAGTTTAAGTCAGCTCATTTTTTTTTCTTTTTCCTGCAGATGTGTGTAGGTGTGCGGTCAGGTCAACAACATAACAGCATTTGAACTTTGACCACATCCCACACACACACCTGTTATAATAACTGCGTATGATAACAGAGTTGATGTGGCAGCTTTACCTCGACTGATCTAAAAATGCAAACAATGTGGAAAAACTTTTTCTGCTGTAGAACTTCTACACAAGAGTCCTCTGGTATATATTTATCATCAAACTTTCATCATCACACTTTGATGGCCGTGTTTTGATTACATCGTTGATATGCAAATATATGCTGTTGACAGGTCTTTCCGGCTGTCAGCAAGACAGGTTATCCTGTGAAATATTGACTAAATAAGATCGAGTGTTGGAGTGTGAACAAACAGTGAGAAAGCGGAGAGTGTGCTGCTTCAGACAGATCTGAAAAAAGCTTCAAGCAGCTTTGTTTGGGGGTATTGTGGGAAATGACAAATCCATCAAGAAGTTATGAAAAGCAAAGAGGGAGAGGAAACTTTCTGAGGGTAATATTATAATGAGGAGAGAGAGGAGCTTATCTGTTTGAAAAAGTCAATTGGTATTCTGGAGGCTTTGTGGACAAGCTGCAAATTCACATGAGTAAAAATCAAATGGGTCGATGCAGCGGCGGTGTTCTTTATCAGAGCAAAATGAGGCTCCATAAAACCAAGTCAGCACACACAGCAAGGGAAAGTCCTCTTCAATTTAAAATCTCACACGTAAATATGAGATACTTATGGGTAAATATTGACCAGAAGAACAGGTTTAATCTAATCAAACAGAGATCCTGTTTAACTGAGGAATCACATCGAAGTTATATCAGAGAAAAGAGAGGTGGAAGACATTAAATATGTATGAGTCTAAACTTTAGTGCCTCTTATTTAGTCTGGTCTTCTCCCACAGCTCTGCATTCATCTGCAGCCGTCAAGCTTCGAGGGCTGTCGTTCGCTAGCCGACTCATTGTCCCGAGATATCTCAACTCCTCAAACAGCCCACCGAGGCATCGTTAGCATGCAGGCTCATTACCATGGAGTCGCTATAGCAACCGCGCACATCAGGCTTTAGTCAAGTAGCAGCTACAACCGTGACACAGACAGAGACTGTATAAACAGGGAGGACCCGCCTGCATGTGGGACCGTGTTCGGTTTTATTAGAGAGGGGGGGATATAGAAGACAGGCAGAATAACTGACAAGTGAGTGTATGTGTGTTTAAGAGCCTGGAGGATCCACTCCTTCAGGATGCAGAGTGATGTGGTGCATGAGTGATTTTTCTTCAGCTCCATTTATAAGTGAAAGTTGCTAAAGAAAGGCGAGTAAAGAAAAGACTCAACTTCCCAGAGTAATTAGACCTAAAATAACTCTGATAAAACAGGAGATGTTCACATCCAATAGTTTACTCCATGATTTCTGTTCTGATCCTAAACTTCCAAATAAGCTAGTACGAGTACACCACCATGTAACCATCCTAAAAGACCAGTTATTTTGTAAACCCGTGTTGTACAAACACATAAATACCTGCAGAGAGAGATTATCCAGCATGACAGCCAATCAGGTCAGAAGAGGACTCAAGTATGAATCTGGGAATAAATACCAGTTTTGTTAAGGCAGTTTTTTTGTAAGATCAAAGATATTTCTTTGAAGAAAAACTGCTGCATCAGCTCTTTCTTTGTCTCAATTATTCTTCTTAAGGGTACGTATTTGGGGTCAGGTCACCTGGATTGTAAATGTCTAGTAACAAAACACTAAGGTGCTGTTACCTTAATGTTTGATGAAGCAGTCCACTGACATGCCAGACAGACAGAATACATTTCACCAATCATCTGAGCAAAAGACCATAGAAAGTGTTTGGGAATGTGCAAAACCTTTCAAAAGCATATCCAGCAGGTGACAGAATGATCGTTCCATTTATCACATTCAATATGAGCCAATCGGATGATCTGATAGGTGGGCACTACTGCTGTGGTGTAGAGCACATGAGCCACATCACCTTTACTTTTATTGTTTTATCATCTCAAAAGCCTCTTGTGAACAAGTGTAGCAAATTAGCACCTGTGCTAAAACACTCAAACAATGCATCTGGTTTGCCCAATGTAATTGTGATGTCCACATCAAATAAACAATAAATTAATAAATTAATCATAGAACAAACTACTGCCAAACATGTCCGAAGCAAAGTGAAAATATCCGTTCTCTAAAGAAATGCTTTCAGTGTTATTTGTTCTTCATTAAACAAAGAAATGCAGTCCAGATCTGACAAAACTGCTACTGAAGCTGTTAGAATCTATGCTAACCTCTAAGAGCAGTCCCTTCCTGCTGTCATCTCACTCATGATGCCATGTCAAATGATGCTGATCATGCAGAGCAGTCGTCATAGATTGGATTTTGTTAAGATGGGTCTGTCTGATCACAGACACTCAATCAGGTCTCAATTTCACTCAATTTCACTGCAGGTCAACAGCTGCAGTGAAAGATTAGGTAAATAGTGATTTATGGATGCATATGGTTACATAATGTAGCATTTTGGCTGTTTGCTATCAAATCGACATTTAGGGTGCCTAGACTACTCACACATGCACTTGTAAGATTATAACACATGCCCATCACACCTCAAGTTAGTGTGACCACCACATCAATGGTTATTTTCAATTTGAAGGGGTCATATTATGATTTATTTGTTCTTATGTACTCCAGTGTGTTTAACATGTCTCCTTTGCAGGATAGAGCACCTCTGTAAAAAACAAAGTCTGCAGCACAAAGACCTCGTCCTCTCCCTTTAATTACCTCTGCGCCCTGAATAGTGTGATGTCCTTACATTGTTTTGTTGTCAGTTTAAGCTCATTGGCTTGAGACAGCAAGCTCATTTCAGTGAGTAGGTGTTAGAATGAATGCAGAGTTGTTGACAACATGGTGCCAAGCTGACCATTTATCACAGACTAGACCTGTAAACCATTTAGAGCAGACTGGGTCAATGTAGGAAAGGAGCGCCTCGAACAAATAGAGAATACAGGAGTATCAGGGGTACTCTGTATATGAAAACAGGACTGTTTTTAAACATTAGTGACAGTGAACATACACTAGTAGTCAACAAAATGAATATATGAAGTCTGATTAAAAAAAAAAAATCATGTGAACCAAACTCTGGTCTGCT
Organism: Cetoscarus ocellatus; assembly: GCA_037902135.1. NCBI lineage: Eukaryota > Metazoa > Chordata > Actinopteri > Labriformes > Labridae > Cetoscarus > Cetoscarus ocellatus. The sequence continues at coordinate 534,945 of JBAMNC010000647.1, forward strand.
TGAACATGGAGTCAATAACTTTCAAGTGAACAAGGCTATGGTCTACTGTGGGTGTGAAAGCCATCGGAACAAAACAATGACCAAACTAGTGAAGAGAACCAAAAAGCAGTGCATTGTGGCTTGGATTTGGTTGGATATCACAGAGTGAGTCAGTACTGAATGTGGTTACCAATTTCTCCAGTCCATACACAAGTGTCACCTGCTGTGGCCTAAATACAACTTTGCTCTTTATTTTACAGATTAAAATACTTCAGAGCCTCATCAAGTCAAACTTCATTATCCTCAGGGCCTGGCTGTGCATTTCTGGGTCATGGTGCAACATTAGGCCCCGTGGGAGGAACAATGGCAGCAGCTGCAGCGCTGGCTTGTGGCAGGTGCCTATATTACACAACATTTGACAGGGTATATTTCACCTAACAAAGTGCATTGTAAAACCTAATTAAACCAAATAAAAATGGTAACAATGTAGCTACTTCCCCACTAAATCAAATGAATTATGCCAAACTTTGGTTGTAAAAAAAAGATTATTGGGGTAACTGGGCCCTAAGCTCCCTTGTTTGATTCATCTGCTGGAGAGCATAGCAGTGCATTGATTTGTGTACTGCTATGCTCATTTAAATATTATGTTCATCAAAGCTCTTACTAATTAAGATTTTCTTGTCCAGCTCTGCACTTCTGCAGTTGCTAAGGTCTATGATAAATTACCTATACTTACATTTTCCAAGGGCTCTTAAAATATGAGAGAGCTATATTGGCTCCATGGTAGCAGCACAGCACAAACTGGAGTGGAAATTTTAACCAAAGCATAACAGGGAGAATTCTTCAGGACTCACCTGATACCTGATCCTCAATCTTAGGCTGCATCACAGACAGGTACTTCTGATACCTACATCAATATTGCAAGAACCCCAGCAGCAGAAATGGTAATGGCCCCTCAGCATTTTAATGTCTCAGTCCTGAATGCTGTCTAAATAAAGATCATCTCTGAGCACAAAGGGGTATAAGCTCCAGTGTACATATTGACTTGCACTCAAAATCTGCCCAAATCTTCCTGCAAAAGCCAACATCTGTCAGTAGGAAGTTGGAAGCTGCATCTAAAGTGCAACTTTGTACTTCCTCTTTGAACTTCTGCCGCCTCATTGGCACCGCCTGAACAGAACTTGGATGAGCTGATGGGCGACGAGGATCTGACTGTGAGGAGAGAGGGAGAGAGCACAAAGCTGGAGCTGGATGGTGTTACCTCCTACTGGTGTGTTGAACCCACACAAGAGGAGGGAGAGAGGATGAGCAGCTCCATTTATGCAACATCCATCTCTGTGTAACATCTATACAGCTTCATGAAACGTGTCTTCAACTCACTGCTTATAAAATCTGCCTGCAGCTTAAGTCACTGACTGACATCAGACGCTGGTTTGCATATTGAATAAATGTCTATTGAGTCATTTGTAGAAAAAGTGTCCTCAGCACGACAGCTATTGAACACAGACTGACTCAGACTGAGTATTATCTTACACAGTGCAAACACGATCGGCTCTGCAGTTTGAGATGTTGCAGCAGAGTTAAACTTGTGTGCTCTGACTGTCTCAAACAAAGAGTAAAGCCTGGGTAAAGAGCGCTGAGAACTGAGGAAACACTGGCACTATAATCCTCTTCCTCCATCCACTCCATCGTTTCCAGGAGAGGGAGGGAGGGGGCTGCTCTCCTGCTGCCTTCACTAGCTACTTGGGAGCACTGAAGCAGTCATGAAAAAGATAATTGGCACAGTGTGTGATTAATATGGCGATGTATAACTCCATTAAACCTGCAATGAAACTTCTATTAGAGCATGTATCATAGTCTTGACATCTACAAGCTAAGGCAGTAAAAAGTCCATACATCAGTAATTTTTAATGCCAAGTGTTTTTAACAACAACAACAAAAAAGTAAGTTTTATAAAGTTCTGGGACTTAAAAAGCTTTTCTTTCGTGCATGGTGAGGAGTAAATCTCTAAAAATTGCAAGTAAACTCCTGCATATTACGCAAACTGCACAAACTATGAAAACATTTGGAAGTGAAATACTGCATTCAGACGGTACGCACTTGTCTGCCTGCAAATTTAATGATTTAAAAAAAAAAAATCCAAGTAGTGTTCACGCTACCACAATACCATGATGAAATAAACAAACTGAAATATAAACTGTTTAAATCACAACAATGACATTCTACATTGCTGGCCAAATGCATGGCAGTGTTCCTGTCACTACATCATCTTTATATCCAATAAAGTTTTCTGGAAATTTGAAAGTGAAATAACGGGAAAAGCGAAATATGAGCAATATACATCCTTTTTCTGTCCTTCATAGGACTCCAAATCTGCTTTTCAGCAGAATATTAACGGCGTCTTGCGGTGATGTCCCATTTCGTAGTGGTACGATTTTTCCAGCTCCACCTCTCACTCTTTTTAAAGGGATGAGGGAACACTCAAGTCCATTTCACACTGCCATTTCAAGCAGTAATATTTTCGCCCCTGTGGTGCTTCGCCTCCACCGCGAACACGGCGTAGACGAAGAGTTGAACCCCTCTTTGCTCGGCTCCAGAGGCAGCAACAGAGATCAAAGGCGAGACCACTATGAACAAGCTGAGCTGAAAAACCGAGACAGATGCAACACAGCGTGTGATGTTCCATACGTTCTGTTTACGCGACCAACATCCAGGAAATAAGAGACAAAGTGAACGAACCACTTATTGTGGCAGAACTGCAGTGACAAACAAAATGTCTACCTGGAAAGAATTTTGCTCAAGTCTGCAGAATCTGCATCACGAGCAAAAGCACTATAGGCAGCTTGTCCACCATCCTTGTTTCGATGCCATTTCCCGCTGCCGTTGCTTCAGTGATGAAGCTTCCCTGGTGCACGTTCCACGTATAACCACCCACTTTGGTTCGGCCATGCTGTAAACCACTTTGAATATAAAAGTTGAAGGTCTTAATGGGTTTTTAGTTACAGAAATAAGTCCTGTTTCTCCTTTTATGTAAAAAAGTGGCAGGCAAAGGCAACCTTTTTATATGTTCTTGATTATGGAGAAGTGTTGTACATGAACATCTGCTCAGAGTCTTCACACGTTGGACAGTTTGTGTCATGGTGCTCTAAGGCTCATCACAAACTGTGGATTTCTCCCTCATCATTCCACTTTGTCTTCAAAGTGAGCTGGACTGCCCCAAGCACTTGCAGACTTTCACATTGGTATGTCTTCATTTACAAAGCCATTTGGGAAAGATTCCAGATTACCTTGGCTTTCTTTTAATCCCAGAGGATGGTATGCACAACATTTGTTCCTTGGACATTTTGCAGTTTATTGTTCCTCCATCTAGACTGAGATGGGTTTTTAGGTTCTCGGCTCTTTTTGCTTGGAATAGTCTGCAGACTGATTTTAAAATGCAAAGCTTACTTACCCTGATATGTTTAAACATTAGGTAAAAAAAAAAAAAACTTGGCATCCAGTTTTTCTAACCTAAGACTAAGACTAACCTCACAAAAAAGTCTAAAATTTTAGAAAACTGGGCTGAAGATGCCAATTTTACTCTGCAGTGGGACTAAGGGGCCATCCACACAGAGGTGAATTCAGGCATCCACACAAGTTCTGAATCGTATAGGCTTTTCATTCACACAGATACAGCGTTTTTGGTGCCCGAAAGCGCACATCTTTGAAGACAGTCCCAGAGTAGATGAATCCTTGGTTTCCATGTTGACAAAGAATACAGATATTTTCAGAAAGAATGGCATCATAGCCCCACCTTTCACTTAGATTGCAGGTGCGAACCCTGACAATAGAAACAATGGGTAAATACAGTGTTGCATTCATGTTGCAGAAACTACTAAGTTTGTTATGGCTTTACAGCAAAATCTTCTGCTTCCCTACCACCACCGTGAGCAACAAGAGGACACTGAGAACAGCATACACCAGTGTTTGTTTCCATGTCTCATGATGTATACATGCTCCATCTTCTTCTCTGTTTTTGCAGCAGTTACGGCATCACTTGCACTCTGTTATTTATACTATACATATACACATATTCAAGACACACTTTTTGAAACGATGCCATCTTTACAGGGAACGTTACAAATGAAAACATTTTCATCTCTGTGTGTATATGAATCTCTAAATGTGCAATGATGTGGAAATATCAGCACTGCATATTTGCGCAAACGCATGCAAACTGTGCCACAGAAACAAGGGGTAGGGGTAAGAATAACAAATGAGACTGAGCATCAGTGCCCTTTGTTGGACATCATTAAAGGTGACAGAAAATCCTAGATGCTATTCCAAATATATTCAAAACGCAAGATCATACATCTTTTATTTGTATTCACATGAATAGACAAATTGGACTGATAATTGTTATGAAATGAAAAATAACAAAACATGCAATCAAAACTGTAACTGCTTAAAACTAACCAGGTTAATTTAGAAATTACTTGCAATTAAAAAACTTAAAATACCAAATATCAGGTGCCCTACACAACAGTTTTACTGTCATATCTGTATCATTTGGGATATACAAGTATCTTATTAGAGTCTAGAATTATAATATTATGACAATCCTACAGTAAGCTACTCCATCAGATCTCAATTGAGTTATCTGAGCCTTCCACATACTCATTCAAACTTTATTTCTGCACAAAAACACATTAACTCTCTATTTGAGGGCTTATTCATGGCTGCATTGCGCTCCAGGTCGAACAGTCTCCCACCGTCTGTCTGTGAGTCTAACCCATTCAGCTTGTTAGCTGGTGTGTGCAGAGTCAGAGCGAGCGCGGTGCAGGAGCCACAAACTCCCCGCTGTCTTGATGCTCATTAAACTTGTATGAATACTCAGCCTGGCAGTCCTTTACCCACCCAGCCGGTCGTCTGTCTGTCTGTACTTGCCTGTTGTCTGTCTGTCTGTCTGTCTGTCTGTCTGACTGACTGGTGCATCATACCATACTGGCAGAGCTGTCCATCTGAAGTAGTTAGCTTTAATGCTGGTGGGCAGCAGATACATCTATCAGCCCTGCAAGTAATCAGTTTAGGCAACATACTGGCATGCATACTGGAGAGAAGGCCGGGGAAATCAATACAAATGCTCTGTACCACTGAGGCTGTCTAATGTATGAGGACAGACAGATGATCTAATAGAGCAGAAATATAGTGCTGCTATAGGAAGGATATCTATCCAAACAGCAGTGGGAAGAGAGTGACACTGAGCTGATGAGTCACAGCAGCGCATCAGATCAGATTTCTCTCTATCATTACTGTAATCTCAAACAGGAGTATATGGCTCACACTATACCCATAGGTACTCGTGATTTGTAAAGAAAGGATATTGATCTCCTGCTGAAGATATCCTCAAAAAGGAGCTTGAGCAGATGAGACATTTTTGAAATCGTTGTTGTTGCCAGTTGCAGAGGGGAGGAATTTCTGGATGGCAGATACATTGGCTGATGATGAAGTTATTATCTAGCATTAACATGGATTTTTCTGACTTAACTGTATACACATTTAAGTAATCACTAGACACTTCTCCTCTAATGAAAGGATAAGCATTAGGGGTGTAAGAAACTATCCCTACACCCATATATTGTGATCATTTTTGGCTCAATACTGCTTCAGTTTTATAGTGCATGATCATGATATTTTATTACTCAATATTTTACAGATATTTGCGATATTTTTTTGTGTTTCAGTTCAGGCTCTGGCCTCTAACTGGCAGCAGACATTCATTTGACTTTCCCTATCTCTGTCATAGAAATGGTAAATTTATGCATAAAATATTGTAGGTTCTTAATTAGGAATGGATATTGATTAGATTTCATTGATACCAATGCTATAAATGATTCTGCTTATCAATCCAATTCTTTGACAATTCCCTTATTGTTTTCCACTTCATTTTCTGTGAGGGCAACTTGGATAGCCCCAGTTGCTAATTAGACAACGTCACTGGGAAATTTCCACCTTCGAAGTCAGACACCCTACAGCTACCCTGATTTTACCAGCAGGTAACTGGAACGCATCTAGCTGGGATGTGACACAATTCCTTCTCCCATCTTCCCAGTTCAGTTCAGATGTACATGAACACACCGTTATACTCATACCCATCTCTAACCGTTTCGATGGCACATTGTTGCAGCACTTGAACATGCATTTAAACTTATGATCTATTTTTCAGCGATGTGACAAATTTTCAGTCTATCATTCAGATAAAAGGAATTATAATGTTTTAAGACACAGAGTACCAAAAAATTCTAAGTATCTAGTATTTGGTTAACCTTTAATTTATTATGCTCTGTGAAAACATACTGGGCTGCTTTGGATCAGGGGGTCATGTCTTTGAGGGTCAGGGATTTGATCCCAAACTCTTGAAGGCCCCTATAGACGAGTCTCTCTATCATTACTGTAATTTCAAAGAGGAGTATATGGCTCGCTATACCCATAGGCACTGATGATTTGGAAATAAAGGATATTGATCTTCTGTTGAAGATATCCTCAAAAAGGAGTTCAAGCAGTTCCCCTCTACAATTGGCAGTTGTGATTGTTGCCAATTGTAGAGAGGATCCCTATAGGGAACAAAACTTTACCCAAGTAGCTCCAACTACTGTGAAACTGATGAGAAAATGTGTACAAATGGGATTAGCAAAAGCTGGTGCACACCTAACATATCTGAGTGTGATAGAAGTGTTAATAGAACACTGTGGCCTGCAGTGTAAAAGTGCTTTGAGCAGTCAGATGATTGGAAAAGAGCTCAAGCTCAAGTCCATTTACCTTTAAAAATGCTAAAATACAGCATTTCAGAAGATTATGAGGAGATGCCCATGATACATTAATAAAAGCTGGGTTTTATTTAAAAACCATATAAGGTTACCTACATGCCAACTAAACGGCATGTTCCTGCCTTAACTTGCCATGGTAGATGCTTTAAATCATGGTATTATTGGTAAAATAAACTTCTCCTTGATCGCTATGGTAACTGCTCTAAGTGGGAGTTAAAGTCAAAAGGCCGTATTCTTATTGAAACAGTATAAGTTGAAGCATATAGGAGGTTTATAGCTTGCCTGGTCTTTACAGGGAAAATCCAAGGCAACACTGCTGATTTGAAATGCTGTGAATAAAACTTATCATGATTCTGCCAAACTGATCAGGTGCATGAGTCTATTGCAAGGCCACGCACTGGCAGAAATAAAACAGCATGTGTTGTGGCACAGCTTTTCCAGGATAGATCTGGCAGTTTCTGGTGTGGTTCATTTTTGTTGCTAAAGGAAAGAAAAAACGCTGGAGAAAAGAACAAAAAAAAAGACTCGATTGAGTGCCAAAGTTTTCAGGCACGCAGTCAGCACAAATACAACAGCATATGAGCGGCAACCTCTGCGGCTTCGAGCCATGCATGAAGTACAAACACAGCCAGTTAGACTTGAGATCTAAAATAAGAACAAGACAATAAAGCAGAGAAACACTAACAGTAAAATGACTTTGCCTTTACCTTCAGTTAAACTTTGGGGTTTCGTCACAAATTTCATATCACAGATAACAAAAACACATTGCTCAGTGGAAATGCAGACACAGCTTTGTCAGCATTGCTGTATAGGATGTGTTTTCCCTCCTGACTGCTTGTTCCACAACAAGTCATCCACTGCAGTGAAGAGGACAATGTGAGCGTCTGAATTGTGTGGGTGAAGAGAAGCACCGCCATCATTAATACATGTCCCAGCAGGGGTGGAAGAGGCAGAATTTCGGACTGTCGCAGAATTAATTTAAATCTCATCACACGGCTCCTCCAGAGCAAAGCAGTGCTGCACTGTGTTTGAGCTCTTGGTATGTTCTGCATAGCAACAGAGCAGGAAGACTTCCTCTGGGCTGGGATGAAGACCTAATGTGGGGAAATGAGGAAAATGCAGTTTTCTTCACAAGTGTGCAACATGTGCTGAACTGCTGGGGTCAGTTGTGGGACAGCCAGTGGAAATAAGGGACACTGACAAATAAGAAAAGTTTGATGTTGAAGAAAAAAAATTACAGGCTGTAAAGAACATGGACTTATGTGACCTTGAACTGTTGTGGGGCTTTGCTTGAAAACAAACCAAGTTTCAGTTTTGGGGAAAATGACAGGCCTTACTGCAACGCATAAAGTGTTGACTTCATTGATAGACTTAAAAAAATTTGTGGGTGCTGATATTTTAAGATCTTATTAGATGACTGAAATGGTCAGATGATCAAAAGTTGCTGTTACAAAGTATATTGTTTATATTTGTTCATTTTGAAACTCTGATAGTTTTTGTCTCTCCCTACTTAGAAAATAATGCTCTCCAACTGAAATCTCTTGTCAAAAGCAAAAAAACCCTTAGGTATAAGGCGAACAGTGAGTAATTTGTCTTTTGATCAAAAAAAAATTATTGTAATTCAACTTTTTCTGTGGCAGAGGTGTGGTTTGAGCAATTATGCAGGGCTTGTTTGTGCTATGGTGGTAAGGCCCCCAGTGATATATCTTCATGAGGCCCACAATTCCTAGCCATGTCCCAGCAAGCCTATCAGAGGTGGTCATCACATTAGAAATGCTGCCTTAGGCCCTGTCCATATGGAAACAAAACCACTTTTGATATCAAATCGTTCTCTGTATAATGAAATGACATTGTTTCAAGAAATGTGTCAATCTACATAAAAACACTGAAAACGCCATAGTGCATATGCCAGGCCTGTAAGTGGCGCTGTAACGCAGCTCCGGACAGACACTAAAACCAGAGAAGAAGACATGGACCATGAGACATGTCAACAACCCCTGGTGTACGCTATTCTCCGTGTCCACTTGTTGCTCATAGTGGCAGAATAGGAGCAGAAAATTTTGCTGTACAAAACAAAACAAGCTGAGAAGCTCCTGCAGCACAAACGTGACACTGTATCCCACCATAGCTTCTGTTGTTGTCAGGGTTACCGCTATCATATCTGAAAATTTGTTGTATACGTGGAAATGTGAGGTGGTGTTTTGGATTTATTCACCCTGGAACCCGTTTTCAGCAGTGTTAATTTTGCTGACTAATTATTTTCGTCATAGTTTCCGTCAACAACCTTTTTTTCCCTTTTGACAAAAACTAGACGGTAACTAATAAAAACAAGTGCACTAGGAAAAAAACTAAATTAACTGACATTTTCGTCAACAAATATAGACTAGACGAAAATGTTGAAAGAGACTTAATCCAATCAGACCAAATTTTCTCATGCAGAAAGTAGGGACAAGTTAGGAATATATCTAATGACAGCTATTTACCCACAAAGAAAATCCACAGGAATAGATAAGGTAATGTATAGCCCACTGACTGTATTTATTTATTTATCTATATATCTATTGATGGATTAATATTTCAATTTTATTTTAATTATACATATATACATACATTTTTTGTTTGTTGATTTATTGATTTATTAATTTCCTGATTTAATATTATTGAATATTTGCTATAGCAGTATGCTTGTCACAAACCACCATGCTAATAAAGCTCATTTGAATTGAACTGATTAAGAATCTGATAGACAGAATTGTTCATGGCATTGGAATCAATAAGGGCCGTCACCTGTTCTAGATATTTGAATATCCGTTCGAGCCTGGGGGATAGAAATCTGTAATCTAACTGCACAATATACAGGAGCATATAAGGAGCCGTAAACAGCCCTATCCAACAAATGGCGCCCCCAGCCCAGTCAAACCATCCATCGCTCTCTTAACCTTAACAACAGGAAGTCCACCTTGAGAAAATGGGGGCCAGGCAAAGTCACTCTGTGGAAGCACTTTGGGCTCCACTCCACCAAACGCACAACATACAACAAAACAGGGTTTGGTGTCGTCAATGCACAAGCAGGTGGCTTACTCCTCATCCAGTGCAAGTACATTTGTCAGTCTTTATAACTGCAGCGGCAAAGGAGTGCTGGGCCCTGCGTGGCCATATCCTTCTTCCAGAGGTGCAGAAAATGGCCATCACAAACAAGATTGCAAGGTTCATACACAAGGACACATGGCCCACCGGTGTGGCCTCGGGACACAGCCCTCGTTTCAATAAAATCATATCAAGTCCCATCCCTCTCTATGATCCACTTATCAGGTTCTCTGGGAGCAAATTTAAAACTAAATGACTTTAACTAGCCTCAACATCTCCATCACTTCTTTAAAGTAACTTATTGTTTCTTATAAGCTGGTGCCGAGTTATGCATCTGTGACTAAACAGATTTACAGAACTATGTTGATTTCTAAAGAGACACATCAGCAACATGGTGCTGCTGTTTAATAATGTTATGTGTCATGTTTTCAGTCTTTTTCTTAAACAAATTTTAAAATGCACTATTTGCAGATCCTGCGTTTGCAAAAGCAAATTCACAGCAGCTTTAGCATTGTTTAACTTCACATGAAGCCGTCGAACACCAGAATGGCCCATTATCTCTGCTGTGACCCTATTCCATCTACCAACATAGTAAGAGGCACAGTGGCCTATATACAGTACAGTATGCTGAGCACAGTCCTGCAGGATACTCCATGTGTTTGATTAAGAATCTGACCTGTTAATTTCAAATTGTGTGATAAAGACCACAAACACTTCTCTCACATCAACACACCTCTACCGTCACACAAACACACAAACACTGTCACACTAACACACAAAGGGCAAGCCATAAAAATATCCAAGTGTAACCCACTCTGCAGATGATGGTTATGTTACTATGGCAACAATCTAACAGATAACCATGCGAGAGTATGCTCTTGCATCCAGGAGCAGAGACCATGCAGAGGTCAATCTGTCACAACAGCAGTGATGTTTCAAATCCAGCCAGATTCATGTTTTTCTGCATGATGATGAGGTTTGCCCTGCGCTCAGATTAACGTATACTGTAGGACTCTGTCCTGATGACATGACCAAAGAGTGAAGTGTTGTGTACGCCAGTGTTCATTAAACGCATTAATAACTGCTGAATCATCTGGAATCAGGAAGGAATACTGCCCAGCATCTGACTCAGAGGCAGTTAAAGATGATGTGGACTGTTTTACTTTGCAAAACATCAGGAACCAATAATACAACCAGTCACCATTTAATGTGGTTACCCAACAGTAGGCTAGGGATGTCAGTTCCCCCAAAATTAAACTCTGTTTTCAGGCATACACAGTAATAACTGAAGAGTTTATATTCCATGATGCTTTGTTTCAAACCCTGTGTGTTTGCGGGTGTGTGTGTGTGTGTGTGTGTGGTGGTGGTGGTGGTGTTGGTGGGGGCACTGCTGAGGAGAATGCAGTAACTTAACTGCGGTGCTTCTTCCTTTACCACTAGGGCAGAAGGGTAACAAATGGGCTAGTATGTTTGTCATGAATTAGGAGTAGGGCAGCTGCTTTGCACATGACGGACGTATAGCAGGGGTGTCCAAACTATGGCCCAGGGCCAAACGTGGCCCACAGTCCATTTGAAACTGACCCCCAAAACAACTGAAAAGCAACAGTAGCAAATAACACTAATTATACTTATTTACTGTACTACTTGTTCCAACTCAAGGTCCATTGATAAAGCACAGTACACTATTTCACTTCAAGCACCAACAATCTGTCAAAGTGTCTCAGCTTCTTGCAGGTTTTTGCTTGTTTTGTGTCTGACTGAAGATTGACATTGTTCTTATCTGCTACCAAGGGCCCTTGAAAGACAAACAGGCCACCCCTAGATCCCAAAATCTTAACTTTTACACAAAAGTGAGGTGTAAGTGGCCCTGACATCCATGTATTTCTCTGTGATTAAAAGTGTTTGGGCACCCCTGATGTATAGCCTGGTCTTTGTTTTTTATTTTGCTTTCAGTGGTTTGAAACCTTAAGCGCTTCCAGGCGGCGCTCCTCAGACGTACTGGTGTTAGTGTTGTCTGTTCGGAGTGCATTTGATGTTTGTTATTTTCTTGAGGTTTATTTCACTCGTTAAGGTCAATAGAGCAGCATTAGTGCATGGAAGGTTCACATGCGATGGGACGTCCTCTGTTGTATGAGGCGGGACACTGCTCCAGGCACCCTAATGTGCTTCTGCAAAGGTACATTTTCAATTCAAATGTTTTTTACAGTTTGAATGCAAATTCAAATGAAAAACAAAGATGAGTGAAAGTGTTCAAGTTAATTTATGTAATGGGTAAGAATTGGAAACACTTCAAACAAAAGATGTTTATTGAATATAAGACAGGGGAATGAATGCCTGAATGTACATGTATTGAAACTGGGGTATTTGTGTTGAAATATCTGTGGTTAGCACAGGTTTTATTTTTAATTTGTTATTTTTGTTCCTGATCTCTATAAATGTAAAGGGAGCTGATATAAATGAATGCAAAAAGGGCAGGAGTAATCCTGTTATTTCCTTGTTTATTATTCGGTTGAAGCTAAAAAAAAAAAAAAAAAAAAAAAACATCATCTTGATGTTCATGTATTCATGATGTTTGCTTTTTTTACAGCTGTGTATTTGAATCCTGTACAATGGTCGATGACCAACATAAACTCAATAAAACTAAACTAATTAGTTTTGTGGGATATTCTGACAGAAAGACAGTCTTTAATTGTGGCCCCTTTGTTTCATTGTTGTAATTTTAGTTAAATGCAAAAAAATGGAGACTGGGTTTGTTTAACTGGGCATACTTCAAAAGATGACTAATACTTGGATCAACAATTGTATGTGTGACTGATTTGCTAAAAGATATTAAAAAGAGATATTAAATACAAAATAATCTTACCACTGACAATGATCCAACATCTTTCCACCAACTTTTGAAGTTTCAGGCAGCCAAAAGCGTTCTGTTTTAGACATCTCATGTGGTTCTGGGCAATTTGGACAGCTACATGGAGCCCACGAGCTTGTACACGATCTGCCCCTCTCTTTCAGCCTGCAGGCAGACCCCTCTCCATGCACTACCACTTTCTGGCAGTATAACATTACAACCAGATGCTTTTAAAAATTAAGGATTTTTTAAATCTTTATATTCATATTAAAGTTGCACAGAATCCCTCACTTTGATAAATTGAAGAGTTGTTGCCTGTTTCTGATCTAAATTAAGTCTGTTGCTGAAACTCATGCAGTGACGGTGATAACAGACCAACACTTTAACAGGCATTCTCTAAATTGGCTTGGAAAGGGAGTGAAAAGCAGATTAATAGCAGGGGCAGATTCTGGCTTTATCAAACAGAGTAATTCACTGGTTAACTATCCCTCTTCAACAGTTTTATTCAGCCTCCGTGATAATGGCCACCTTTGGTGTGATTCCTCTGCCCTATTTGCCCTCTCTCTGTGCAGCTCCACGCTCCTCTCTCTCTCTCTCTCTATCACCCTTGTGGCCTTGGTGCACATTCAGTGAACCAACCACGCTGATAACAGAACATTTCTCTCCCACTGAAACCTTCAACTCCACACTGTTAGCTGTAAAGAGCTTAACATGGAGCGTGAATTATTTTAAGTTCTCTAAGCTAGGTAAAATGTGAGATTTTAGCTACATTAAGAGCACGATGGAACATGAGAGAAGTAGGGCAAGGGTCCTCTTGCGCCATGGCAGCAAATGGCAAATTAGGTCAACAATGACAGGAGGCATGGGAGGGGCTCTGCAAAACTTCAGTCCTATGGACAGCATACACTTTATACTGCACTGTGGTAAATGCTGTGGAGTGATAGATGGATCATTGTTGAGCATTTCTTCTCTCTGTGTATGTGTAACAAGAAGAGGCAGGATCACTGTGTTCCTCCGTCTTAATGAGAAAGCCTGGAGACTTTGGCACTCCTAATGTTGTTTTCTGGAGTCTCACTGGGCTTTTCATGTGGCCAGACTTCCAAACTGTCAACCTCAGCCTTCCTGCAGTGGGTGTGGCTTAATATTCATCCCCAGGCTCTCCTGATTGGTCTAATTCCTGCAGTAGGGCTGTGTGTGTGCAGAGGCTGACACGGAGCAGTGCAGACAGCCCTCTGCTTTAGCCCGCTTTCTTTTTCTCTAAACTTAGAATTTGGAGGACACAGTGGGTCGAGGAGAAGAGGGAGCTGCTCTACACACAGGCTCCCACACAGAGGCTTCAATAGCCTGCATGATGTGCAGACAGCCACTGTGCAAAGGCATGAAAATAACGTTTTAGACACTTTGCATGCTCCAGTAGGGATGAGAGCAGGGCTGGGTGATACTGACAAAAAGTCATATCCTGATATACATTTCAGCCAAGAGGTACAAAAGAATATCTCTGTATTACTCTCTCTTGAGACAAAAATTAATGGTTTGCACAGTAGAAGAATTATAATTTGATTTAATTCTAAGAAAAATCATCATGTAGTATTGAGTAGGGATGCACATCTTGTATTGGTTCAGCATCTGTATTGGTCGATATCAATTATGATATGATTTCAATCACCTGAACTTCCCAAAGGAAATGATACTGACACAGTATGTGCTTCACATGAACACACAGGAGGATGTAGCCGACTCATTACAGAAATATATACAGTGTTTAACAAATGTGTTAGACCATCACCCAGTGTAAGGTTTATGCTATAGCTATCCTGAATGAAAAGCACTGCTAATTACCAAATTCATTTTTATATCTCCGTTATGTTTATTAAACAAGTATGTAGAAGCTCTTTTACTGAAATGAATTCTGAATAAAATGAATTTTCAATGCTGAAACATAATTATTATTGTTATCTATGATTTTTTCTAATTAACTGTTTAACAAAAGAAAGACAAAATAGTTAAGCACATTTCAATTTCCTAATAAGATGTAAATTTAAAGTTATTTACTTGTACTCATATACAGAAAAAATAGTTTTTGTGGTTGAATTTTGTGCTTGATTAATTTCTGACTTCTCAGAGAAGCTCAGTGAGCCAGCCCAAATTTGGGTATAAAAAAGGTGAATTCAGTTGAAATTCCTCTTTCCTGTTCAAATGTATGTCCAATTAAAAACACATTTTCCGTTTTAAACATTCAATCATTTTTATGACCGGTGGTCAAAAAAAGTAAGGCACTATATATACTTTTATATACCTGTTGTAGGTACTAAAAGCATGTGATACCTAACAAACTAAAAAAAGTATACAGTGCATCACTGAGAAACAATTCACAGAACTTCAAACAGATGTTGAACCTCCTCAGCTTTCTTTGCTTCGTAAGTCATCTGATACATGGCCTGAGGCTTGAATATGTACATTACAGGCAACAGAGAACTATCACATGAGGAGTGACAGTAACAAAAATCATCAATGCTCTTTTTTCTCTCAAAGAATATAAGGACATGTTGCAGCATTGCCCAAACAGGCACTATTTTAAAAGTATTGATTTTAGCACTGTTTTTAAGTATTAATTATTATATTCAACATAACAGATGAACTCTATCAGTAAATTTGCCTTTCCCCATAACTCAATTATATGCATAAACAATGAAAATCAAAACTTAATTCATCTCCAAGCCCTGGCAGAGATTTTCATCTGCAGAAGTGGTCTAAAGTTCTCAGAGATTGCAGTGGTGTGAGGAATGAGTCTCTGACTGGAGGCTGAATGATGTAGACTGAGTGGTTTAATAAGTGCTTGCCTATGCAGAAGCACACCGCTATCCAAACTGCTGTACCCCAAGACTTTTAATAATCAATGCAGCAATGAAGCAGTGTATAAAGTGAGTTGCTGCAGACACTGATGGTGGGGTCTCTGTACCCGCTTTCTCTCCCACACACACATTATCAGACAGACAGTCTCTCACTCCTCAGCGGTTACTCATTCACACCACTGAGACATTCTGCCTCTCGTCTTTCTTTTCTTTGTCCCTCTTTCTCTGACAGCATCACGAGATTTCTTTGTGAACCTTCACTTTTGTTAATGCCATGATTGATACTCAAAGAATACTCAAAGTAGTATCTTGAGTTTTCAAAGCACCACTGAAGTCACTCAATAATGGTTTTCAAGGACACATGACATGCAACACATTCTTCAGAAATAACATATTAAAGTGGGGCTCTCTTAGAGCTGCCGTTTTCTAACTTTTTTCAATAATGTATGTACTCTGAATATTTAGCAAAGTACTCCAGGACTGAGGCAGATTTTTCTGTGTTAAAAAAAGAAGCTGTACTAAAGACTTGCAGTTTAAAACTGCAGCAAAGGTGTTTGATTAACAAAACCACTTACTTTAAACTGGAAAATACAGCATGAGATACAGTAAGCTGGCTATTTTCTTATTTATCACAGTATGAAAGCAAATATTGTGAAGGTACTTTTAGAGATGAGTGTTTCATGTCTTCCCTCAGATTTTCAGGCGTGTTGCTGCTAATTTTAGTCATCATCTCTCATGTAAGTCAAGGCCTTTCTCTGTGGGGTTTGCATGTTCTTCAGTTTCCTTTCACAGACCAAAATCATGCTAGTTTGGTAAATTGGGCGTGACTCTAAATCAGAGGTCCCAAACCACTCAGCTGTGGACCAGTATTGGACCCTGGATCACTGTTACAGGGCCTTATAGAAACAAAAATAAATAAATTTCATCTCACTTTATTTGTAAAACTTAAACTTTATGGCATTTTATTTTAAAGGGATGAACAGATCCTTGCATATCCACCTGTGCAGCCTGATTGCATAAGCTTTATGCTCAAGATCTCTGTCACCGCTGTGCTGCACAAAAAAAAGAAACTGGAGTTAAACTGACTGCTTTAACTTGTGCTCATGCACCCTTCCACTTGTGCTTTGGACACAGTTGTAAATATATTGGACTCTGCATAATGTGTGTAGCTGCAGGAAACTTGAGGCACACACAATTTTCTGAGGTGGAGGGATCCAGTTCAGAGGTAAGAAACCAGAAAATACCTATCAGTACTCAAAAGAAACATCGGATCAGACAAGACAAGTGGATGAAAAACACACTGTCAGCATGGTACGAACACTGTCATTACACCATGTCCTCTGCACGCCAAAGGTGTGGCAGCTTTATTAATTACTGTGTAAACTGATGACTAGGTTCCTAAAGGTTATTGTTTGGCAGCTGATAAAAACAGAGCGAGTCCCCATCAGTGTCTCTTTATTGAGGTTTAGAAACAAGCCCACACGTCCTCTGATCCTGTGTTTTGGTGAGTTATACTATGCAAAACGTTTGTGAACGAATGTTTGACCAAATTCTATCAAATTTATTAAGAAAAATATCTGAGAATATTCACGTCAAAAGAAAAACTCTCAGACTGATGTCCACACTTAGCCTATTATTGCCCCCAGCTAAGCTGTGCTCAGCCTCTCTTCAACTTTTGGCTTCACTGCACTGTAGAGCTGCAGTACTGCTGTGTCGCTGAAATAATGCAGAGACTGAGCCACATGCCTGGGCTCCAACAAGAATGTAACAAAAGTTCTTGTTTTACACAACGTGGTGAGAACTTGAGTCTTTGCACATCAAGTAAGTGATGGACTGATCTATTCTCTTAGCTTGCTCAGAACTGTTTAATTTAGTGGATGTAGATTAGCATTAGCTTTGCTGTTGTCAGCTTTGGCTTTCCCTGGTTGGTGCCAAGTGAGGTGAGTTGTACTTCCACAGTATTTTATGTTCGTGTCACTGCTTACATGGCCTGTGTGTCATCCCTATCTCTTGTGTCCCATTAAGGGTCCCATGTCCTATAACATATATATACATATATATATATATATTATTTTTTTTTTTCTTTTAATGTCGTTATAAGGGCCTTGAAGAACAGAAGAACATGACACCTTTCACTTCTTGGGGTTTATGATTTCATAGCTATACAGTCTCAACCTACATGCTTGTTTTCAGCGCATCTCAGACAGACGTCATGACTGTTATGAAATTCTCCCCCGTGGCCTGTAACCCACCTCCCCTCTTCCATCAACCATTGTTTGGGCAGCCAATCAGAGCAGCGCTCATTATTATACACTTTAGCAGCCTCCCCTGCCCCCTCATATCTGACTGTTCTCAAAGGGGAGGAAAAAGAGCTGCAAATGATCCTCTACAAAGATGACATTTTTCAGTTTTTATTCAAGCTATGTCAAAATCTTGATTAATAGACACCCAAGACATGATGTACAGTCAAATACACCAAGACATGGGACCTTTAAAAGTCCACAGACAGTTCACACAACAGATTTAAATGAAGATGGTGCACTACTTTTGTCTCTCTCCTGTGCTGCCATGTTTGAATTTCTAACTCTCTCCTGCACAATGAACATTGCCTCTGCTGACCTCAACAGCTAAAGATCAACACCATCATTGCTAGGACTGAAAGAGTAATTGATTTTATTATAGACCCAAAAATCACTTTAAATGTTAGAAATTAAGACGTTAAAAAGCATAGATTCTTGGTAGCCTTGAATTTAAATAATGCCAAATATTGCGTCTTAATCAAAACAACAAAAGTCCATAAAAATCTGAAAAATTGAGCATTTGTGTGTAACCTAAAAACCTGGGCAGAACAGACGCTTGTCTTTAACATCAGTTACCCATGTAGCTTTTTACTCACAGGTCTTAAGACATTGTTGATAATGGAAGCAACAACGGCGCAGAGGAACCTTCTAGGAAGCTGCTGTGACTAAAAGTCTTGGGTACTTTTGTGGAAATCCAGCCGGAAGAGGTCACTGATCTATTGTTTGCTTTAGCTGGAAATTTCTCTTTGTAGTTGAAGGTTGTCAGAGGTGTAATTACACTGAAAAGCAGAAAATTGATGCCTTAACACCAAACTTTACACACATTATACATTACTTCTGTAGCTCAAAGTGGATGAGAGACTTGCTTTTTTCAATTCTCCGCTCCTTCCCTTTTCCTCTCACGCAGTGTCACTTCAATTGTCTCTGCTTCCGTCCCTCTCAGACATCACACAGACCCTCATACAGTGTTGATTTCATGCCCCCTCTCTGTCCCTTTGCAACTCCTGGTTCTGCCTCGCTAATTGTCTCCTTCATCCCATCACGCTCTTCCTCTCAGCCCCACCTACAGGTGATGAGCTCATCCCTGTGGTTGCCTTAGTCACCTAAAAACACGTCTGAGCAGCCGGCAGAGGCACAGCGCCGAGAGGGAGCGAGCACCGGAACCGACAACACTGGAACAAAGCACAGCGTACATGATGATGTCATCACAGAGCCGAGGCTGAGCACGACGGGCCGAGAAGACAACAACCTACGTCCTCCAGCCGTCCATGATGACTCACTCTAATGTCTCACTGACACAGAGCACGTCATTATACAACTCATGACTGGATGTGGAGGGCTAAAGTTCAATTAAGACCTGATTCCTGCTGAAAGTAAAAAATGTGTTTACAGCCACTATAGGTGAGCCAAAAGAAACACATTATTCAAAAAAGCGAGAGCTCAAGAAAACACAACGAAACTTAGAAGATTCTAAAAGTTTTAAGCTCACTTTCATCACACTGTATTGCTTCCTGCAAAACAATCAAAGACTGAAAGTAAAAAGAAAATAAAGGAATTTGGTCTCTCAGACTTCCAGAATAAAATTGTATTGCTGCATAGAATCAACCACAAATCAGACTTTGACAAGCTGTGCTTGAACTTGGAGTTACATTTCAGTATATTTTTATTGCAGCAGTTTTTCTCTGCCTTCACGAGAAGGGCATACAGTTTGATACTGTTATAATCCTGAATAATAATGTGTTCCGGGATAGAAGTGAAAAATTTATTGTGGGTGCAGATGGACTGATGTCTACGTCCGTGTACAGACTTATGTGTGTTGGGTCTCTCGCCTCATGTGGACAGCTGGTTCTGGCATGGTTTATCTACACCAGTGATTCTCAAGCTGGGGTACTCATACCCCCAAGGGTACGTGAAGTGACGTAGGGGGTATGCGAATACCTGTCAGGTTTCAATCAGTTGTTTCAGTAGTTAAAGTTCAAACTAGTGTTGTGTTACTTGAGACCAGTCTTGGTCTCGAGACCATATTTTGAAGGTCTTGGTCTTGTCTCAGACTCGAGAGCATTTTTACTCGGTCTTGTCTCGGTCTCGGACTGGACGGACTCGGGATTTTCCGTCAAGACCAATCAAGACCAGTACTGATTTGCTGTTCTTCAACTTCATTAATATGAATAAGGAGGAACACTTGGTAAAACAACAAAAAGCTTCAATTCATGTGTTCCCTCTGTGATGACTGCAACCTTCCCGGTGCTGTGACTGCAGGACACACCCCCCGGGAGTGAAAGGTGGGAGACATCAGAAGGACGAAACTGGCAAGTGAGGAGAGCACGGAGCAAGAGATGTCTGCTAAATCAACAGTAATTAAATTTTGCTTCCTCAACCACAAAGACATCATATTCTTTTGAGACAAAAACCATGACAGATTCCCAGCGCCTAAACGCAAAACACGCTCTGTGCGTAGAGCCCCGCGATCAAGGGGGCTACATTTTGGGCAAGGGGACGCATTCTCCGCAGTCTAATGCAGCCATGATCCGCTCTGTGGACTACATTTAAAGTGTGGCTGTTACCGTTGTTGTCTGTCAGTAATGTAATTTTGCAGTGCAGCCAACGCACATGTGAACATTTGATCTAAACACCGCCTAAATTGCGCAGCGTCCGTGCACACGCTCCTCCGTGTGCCGGTGTGCGTAAAGACACAGATAGGCGTGCGTTGCAGGGGACAGTGAGGGATCATCAGTCACTTTGTGTGATTTTATCATTCAAACGGTGTCTTGACAGTTCATGTGCACGGTTTAAGTGAACACAAATACTTAAAAGAGGCGAGTCACCCTTTTGATAAAAACTCAACATTCTTCATCAGTCCAGCTCTGAGCTGCTGTTTTCACTCACCCACTGTTTTCTACATGATAAATTCATCCTGAGGTATCCTGGATCACTTATTTTCCATGATATAAGAACGATCTTTGAGGGATCAAGCTTAAAATACAATCTGGTTAGTGCAGCGGTTCTCAGCCTGTGGGTGGAGGCCTAGAAGTGGGCGTTTGTTTAGTTATGGTAGTAAGCTTGGATTTGTAAGTATTCTCTTACTGAATGTTGTTCAGACTGGGCATTTAATGTAATTTTCAGTTGAACTGTTCCTGATAAATTAAAAGAAAACTAAAATTAAGGAGAGAATGCTCTTTAATTGTTCAACCTTGTCATGGATTTTAAAATTGATTTTGATGGTCTTGGTCTTGTCTCGGTCTCGGCTTGTCTCGGTATTGGTCTCGACTCGGTCTCAACTCCCAAAAGTCTGGTCTTGGTGCATTCTGATCTCGGGCAAGTCTTGGTCTCGAATAGTGTGGTCTTGAGCACAACACTAGTTCAAACTGGCAAATGTTTGCATGGTGAGCTTTGATAAAGGCCTGAAGTGTTGGCAGAGAGGCTTGAGGCTGGATTGGTGAGGCATCTTGGAGAAGGAAATCCAAAAAATATATATATATATTAATTTTTATTTTTTATTTTTTTTGTCTTTTTCTTAATAGCTCATTAGATGGCCTTTCTCCAGAGGGTTGTGACCCTATCACTTTGGTAATATCTAAGTTTTTAAGCTTTGACTGTCAGACACAAAGTCTTGGAATTTGTCATAATTAACAAAAGTGGAAACAGAACAGCCAGCAGTGTTTTGCAGGTGAATCAGTCGTGATTTTTTTGGGGCAGGTTCCTCCCTGCACATAACATACATTCCACTAAATATGTCTTACTTCAGTGATATTTACTGACATGTAAGGGTTTGATATGTACTGTTAGTCGATCATTATTGCAGAAGCTGTGCATATATGTTAACACAAAACGCAGGGCTGCCTTTGGCAAAAGTAGTGCTTAAAGGCCTGTGTACACAGGCAGTGCATTTTGCACTGGCAGCACACATTTTAAATTCAAAACCAACGTAGTTCAGTATACTCAGGGTGGGAAAAAAACAAACGAACAAAAAAAAAAGCACCCTCAGCGTCAGCTTTATTTCACCACTCTCAGTCGAGGACATCTCAAATTCTGAGTGTGTAATGCTCATCAGTGTCACTCCTCCCTCACCTACCAATTAGAATCAAGAAGGGTCAAGACTTCTGCTGACTTCTGGAGGCAAAACTGAGAGACCTAGTTTTTCAAGGAGAGTATTTCCTGGTCTTCAGCTTCTAGCAGTGGTGGGACATGTATTCTTTACTCTATGATCATGTTTTCTTGCTGATATTTCTGTGAATCTAAGAAAATATGATGCACATTGAGCAATTTTTTCAGCTGTATGGGTGTAACCGTAAGCTCTTGTTACTTGACAACATTAAGTGCCAACAAGGAGCGCTCTGAAACTGAGGCTGAGAGCTTCCAACTGGAAAAACGCTCTCTGTAGACACTAACCCCAATAGAAGTTTTTTTTAAATCAAATTTTATACTGTATAAGCATGAATATTTTGATGCAATGCTAGTTAAGGTAAACTATCTTGTCATTGTGGTCATGCTAAATATAAACAATACAGCTACCAAACAGTTTTTTCTTGATTGGCATGGTGTTTTGCAACATTCATTTTGACACCCTCTGCCACTGAAGAGTTAACACACACACACACATCTATCTACCTACCTATCTGTATGTATGTATGTATGTATGTATGTATGTATGTATGTATGTATGTATGTATTATATATATATATATATATATATACACACACACACACACATATATATACATATATACATATACATATATATACACACACACATATATATACACATATGTATATATGTGTGTGTATATATATATATATATATATATATATATATATACACCCACACACACACAAATTCTGAGGCATTTAGGGCAAATTTTAGCATGACATCATGGGCTTATTGCTAAGACAAAAGTGTTTTTTTTTTTTTTTATTCCTAAACAATTTCTTTGTCAGTTAAGAAACTGCGTCCATAAACATTCCTGATAAGCTTAATGAACTGACATACTTTTTTTTTTTTTTCAATGAACACTTTCATTACATCTATTATATTTATCTTATGATGGTGGAAAACAAGCAAATTTGACCAACAAACAACTGTAACTACTCCTTTTTTTCTTCAGATTATATCTAAACGCATCATGACGACATATCTACATGTCTAATTGTCATTTCTCAAAGCTGAACTCATCACAATGTGCCCTAAAGGGCTCTTAGGTTTGCTTCTAACGGACATCCGGTTGACTTAGGCAAAGATTTAAAAACCAGATACAGTCTTAAACCAACAGGACTTTCAACAACATTTGGGTGTGCTGTTAACAGCCTTTTTGGGCAGATCAGAATTTTCCTGCAGCTGTGGCCAGTATGTTATGAGTCACCAGAGTTTTGACCAAGGCTGGAGTGAAAAGGTACGACATCTAAAGGTTTTTTTTAAGACCGCATATATATATATATATATATATATATATATATATATATATATATATATATATATATATATATATATATATATATATATATGGAGAGAGAGAGAGAGAGAGAGAGAGAGAGAGACTTTGTCACAGGACCCACAAGATTCAAAAGCCATATTAAAAAGGTCAAACAGAAGTAATTTTCAGGTTTGGCAAATGCTTAACTATCTTCCCCTTACTCCCACCTCAGATTAAAAAAGCGGTGCATCCTCATATTGCGAGTGTGGGAGTAGTTGTGCCTCTCCTATAGAATAGTAGTGTGATATCTTTGCTTGACTGTAGCTCACTGATACTCACAGCAGGAGTTTCCTAACCCCTGCACACTGACTAACAGGCTCACTCTCAGCAAATTCAATACAGAGAGAAAAGGGCAACAATGAAAGACAGCTGTTGGTACTGATAACACTTGGGTACTGATATAAAAAAAGTTATTTTTTTCTAACAAAGTACCTGTAAAGCTGACTGTTACATCTGGAACTCAAAACCTCCAGGAGAGAA
Source organism: Cetoscarus ocellatus (assembly GCA_037902135.1). NCBI lineage: Eukaryota > Metazoa > Chordata > Actinopteri > Labriformes > Labridae > Cetoscarus > Cetoscarus ocellatus. Next base: position 558,765 of record JBAMNC010000647.1, read on the forward strand.
GAAAACCTGGTACAATTTGATGGGCTTTTAGTGAGCCCCTGCTTTACTGGTTTAAAATATCCAGCCTTTGATTTGTTGTTTTTCTTTTTTAGTTTTTTGGATTTCACCTGCACCAAATATCCATGTTTTCCCCAACAGCATGAAAACAGGACTTCCCACCTCCTGCCCACTTTAATTTATCAAAATTTGAAATAGATTTTATGTTTCACTGAAAGTGTTTGGCTTCAGGTAACATTCAATCATCAGAAACTGCTTCAGACAGCTTCAAAAGCTCCAACCAACATGACTGACATGTTCAGCATCTGGCAGCATGATGACTGTCAACAAAGAGATCTCATGCCATTTTTACACATCATTATTTTTGACTACGCTGCCCCATCTCTGCTGTCAGACCTTACCAATTGTTTCCATTTAAATATGACAGACATTGTCTTGTTCATTTTCCACATCTCACTACAGCAAACGAGGAAACGCCTTGAGGAAGACTGGTGCAGATCAGCTCACAGCGGGATGTTTTGGCTGTGACATTTTGAGAGGTCACAGTACACTGAGAAACATGAAACATCAGCAATTCAATAAGAATGGACTTGTTTCTTTTACAGCTTAACAAGAAAACTCTATTTTCAATAAAGTAAATGATTTTTGGCATTATATAAATTCACTTTCATTCATTCTGCTGCTGTCAGTGTACAAAGGGAGACACACTGAGGTTTGGACAGCGAGACAGCATCGACATCTGTGCATTGCTCTAATCCTTTCAGCAATCCAGAGAATAACAATTCCCTAAAATTATTTAAAAAGATTTAATCTTACATAAGTAAAAGCAATTCACTAATGCTGTGTAAACATTTATATCTAACTCTGGACAACAGTAGGGGTTTTACATCATCATCCTCTATAAAAGGGAATGACTACTGACAACCCACCCCTTTTTACTTAATATAGCTGCAGAGTCAATTACGGTATCAAAAAGATGTATAAACATGATGACTATATGACAAAAGAATTACCAGAAAAAACGATCAGATGAATGTGAGTGATTTTTTTCTGCCAAATAATGACAGTCTTGATGACCACCTACTAGTTTTAAGCAGTAATATTCTTATTTTTTAAATGACATTAAGTTAATTTTAGTTAGATGCACTAAAGCCCAGACAGAACGCTGTTTCAAAACACAACCCAGACAGGCACAAAAGCAGATTAATGCTGACAGATGTTCCACTGTCTCCCAAAGTTACAATAGACAGAAATGGGTTTGATTCCCACCTGAGGCCCATTTCTAGAATGTCCTCCCCTCCCCCTCCCTCTGCTTTCACAGGGCTACTGTCTCTTTCCTCCATCTATGAAGTTATAAACGCCCAAAAGTATACACTTTGAAAAAAAATGACAAAAGAAGTCTTTACTTCTGTAGACTTTCACTCTGGCAGCTGTACAAGAGAAAGGATAATCCTCTATTATCAGTTGTCGACATTAGTGGGGTGATGTCCTGGAGAGAACTTTGCTGTTTTTAGCTGTTTAAACAGAGATCCATGTGTTACATAAAAGGCCACTACATGCTTAAAACATATGATCTATTTTAATATCTTTGTTTTTATAGGGTTTCCATGTGACGTAAATGTATAGCCCTTTTCACACATGCAACCCTGATAATATCAGGATAATGTCAAGGCAGCCTGCCCCAGTAGTTCACTGACATGGTCGTTCACACCTGACCCTCTCAGCAGGGAGGGGGAGGTGAGGGGGGATGGTGGGTGGGGGTCAACGACAGGTAGCAAACAACATCAAATATACACAGCGGAAGTCAGTGTTCATAATATAAGAGCAGACAAACAATTACTTCAGTGTTACATGTTAAAAAGTGTATCAGTAGCATCAACTACGGAGTTGAGAGGAGCACTGAAGCACACAGAAGTGAATATGAAGCAGTGCCACTACATGCACAACGATTTCATCTGAGAAAGAAAGCAGCAGAGTTTAATCTCTGTATCCAACAGTGGCCTAACCTTACAGAGCAGATGGATCTGCCTGACTCATTGCATGACATCCTGCATGTCCGTCTTGATAACCTCCATTGTCCAACTACTTCACCTCCTAGATGCTTAACGGCCCAATCAGGGGAAAGACGTGGGAGCTGAAGACATGACAACAGAAGAAAGTGACGGCATGGTTGAAAACAATGGCGGTTTCTGAAGCGGTCTCCGTGGATGCGGCAATATCCACAGTTCTATCAGAAATGGACTCAATTTCTTCTTTTAAAAGAGGACCAAGGAACCTCACTTAAACCTCTCTTCTGGGAAATCATGTTTTTGCTCTTTTCCCAACTGGGAATCACTGTTGGGAAACTGGGAGAGAATGTGAAAATTCTCTGCAGATGATGCTGGTTAGTTTATGGTGGTCATGGTTACTTCAACGATACCCGGCGAAGTATGCTCTCCTCAGAAGTTTACCAGGAGAACTTGCTGGGGATTGTTGTTGACGAGGTTCCTGTCACATATAAGTGGTAAATGATACATGTGTGTGGTATAATTTAATGTAAGACGATAGTCTAAGGATTGAAACATAGTTCAAGCTCATGGCTAACAACAGGGTCTAGCTGCTATGTCAAATTGTGGCTTGATACGGATTGGTCTGTGAAGAGTGTGACGAGCAGAATGATCGTCCAATCACCAGCTGCAGTTCTTTTGAAGGTTCTGCCCCTGAAAACATCTTCGAACAGCTCTTTCCAAGATGGACCAGTGAAAAATTTCCGTGATGGATATATGGAACTGTCCGTCTGGCATGTCAGGTTAACAGCGCTGAGACAGCTGTTCGAATGCATAAGAAACCCGGCGGTGATCGTTTTGGAGCAGATATACTACAGAACTTTGAAGATGAGCTGGAAACAACACTTCTGATGTCCAGACACATATTTGAGTTCGTGTGATCCCCTCACAATCAGATCAACTATAGGGGTTGTTTTTATCCGTACTGTCAAGTCTCCCTTTTCCTTGTTTCCCGTCGGTTTCACAGGATGATATCATCAGCTCTCCTCACTCGCCTCAGTGAATTTCCCTGATAATTCGCTGCAGTGTTCAGACATGAGCTGCCTGGACTTTATGCGAATGAAATACTAGGGGGGCACGAGCATATTAATCGGGGTAAAGTGAAAAGCTCGGCTGTTTGTGTACACACATACGCCTGAATAACTTCAGTTTTTCTTTCAGGGGTGCTTATGTCAGTAAAACTCTTTAGCAGCTTGTCTGACGCATTCAAAACAATTAGAAATGTGAGGAAAACACACCTTAGCAGCTTGAAATCCCTTTATTGTATTGGCAAAGTATCTTCAATTTGCAATAACTTTGTTTAGCTCATCAAAATAGGCATGGTTGTTTGCATTTGAGTTTAAAATGATGAATGTTGTATTCAGCACTTTTTAATTTGGCCCTTTGACTGTGACAAAAATTGATTGAGGCGCTCTTTAGCTGCCCGTTTATGCTCTTTGTTTGCCATTTATTTTTGGCTCACTGACTTGATTTGAGTCTGGGCAAACAGAAATTTTACTGAAAAGGAGAATTGAGATAATTTATGCTGGTTAATTGCATGTATTAAATTTAAACACCTATTTCTGGCAGGATTTCCCAAGCTTGGCTAGACAACAGCTAAGCAAACGTGTGATTTCAAATGAAAACGATGACTTTTATCAACAGAAACCCCTTTGATTGTTCAGTCACCAATAGAAAAATGAGCCGGCTGTCATCCCAAATTATATAACATTATCTGTGATTTGGCAGATCACAAGTGGAAACCGTGAGGAGAACAAACACGAGGCACATTTTTATTCACATGGAAAGAGCAAGAGTGCATGGCCTTGCAAGAGAAGCCAAGTTTATACCCAGAGGAGTTGCTGGTAACGGGTATGACAAGGGGGGGTTAACTGCGCTCTGATCACACTCACTCACATCTTCTTTTTTTTCTTGTTTTTTTATGCATTGAGCTCCACTGTTGATCAAGGAAGATTTAGAAATACAACATAGCAGGTCATCTTGAAATGATGTTGTTACATGAACATGATATTTCATCAGACACACAGTAAGAACATGAGCAGAGACTAAAGACCGGTGACAGCTTCAAAAGCAGTGTGCAGAGCAGATGTTGTGGTTTCAGATGCTTGGTCTACCTTTAAGGACAAAAGGCGTGAAGATGTCTGAGATGGCTCATAAGATGGCGGGGCAGTATATTCTGATTTTTATAAAAGATTATGAAAGTCTCTAACGTTGTTTGTCAATATATTTTTAAACTATACTTTGGACAACTGAATGTTGTTTATAACCATGAATAGTATATGATAACATGAAAAAGGCAGAAAAGGGACTGAACAGTTTACAGTAAAAAAATAACCACTGCAGTTGTGCCATCATAGCACATGCTATGTCAGTCATTACAACTTAAAAAGTCACAAATTCTATTCCTCTCAATTTGGTTCACAGGTTTCCCTGCTGTCCCTCAGAACATATTTTTGATATTTCTTGCCAAAAAATCCATACAATTCAATGTATTTCAGTGGTCTATGTAGGCAACAGCCCATAGAAAGTGCTTGGGAATGAGGATAATCTACGTTGAACAAACTATCATCAAAACATGGGGGGTAATGGAGTCAAAATATCTTCTCTATCGAGAAGTGCTTTTAGTTTTGTTTGTTTTTCACTTAATCAACAAATGCTATCCTGATCTGATAAAACTGCTACAGAACCTTGTTATTGATTGGACTGAGCTGGTTTGGGCTGAGCACAATTGTTGTAGGCTGGAGCTTGGCAAAACAGATCTGCCTGATTACAGACACTGAATTAGACAACATTTCCACCTGCCCTGCAAGGTTAGCGAAGAAGAGAATTGGATGTGGCTTTAGCTTTTTAATGCTGTGCTCTAACATTTACTGTGGCTTTATAGACATGCCTATGCAATTTTCTTGCAGTAGAGCCAGCTGACAAACTGAACAAACATCTGGCTTTGGTTGTGTCTCTCATCTGGGGTTGCATATCCCCAAGTGACATCAGACAGGTTCATGCCAGATTAGGTAACAAAATTGTTGTGTTATAAAACATCCTAAATTAGATTTTGCATGACAGGTGACCTTAAAAGAACAACATGCTGCCGTTTTCCTGTTGTTGTTTTTTTTTTCTTTCATGGAAACCGGTACAACTTGATCTTTGTTCCCTTTGCTAACTTTCCAAAAGAATCAATCTCAAATCTCTGCGTAGTCAGAGAACTGACTGTGCAGACTAATGTATGTCCCCTACATGTAAAGATGCACATACTACAGATGACAGATGAAATAACAACTGAATAACCATAAGATGAGACTTCAGCAAAAATCTGAACAAAGAGACATTTCAACGATGCAACAGCTAAGGACACTGAAAGTTTCCAAATAACACAGCCACTCTTTCCATCAAAACACTACTATGACGCTCAAGGCTAACACTCAGCAGCGCAACATGATGAGCTGCTGTTTATTAATGGATCAAAACCTGGGGTAGGTTATTTAGACTTAATGTGACTTTACACTTTGTTAGCAATGGTTAGTGACAGAGGCCACTGGTAACAGAATCACAATCACTTAGTTGAGTTAATGAAATACCATGTTGTTCTACCTGCTCATGCTTAGCTATCTCTACTCCTCCATGTGTGTATTAGTCACAACATCAGTGGGCTGCAGTGCGTGATGACAGTAAAATCGGTCATGGATTTGAGATTTAAAAGGAAGATTAAGGTTAAAAAGATGTATAATTTAAAAATTAAAATTTTAAAGTTAACTAGAAAGCACTCAGAGACTGCAGACCTCCGCCAAGCGCCACAGTTCCCCCTATTTGTCATTTGCACCATAAATCTTAGTCCCACATTTATTTTGACTACATTTTTAGATTCCTTGACCATGAAAACATACCATTGGCAACTGAACTCATAATGATATAAACATTAGTTCAGCAGTTATTCATGAAAATCGCATTTTACGTAATGGCGGTTTTCTACTGGATCGGATCGCTTCCAAAATCCAATCATTTGTTCCTTATCCCAATCCGGACATTCCCTGAAAATTTCATCAATATCCGTCCATAACTTTTTGAGTAATGTTGCTAACTAACTAACTAACTAACTAACAGACAGACAGACAAACAAACCCTACCAAAAACATAACCTCCTTGTCGGAGGTAAAAATGCCAACTGATTTTCAACCAAGACTTAAACTGGTGTATTTTTTATTGCCAAAACAACAGATATTGCAGGTAATAAAAAACTGCAATATAATCTTCTCAATATTGTTCAGCCCCAGTACCAGGCCTACTGCTCAATAAAAAGACTGTTCATAGTCAGAAACATTATCTGCAGTATATTCACTGACCTCGAGACAAACAAATTCAAACATTAAGGGTACTTGGGGAACAATCATTTTGCATTTTACTTCATTCTTAAAAAATAAAGCCTTACAAATGGGTAACTTGCTTTTTATTTTTCATTGACAAACTTGGTTATATAAGTGCCAGTGGATCATTTGGTCCATTTGGATTTGAGTACGAGTTTTTTGCTATATCTTTACTGAAAAACCATATTGATTTGTGTATAATGTAAGCATTTCAAAAATATGCTGAGATATGATTGGTTTGTTTGCCTCGGCCTCATTTACAAGTCTACAGGTAACCTGAGATTCAGTACAGTTAATCACTGTCAATGACTGTTTATTATAATTGCTCATTGTGTAGATATGAAAAGGTACTTTAATCTGAAGCTAAGTACCGCCTGAATCAATATCTGATTGTGACTGCTGATGGGAGCCAGCTGTTGTCACTCTGCCTGAGTGTCTCTGAGATAAATGTCCGTCGCTATTTGGGGTTTGTGTACCAACACCTAGCACAAGATTGTTATGGATACTGTAAAAGAGTACATTTGTGAACATCTATACAGTGAATCCTTTAAAATCTTTTTCATGTTCATGGTCTGCAGTAGTTGCAAAAATGAGGTGAGCAACCTTCCATAAATACAGAATATTAACTAAAGTAAAGAAAGAGAATCTCTGCATTCAAGACAAACAACAGTGTTGCTAAAAGAGGTCAGTTTAAGCACTGGTAACGGTTTTAAGACAGTTGCTTCATGGTTGTTTTTAGTTCTGTTGGAGTATGTGGGACCCTCATTACGATTAATATCTCGAAAAGCTGTAGGACACGGGATAGAGCTCATACTAGGGCTGTGACAATATCATTATCCAATACTTTGCCAGAATACCAGTAAACATCAATATCAGTGCAAGTATTCACACCACAGCAACAAAAAGTGGGCATGAGCAACCAATAAACGCGTTGTTATACTTTTTACATGTTTACATTTACATGTGATAATGCAACATCAACATCAGCTCAGTTGGGGCTTATTAAGTTTCCTTCTAGCAGTCATCTTACCAACTTCAGCAAGGACTTCAAAAACAAAATGAATATTTTTAGCAAATGTAACCTATGACTAAGTTCAGGTGTGGTTGTCACAGCCTTTCTAAGCAGATGAAGAGGATATTTCCTGTTGCAGAGTCCAGTCTGTTAGAGGTCAGAGGTCTTTAACCGAGCCCAAAGTGAAAAGTTAGAACATCAAATAATCTTTGACCATGACCATGCTTTGGACAATGAATTTGAACTTCCACCGTCAAACCTAAGATACAGAGTCTTGTGTCTTGATAACTGACTGAAGCACACTACTTTATTCCAGTAAATTCTAATACTGGATAAATCTATCTTAAATCAAGAGTGTGTCAAAAGTTGTGCTGTATCTTGTCTTTAAATTGTTATGCTGTAAATAGAAGTGTCATGTTGTAAGTTAGATTCACACTTTGACAAAATGGTAAACCAACAAATCAGTCGGCTTTTACCTTAAGTTTCTTGCACTGTTGTTTCATTTTACTTTTTGTGTAAACAGCTGAGCCATGTTTGATCCTCCTGCTGTATTTGTTTGTGTCATACCTCTCCTCAGTTATACCATCTCATTAAGAATGCAACACCATGACATAATGAGTCAACATCTCCATTCACTGGGTGCTGTAAGGACACTGGTAACAGCAGAGCGTGCTCAGTGTCACATACAGCCTGCCTCAGACAGGGGCACTGGGTTCATAAACAAAGTTAATATTATGAATATAATGAACCACGCCTGAGTTTTTCATTCAGTGGTTACAGGCCTACTGCGATGAAGTGGCAAGTAAGAAAGCTGCTGCTAGGGCAGGGGAATGTATCATGTTTTAAGATTATATCTACATTTTTCCAAATTAGCTCCAAGGGTTAGGAATTATTGTTTAGATGGATAAAGTTTGTTGACACAGACAGGGGAAAAAGTAGGACAGGGCTTATACTTTGTAAATAAGAAAAGCTGAGGGCTTTCTCTTGCTCCTTGACAATTCCTTTTCCAAATGTGGCCAATATATGCAACTAGCAACATTATGATGTTATTTCCATGTCCTATTTCAGCAGTGCCCTCTCTCTCTTTTGGTTAAAATTTAGGCAGATCATAAAAAGAAGATAAAAAAGCAGAAAATTTTCAGATTCTGTGTACAGAACTTTGTTACTATAGAATCACTGCTTTATAATGGCATAAATAATCTACTTGTTCTGATTGCAGTGTTTTCTTGGTCAATCAATTCAAGATCAAATTTCTGTTCAGCCTCGCAGCACACATTCAGCAACCTTCCAGGTTCTGGCCCCGGACAGATTAACTTCTAAACACTGGACTAAAACTGAAATCACAAATTTTGATGCCATCACTGGTTTATTTGAGTGCTGTTCAGTTATCAAATACACTTGTTGTGCTGCCTTGTGAGGCAGATACAACAGTATAATAACTTCTGAAAGTTCCTTTCTTTTGTACAATGGTTCAATTCAACATCAATAATGCCTGCTTTTAATTCTGCATCAAAGCTTTGCTGTTTTTATGCCATTGTGGTCTGCGCTCTCTTGGACTATTAGTCTTTTTAATTGGTGTGTCCCTGTCTCTCTTACTCCACCAAAACGCTAGTGGGAAGTGTGATTTGTACACATTAGGTGACACACTCTCTGCTTGTTTGTGTACAAGAACCCACAGCAACAGAAATAGAGCGTATGATGTGTTTATCAGTAAAAGGTTTTCATGAGCAGCAGCAGAATAAACAGCGATTACTGGAGAGAAGAGAAGAGAAATCATCAGATGATTTAAAATCTATAGATCCTTAATCAGTTGATTCAGAGGACAGGGATGTTTAGAACTTCCTTGACTACTGAATAAGACAAATATGGAGACTCTCCTTTATCGGCAGGTAAATTATACATTTTTGTTGCCTTAAAACAACCATGCAATCACTCTACAATACATAAAATAATGAGATGTATTAAGAAACTGGCAGTTGCCTGATGCTAGCAAGTGCACCAATCACAGTGTTTGTGGTCTGCATTGTTTTGATGCCACATGCAGTAACATTTTTAAGGTGGAGCATGACAGACTAGTTGCAAGGTGACTACAATGTTTCCCTCAGAATGAAGTTGTCAGCAGGGCTGGGCGATATTACCTAATCTCAGTATCACGTTTAATTGAAGCTCTTACCTTGATTATGATTAATGAACAATTATTTTATGCTATGCTGAAACAAATTGGTGGTGTTACTGATGGTCGTCGAAACAGTCTTCCTGCAGTATTTACACTTAACTTCTTTCTGCTCTATGTCCTCTGCACAGAATCCAAAATGTGCCCAAACAACGGAGACGGCATTTTTCTTGGCTACAAGGTCCTCTGATAGATTGTAATCAATTAGAGGACCAATCATTGTAAACTCATTGAACCGAAGACTGTCAGGAATCCATAGTAGGAATTTTGACTTAAGGGGCATGTTCCCAGAGGCATACCTCATTTGCAACCCAGCCCTTTTGACTTATGCTTATTAAGGTGCCACTGCACTGCAATGGGTGGAAGGCCAACAAAGGGGCCTGCAGATTTGTCATGGATGAGGAGTGGGCCAGCTGCTTTGTGCACTGTCGACACACAGCCTGGCCTAGAACCTCAGAGCGCTCCTTGCGTTTTGTTGTCACCTTGGAGTGTCTTTGCCTGTCCTTCACACATTGGCTACCGAGCTCAGGAGAACATTATGAGTGCATGGAGGGTTAGGTTGCACAGGGAGCAACCTCTGCTGGATCAGGCAGTTCACCGCTCCAAGTGCCCCAATGTGCTGCTGCAGTCACAGTTCAAATGCAAATTTTAACCCCCAAGTTCAAATGGATATTTGACGATACAGTATACAACACAATAGTTGCTTGTGTTGTACTTACCCCCAGATGGACATTGCTTTGGACAAAAGCATCTGCTAAATGAAATTCTACTGATTTTAAAGTGACAGCCCTATAATTCCCCCCTACTGAGTGCGGAGACTACATTGGTTTTGAAGTGAAATAAATGGGGTGCTGGTCTGATGGAGTGGTAAGCAACCAGGCCCGTCCCATATATGCTTCTGCCATCCTGGGTGATTCCTGTCTGAGGCCCATGTGCAGAATGTCTTACCCTACCTTTTCACCCTTTGTCTCCTCTATCAATAAAGGCATACTACACCCCAAAATACCACTCAAATAATAAAGATACAAAAAAATGAAATAATAAAGTGAATAAAGCAGTGTGAGTGCAAAAAATAGACATAGAAACAGGCCCTAAGCGCTGTTTGCTCCTCACTTAAATTCAAGTGAGAGCTGTTTTAGTGGACAAAATAAGCAGTTTTCATTTTATCCTTAATATCTTGCTTTAATGGTTGTAGTAGACTAAAATAATATTGAGATTTAAGACCAACACTATGTTTTATCCAACAGGTATCAGTATAATTAGATTTTTACTAGAATCATTTAATTCATATGACATTGTGACAAGTATTTGTTGCTAGTGAACAGACAGAAATATGCCATCAATAAGTATTAGGTATCACTGTTAGCTAAAACAAATGAAGACATGTTTTAATCTGTCAAGCCCAGCCCTAGCTGCTAAGCTAAAGCACTGTCTGTCTGTCTGTCTGTCTGTATGCAGAGGGAGCAGTCAGTGGTCTCTGAGGGGAGGAGGCATCTCCAGGGGTAACGTTCCGCCTCCATCACAGAGTCGCTCAAATCAAAGTCTATAAACAACCCCGGACTGGAAAAGTTGCACTTAAACCTCGGCGCCGGTGATAGTGAGCGGCTATCCCGGCGGCAGTGAGGACTTTCTAGGCTGTGCTTTTTTCCAGCGGCCAACCCGAGCTGTGACAGAGGGGCGCAGGAAAACACTCTCCCCAAATGTTCCCCCCCCTCTCTCTCGCCATCGACGTAACAACATGTCGGCAGAGGACGGCCATGTTTTGCTGGTTATGTCGACACGGGGAGGAGGAAAAGTAGACACGATCTCTCTGCTCTCTGCCTCCTCTCCATTCAACGTAACAAAGTGAAACTCAAACAGAAGAGGCAAAATTACCAAGTTGGCGGCCACATTGTCTGGACGGACAGGTGTAAACGACAGACGCAGGCAAAGTTCATGCGGCTAGACAAGTTAAAATATTTATACGGAGGCGTGTGGGTGTTTGGGAGCCACGCAAAGGCAGAGCACGCCGAGGAACAGGCTCAAAAACAAGTCTGCAGTTTTAACTTGAGGGAGTTTGAAGGTTTGGTGAGCTGCCTTTAGAAAAACACAAGAAGACTTTTCGTGTTTCTTACCTGCTCATTGTTTTGGCGCGATGCTCCGGCGGTGCTGTACAATCCAGAAGCAGCGTAAAAATAACACAAATCTGTTTTAGACTCTCTCACGGCGCTCCAATAACCGAGCAGACAACAGGCGACAGGAAAGAGAAAACTGGCGATCACAAGGAGGATCTACGCCAAAAGCCACATGATCGCCGACGTCAGAGTACGTATTTGCATGCCGTACCGAGGCGCCCGTGTCCGTCCACAGCGGATCCATGGTGCTGTAGCCGGGAAAAGTTCAGGAGAAGATGGAGCAAAGTGGAGCAACTGCGCGTCCAGGCTGTGGGAGGAGTGTTGGTGGCTCCATGAAGCATGCCTGCTGCTGTGGAAATGAATGAACTGCGTGTTGTTGCAGGCAACTTGTCCCTGTGCTGATGCCTGCCAGCCTCAGGAGTCAGTGCTGATTGAATATTTAAGCATCAGAGGGGGCGTTTGTTACCCCTAAAAGCCCCACCTTCTTCGGATCAACTACCCCGCCCACCCCTATTCCGCTCTCTCTCCCCATTGCTGTCCTCTCTGCATGTGAGGTGCTGCTGCAGTGCTCTCCACAGCTCTGCAGAGGGGAACCTGAATGCATCTCTGCCCTTCATCACACTCACACAAACAGACTGACAGCTGGCTGCACAAAGGTAAATCTGAGGTCAGCTGATAATCACAGTTTTTACTGAAACTGTCCTGAGGTGACACAGATATCTCTCAGATAGCACATGCACACAACAGTGACCTCCTCTGGATCCACATGAGAACTGATCCTGACCTTGGCCCATGCGTACACTGCAGCCTATACCTCAAAGCATTCACTGTAGCAATGGGGTGGTGATATATGAAGTTGTTTCAGTAATGCAAGATACCAATCGAACAATAAAAGTATTGGCAGATTACTACTACTACTTTTACTACCCGAAATGTTTACTCCATGTGGAGTATTACAATTTTATTTTATCAAAGCAGCATTTGTATTACGAGAAAACCAGCACTGATAACAGTTTGATAACACAGCAACAACAATCGACTCCTAGACACACAGTATCTGGTAATTTCTCATTTTTAGTAATCAGAACCAGATGGCAAACATAAATACCAATTCCAGTTGAGAATGGATAACATCTTGCTCAAGGAATCAATATCACTAGTCATTTTGCTCATCAATTCCCTTCTCAATTCCTTCACTTTTTTTCTGCATGTCTTGCAAATCAGTAACTTCATTCTCTCGTCAGAGGCAGTCAGCAGAGACGACAAAGAAGTCAAAAATCATGGAAGACAGGTGGAAAAGGTTGTTAAAATTGTGGCTTAATTTCCAACACAACAATACCTATTGCTTATTTTTTCAGTATGGGGGTATCACCAGCAACTTGCAGGAGCATTTGTCTATCAGCATTGAATATCAGGAGTGTCATGTGTTTGACATTGTTGACAATTAACACTTGGTATCAATAAAATCTTATTAATTTCCATCCCTACACAGTCACACTGCCCATGCTGAACATAACACACTGGCAACATTTAGAAAGGAGGGGTAAACTGGAAAAGAGTGATGATTCCATTGTTTTTACCAGTTCTCCCCACTTTTACAACTTTTGCCAGTTTTTTTGTTCATTTTAGACCAGGGGGTGTCCAAACTTTTCACCGAGAGCCACATAACCTGACACAGCAGATGGACCAGTCCACATGTCTCACTGGTCCATCGAGGAAAGAGCCCATAGAAAGTGTTTGGGAAAGGGCAGAACCTTTCAATAGTGTATCAAGCCTTGACCTTGAACCTTGCCCTATGCCACAGAAATATCTAATAATTTAAGTTTGTGTCATATTAGACATCCTTTAAAGTTTGAACTAAATGCCTTAAAGAGTCCATGTTTTGCCTTTTTTAGTTGTATATGCCCTTTACTGTATGTAGCATGTCTCTCATACACATGAGCACCTCCATGAACAAAAAGTCAACAGCACTAAGACATGTCCTTATCCTCCTCTATACGGCACCAGCAGCTGCCTTAAACATTTTGTTCCCCCGAATATGTTGTCAGTTTAAGCCCATTGGTCACGGTAGAAAGCCCACTACAGAGTGCAGATGTAGTTTGCAGAGTTGTTGACAATAGGCACCGAGCAGCGCTGAACTGACCCATCACTACAGGGATGACTTGAAAACCAATCAGAGTAGACTGGGCCTACATGAAGAGTGGAGCCTTAAAGAGGCAGGAGCTCTAACAGAGCATCTCAGACACATGAAGGATGAGGCACTATCAGAGGTACTCTGTATGTTAAAACTAGAAGGTATTTTGAACTTCATACCCTAGCAGTCATCAAAATGAATATATGAACCTGATGTAAGGCAAATATGACTTCTTTTAGGTATCCCTTCAAGCCTTCATATTGCGTTTCAGCACATGTGCACAAGCAAAGCATGTTTGTGAAACTCTATGACCTTTGGTATGTGAACTTTAAGTCTAGCCAAGCAATCATTGAGTAACAGCAGAAATACAAGCAAAGTTTGCCTTTAAAAAATTAATTTGTCTACTCTTTTGAATATTTATTTCCTGAGATGTCACATTCTCAAGCATAGATGACTAATAAGTTGATCCATCTTGACCTTTGACCTCCAAAATCTATTCAGGACATGAGGTACAGCAGACATGGATGCAAGAAATGAGGGAAAATAAATGAAGATTGAGAAACTGAATTTACAGTAGAGCATTCAGAGGCAAAGGATGCCCTTAAGACTTCATGACCTTGACCTTTAACTCATGACCAAGCGCAAAGTCTGTTGAGAACCTCTTGAGGAATTTTTGTGATATCAAGTTCATTAGATTGTTTTTACATAAAATAAGGATGATGATAAGAGTTACCACTTGATCTTCAACCCATGACCTTTTAATTCTAATTATTTGACTTTTACAATGCAGTGAACATTGTGCCAAATCTATTATAATTCCCTGAAAGTTCTTGAACTATCACATTCACAAGTGAAGGATGACCAAGAGGCTACTTGATCTTGACTTATACCCCCAGATGAACTGAATCACTTCTGACTTTGACTAAGTTTGGAGAAGCACAAAGGGTTTGAAGGAAGTCCTTCAAAGTTTTCTTGAATTATTGGATTCTCAAGGTTGCATAAACAAGCAGAGGATCAACATGAGACTCTGTGGCCTTGTCTATTGACCTATGACCTTAAATACTAAAATGATTCATCCTTGGGTCAAAGTAGTCATTTATCCTGTATTATCCTGCCCTCATGAAGGCCTTAATGGCTGAAACATGTCGGCGTGATTTTAAGTCTGTAGCCCTGATGAAGTAAAGCTTTTACTATTAATTCTTCTGAGTGCCTCACACCTTTTCTGTACACTTTATGTTGGATCCTCACACTAAGGAGCACCAGTGGAAGACTTTCTGCAAAATTTTGCACATTTTTTCACAGTTTACTACACCTGAGTGGAACTCCATGCATCTTTTTTTGTAACTAGTCATTTATCCTCTTGAATGAAATCCTCCCAAGCATCCTTGAGATAGTGTGTTCACAAGTAAAGGATGACCGTAAGACTACACATACTTGACGGGATGAAGACCACCCTGTTGGTTCTGTGAGCCTCTAACTAACTAGAACAACTCCCTTGGTTTGGTATGCAACTGCAGGATAGCAGAAGTTGAGTGGTGGTTTGCGACAAAAGGCTGGGGTGGTTTTGACCTTGAACTATGACTGAAAATCTGAAAGGTCATCCGGGCAGTATATTTATTAATGGTTTTAATAAACTTTCAGTCCAGAAAGAGTACCAAAAAAAAAAATTCAAGATGTTTTCTTTGGGACCTTTTCTGTTGCTCCTTTTGTTACCCCTGGGCTCCAGTATATTACACCTTCCCTCAAGTTTCCTTCCAACAAAGACACATCAGCTTAAAAGTTGCTGCATCGTTTGAAGATAGAAATACAGGAAATTTTCACCTTTTTATTGTAGGGTTGGATATAATTTTTGTGGCAATGTAGAAAAGCCTCTACATTCACCTCTACATTGCAAAACAAGAAGTGAACTAGAAGTTTCCAACATAGTCTGATAATTTTTTTTTTCAAAAACGTAGGAAGCTGAACTATCGTACAATGCAAACAAATTCTTGAATTAAGTCTGGATCTGCATCCATATTTGGATCACCACCAGAATTGGACCACTTCCCCTTGTGCTATGACTTAAATTCCCTGAAGATTTAATCAAAATCTGATGAACTATATAACAAATCTATAATATAAATTCCTGGATCACCAGATCACCAAAAAATCCAGTCACTTATTCTTTGTGCCATGAACAACAAAGCTCAGAGCTCTCTAAAGGTATTACACACAGGCAAGCGACGAGATGAACATTAGGCCTATGATCCTGACCTTAGAACCACAACCTCCACAATTTGGTCAGTTTCCTTGAGTCAGATCAGACATTTGTTTAAAGTTTAAAGACAGTCCATACAAACATTTTTGAGGTATCACTTTGACAAGCGAAGGATGAACGTGAGAGCCACTGGCCTTGACCTTTGAACAGTGCAACAGCAAGCAAGGTTTGTCCAGCCAATGTAGGGAGCCCTCGGCTTTTTACATACAAACCAGGAAAACAGTTTAAAAAGCAACTGCTTAGCACTTTGAAAGTGAGCACATCAGACGTTTTTCAGATGTTTTTGTTCAGGTGTAAAACGTTTTTGCTGTCGTGCTTAATGCTTTAGCTCACACGTAGCTTTGTGGCTGAGCTGGATTCTGGAGCTGCTTGTACTTGCTGTTAAGCTGCTGTGAAAATGTCTGTTTTCAGCAGCATTTTGCAAACACATAATGTTGCTTGATTGCAGAGTATTTTCTCCTTCCATGGTTTGATTTATAAAACCATCTTTAATCATATGACAGTCCACTTAAAACGATCTGAGGTCCTGCAACCCTTTTAACCAACACCAAGCATCTTAGGATTCAGAAACTGCCCATGGAAAAGGCAGTGGTTTCAGAAATGGGGTCAGTCTTTCTCCCCTGCAATGCTGCTTCAGCCATTAAAATCCAAGAATATAATTGCCATATTCTTAAATCTAATTAAATGTCATGGACAAATACAGTATGACATATGATTCTTGAAATAAACAATGCAATATCACATATGAAAAGTGAAAAACCTATATGCATATCAATGATCCAGCTTTGGGGTGAATTCAGGATAAAAAATGAGTTCTGAAGGAGTTTTGAATAAAAAAGTTTGATAATTGAGTTGTGCAAGATCTTTGTGCAAAAGCAGCACCTCTTTTATTGTTTTACTGATTCTGTATTAGTACAATATGAATTATTTAAGAAAAATAAATATTATTGTCACTGAAATTCTGCTGTAGCACTATAAATACTATTTATTGCACAAGACATCAAGATTAATTTTTTCAGATAAGACACTTTATACAAAGACCTGATAAATTCAATGTCTGAAACAATAATGAAATGAAAAATGTTCAGACATCATTGAGGCTGAGGGCAGTGTCTTTCTCCAACCTTGTTTTGAAGCAACGCTTTACATCCTATTTGTCTGGTACAGGTTGTCACATCTCCTCTGCTCTCTTCCATGAAACCTCCTATCACATTTAATAAATGCTCGGTTTGGTCAAAGACAACAGAGATGAATGTGAAACATTTATAAAAGAGCTGCGTCAGTTATGAAGTTGTCCTGCAGGCTTCTCTGACCCTCATCCAAGTCAGTCCTTTACAGGTTACTTCAGTGAGTAAAAGTGATGAACTTATTTTATAAACAAAGACATCACCTCATGTTACTTTAATCCATTTTTCTTAGGTCAGATTGAGTGTTGATACTTTATCGTTGGTTCCCCTAATAGTTTCTCAGTTATTGAATTGTCACTCACTCGCTGAATATGAATTACACTTCCTCTCCTGTAAAGCCTAACCCATGGTCAACCTGTACAAACGTGTTAGATAACTTCACATTACCTGCATGACACAAAAATCTATTTCACTCTTAGATTAGTAAGCTCATAGTTACAGGTTAAACCATGTCGTTAGAGCAGGAGCCTAATGTGACATGGGCAAAGTCAATGCGGAGGTCACAGTTTTGTCTCCCAAGTTTGGCACTATTTAGAGCATGTCAAGCCCCCATCCCCCAACCATTAGGTTAAGGAAGGCAGATCACTGTATTTTGTTTTTATTTACAGCGTTCAAACTTTATTGGAACTGAGGTTTGTAGATTATTATCATCCTATGAATTAGTCCTGACTTAGTGTCCCTGTGTGTGTGCTTGGTAGTATGTGTGTGCTTGGGTGTGTGTGTGTGTGTGTGTGTGTGTGCGTGAGTGGCTGTCTGTGTTAAATGTGAGCTGGGAGGGTGGGTAGGGTTTTGTATTTTATTTTGTATCCCCTGACTCTTATCTGCTTGTGTATTTGAATGTTCAGCTCTTTGTGCTACATTTGAGGTATGAAAAGTGCTTTATAAATAAAGTTAGTTTGCTTGATTGATTAGTTACTCGTTGCAAGGAGATAAAACAGTATGTTGATAGGGGGACCCTGACCGATGTTTCTTGTTATTTAAAGGTGGTGAGCAAGCTCTGCCTGCTCACATTTAAGTGTGTCCTGCAGATAAGTGAAACTATGCCATGTCACCACAAAATTGTTTTCTGTTGTATGAGTGGTGATTATCACGATCACAGGGATTCCCCGCAAATCTTTCTTGTGGATAAATACTGTAAATCAAAAACTATGATCATATCATTCTTGTCAATTTTGCTACAACTTCCTGGACATTAAATTTTAATTTTAACTCCAAAGAGCATGACCCTTCCTGAAGATAAGTGTGATGCAAACAAAAAGTCACTAGATGGTGCCAAACAGCTGTTAAATCACTTGTGTTAAATTCATACACTCTGCTGCATGGGGTTGCATTGGAAACTAATTTTTTAAATGCACACAGTGGAAGTACCACCAGTGCTGACTAATACAACACATCCATTATCTTTGTTAATTATGGCAGATCAAATTAACTTGAGGCTGTGGGCTAGACTTGAAAATGAGAAAAGCTAAATTAAAAGACTTTAGAACAAATTGTTATTAATATTTCAGTAGTTAGAGTAATGAGTGGAAGGTTTGCTCATGATGTTAGATGTCAAGGTACTGTTTCTTATTCATTTACTTCTAGCAGGAACTCACCTGTAACAGTGGAAGTGTGGATATGGACATGCCAAACCCAATATTTTTTCATCCTTTGGAATTCACAAAATAATAAGGCGAATAGTATATGGATGTGTTTTTTTCTGACAAGTTTCCACAGCTGATAAACTCTTTTCTGATGTAAGGATGTATAAAGTACAGTACCTGGCTGCAAATCTCCCCTCAGTAGCAATTGTAACCAAAGTGGCAGCTGCTGCCCCTTTGTGGAAGAGAAAGCTACTGCAGAGGCCTCATGAAACTGAAAATAAAAAACTAGAAAATTTTCTTTTGTAATGTCAAAGCTCACCTCTTGTGGGTATTTGGTTGCTCTAAAATTCCCTGTCTTTACTTATGTGACACTTCAGAGTGTGGGGCAATATCAGATACATACATCTTCATTCATATATATGAATATGAATTCATATATTCATATTTTAAAAGACTGTTAGAGACCGTTATCCAGACCTTAATGTTTTACACCATAAAGCAGTGATTATCAACAGATGGCACGGGGGCCACATCAGGACCTGAAAATACTGAAATTTCATTGGTTAAAACTTTGAATAAAGGTCATTTTTGAGTTGTCTGAGAGAGTAAGGTTTGGGCAAAATTTGGGTGCGTGTTATATTTGAGTACAGTGTTTTTAAGGCAAAAATCATGAAAATATGGGGTGCGTGTTATAATCGAGAAATTACGGTAGCCAAAACTCTAAAAGAATTCACTGACAAACTAATAACTGAATTTGTTAAAAAATAATTAATAAAATTTGTACATCTTAAAATAACTGAACTGTCTCTTTCTTGAACCTGAGAGAAAAATGACAGTAATCAGAAACTTGGGTAAAAAATCTTCAAACATGATTGAAAATTGTATATTTCCTGTGGCAACAGTTTGGGGTAGTGAGACTTTGCAGGTAGATAATCAGCTGTTATCAAATAATAATTCAACATCTTGTTGCAATGTTACTGTCATGTTCAACTAAAATGATTGTGCTTATTGAAATATATCATTCTGTAGCTGAAATGACCTTCATATCTGTGATGTGTGTGTTTCCACATGTTGATTATGTATTCTACCATAATGTATCTGACTCAGGCAGCAGATCGCTGTAAAGATGTCAAGGAGCTGTTTGGTTTCAATGCATTCCTGAACAGTTTATGCAAAATGGGGTTTATGTATCCTGTAATCTTCACTGTAACCACAAACTAACTTCCTTTCCCATGTTGAGGTTCAACTATGACACACCTGATGACACAGCAGTGACACAGCAAATCGAGGAGAGAAGGGAGAATGTACTTGAGGGAAAAGAGCAGCGCTGTGGCTAAAGAGACCATCTGTCCACAGCTGTGCTCCCACTGTGAGCTCTGGCAAGGAACCTTGATGTAGTGTCCGAGAGCAAATCCAAACAGAACAGAGTGATAAACAGACACCAGATGACATGTAAAAAAAAAAAAAAGGTGCAAACTAAGTTTAACACTGAGAGCAAACCATTGTAAAACTCACCAGCAAGAGATGCTGGAAATAAATTATTTTTAAATACCAGCATGATTTAAACTCATTGTTAAGGGATGGTGTGTCACACGTCAGATGCTAGTCATTGCTGATCAATACAGAAAACAGTTGGGGCAGGTTTAAATGAAATAGAAGTGGAAGCAAAAATGTATTAACAAAAAGATAAAAGGTACACTGAAGGAAAACAGATAAGACAAAAAGTAGAGAGAAAAGCAGTTTTTGAAAGGATGAAATAAACTGCAAGTCAGGAGCATTAGGCATTAGAAAACTAAAAGGATTAGAATACCTATTAGAGATAAGAGGCTAAAAAGATAGTAAAATATAAGTTAGTAGACAACATTACATAATAGCAGGTCAGTCAGAGTGAGTTCTTAAAAGTAATGTAATAGATTGTGCATGTCCATCCATTCAAACACTAACAGGGGGCTGATGTAAAGAGGGTAAAATCAGGGTAATGTGATGATTTTTGTGAAAACCAGTAAAAAGTCTCACTGCTGCACTTTGAGCAATAAGAGATTGGAGAGTGATTTCCAAGTGATATGGGAGGTAAGCGAGTTACAGTAATCAAAATCATGAGCAACTCTTCAAGTTCGGACTGGTTGAGAACTGACTTTCTCCAGAGATGGAGAAAGCATGACTGGACCACTTCACTGATGTGTGTTATGAAGGGGAGACCTGATCCAAAAACTATGACTGACTTCCAGGCTGTAGGTCTAGTATGTTGTAAGAGGGAACTATTGCTTAACAAAATGACAGACAGGGGTGGAGTTTTGAGTATTGAAAGATATGATTTCTGATATGAAATGATTCAGTTGTGCAATATTTTGTGCCATTCAACAGTTCATATCTTTAAGACAATCTTTGATAGCAGCTTGGCTCATTGAGTCTTCAGGTCTCAGAGGTAGGTTTGTGTGTGTGTTGTCTTTGTTTTTGTACTTACTTACTGTACATTAACATGAAAATGTGTCCCTGTCTCTTTTAGTTGTACAACAGTGAAGCCAAAGCACCATTGTGTTGGGAACTGGTGACATAATTTGGAGCCAAGACAAATGCAAACTGGAGCTGGCTGATGTTGATACCATAACCCGTCTGCTGACCTTGGCACACGTCAATGTACTGGATTTCAAAGATCCTGCAGGCTCAATGACCACAGCAGAGCCTTTTCTTGAAACAGAAACTCACATTTAAGGGAAGTTCAAAGACTGTATTGTTAGTTATTGTCATGTTTTCTCATGCCTTTTTCCCCCTCACTCTGTTGCCAGATGCAGCAAGGGACCTCATTTGTCAACAAAGCTATCAATCATTAAATTATAACTAATTTAAAATATAAATATAAAAAGACAATTTGGACATGATAAAACCTTCAGTGACAGACTCCGGGTTTGGGAAATATCTATTTGACATGTTCTTTCATTTCATAGTTTGACCTTCTGTATATTCCATCTTTTAACATTGAGAAGGTGAGGTTGATAAACAATATTGTAGCAAGTCAGCATCTGGGAACACTCATACTTTATTCACACATAAACTAGATTATTTTTTAACAGTGGTTTTTCTCCACTGATTCAGAAATAATCTCATCAACCAAGGAAAGTTTTCAAAACATTGTCATCCACAAAAAGGCACAAAAAGGCACTGTTACATGTTGTCGATAGCATGTGACAGTAACCCCAACATGCAAAATTTTCGAGCTATTACTCCGCAATAACCTTTTCATTTAAAATACTTCCACTAACCTGAGGTCTGGTTCAGGTTTTGGCTGAACTTTAACAATAGTAACTGGTGTTAACAGGCCTCTTTGCAAATCTTTCTACAGCTATGTTTCAGTTGAGACACAACTCATTAGCAACTGGTAATACAAAAAAATAGAAGAGGTCAGAGAGAAAAAAAACTCTGCAAACAAATCCTTGAAAAGTCCTTGGATCCACATCTGGATTTGAATCATCATTAAAATCTAATCAGGTCCCTTGTTCAATGACCAACGTTACCCGAAAATGTCATCAAAATTGGTGGAGAACTTACTGAGTTATTAGCAAAAGTGTGGAGGACTGACCTATCTTGCAAGGTTAACACTTAAACAGATCCTGGGTCAGCCACCAGATTTGGATCTTCACCAAAATATATTTGATTTGACTTTGGCCAATTTCTGAACAATCTGAAATATGTAATGAAAAGTCCTGGTAACAAACAAATGTACTAACAAATGTAACCTTCTTGGTAGAAGTAAGGAAAAAAACTGAGGGCCAAAACTTCTTCAAGTGATTTTCTTTAAACTTCGATCTGATGTCCACTGAGGTTTAAAGATGAAGTGAGACAAAGTTTGGGTTCCTCAGTCAAGGTTAAGGAGTCTTGTGGTTAAACTTTGCTTGCGAATGTAATACCTCATTTATGCTTGAATAGGTTTTCATTAAACTTTGCATATATATTCAGTGTCTCCATTGAGTGTAGTAATTAGATTTCAGATGTCATGTCAATGTGAAAAGTCAAGGTCATAACTCTAGTCATCGTTCTTTGTATACAAATGTAATTTTGTAAATGTGAGACCATAAGAATGCTTTTAGGGATTCTAAAAAATGACCCCCATTAAAAATGAATAGACTGATCAGAGTTTGGAGCACAAAAGTTATGAAGTCAAGATCATAGAACCTCTTAGTTATGTTAGCTTTTAAAGCAATTAAAAATACAATATCATAAGACTACTTTTCTCCCTTAACACAGCTGTCTTAACTGAGCAGATAGATATTCTGATTACATAAAACAATCAACAAAGGTCAAGGTCAAGCAGCTCTGTAGTCATTTTTTGTGAAAGTAATATACTAAAAAAAAAATTTTCACAAAGTTTTGCACAAATGTCTGTTTGGAGGCAAGGATGAAATATGCAAAGGCGGATTCACACACCGACATTTTGGCCAACTTTTGATGAAGAAGAGGGAAATGTCGAGTAGTGTTGAGTCCTATTAATGGCCAGCTCGTACCTCAAACTGAGATGAACTTACATCAAGTTAACACAACATCGATTGACTTTACACGACTGATTACAGACTTTCATTGGCTATGGTTAATGCTTTGTAAACTTGCTACCAAAACTAAATTGTCCCTACAATACATGCTCTATAAAAGGTTAGATGGACTGAGGGTGGAACAACCTAAGTGTGAGCTTGAGAAGAGGACCTTGAGAGGATTCGCCAAGAGTATGAGCTTGAAATCCTGGGGCATTAACAGCAGAAATACATTTACATTGGCAAAAGTTAAAAACTGTCTTTAATAGGTAAGTGTACCTATCGTACACCCCAAAATTTGACCCTAGGCAATGTACTTTCAATGAAATTCTGATGATTTCTCAATGCCAGCATCAGCTAATATTGACCATTTGCAGACATGTAAGTAATATGATGTCAGTACTGCAGATGGGAGGAGTACCCCTGGTATCAATGGAGTATAATGCATTTTAGCTGAGACTTACTGCGGAGAAGCATTTTTAGCCACTAAAGTTGTGAGTCACCTTCAATAGACTCACAAACAGAAAAGCAAACATAGACTGGACTAAAATAGCAGCTGCACAACAATCAGGCAGCATGTGGTTGGTCTGTATACAGTGAGGCTTAAAAGAGGAAAAACAACCACTGCTCAGCAAGACAAATTGGTGATCTTTCCAGGGATTATGACCATCATTTGTTTTGGATATGTGGGGAGACTTGTATGAACACGGAGTATACACAGAAAAAACCTCTGCTGATGGAGACTTAGTGGGTTTGAATGATAAAGGGCAGAAACCTCAATGGGAACTGGAGGACATGAGAACGTGTAGCGTGAGAAGAAGTGTATACATTTTTGACTTACGCTGTCAAATTCTGTGAAACACCAGTGTGAAAAGTGTAACACCTCAGGATGTTGCAGGATCATAGGATACCGGCAGCTAATGTGTGTAAATCAACAGTCTGCGGCACTCATCATGCAGATCCTTCATGCTGTAATGAACATTTACACTTGTACAGATCCAAATTTATGTTTTTTAAACTCGAAAGACAAACAAGAAGGGCGGTTGGTTGTTTATTGAATAGAGACACAGTCATATTTTTGATAAGTTTACAAGGCAATTGCTAGCATTAGCATTAACCCACCAGTATTACTTTTGACAGCACTTTGTAATTTAGTTTCAGTTATAGTCTCTTGCCTAAAATATCTTTTAGTTTTACTCATAATTTAGTCATCAAAATTGTTTTAATACTAGTCTAGTTTTAGTTGACGAATTCTACTGTAAATTTAGTCCACCAAAAATATGAAGTGTAAAGTGTAAGCCATTTTTTATGTTTCCTTGAATTTTGAAGTCATGTTTTACACTTGGATCCCACCACCACGAAGCTAAGGCAGCTGTGATGGGATGTCCCTGTTAACTCATCCAACCTTTCCACACAACCAAAGTAGCTGTGATTCCTAACTTGTCCCTACTTTCTACATGACGAAATTCGGTCTGATTGGATTTAGTCTCTGTCAGACATTTAAGTCTAGTTTTTATCTGTTGACCAAAATGTCAGTTAATTAAGTTTTAGTTTTAGTCCATGTGCACTTGTTTTTTTTAAGTTGTAGTTTAGTTTTTGTCAGGGGAAAAAAGGTTGTTGATGAAAACTATGACGAAAATAATTAGTCAGCAAAATAAACACTGTAGCCCACTGTTGCAAATTCTATTTTAAGCTTCAAAAAAATGACTCGCAGATATATAAAACTGATGTTTAAAGCTTTAATAGAATGGTCCACTGCACAGCAGTAGATGATTGTGGTTAAAGTTCAAGCTCATCACAGTGACATCTATATTTATTAAGTGTAAACTCTAATTAAGTTACATGCTGGATGGCATTGTTTTTGGTGTCCAGCCGAAATGCAATGAAGTGTAACAGCATGTGCAAATGGTCAAATGTTGATGTGTGAATGCTTAAAGATCATTGTACAAAGACAGGAATAAAACGGCAGTGACCTCTGTAGTCCATTCAGAAGTCTCTGTTCTTTACGTATTGGGATGACAAAACTTGGAGGAAGAAAACCTGTTCTCAAAATTAACTACATGTGGACATGGCCTGAATGTGTCCATGGTATTTAGTATTAAAGAGGAGCAAAGAGATGGTGAACAGTTATGTTGTAATCAATCAGTTGTCAGGGTTTCATCTGAGCCAAAACGTCCAGGTCAAAATTCTCTCCACAGTTCAGAGATCTTGTTCACAGAGCCTTCAGATTTGTTCTTCAGAGTCATATATGCATTCACATTCACTATTCAAGCCAAATACGCTGAGGCCATAAGAGTTTGGACTGTGGAGGTCATTTGAGTCGACTATGCTGGTGAATCAATAGAGTCAATGAAGTTCAGTGTGAAAATGAAAATGAACAAACCTAAAGTTGTATTCATGTGTTTTTGGAGTCACTTTTGATAACAATTGTGTAAATTGTCTGTCTCAGGTGAAGAGCTTGATTCCAGCTCTTTGGTGTGCCTCTTTACTGTAGAGTATTCAAAGAAGCTATGGATCTAAAATGTTACCCTTTAATGTGACAATGCACTAACACACGATCACATTGTCTTTTGAAGCATCCCTTCTCCTTCTATTTCCTTGATGAAGTCAAATTTTGATGTTTAGCCTGTAAATGCTTAAAGTCATTACACAGAGGAAACCAGATCTCTGTTCTTTCTCTCCTCCTGCTCCCTCTGCTCTAACTTGTTTGCCTCGGCTTTCTTTGATTCCAAATCTACGTAATCCCTTTGTTTTCAGAGACAAAAACAGCATTCTCCATAATTGAGTGAGGCAGCGGCACAGTACACAGAGCTTGGCACTATTTTGTTTTCCCAAGGCACCCAAAAAAAAAGAGGAAGAGGGCCATTTACCAGATAATTCATCACCCAATTTCCATTTCTGTGAAGCACTTATCCCTGCGGTCTAGAACTCTGACACTTCACAAACCATGATATGAAAATATTTACCACAATGACATGAATTTGGAGGCGTTTCTTTAAAATTGCTTCCTCTCTTTGGCATGATGCAAGTGTATGCGTCTGAACATACGTGTGTTTGTGTGTGTGTCGCTGCCCCCTCTGAGTGTTATGGTAACGTTTCTCAGAGTCTGACAGAGCTACCACTGTACTTGTCAAACACACACATGGTTACAATTCCAGCATATGGCTTTGAGTAACACAGAGGAGGAAAGCTGCAAGAGATAGCAGAGGGGAAACAATCTGGTGAGGTTAGAGAGGACGGTAAGTGGGGTAAAAGGAAAAAGAGTGAAGTGGAGGCGTAAAGATGAAGACATGGGGGCTGAGATGGAGTTATAATAATATACACAGAGGAGGACAAGCAGGGGGCAGATTTCAGGAAAACAAGCGAAAATGTTGAGAAAAATAAAATAACTAAGAAGTTCCTAATGCTGCTCTTTAAAATCAATGTTTTGCTCTCAGATATGAGCAGAAATATAATTATTTTTATGTTATTTTCTCCTGTATGATACAACTATGTACACAAAACGTTAAGCCTATACCAATGCTAAATCGTTTTTTTAAAGATCTACTAGCCTCAAACATTTTTGCCATTTTCTAGTTTTATTTAATGAATGAATCAATCTTTGTTTATATAGCACCAAATCATAACAAATGTTACCTCAAGATGCTTTACAATAGAGTAAGCCGAAGCCATATATTTTATTTTTTTGATATACACATGCATTTATACATATAAACATTATAAACACACTGTGTACATCCAAACCCAATGTGACTCCACCATGAATCTATTAAACAATAGAGGGGTGCAGAGATGATGTATTTTTGTAGGTTATCCTGGAAGTTAGCATTGCACCAGTTCCCTTAACTAAAAGTCAATGGGAGTTTTAATGGTGCTTTGATAATTGCTGGAATTAAGGTCTGTGACAAACAAACATTTTTGAAACTTCCTTGTTTGTCATCGTGATAATTTTCATAATTGTAAAAAGCTGCTATGGAATCACAACAGAAGGATTTGGCTTAGAAACAGCAGCACATCAAACTTTTGATGCCATCTTGTAGCCTCTTGGTTTAGAACTTCCTTGTTAGCTTGGTGGTCATGGCTGTGGCCTTGGTGTGTGTATATAATCATTTTTTAAAAGATCATCAGAAATGCATTATAGTCCCAGGCCATGGTTTTGGTCCGTGTTAACTCATTAGCAACCCTCTAACACTTTAACATTCAAAAGTAAGGCAATATGAGGTGTATTTTTTTTAAGCAAAATGATATGTTAGAATCTCATCTGCATTGTTGAACACGGATCTTACTTCAGGTATTTGGCATAAAAAGCTATTCTAAAATCCTATTTACTTTCAGCTGTGCCAACCAGCAATGCTAACATCCTAACTCACTTGCATAGGACTCATCCTTGCACCACTCCATTTGTCCTTTGCTCACACTTAATCCGCCTTCAGGAGGTATATTGCTGTCAAATATACGGGACAATGGGTCGTACATATACTACCAGACAGGAGTTTGTCATGGTACTAATTCTTTAAAAAAAGAGGCCATGGCACAGCAATTAGGGACATAAGGAGAAACTGTAAATGAATTCAGATCTGAGTATCAGAAGCATTTTTGTCTTTTGGTTTTGACATTTTGAAGGTAAACTCATTGTCAAAAACAACTGGATGGTTTTATGGACTGTATAAAACATGGACATAGTGATGATTGATTTCCGAAACTGACGGCTACATCATACCCACTTGTCACTTAAATTAGCAACGCACACAATTATGTACATCAATGCAAACTAAAAAAAGCCCTAAAATAATTAAAATATCATCAAACCTTAAATAATGTATTTACGAGGATGAAATAAAAGTTTATATTTGTCTTTGTAAAAGGCATTGTTTGATTTCTCTGTCATATATATATATATATATATATATAATTTTCAGTTAACAATCAGTGTGGCGGATTAGATAGCAAGTTCCAGGAAGAGGGTTTAAGTTGCTTAAGGTTATTCAAAAGCACCTTTCAGAGCACAACACATCTATGAGGGATTGTGTAAAGCTCAGTGTAGAACTGCTTCTTCTTTGTGTTTAAAGGGATCAGTTTAGTTGGTGGGGGCATCTCACTGGGATCTCTCCAGGACAGCCTCATGTAGAGATATTCCAGGCACAGCAGACTGGAAGGAGACCCTGCAGCAGAGCCACAACATGCTTGAAGCATTAAATTTCTCATATGGCCTGAGACTGCCTTGGGATCCCCTAGGTAGAGCTGGGGGATATGTTTAGGGAGAGGAACCTCAGTTCATGACCTGGAGCAAGATTTGGTTTTAAATGAACCAATCAGCAGTAGTGTCAAGGCAAACTGTGAAGGTAAAGAGAAAGGAAATGAGGAAAACAAAATGAAATCAATACTTGAAAACACAACAAAGTCAATAAGGATTATTTATCATTGTAAATTCAGATTGCTTTGCCTTCCTTTTGTGATACTTCACATGCATCCATGTGACTGTAAACAGAGCTGGATACATTAAGTAAATAGTTTAGATTGAGTTTTTATTGCAGGGCCTCAGGGTAAAGCAATAATCTTTCTCAGAACTCTACATCTTGATAGCTTTTCTCCATCCTCTCACATATAATGGAGAAATTCACTCAAATGTTTCCCTCTGTCCCCCTCTGTTATGTAGGGGCTTCAGCAGTCTTTAACTTTTAACTAGTTTTCTTTGATAGGATTCTGTTTCTGGGTACAGGTATTGACCTAATTTGACATTTCCCTCCTGTTTTTGTGGTGTTACTCCATTTATAGGAAAACAATATTGTGCTTGTGGTGCCACTGGGTGGGCAAATATCAGAACACATTAAATGTCTCTAATTTTGAGACCTAGTCCACACATCCATGGGTAATTTAAGACTTTAGATTTTTATGTGTGTTAGGGCCTTTTGTACAAACAAAAAATGCATCTGAGGTCAATGAAAACACACTTTTAGGAAGACTCATGCCTGGAAAGTTTGTTTACAGTGTTTATGTGGACAGAGATTACAGTGTTCTGGGCTCCCATGCAATAACTTCTGTTTACATTTGTGATGGGTGGACACTGTCAACAGGACTTTTTACATGCTGACACACTTGCATGCTCTCCTACTAAATTAACAAATAGAGAATGGACCAAATGGTCACCGCTGCTTCCTTCAACACTCTGAGGTCACAAACTAGGCTGCTAACAGCATTTTTGGACAAGACCTGGTGTTATGGTTAAAATAGTGGTTGTGTTAACAGACAACCTTTTGGCACCTGTATGAGGTTGAGTAGTTAAAGTGGATGATGAAACCTGGAAAGAAAACTCTTTCTTTCATCACAGTGCACTAGCTGATTGAATTGGCTACGCTCAGCTTCACACAGTGGAGAAGATTACGGTCTTGGCTGTCACTTTGATGCTTTAACTCTGTTTTAAATCATATGATTTTTATTTCCTTGGATAAAAGAAATTTGTGTTTCAAATGATGTCCTAATCGCTGAAGGAATACGCCTGGATTATACTTTTCCAGAGCCCCTCTCTCAAAAATAAAACTGAGAAAGGAGTAGATAGGGGCTAAATGTTGGTAGATGCTTTTATGTGGGTTACAGTGGTATTTGTAGATTACAGTAGACGCAGTGAAGAAACTCGGAATGGGAGTATTAATATTGAGTATCAAAGTATCAATACGGCACGGTGACGCGGCATGTAGTGCACGTGCCTCACAGCAAGAAGGTCACCGGTTCGATCCCTGGGTCGGGCAGGGCCTTTTGTGTGAAGTTTGCATGTTCTTACCGTGTTTGCGCAGGTTCTCTCCGGGCACTCTGGCGTCCTCCCACAGACCAAAAACATGCTCATTAGGTATATTGGTGACTCAAAATTGCTCTTAGGTATGAGTGTGAGTGTGAGCGTGAATGGTTGCCTGTCTCTCTATGTGGCCCTGCGATCGACTGGTGACCGGTTCAGGGTGTACCCTGCCTCTTGCCCAGTGACAGCCGGGATAGGCTCCAGCCCCCCCGCAACCCCGAAAAGGATAGGCAGTATAGAAAAAAAATAAAGTATCAATACTTTCACAAATACACTTTGATATCGATTAATCCCATAAATTATCCATAGCAAATGAGTGCTCCAACAAAACGTATATCTGTGAAGTAAAAAAAAAGGCAAGCAAACATGTGGAGACATTTTGGAACAAGTTGAAGAGAACACAGCTGTTTGTGTTTAAGGACAATTTTGGCATCATATTCATGCAAAAACATGCACTTCTATCTGTAGCTAGCAGTGAACTAAAGACATCAGTTATTGGAAACTTATAGCAGTTGTGCGTGAGTACAACATTTTTGGTTAGTTTTGCAAATTTTGTTGGACTTCACTGTGGGTTTGGGTAATATAGGGACGGGTTGCTGGTGATGGACCGGTTTTCCTCAAATCTCTGTATTTTTCATTTCCAAATGTTGGCAGGTGTGCCCTCACTTATTGGTTATAAGAAATTCCCTTCCCTTCACCTTCTAAACAGCAGCATTATTGATTCTAACATATAAAAAATGCAGAAAACTGGCTGTATTGTCAAGACCTTCATTCTGGCATCAGTGTAAGGGACATCTATTCTCCACTCTTACAATATGTAAATGTAATTGAGGTGAAGCTCTGGTAGAGATTTTGCTATTATAGCTATCTAAATATTAATCAATATGGGATAAGGGTCCAGTGTGCCTAGAACTAAAATTAATACCTCTGTCTTTCAGCAGTTGTAATGAGATGTGAAATTAAATCACTTTGATTTCTAAACTCTTTTGCCCTCCAGGTCTCTGTGCTGGTCAAAAGGCTTTAAGGCTTCAATGTGCATCCTTAGATTTCCCATAGTTTAGCTTAAACTTAATGAATAAGTAATACTGAAGAAAATTTGGCCTGCTTAAGAATGCTAAGATTCTGAAAAACCCACAAGCAGGACTGAATATGTTGCAATGTACCATGGGATACAGGATGAAAATAAAGCCAAAAGTCTGCTTTAGTTCCTTGCTTCCTCTCCTCCTCTTTTCCCACTCCTCCCTAACTTACTTTACCTCAGTTGACCTCTCTGCTCTGTTTCTTGTTATTCCTCCCTTTTTTTTTTTTTTTTTTACATCCAAAGCCCAACAGTAAATATGGTCCTTTTTGCACACAGCTACATCAGTCATAGATTAGCATACCAACACAACTCGACACTGGCAAACCTTTAGTGAATGTAAAATTAAATAGTACAAAAGCAAAGATTTTAAAATCTCACTCTCCTTTTCTCTTAACAAAAACTCAAACATGCACCTTCCGGCTGGGTGTGTTGCGTGTAAAGGAAATTTAATTGGCTTAAAGTGGCTTAACAACCCTACCAGCTAATGGTGTCCGTTTACAGCCAAGCCAACCGCAACCCGGCAAATGAGCGAATGGGGGCACTGCTGTGACCGCCGCCTGAGCCGGTCAACTTGAATTGGGCTCACCTGGGAAGCAGGATTTATTCCAGCTCAATTCTCTCAGATTTACTGGTTTAATTGAATGACTGACCCATGGTCACGGACATGGGTTAAACAGCTTCCTCAAATAATGGACTGGAACTGGGGTGAATGGACACATGGTCGCTGAGGGAGAAAATTGTTTGAACTTTGAGAGCGGTGTTTGATGTCCAGTATGGGATCTGGAGTGCTACCTGATTTCATGCTGCTTCCTCTTGGTGTTTTGTAACAGTTCAGTTTTGGCTGGGTGTTTAGTAGGTCACCACAATGCTGAAACGGGTGAATGCTCTGTCCTGTACAGGAGTTTGTACAGTGGCTGTGAGATTACAAAAAATGCATATCCAAAATGCTTTGCATTAAAGGTTACATAATTGGTTCCTTCTCAGGAAGCTAACGCATGACTGAGATGTCCCAAAAGCATATTTTGAGAATAATTTAACTAGACATCACCTGTAAGTGTTTTAACCTTTTTAGAAGGACTCTTGTTAACATTTAAATCTTTTTAGCATTTTAAACCTTACATGAATTATTGCATTAGTCTTTTTTTTTTTACTTTGATTAACATGAATTATGCATTTTAAGTCAAAAACTACTTTTATTCTTCTACACTATTTATAACCGATTGGCTTTTTAAATAAAATTCAATCTATCACACAGGGATGTCTTTTGATCTGTGGGGGGAAGCTGGAGTGCCTTGAGAGAACCGCCAGATGCTCAGGGAGAACATGCAATCTCCACACAGAAAGGCCCTGACCAACATGGGGTTCGACCCACCATCCATCTTAATGTGAGGCACTACCTGCTGTGCCACCATGCTGCCAGTGCCATTGCCAATATTCCCTTAAAATTTCATCAAAATCTGTTGATCCAATCTAATCTGTTTTGAGTCATCTTGCACACAGACAGACAGATGGACGGATGGACGGACAAACAAACCAGCGCTGGCATAAACATAAACTCCTTGGCAGAGGTCATTATCTCATTGTGTACTTTAGTTGTCCTAACTGTGGGATAATTGTTGAATTGCTCCTTGGGAGTTTTTTTTTACTTACTAGCTGAGCAAAGACACAATCAACTGATCCTGTTTGAATCAACAAAATTCAAACAGGATCTGTTTTGGTACAGGCCACACTCAATAACAGGTGACAAGTGACCAGTTTCTGCAGCAAAAAGCCTGATCGAAATACCTACCTCTGATCCACCTGAGTGAAACATGAATTTTAACCTTTATTATTGTGTATTTCAGTGCAGACTGACATGACAAACCTTTCCTGCTCTAAATGTGTTGAGATTTGCCTTTTTTGGGTGTTTCCAGTTTAACTTGAGAGCTACCATTTTTGGACAAAAAAATGTGATGATGTTTGAGACCTTTTGGCATCTTAACATGTTTGGTAGAACTCCAGTCATTAACCTTTCATGTCTTTCAGGGTCTGTCCAATTTTAAGCCTTCTGAAACACCTCAGGTCTCTCAGCAAACTCTTTACTGTCACTTTCTGCTGCTTATCTCTTATTTTTCTCAGATATCTCAAACTGAGTTCAGTCTGAAGAGCAGATACAATCAGAGTACTGGATATCCACAAACGTTAAACTGAAATCTAATCCCTCATAAATCTGCCTGCAAGCTGACACTGTAGGCCACTGTTGAGGCTTCTTGTAAATTTGGCCCCCTCCTCATGGAGTCACCCCCCTCCTTATTGCTTTAAAGTGGTGTGTATGTCACTGACTGCGTGTGTGTTTGTGTATGTGTGTATGACGGCTGGAGGAAGCTGAGTGGCACTCTGGTTTCCTTTCCACAGCTCTATAAAAGCTGGGAGGCCATTTGTTAGCTGTCAGTGGGTAAGCCTCTGTCCCCACATTAACCCGAAATAAAAACCACATCTGTACCAGCTTGAGAAGGTGAACCACACTGCTGTACCTAAAACATCTGCAGACTGGAGCGTTTATGACATTTGGTGGCTTCTTTGATCCAAAGTTTCTCAGCATTGTGTTAGCGTTGTCCCCTGACAATTCTGCAGTTTCTGAATGTTGGTACAGAACATTGATCTGAGCACTTCGATGGAGACTAAAACACATCTGTATTTGGTCAAGGGCAGTCAGCCTCTGGATGTCTCCGGGGCACTCTGTTCATTATCTAAAGTGGAGCACACACTACAAGATAATCAACCCAATTTCTGCCTCAAATACCCCTTCTGACAAAAATCAGCAAAGGCCTGATTATTGGACGATCGGATTTTCTGGTGTCAGGTAAGTTAAACATGATTTTATCCTCCCTAACCATCTCAGAAGAGGATCCATACCTTCCTGACTTGAAATCGTAAATGTTAACAAGGTTCAGAATTTACCATCAGAAATTCTGATGTATGTGGAGA
This sequence comes from Cetoscarus ocellatus, assembly GCA_037902135.1. NCBI lineage: Eukaryota > Metazoa > Chordata > Actinopteri > Labriformes > Labridae > Cetoscarus > Cetoscarus ocellatus. The sequence goes on from JBAMNC010000647.1 coordinate 592,986, forward strand.
ACATCGAGCAGAGCAGAGCATACAGCTGATAACAATAGCCAACCTGGAGGCAGGATGGCTAAAGCAGGAAGCACAGCAAACACAGTCATGTCAATGATAGAGAGTGTGAAGCATAAAGTCACATTTACCAAGTTCTAAAAATATATATTTTTGCATTAAACATTAACCAAAAAAAGCTAAATGAAATCAGTTGTAGCACAGCCCACATTAATTAGTACATATGTAAATCCCTCCTCTGACATGGCAAGTAACTATTCACAGTGTAGAATTTTGGATTGGCATGTGGGGTGGCCAGACAAAATTCCAGAGGGCCCATGCCCCAATTTTGCCATGCCCCTGCCCAGATAAGTCAAACCCCCCTTGGATGTGGCCATGCACCCCTTGGGGTTGCACCACACTATTTGACAAACACTGATGTAGTGTTTGATCAACTCTGTATCTACTTTGGGGTGGAAAAGTTATATGTTGCCTTATTACTTGAAATTGGGGATAATTCAAACATTAAATTTTAATTTAAACTGTATTGTATCTAACCATAAATATAATACTTATTGTTTTGTCATAGTCAGACATCCATGCAAATTAATATAATTAAAACATTACATTTCAACAGCTTAATTTGGAAGCAGAACTTTATCAAGTTTCAATTATTTTAGTTTATTTTATTTGTTTCCTGCTTTTAAAATTTCTGGAATTTTGCAACCCCATTGTCTCCAATTTAAATTCTCTGTTGCACCAAAAGGACAATTGCAATTCAGTAGAACAGTTGACCGTGGAAGACAGGAATCAGCTATGGACTCCACCGATCACAGAAGTTGCTGTTACCCTGTGGGACTTTGGGTGTTGTTGGTACACCCAACATTGAAAATAAACCATGGTCTTCTTAATTAACCTCAATAAAACACATACCATGATTGTTCAGATGCACAGTAATATTTCTCTTTAAGCTATCTACAACAAATATTAATACAACCGATAAATGTTGTTGAAACTTCTCATCCTGGAAGTATGTGGAATAATGTGTTCCCACTAATCACAGACGTCTCTGTGGCACTCTAGGATTGTGGATTCATTTGTTTAAGATTGCAATTACATTTCCCAAAGCAATTTTGATAAGATACAAGCTTTTGGCCCCAGTACAGAAGCATACACCATCCCTAGGTAGCTTGCCAGTCTGTGTTGGATTGATTTGACATTATGGCCAATAATCAATCAAACAATGGTAGCATGGGTCATGAGATGCTGTGGTTAATGAAGAGGTGATGAAGGAACATGTTGGCATGTCTCATCTCTTCCCTTTCCAGCACTGTTTATGACTCTTTAAGCTTTATTTAATACTTCAGGATAGCTACCCATTTGCCAACCCTCTGATGTTTAATCACACATTAAATAGTCCTTTAATGGCAATTTTAGTCCCTTTTTATTGATTACCACAAATTGTTCTTACTAGCAAGGACAACCTTAATCCTTTTGCTGGACACTTTGGCAGCTGTTCTGCAAATGTTGTCAGATGTCTTCGATGACAGATTAGTTTTTAATGGGCGTGAAAAAGACTTGGCCGCCAAGGTTATACATCATCTGAATCTCACTAGAGCTTAGAAAGGTGTGGCTGATGCCATCGTAATTTACTCTTACGGGAAAAAAATTATTTGAGTTGGTTTTTAGCCCAAACCCATGATTCAGCCAACGGTGCCTTTGTGTCTGGAGGGAACTTTGACTTTGGTAGAACATTTTCTCTTTGGGAACTAAACCCTGGCATCAAAATAACAAAATCCCCCGAATCAACAAAGAACTGAGCAGATTTACTTTATCAAAACATCTGAATTGTCTTCAAAGCAACATTGAGTAAGAAACTGGAGCACTTTGGTGCCAGCGGAAGATCTCTGCGTGAAACTGCACTGCCATAAAACCCACAGAGGGCTGTTGTTAGGCCTTCCATTCATTGGAAACGAGCATTTTATGACAAATACAGTGGTGAGACAGAATATCCTGCATATTGTACAACACCTTACTCAGTTGCTTTTCTTCTCTTGTGTGCGTCATCCACCACAATCCTTTTAAGATAAGAAATCCAAGATAAGATAATTATTCTGAGGGGAAATTTGATATTTGTAATAGCTTAAAACAGAGGGTAAAGGTGATCAAAATCACAGAAAAACAAGAGCAACTGCAGTAACTATAATAAATATGAGAAA